>CM046879.1:328424191-329024191 GCA_025667525.1 Glebionis coronaria
TTCTAAGCTGACATTTACATAGAAATCGTTTTTCATGAACTTAAAAACTTTGAATGTTTTTATGAGAAGCTCATGACCGAGAAATATGATTTTCTCGTTGAGAAGGATAAGTTATCGTCCGAGATAAACTTTCCTTAGTTGAGGTCCGAGTTCTAAGCTGTGATGCGCCTAGAAGTCATTATGAGAGAATATCAAGCAGCTTCATTTGCCAAAACATCCAAGTCTTCTGGAGTCATATACTTCATACCAAGACGGCCAACGAGATACGCAAACCTATCTTTCGATAGAGCTTTTGTAAACAAGTCTGCCAGCTGGTACTCAGTTCTGACAAAGTATAATTCCACGATGCCACGTTCCACTTGTTCCTTGATGAAGTGATATCTGACATCGATGTGCTTGGTGCGGGAGTGCTGAACCAGATTGCAAGATATGGCTATGGCCGACTTTGAGTCACAATACATAGGTATTTTATCAAAGTGGAAGCCATAATCCGTGAGTTGAGTTCTCACCGAGAGGACTTGAGCACAACACGCGGATAGAGCCACATATTCTGCTTTAGCTGATGAGAGCGAAGTGCAATCCTGCTTCTTTGACCACCAGCTGAGAAGCTTGTCTTCCCCTAGAAATTGTATGCTACCAGAAGTGCTTTTATGACTATCAAGACAACCTGCGTGATCAGAATCTAAAAAAGCCGTTAGATGAAAAGCGGTTTCCCTCGGATACCAGAGTCCCATGTGAATGGTATTCTTAAGGTACCGAAAGATCTGTTTAACCTCTTTGAGGTGCTTTTGAGTAGGTCTGGCTTGATATCGTGCACAATAGCATGTGGCATGATTAATATCAGGCCTGCTGGCTGTAAGGTACATAAGTGACCCGATCATACTGCGATATCGCGTTTGATCTACGGGATATGAGTACAAGTCAGCGTCTAGGGATGTGGTCGAAAATGGTGTACCAACGCGAGCACATGAGGTCATACCATGCTTTTTAAGTATCTCTTGAGCATACTTAGCTTGGTTAATGAAGATACCACATGGGGATTGATGAATCTGGAGGCCTAAAAAGAATTTTAGCTCCCCCATCATTGACATTTCAAATCTGTTGTGCATTAATTTTTCAAAACGTTTTGAAAGTTTTGGGTTCGTAGAACCAAAAATAATGTCATCAACATAAACTTGCACCAGCATTATGTCATCCTCATATTTATTAGTAAAGAGAGTAGGATCAATAGAACCTTTGGAGAATCCTTTGGACACTAAGAAGTTTTAAAGTTCTTCATACCATGCCCTTGGAGCTTGTTTAAGTCCATATACAGCCTTCTTGAGACGATAGACTTTGTCAGGATGACGAGGATCGATGAATCCTTCCGGCTGATTCACATACAATTCTTCCTTCAAATGACCGTTAAGAAAAGCAGTTTTAACGTCCATCTGAAAAACCATGAAGCCCTGGAGCGAATGATTCATCGTAGTCTATGCCTTCTTGTTGACGGTATCCCTTAACCACAAGATGAGATTTGTTTTTGATGATGGTTTGTTCTTCATCCAGTTTGTTTTTCTAGATCCATTTGAAATCTAAAATTGACATTCCATAGGGTCGGTCACAAGTTCCCAAAACATTTAGGCGTTCAAACTGATGAATTTCGTCTTGCGTTGATTCTATCCACGCATGATCAGTCATGGCTTGTTTGATGTTTGTAGGTACAGTTAAACTCACGGTGAGTGCATACATACACACATCGCCATCGGTTTCGAGTTGTCTGCGTGTTCGAACCGGTTGTAAAGGATTTCCAATGACTTGCTCCAATGGATGATCACGTGTCCAATGGTGAGTGGATGGATATGGTTGGTAGAATGTATGCATGTTGGACGGATCAACATGTTGAGTAGAAGACTCTCCGACTTCGTGTACCGGTGTACCGAACGGATTGATAAATTCTTCATCGTCAGGTTGTGCATCGACTGCTTGATTGTTTTTTCCTCCTTCAACATTGACGGTTAGTGATATTGGTTGTATGATTGTTTCTTGAGTTTGTTGAGTAACCAATGGAATAGTCTCTTGAGCAACGGTTGCTGAAGTAGAGGCAGTTGTGTCTTGTTGATTTTGTTCAGGTACATCAGCAGTATTGACAGTGGAAGGCTTTGACACAACTTGATTGTTTCCATAGTAATATTCATCAAACATTGGATCATATTAATCAACCAACTCACTCATTTGTGTCGTATTCGTCGAGTCTGCTGTAGGAGTACTTTGTTGACATTCTTGCACGGGACGTACACTGTTTTGTGTAGGTGCCATCGTTGGACATTGAGGAGCGGGACTTGAGCTGTTATGATCAAGTACCATCAGTGGCAATTCGTCAAAGTTCACATGAATTGTTTCGACAATAATCTTTGTTCTCTTGTTATAGACCGGATATCCTTTCGACAATGTCGCATACCCCACAAAAATACATGCATCACCTTTTTCTTTCATCTTGTCGAGATTCTCACCGTCTTTAAGAATGTAGCATAAAGATCCAAATACGTGAAAGAATTTAACAGTAGGTTTCCTGCCATTGATGATGTGGTAAGGTGTCTTTTCATGTCTAGGGATAACGAGAGAACGATTCTGAGTATAACAGGCAGTTGCAATTGCTTCAGCCCAGAAGAATAGCGGTAATTTTGAAGCAGAAAGCATTGTTCGAGCAGCCTCAACCAAAGTACAGTTCCGCCTTTCGACAACGCCGTTTTGTTCAGGAGTTCGAGCAATAGACGTTTGATGTTCGATGCCTTCTTCTTGAAAGTAAGATTGCAAGTTCTTATTCAAAAAATCAGTACCCCTATCCGTTCTTACGGTTAAGACTTGAGCTTGAAGATTGCGTTGTATCATCTTGAGAAAGTTTTTGAGAACCTTTGGTGTTTCATCTTTGGACCTTAAGAAGAAAGTCCATGTGTATCTGGAGTAATCATCAACAATCACGAGAATATACTTTTTCTCGTTAATACTCTCTACACACATGGGACCACATAAATCCATGTGTAGAAGTTCCAATCGTCCTTTTGAGCTTGGGGTAGTCTTTGTTTTGAAAGACTTCTGTTTTGCTTTCCCCGACTCACAAGAAGAACAAAGATGGTCTTTGACGAATTTCAACTTAGGAAGACCGGTCACAATATCATTCTTCGAAAGCAAGTTGATGGTGTCAAAGTTGAGATGTCACAATCGTTGATGCCATAACCATGCTTGAGATGATGACGCTTTAGCCATTAAGCAAATTGGATTTGTTGAAGATGTGTCTTGAAGAGTTACTGTGTAGAGATCAGAACCACGAGAACCTGTAAGAAGGTCATTCCCATCGTAGTCTCTAACATAGCAAGTAGATTTCCGAAAAGCCACTTCCAAATCCGCATCACAAAATTGACCAACCGAGAATAAATTGTGATTCAGTCCCACGACGTAATAAACCCATTTTATAGTGATATTCCCTTGAACCAAGTCTCCATATCCGAGTATCGGTGCAAATTGATCATTTCCAAACCGTACCGTACCCAGAAACTTCTCCACAAAGTTAATGAGAAGCTTGAGATTGCCCGTCATGTGCTTTGTGCACCCGGAGTCCATTATGAATAGGATGATTTCGACGAGCTTTTCAAGTGGCTCAAAATCATAGATGGGTCCATAAGTATCATCAGTCTCTAGGATCACTTCTTGAATCTTTGCCATGTACACATAATGTGCCTCTAACTCTTGATCATCGGCTTCATCATCAGTGTCATCACGCCAGTCAACTTCATCTACTATGAGTGGAATTCCTGCTTCTTCTTTCTTGCACAGCAACATCTTTTCCTTGTGATATCCCGAATCCTTAACCCGTTTTGGCTTCTTACATTCCCTAGCCATGTGCCCAAATCCCTTGTAGTTGAAGCATTGAATCCCAGTCTTCTGCACCACCGGAGTGCCTACAGTATCTCTAGCCCCAACTTGATTCAGCATCCTTTGATTATCATACCTAGCATCACGATCATACCTAGGTGCATGATCAACTTCCTTATATATAGCATTGGATGATGATCTGAGGTTGTTGTTGGTAGGTTTGTAGATCTTCTTATAAGTTGTGGTGAGTAAAGACATGAGTTCCTCAATCTTCTTGTCCCTTGAAGTTTGTTCATCATCACTGTCTCCATCTGACTCGGTGTCATACTTTGGAGGTGAAGTAGGGACAATTGCTTTTGATTTGTGTTTAGCAGTAGATAGAGGTTTGGTGGATGAGCTTGATGACTTTGAGGAATGAGTAGGTGGTTGTTGACGGGGAACAGGTTTTGTTGAAGTAGCAGCCACAAAAGCAATAGAATTTGCAGACCGTTCTGCCTTTTCACCCTTAGTTCATTCACTTCATTCTGATGTTGTTTCAAGATATCATAAAGTTTGTGATAGGAAATGGTCTTGATATCTTCCCTTTGTTTAACCAAGGTCACAAACCTTTGCCATTCCGGTTTGAGTTGAAGTAGAAACTGAACATTGGCATGATGATTGGAGATGGTGCACTGATTTCTGACAAGCTCATTCATCATTTTGTAGAATCTCGAGTAATATGAGTCAATGGATTCAACATCTTCAGATGTGAATTTTCCAAACTCCCAAAGTAGATTAGTCTCGAGATCTTGAACATTGATCGACTCACCTTGCTTCAATCGATGAATTGCATTCCACAATTCCATAGCATTAGGACATGCATCAACTGTGGAATAGATATCGTTATCAATTCCACTGAGTATGAAGTTTACAGCATCAGCTTCAGCTTGGAGGAGTTTCTTTTTCTCAGCAGAACATGTGTCAAAATCCTCCATAGCTCGTATAGTTGATGAAGTACCATCCTCTGCCTGTGTTGTAATTGGTCTGAATTCAAAAACTGGAGGTGGATTCTCAAGGCAGTGCCGAAGAGCAGTTCGGTTTCTTTTCCGTCGAGAAATCTGAGAAAACGAGATCTCCATTGAACATAGCAACCGGCAGTGAGCATAGGTGGGTTACCGTTGCCACCTTGTTCCAAACGATTTTGATTAGCAGTTGCAATGTTGATGTTGTTGTTATACATGGTGAATACTTGTGGATGAATTGCAGATCTTAGTGGATTTGTTGTGATGATGTGTGGTTAAAATTGAAATTCCGAAAATTCGAAAAAATTTTCTTAGTCCGACAATAAGATTCTCAGTCTGACAAAACGGTAAGCCGAAAAATTTTATATCGCCAAATTTTGAATTTGAGTTAGAAATAGCCAAAAACTAGTAGGGAAAAAATTTGATTTTACTTGACCTAAAAATTACTCAAACAAAATACCCATCGGAATACTTATCGGAATGTCCAGATCGGTATGTCCAGATCGGAATGCTCAGATCGGAATGTCCAAATCGGAATGTCCAGATCGGAATGTCCAGATCGGAATGTCATATCGGAATGTTCAGATCGCAATGTTCAGATCGCAATGTGCTGTTGCAATGTTAGATCGGAATGTGGCTGAGACAAATTGGAAAGAGTAACGACTCAGAAAACCCTTAAACCCGTCGGAATCCCAGATCGCAATGCACGACCGGAATATCCAGATCGGAATAAGGTATCGCAATACAGTAATCGCAAAGTAGAGTCCTTAGGTTATTGCGATCAAATCCCACACACTTGTACTTTCCGATGGTAACACTTGCTTGAATTTCGGAATGAAGAAAAACAAGAAATTTCGCAACTTTTGATCCAAAAGATTTTTGTTTTAGCCAAAACCAAGATACCCAAATCACTACTACTAGTATGTAGATGATTTGTATCAAGAAAAGACCATAAAAACACAAAAATAAGTTTTGGGACGTGAGATTTAGATCAAAAAATCCACGAAAAATCAAGAACACAACTCACCAATCTTCAATCACCTATCCACTATAGGCTCTTGATACCAAATGTTATTCCCATTCAATCCATAACACAAGATTTAGAGAGAGAAATAGTAGAAAAGTAGAAAGAGAAAGTAGAGAGAGAAGTGGAAGGTTTACACTAAAACTAGGTGTTTTATGAAATGAACCAACACCCTCTTCCACATGTGGAAGAGGGTTATATATGCCACGGCTCTAAGGCCTTTGTAGGCTTCATCTTGGGCCGGGCTTGGCATTCACTTGGGCATATAGCCCCTAACAAAGACAATATTAGCGTAAAGTCCAAGCCCGCTTTTCCCTATTACTATACAAGACCAATAACGACTAAGATGACCTATTATATTCTTGTTCGACTATATAAAATATAGGGCTAACAGAAACCTTGACATTCGCTGTAAATAAGTTCAAGAAAAACAATTTATAGAAATGGACCATAATGCGATAATCATGCTACATGCATCCACAACAAAACTCAATCCAAGTACCAATCACATCTACAATTCACAAAGCACACTATAACAATCAAGAAGTATCCCGTCACACACACAAGAACACACACCACACTATCCAGATCTTTCCCACACCACCTGTGGAAGATGAATTATATCCCCGTCGAGATATCTTGCCTCCGAAGAGACGATGCACAAGTACTCAGGACGGATCGTGCCCCCCGAACCAAGAACTCATGACGGATCGTGCCCCACGAACCAAAAACTCAGAACCAAGAACTCAGGACGGATTGTGCCCCACGCTCCACACACATCACAACTGGTCCCATAGATGCCCATACATCTATGTAGCAATCCCAATCATAACACAATCAAGATTCACATATCATAACATATATCAAAGCACATATGAGAACACATAAGCACGTAAGTCACACAATAGCACATTTATGTCCACACATTTATAAAAATTTAGTACCAAAACATTTTAAGAATACCACAAGTGTCATCTCCATCCCATACTAGAAGAAAACATTTAAAAAATCAGTGAAAATGGGACTATGAACTCACCTGATAGCACAGCAAGGTAGCACTCCTGCAAACCTATAAAATCATACACGACACCCTTATCTCAGGTCTTAACACCCAAGTTAAGTAACAATCAAGGAGATGAATCTAATCCTCCAATCCCCACTATCTAGTTTGTTAATGCAAGTGATGCCTAAAAACATTATTAGTGTTAACTAATCTTTCTTAGTTTTGATCACAACAAACCATACAACACATTTAGTGTAAAACACAAAATGAATTATTTAACTAACACTATCATCAAGGTAATAATCATATCACTAACCTTTCTTAATCATACTTATTGATCATCAAAATGATTATCCTTAAAACTCACTTTTGTTAATATGACAAAAGACTTTTTAATAAACTTTCTTTTTTTGAAAATGTTTTATTAAAATGGAAAATGAAAATTTGAAAATAGCATATTCCAAATGCTGATAGAATATCCTTGAAGGTTTCAAATACCTCAAATATTCCCACCCCACTAAAAGACAAAAAACGGAGCGGAGTCTAGTGGCGGTACCTTAAGTACCTACGCGGTTCCTTAGCGATAAGGTACCGCGGGGTGAGATAAGGTACCACGCACAGCTAGCCGTTATAGATCCGTTATACTTTGTCTCCTTTAAATAGTGGGTCAAATCTCATTTTCCAGTAAGCCTCTTGGACGTTTTTCTCAGCCCTCTTTCTATTTTCTATAGCATAATCATTAGTAAATGATCACTTAAATTGTTAAGGATGTTTACATATGATTATCCTCTTGATCCCCTCCTTTACCTTGTCCAATGAGAAGATCACTCACTCACTAGTGTTGTGATAAAGATGAATCTATGAGCTAGTCATATTCATCATGATACCTTTTTTTGTTTTAGGTCAATCCAATGTATTTATGAATACTTGGACGAGTTGTGTTCATCCAAGTTATTTGTGGATACTTGGATTTGTTGTGTACATCCATTGCAAATGTGTTTGCTTGGATTTGTGTTGTGTAAATCCAAGCTACATGTGTGTACTTGGATAAGTCTAGTTGAGTTGTAATAGATTTGATTAGGAGTTCTCACTAAACTATAAAGGGATGTGGTTATGTCTTGTGAGTTCTCACTAAACTTAAAAGTGATTAGTAGTTGTGTTGTGTGAAGTTCTCACTTAGCTTCAAAGTGAAGAGTCGTGAAGATTGGTTCTAGTTTTCGATTAGAACTCGACATCTAGCCTTGTGTCGTTAAATTGTGAAGTAGGCAACGTCGTGAAGATTGGTTCTACCTTAAGATTAGAACTCGACATCTAGCCTTGTGTCGTTAAATTGTGAAGTAGGGAACATCGTGTAGATTGGTCCTATCTAAAGATTAGGTCTCGACATTTAGCTTAGTGTCGGAAAATAATGTAAGCAATGATGTAAGGTTTTCTCCGCCGAGAAGGGAGTTTGTGGATATAGTGGAAATCTCGAGTAGGTGTACTCGAGGAGTGGAGTAGAAACGAGGATAGAGCCTCGTTGTCGAACCACTATAAATCTTGGTGTCTTCCCACTAGGTTGTCTCCTTCCTTACTCTTTACTTATTTCATTATCATTATACTTACCTATTATCTTTGCTAGTGCATTTGAATTGAACCTAATCATTATGCAACTTAGCCTCAAGTAAAAGATAGTTTTGATACAAACCAAATTGAAAGTAATTTTAATTTGTTCACCAATCAAAGAGAAACTATTCAACCTCCTTCTAGTTTCTACAATTGGTATCAGAGCGATGGTCACTCAAGATCTTTAAAGTATATTGTACCTTGAAACTTAGATCGATCCATTGTCTCCTCAAATTAGAAGGTCTAGTTGTACTAAAGTTTCTCTTTGGTCAAAACTATGTTTTCTTTGAAAATAGGTCTTTTAATTGATAATATTGCATCCCACTTAAGATTAGTAGCCTTTATGCATTTTAGATATACTCTTGAAATGTATCTACTAGTTTGCATCTTGCTTTGTCTAGGTACTCATGAAGATCAATCACTTAACTGGTTGTGGATTGAGTTACTTTCACTTGTAGAAGAATCATCTTCATTTATCTTTAACATATTTGAATGATGATACCAAGATGATTGGGAATGATACTAGTCCTTGAAGACTTAGTACTCATCATAGTCATTGATTGGGCATAGCATCCTTCATGGATTGCTCTTTGTGACCAAGGTACGCTTTCGTTCTTCCACACGCCCTTGGATCATACTTTTGATCATTACTTGACTATGTGCTTGTTCTCGGCATCCTTGCCTTGACATTTATTTGTGGTTTGTGTTTCTTTTCCTTTATCCTCTCAAGTCTTCATTGCTTGGATACTTGACTCACTATGTGGGAGAGAAAGTGAATTAATACCTTGCTCATATTTTGGTTTAGACTAAGACTATTATTGAAAGTAATCTTAGTCTATACTTGAATAATTGCTTTGTGCTTATTCATTACCAAAGCCGTTTAACGTTTCGCCGGAAAGGCACGTCTTAAACCACTATATATGACACAAGCTCTTCGTTACCACTATTTGAAGATTGTCATTATTCCCTTGAGCATCTTTCCTAGTCTTGATTCACTTCCCTTGTCTTCTCTCCACTTAGTCGTTTTGCTACGAGTATTCGTTTGTCCGTTTCGGTTCTTTTCGATCTTGATTCAACTCGTAATCCTTCATTAAAACATATTGCCTAGTGTTTATGATGATCCAATGATATTATAAAAGGCTCATGATTTAATCTTATGTATTTTAGAAAAACTTGGTTTTCAAAATTTGGCGTTTTTCATAGATAAAAACCTGCCTCTGTAGGCGGTTCCTTATCTAGGCGGCTCAAAGGCGCGGTACCTTATCGATAAGGTACCGCGGGCAGTAAATTTTGTCAGAGCGCCAGTTTGATTATTTTATTCATTTTCAAACCACTATCTCTCTCTCTCTCCCATAAACACACAGCCGACGGGTTTCTTGTTTTCCACCATTGTTGAAGCTTCCAAAACCTTCAATCACTCAAATTAATTGATTCCAAGTTGTGGATTTCACACATCCATCATCTAACAATTAATAATTGTAAGTATTTTCTTTCAATTTCATCTATTTTGTTCTAGGGTTCATCCTTTCATAATTGGGGATTTTTTTTAAAATTGAAATTGAATTAAAACCTTAATAGGAATGTGGGTTGACATGGTTATTTTACTATGATTCCTTAGGTTGATATTCATTAAGATTTCACTAAAACCCACTTGTAGAACAAATCCAAATTTTGATTAATTATTTTTCATTAAAAGATGGATTTGAGATGAACCCATGAAAAAGTAGGTAATGACATTGTTAATGCTTACCTAAAAACTTTATTTTGAAAAACCAATGTTCTAATCCATTGATGATCTAACATAGATCACGTGTTCTTGGTTAATGATGGAATAGACACATTGTGAACATGAGAATAATATGGATTCAATCCTATGTTTGTCAAGAAATTGATATAACACATTTATATATTTTTTATCTTTAATTTTTATTTTTCATATGAGTGATTGGAGAAATATTGTCTTGTGTTTATTTAGGTACTAATCATGCCTTCACAATACCAAAAGGATCATCAACTCACCAAAAAATATATGCCTAACCTATCCGACTTTTGTCACTCAACTCACCTTGCCCATACTTTTTCCTCTCTTCAATCTCGTTGCTTTCATGAGGGTAGAGTTGTCCAAAAAGATATCAAGGATTATGTCTACATCAAGTCCATGTTTGAAAACATTGGATTTGATTGTTTGTTGAACATTAAGGAAGACATCTATCCTCGATTCCTATTGGAGTTCTTTAGCACATACTCCGTCATTGAAAACAATGATGGAATATTTGTTAGGTTCATCTTGAAAGATTGTTAGAAATATGTTTTTACGTATATTAGAAGTATCGGTCACTCCACAATATTATTTATGTTGTAATAGCTCGTAGTTAACAAATAGTTAATAGTTACTTATTTAGTTAAGTAAGAACCGGTCCATGGGCTTGTCATGGGCCGGCCCAAGTCCATTAGTGGCTTGGAAGTAAAAATACCCCTTTCCTCCTTGGAAAGGGGTTGGTTGTTGTTCATTTGAAGTTTCCACTTAATAAAATATCACATAGTTTTCTCTCACTTTCTCTCTCTAGTTTCTCTCTCTAGAAAACATCAACCCACTTCATAGATTCATAGGTTATCAAGATTCTACATTTGGTATCAAGAGCTATGGGGTGATTTAAGGTAATGATTTGTGTGGTTTTTTAGTTTTTGATTGTATTAGTGTTCTTTAAGAAGATCCATCTTGATTCTTGGTGTTTTTGGTGTTTTTGTGATTGGGATTAGTAGATAAGTATTAGTTTTTACTTATTATTGTAGAAATCACAAAACTTTTTGGGTTATTTGGTAAAAAACTGGGCTTAATCATCATTTTTTGATCGACTGTTCATACTCGTACAAGTTTCCGATTACCCGGCAAAAGTTCCGAACCAAAAAGTTCCGGATCAACAAAAGTTCCAAACCAAAAGTTCTGAACGAAAAGTTCCGGATCAACAAAAGTTCCGAACCAAAAGTTCCGAACGAAAAGTTCTGGATCAACAAAAGTTCCGGATCAAGAAGTTCCGAACCAAAAGTTCCGGATCAAGGAAAGTTCCGGATCAAGGAAAAAGTTCCGGATCGAGGGAAAGTTCCGGATCAAGGAAAGTTCCGGATCAAGGAGAAAGTTTCGGATCAAGGAAAGTTCCGGATCAAGGGAAAAGTTCCGGATCAAGGGAAAGTTCCGGATCAAGACTTCCGAACCAAAAGTTTCGAATCAAGGTATTCCAAGCCAAATCTTCCGAATCAAACTTCCGAATCAACAAAAAGTTCCGAATCAAGGGTTATTTTACTTGTTTTTTTACTATTTTTTAGAGGATTTAATCTTGGTTTCTTACAACAAAAACTCAACACAATTCACAAGCTTTACTTCACTGCTCGATCAACCGATAATCTTTGTCTCTTTGAAGTGAACAAAATGAATCCGAATTCAGTAATGCCTCAGTTGACATCACTTACAGATATTTCCGTCATTACGGGAACGGATAATCGCCCGCCAATGCTCATCAAAGAAGTTTTTGAAGCATGGCAAGGCCGGATGATGTCTTACCTTAAGGGAAAACCGGTATATGGGAGGCTTATGGTCAAGTCAATTTTAAATGGTCCACTTGACTATGGTACCATCGTGGTTAACAAAGTGACTCGACCAAGGGAGTTTGAAGAACTTACACCAGCTCAACAACTCGTTGCCGATGCAGACGAAAAGGCTCTTCAAACCATTCTCCAAGCCCTTCCACATGACATCTATCGAATGGTAAGTCAGTATACGGTGGCAAAGGATTTATGGGAACGTCTTAAGGTGTTGCTACAAGGTACGTCTCTCACCAAACAGGAAAGGGAATGTCAGTTGTATGATCTGTTTGATAGATTCACGTACAACCCAGGGGAAACGCTTCACGATTATTACTTCAGATTCACCACTCTCATGAATGATCTGAATGTATATAATCTCGTGATTGCTCCATTCCAGGTTAACACCAAATTCTTGAATACTTTACCTCAAGCTGAATGGGGTGAGTATATTACCGATGTTAAGTTAACCAGGGATTTGCATAAGTGCAATTTGGATCAACTATATGCTTTTCTTCAGCAACATGAGAAACATGTGATCATGCACCGTTCGCCTCAAGGTATGTACCCTGATTCATTAGCTTTGATGTCGAATCAACCAAGCTTGTCTCACAACAACACTCCTTATATCTTGGGACATCAAGCCTATCATCCATCACCTTACATGACACCAACCTTTCCCCAATACTCGATTCTACCACAACCACCCACCTCACATCAGCAACAATATCGGTTTAATGCACCTTCATCACAATATGCTACACAACCTTACCCAGCAAGCATTGCACCTTATGCTCAGTCTTCATATTCTTCTTATCAAGAGAATGCAGCATATCCAACAAGCTACCCTGACCACATGAGTATTCCTTCTAGTGATTATGCAGCTCATCAAGACCAAGCAATGTACTGTGATGATGAGGAAGTCCCCATTCCTGTATTCAAACAAGGTGCTGGCCCAGTTGAAGTGTTAACCACTATGTCTGCTTATCTCACAAGGACATTAAGCAAACGAGGATTTAGAGGATCAGCTCCAACTAACAATCAGTTGAGGAATTCATCTAATTCTCGCCAACAAGCAACTGTTGAGAATGGCAGGGTAATGGTTCAACCTATTCAACCTAATCAGGGGAGACCTACCACATCAACCACCAATGCACGCACGGTCAATCCTGCTCCAATGGTCAACACTCCTCCACGGGCTAATTCCACAAGCAAGTTGAGAATGATTACATGCTACAACTGCAAGGAAGAGGGTCACATGTCCAGGGATTGTAAGAAACCCAAGAGGAGAAGGGATGGTCAATGGTTTGCAGAGAAGATTTATCTGGTGAATGCTCAAGCACAAGGAAGGGAACTTGATGAAGAGGAGCTTGCATTTCTTGCTGATCCATGGATTGCTGAACAAGACGTTGTCACTACACAGAATGCAACATAACAAGCAGATGATCTTGATGCGTATGACTCAGACTGTGATGATTTTCAATCTGCAAAGGCAGCTCTTATGGCAACTATCTCCAGCTTAGGGCCAGAAAAGAGATATGAGGTACTTATTAATACCACTAATAATACCACTGATGCTAGTATTCAACCACATCAAGTTGTGCAAGAGAGTGCTGATTCGAATGAGTCTTCGGTGGTGAGTCTTTCAAATGAGGAGACAATCAATAATAGTAATATCAATGTGAGTCCCCAGACTTTGAGTGAAACACAACCGGGAGTTATTCCACATACGCATACTCCTGCTCAACAAGATTTGGTCATGGTTCCTGCTACATTACTTAGCCAAATGAATGCTGCACTCTTAGAAACCCTAGCTAAGAATAATAATTTGTCTGATGAGCTTGCCTTAAGCAACGAGATAGTTCACACTTTGGAATTAGTGCCTTCGTCTAGTGTTCTAACAAATCCCGAATATGATCATTTTCGAAACAAACAAATAGGTCATTTGCAAGAAATTGAAAACTTAAGAGCAAATCTTTCTAATGAACTTAAAGACAAGGAGTTAGTGGTCACTAATTTTCGAAAACTTCAAACGGACTTCGAATTACTAGAGTCTAAGAAGAATGAAGTGGAAATTAATGCGGCTAATAAGATTAGAAGTCTAGATTATTTGCTTTTAAGACAATACGCTGCCTCTCAACTAGTGCACTTATTTGATGCTTCGTTTAGAGAATTTAACTTATCGCGTCAAAAAGGCCTTCCCACTAATCCACGGTATGCAAAACAAGCTTTAATCCATAGTCCTAGACTTTATAATGCAACCCAATTAGGATTGGTCTTAGACCCGATTAATATTTTCGATGATCGCACCAACAAGGATCTAGTTGATGAGAATCGGTCATACAACTCTGCAAAATATCCAGATTGTGATTATTTTAAAATGAATCAGGAGCTTGCTAAAACGGATTTTAGAATTCGCTTCCATATGGACAAAGATCTCATTACAGCACCAACCTACATGTTGAATGAAGAGAACCCTAGTACATTTCCTACACTTGTCAACATGGAAGGTCCTAAGGAAATTCCAAAGGATCTTCCACCTGTTAGCACTGTATGGTTAAACTTGCAAGAGATTAATCAATACTTTACTAATTTTGACAAGGTCATTTTGGAATGTACGACTTCAAATGGCCTAAACGTCGGATAATGGGCTTTCGAACACATGAACGAGGTGTTTAAAAATGAGATCAATCCATTTGTCGAAAGTCTAAAAGGAAGTTTTGCATCTCTTAAGGAAAATCTTGAATTTGAAATTGGAGAAGTTTAAAAAGTGTTTTATGAAATGGACACCGCTTACGAACTACAACTAATTGAAAAGGAGAAGATTTTATCCGAATATGACCGATTCTTGTCCGAAGTAATCTCGTGTGATGTACTTACTACTGTAAATGTTAATTATTCGAATGAGCTTACATCCGCTATGATTAATTGTGATGCTGTGAATATTTGTGATGATGTGTGTGATCTCTCTATAAATGTTGCTGATACTGTAAATGAGGTAGATAATCATTCTTGTCACGAATCTAACGCTGAGTTTTTAAAGCTACAAGATTCTTACAATTTACTTTCAAAACGCTTTAATCAACTAGAACAACATTGTATATCTTTAGAACTGAAACAACAAATTCAAAATGAGGATCTTTTGATAAAAAATAGTTGTGAAAACGGTGTTGAGACGAGTGACAAGATGATTGCAATAGTTAAGGCATTAGAGGAAGAGATTATGAGATTGAAGAGAGATGCGTCATCAAATGAAACACTAAAATTGGAACTAGAGGCTGCAGAGTCTAAAAACCAGGTCTTAGAAATTAGACTTTCGTCTGTTCTAGAGGAGATGGATCGGACAAGACAGGGACTATCCGCTCTTTATGGTTCACTAGAAGAACGCTTCGCTTTTAATGCGGCACAGCAACAATCTTATGTTGAACAACTGAACCAAAAGTGTGAGGAAATCTCTGACTTGAACATCCTGCTCATTGACAAAAACATGGTTTTGGCCGAGTTAAAGGAGACACTTCTTCTCACCCGACAAGAAGTTGTTGATAACTTAGCTACCAACTCTGCACCGTCCACTAGTGCTCCAACAACCAAGTCAGTAGTGCTTTATAAGAACCCGCTTCATAAGAGAAACCCGGTTACCTACGATGATTATATGAGGAATGCCATTAAGCATGTAGATCTTGTTAGGGATATTTTAGACGATCTTTATGCCTTAGATCCCTCAAGTAGCTACTATTATTCGGCTTATGAATATATTAAGCGAGTTCAATATTGCTTAGCATATTTGCAATACATAGGTAAACCAGGCTCTGCACTACTTACTAATAGGCCCATTGCTGTAACTCCATTCAATAAGACTCCAGGAGCAAAACCGTCACTGGCACTATCAAGTAAGGCACCTTTAAAATCTGTTGCTAATGTTCCCACTTTGCCTTCTACAGGATTAAAAGAGACTACTAAGGCTAAAGGATCGCCACTCAAGAAAGATAAGATCAAGCCCTCCACTAGTAGTACCAAAAAGAAGAAAGTAGAAGCTCACCATAGGAATGCTAGTTCAGTTTTATTAAAAAGAATCATGTTAAGACTAAAAGCTCTGCGCCTGTGCAGAAGCCTAAACCATTCGTGAATTCTAATTTGAATTGTTGGAATTGTAATGAATGTATGTTTTCCCAACGTCATGATTTGTGTCTTATTGATCATGTGAATGAAATGAATGCCATTAGGAACGGTCTTGAATGGAAGCCAACAGGTAGAACTCGTGCCCAAGTTGGCTGGCAATGGCGTCCCACTGGTAGGACCTTTACATTAGATGGAAAAATGTGTCCTTTAACTAGGAATGCATCCATTGAGGTTAGGTCTTAGCGTCCTTTAATTAGGCACACTAGCACTAAAGTTTGGAAACAGCGTCCTTTAATTAGGTCAGCCCCCACTATAGTGCCTATCAGTGAAGAAATACCACAGGATTTAAGCCAACTAGAATCTACACCACCAACTAGGAAGAAGAAGGCTAGGAAATCTAAGAAACCTAAAATTAGCAAATCTAAGATTATTAAATCTGTACCTGCTAATAACAAGGAACATTCAGATTCCGATACCTCTACATTGTCCTCGTCTGGTGATATTTTCAGGTGGTCCAAATCATCCTCTGGTATTTGGACTCCGGTTGTTCAAAGCATATGACCGGAGATCGCTCAATGCTCCGAAATTTCGCCAGCAAGTTTCTTGGAACGGTTAAATTCGGTAATGATCATATAGCAAAGATAATGGGGTATGGTGAATATCAGATTGGAAACGTTACGATTTCAAGGGTATACTATGTAGAAGGTCTTGGTCATAACTTATTTTCAGTAGGACAGTTTTGTGATTCCAACCTAGAGGTTGCTTTTCGACAACACACTTGTTTCATCCGCAACTTGGAAGGAAAAGACTTGTTGAAGGGATCTCGTGGTGCAAATCTTTATACGTTGTCCCTACAAGACATGATGGCCGCCTCTCCAGTATGTCTTCTCTCTAAAGCATCTAAGACCAAGTCATGGTTATGGCATCGCAGATTATCTCATCTTAACTTTGATGCTATTAATCATCTGGCTAAAAACGAATTAGTTCGTGGTCTTCCAAAGCTCAAATTTCACAAGGACCATTTATGTTCCGCGTGTTCAAGGGGGAAAAGTACCAAGAAATCATATAAGCCCAAAGCTGAAGACACCAATCAAGAAAAACTTCATCTTTTGCATATGGATCTTTGTGGGCCAATGAGAACTGAAAGTGTGAGCGGTAAGAAATTCATTCTGGTTATTGTGGATGATTTCTCCAGGTTTACATGGGTTAGATTTCTACGTACAAAGGATGAAGCACCAAAGGCTATCATCACTTTTCTGAAATTCATTCAGGTACGTTTGAATACTACTGTCCGCCGTATTCGTACAGATTATGGAACAGAGTTCGTCAACCAGACTCTTCGTGATTACTATGAAGGAGTTGGTATCTCACATGAAACATCCGCTGCACGCACTCCACAACAAAACGACGTCGTTGAAAGACGGAATCATACGCTTATGGAAGCTGCTAGGACTATGCTCATTTATGCGAACGCTCCATTGTTCTTGTGGGCAGAAGCTATATCTACTGCATGTTTCACCCAAAACCGTTCTATCATTCGGAAACGCCATGGAAAAACACCTTACGAGCTTCTACATGACCGTCAACCCGATGTCTCATTTTTTCATGTGTTTGGTGCCCTTTGTTATCCAAACATTAATAGTGAGAACTTGGGCAAGCTTCAACCAAAAGCCGATATAGGTATTTTCATTGGTTACTCACCCTCCAAGAAAGCATACCGAATTTACAACTGTCGTCTTGGTAAGATCGTAGAAACTATGGACGCAGATTTCGATGAGCTAAAAGCAATGGCTTCTGAGCAACACAGCTCTGAACCCGCGCTTCATGAGATGGGAACCGGTGCTATTAGTTTCGGATTAGTTCCCAATAATCCTACTTCTACATCATTTTTACCACCTACAAGGCCCGAGTGGTATAAACTGTTTCAACCGTTGTTTGACGAATTCTTTGATCCCCCAAATGATGAAGTTCCAGCACCTGTAGTGATAGCTCCAATCCCTGAAGTTTTTGCTCCTGCTAATGAAGCTTTATCAAATGCATCTTCAATTAACATTGAACCGGATGCACCCTCACCAAGTGATTCTCAAACTACACCTGACTCGTCACCCTTACTTGTGCCTAATGATGTGGAAGAGGATTCTATTGATCACGATTTGGAATATGCTCACCTGCAAGAGCTTCCTTTCTTTGGTGTAGCGATACCTGAAAACCCTTCAGCCGCGTCTACCTCAGAAGAAGCTCCTTCTATTGTTCACTCCAGACCACCTAGGATTGAAAAACATAGCACCAAATGGACAAAAGATCACCCAATTAGGAATGTCATTGGTAATCTCGATCGACCAGTCTCTACACGCCATCAATTACAAGAGAGTGCACTCTATTGCTACTTTGATGCATTTCTCTCTGAAGTTGAACCTAAAAATTGGCAGCAGGCTATGACTCAATCATCTTGGATTGAAGCCATGCAGGAGGAACTAAATGAATTCCAAAGACTTGAAGTATGGGAATTAGTTCCTCTCCCTGACAAGGTTAACATCCTTACTTTGTTGTGGGTTTATAAGGTTAAACTTGATGTGATGGGTGCAGTATTGAAGAATAAGGCTAGATTGGTCGCTAGAGGATATAAACAAGCCTTGGGTATAGACTTTGAAGAATCTTTTGCTCCTGTTGCGAGATTGGAGGCTATTAGACTATTCCTTGCGTATGCTGCTCATATGAACATGATCGTCTATCAAATGGATGTGAAGACGACATTTTTGAACGGTGAACTAAGGGAAGAAGTCTATGTTAGTCAGCCGGATGGGTTCGTTAGCACGGAGTTTCCTAATCATGTGTACAAGCTTAAGAAGGCTCTCTATGGGTTGAAACAAGCTCCACGTGCATGGTATGATCTCCTTTCAACATATCTCATCTCGGAAGGCTTCTCCAAAGGCAAGGTGGACCCCACTCTATTCACTCTCAAGGAGGACAACGACATGATTCTGGTACAAATTTATGTTGATGATATAATATTCGCTGCCACTAACATAGACTTGTCAAATCGCTTTGAGAAGATAATGTCCACACGCTTTCAGATGTCAATGATGGGAAAATTTTCATTTTTCTTAGGATTACAAATTTCTCAAAATCCCAGAGGCATCTTTATTAATCAATCCAAATATGCTCTAGAATCTTTAAAGAAATATAACTTTGAAAATTGTGACCCCGTGGACACTCCAATGGTGGAGAAATCCAAGTTAGATGAAGATAGGAATAGGACTATTGTCGATCCAAAACTTTACCGTGGGATGATCGGCACCTTTCTCTATCTGACTGCTAGCAGGCCTGATTTGCAATTTGCTCTATGCATGTGTGCCCGGTATCAGGCTCGGCCTACCGAAAAGCACCTACATGTTGTTAAAAGGATCTTTCGGTATCTAAAAGGAACACTTCAT
Source organism: Glebionis coronaria (assembly GCA_025667525.1). Taxonomy (NCBI): domain Eukaryota; kingdom Viridiplantae; phylum Streptophyta; class Magnoliopsida; order Asterales; family Asteraceae; genus Glebionis; species Glebionis coronaria. Next base: position 328,443,809 of record CM046879.1, read on the forward strand.
CGTGGTCTATGGTATCCGAAATATTCCTCTATTGCTTTAATATCATACGCAAATGCCGATCATGCTGGATGTCAAGACACGAGGCGTAGCACTTCTGGATCTGTGCAACTCCTTGGAGATAGATTGATCAGTTGGTCTTAAAAAAGGTAGAAAAGCGCTGCAATTTCTAGCACGGAGGCTGAATACATCGCTATGTCCGGTTGTAGTGCTCAAGTCCTTTGGATGTGATCACAATTAACTGACTACGGTTTGGGATTTAACAAAATCCCGATGTATTGTGACAACAAGAGCGCCATTGCCCTTTGCTGCAACTATGTTCAACACTCCCGGGCCAAGCACATAGACATTCGCTACCATTTCATTAAGGAGCAGGTGGAGAACGGAGTGATTGAGCTGTATTTTGTCACTACTGAGTACCAGCTGGTGGATATGTTCACCAAAGCCTTAGATCGAGGACGAATCGAGTTTTTGATCGACAAGCTTGGCATGAAATCATTCACTCCAGCGACTCTCAAAGAGTTGGCAGAAGAATCAGCTGAATAGTGGTGGTAAACTATTCAGAGTATCCTTTGTTCGTGATCATGTATATTATCGTAAATATATAAACCACAAAAGAAAAATACAAAAATATAAAACCAAGAAAAACCATAAAAAATATAAAACCTAGAAAAACCATAAAAATTAAAAAATCCAGAAAAACCAAAAATATTCTTCGTTTTTAAAACGGGCATGTCTTTTAGTACGGTAATATTTACGGCCTTAGAAATGTCGATCAATATTGACACGGTGCCATAAATAGAGTCCGTATAAAAGTTGTACATTTTTAAAACATGCCCATAATGGCTTGTAGTTATTTCAGACTGCAACCCGGTTTTCATATTAAAGTCTTGTATTTCCTTGGAAAACGTTGGCTCACAAGGGGAATTAATTTTCTCGGGCATGATTTACAAGCCAAATCATGCAAAGGGATCAAGTTTACTTTACAACTTGGTCTAACACGAATTTGTGTACGTCTCAGTGCATTAATTTGTTAAAATAAGAGAAATCTTATTGACACCACGAATCAATCTTTTTCAAGACATTAATTGGAAATGTTTTCATTAATATTTGACTCTTTAAACAATGACTACAACTCTTTAAATAGAAAACGGGTCATTGTTTAAGGGGGAGAAAATATTAAATCATCTTCGTCAGTAAATTGATTTTCAAAAGTGATTGTGGAAAATTAATGGCTAAATGGTAAATGAGTGGTATTGCTTTAGAAAACGACTTGGGCTCGTTCAATGTGATAGGACTTGCTTTAGATTTTGGAGACTTGCAAATAGGTTGCGATTGCTAAGTTGTGTGAAAGTTAATAGTGGCTAAGTTTAACAATGGTTAAGAAAAATGAAAAGTAATAAACCAAAAAGGAAAAGGAGTGAAAACTTAGGGACTTAAGTGACAACTTGGGAAATTTGCCAAAAACTTTGACCTAGTCAAACAAAACCCCCTTGCGTTTTACTTTCTGTTCACTGTTTCACTATTCCTCTGCCGCCATTAACACATATACAAACACTCACACAAGCTTTCAAATTCGCGTGTTAATCAACTCCATTTGTTTCATTCGATCTTAGAAGGTAATTACATCAATATTTAACTTATAATTCGTCAAATTCTTCATCTAAATCTTGTTAATTGATTCGGGTAGTAAACTTTATCAGATTTAGGGTTTTTGCCTATTTAGGATTAATTGATTAAGGTTTTAGGTGGGATTCATGCGGAATATCATTAGAAAATGGTTGGTTACCTTAGATTGCTTTAAATCTCACAAATGCGTTTAGATTAATCTTCAATGAGCTGCTATTATGAACTTCCGAATGAACATGGATAACAACTTCCGAATGAAGGAATCTTCCGAACGAACTTCCGAATGAAGGAAGTTCCGAATGAAGGACTTCCGAATGAAAGAAGTTCCGAATGAAGGACTTCCGAATGAAAGAAGTTCCGAATGAAGGACTTCCGAATGAAGAAGTTCCGAATGAAGAACTTCCGAATGAAGAAGTTCCGAATGAAGAAGTTCCGAATGAAGAAGTTCCGAATGAAGAAGTTCCGAATGAAGAAGTTCCGAATGAAGAAGTTCCGAATGAAGAAGTTCCGAATGAAGAAGTTCCGAATGAAGAAGTTCCGAATGAAGAAGTTCCGAATGAAGAAGTTCCGAATGAAGAAGTTCCGAATGAAGAAGTTCCGAATGAAGAACTTCCGAATGAAGAACTTCCGAATGAAGAAGTTCCGAATGAAGAACTTCCGAATGAAGAACTTCCGAATGAAGAAGTTCCGAATGAAGAACTTCCGAATGAAGAGTTCCGAATGAAGGAAAGTTCCGGATGAAGAGTTGTTTGATTGATAGTTTGTTTGCATGTTCTAAGTACTTGATGAAATGTGTTATGCTTAGAAATAAGAATGATACATATCTATATATTTTTGTGCATCAACCTTTCATGTCTTATCTTAAGCAGATATAATGACTAATCCAAAAGTACAAGCAATCCAAGACTCTAGAGAAGTCGCAATTGCTGAAGCACGAACCCTCAAGTTCATACCAAACAATTACCGGCTGAAGCACGTCTCAAAATCCACTCACCATGGTTTTAAAGTCGCCATAGCAATCCTTGATCAATCTCATTTCAAGAATGCCTTAAGAAGTACTGCCTCGGTGCCTTATGATTATATGTATGAGTTCTGGGCCACCAAGGAAAGCACTTCAAACAAGATCACCTTCACTCTCGACAACAAGCAGCAGACACTTAATGTTTCAGACTTCCGTAAGATATTTGGCATTCGGGATACACCCAAAGGTATGGCATTTTCGATGGATCCTACTAAAGACGAACTCATAGAGTTGTTCGATGCTCTTGGATGTCCTGACATACAACTCTGCAAAATATCCAGATTGTGATTATTTTAAAATGAATCAGGAGCTTGCTAAAACGGATTTTAGAATTCGCTTCCATATGGACAAAGATCTCATTACAGCACCAACCTACATGTTGAATGAAGAGAACCCTAGTACATTTCCTACACTTGTCAACATGGAAGGTCCTAAGGAAATTCCAAAGGATCTTCCACCTGTTAGCACTATATGGTTAAACTTGCAAGAGAATAATCAATACTTTACTAATTTTGACAAGGTCATTTTGGAATGTACGACTTCAAATGGCCTAAACGCCGGAGAATGGGCTTTCGAACACATGAACGAGGTGTTTAAAAATGAGATCAATCCATTTGTCGAAAGTCTAAAAGGAAGTTTTGCATCTCTTAAGGAAAATCTTGAATTTGAAATTGGAGAAGTTTAAAAAGTGTTTTATGAAATGGACACCGCTTACGAACTACAACTAATTGAAAAGGATAAGATTTTATCCGAATATGACCGATTCTTGTCCGAAGTAATCTCGTGTGATGTACTTACTACTGTAAATGTTAATTATTCGAATGAGCTTACATCCGCTATGATTAATTGTGATGCTGTGAATATTTGTGATGATGTGTGTGATCTCTCTGTAAATGTTGCTGATACTGTAAATGAGGTAGATAATCATTCTTGTCACGAATCTAACGCTGAGTTTTTAAAGCTACAAGATTCTTACAATTTACTTTCAAAACGCTTTAATCAACTAGAACAACATTGTATATCTTTAGAACTGAAACAACAAATTCAAAATGAGGATCTTTTGATAACAAATAGTTGTGAAAACGGTGTTGAGACGAGTGACAAGATGATTGCAATAGTTAAGGCATTAGAGGAAGAGATTATGAGATTGAAGAGAGATGCGTCATCAAATGAAACACTAAAATTGGAACTAGAGGCTGCAGAGTCTAAAAACCAGGTCTTAGAAATTAGATATTTGGCATTCGGGATACACCCAAAGGTATGGCATTTTCGAGGGATCCTACTAAAGACGAACTCATAGAGTTGTTCGATGCTCTTGGATGTCCTGACATACGAGTTGCGTCTGAGTTTACCACTGCTAAAGTAGGTCAGCCTTGGAGAGCAATGTTGGGTATTCTCAGTAGATGTCTTACACCGAAAACAAGTAGGCATGATGCTTTGCGCAGTCCTATTATGAACATCTTCCATGGAATGTATAAAGGCGCAAATGCAGATTATGCATTATTATTGTGGGAAGAATTCACCTTCCAACTCTTCCAAAACAAGATGCTGAAGACAAATTTCTTTCCTTACCCTCGATTTATCAAGCTTATCATTAATTACTGTATGAAGAAAGATGTTACTATTAATAGGCGTGCAGCAAGTCGTCATCACACAGAAGAGGCTGATCATACAGTAGATCTAAGGCATGAAGGACCATCTGGTGGTGTGATTCCTGGTCCTATTCCCGATCATCTTCTGACGGATAAAATCAAAGGCTCTGCTGATTACAAGCTACTGCTGCTAGAAATCAAGAAGCTGAAAGCAAGCCTTCAGACAGTAGAAGACTCGTCTACTACGGTCAAGAGTAAAGGTAAACGCAAGCAACCAGCTGCTTTACCTGAACCCGAAACCAAGAAAAAGAAGACTAAAGTTAAGAAGGGAAAGGGTAAGGCTGATGAGTTAGTTCTACGTGACGAAGAAGATGTTGTTGATCCTACTCTTGACAAGGCGGAGAGAAAAATGATGAAGATAGCTATTCAAAGGAGTAGGAAAGATACGGGCCGTAGTGGTTCAGGTGCAATGATAAATATTGAAGAAGAGTACGAGGAGCCAGAGGATATTGATGAGTTTGGGTCACCAGAACGGTATTCTACTTCGAAGGAGACATCCATTCCGGTTTCAGCAAGTGTTGAAAAGGAGTCCGTTGCTCCTACAATCATGGTGTCTACTCAACCGTTAGTAACTCAACCTTTAGCAACTCAACCTCCACCAATACAACCCTTACCAACCAGACCGGTTTCAACACCATTCCTTCCACCACCAATAACTCCCATCCTTAGTACCGTTGTCACAACCAAGCCTCTTCAACCAACCCAAAGTAGCTCTGCATCATCTTCAATGGCTGCATTTGTTATGGCAGAGATGTTGGACAAACACACGGATAGCCAAAGACAAGAGATGAAAAACCTTCGAGAAGAGCTACTTAGAAGAGTGCAAAGTGAAGAAGCCTCAAAGAAAGCACAAGAAGAGATGCTTGCTAAATTCGCTGCAGAGATGGAGACGACTCGTAAAGCTCATGCAGAAGAACTAGATCAAGTTAAGCAGGCGGAGGCTGATAAGCATGCTGCACGAATCACAAGACTTCAAGCTATGAGGGATAAATACAAGGAGCAGAAAGAAGCACTTGAAGCAACTATTGAAGAGAGAGTGAAAGAATCTGTTGAATCCATTATGCCAAAATTGCGTGATGAGATGAAGAAAATCGCAGCTGATAACTTGATGGTCAAGTCATCCAATCCTTCTGAATCCGCCTACAGAATTGCTTATGAGTTAACGGATTTTGAATTAAAGAAGATCCTGAAAGCTCGAATGAGGGAACTTGGATCGTTTGATAAATCTAGGATTCAACGGGCTCTTTACAAATCCCTGAATGACGCTATCATGGAGGATGATAGGTTATTTAAAACGTTTGGAAGTGTGGTACCATACCACATTCTGCCTGAGGAAGAAAGGGAAGAAAGTGAAGAAGAAGAGGGTACTGGTGAAGAAGAAGGTGGAGAAGAAGAAGAAGAAGAAAAGGACGATGACGATGACGATGATGGTGATGATGATGAGGATGATGATGATGATGATGGTGATGATGGTGGTGATGGTAATGAGGAAAGTGCTAAGGGGAGCAACGAGGATAGCGACGAGGATGATGATGGGGGTAAACAGCCTGAAAAGGGAGATAAGGTTGCCAGCTTAAAGAAACCTGCTAAGTCTGGAACCAAGTCTAAGAAAGATGCTGAGCAGAAGGAAAAGTCTACCTCAACGGAATAAGACGTTCCAAGTGGCGCCATGATGTGAATGCTACTATGGCGTCATCGATTCCCGGTACATCTATTGCTGTATCTTTACCTATTACCACTAACCCCGTTAGTTCTGTTGTTGTTGCTCCTGTGATTGCAGAATCAGTAACTGAACCTGAAGCTGCACAACACTCACCCGTTCACGACACCGCCGAGATGCCTGAATCAGAACCAGCAGATGTTCACGTTTCCACTCCTCTACAACAAGAACCACAATCTACTGTTCCTGAATCAAGCACACGGGACTGGGCAGACACGCTGGAGATTGACGAGACTGTACCACCACAGGCTTGGATCACGGCAGCGGCGCAATATGATCCAATCACAGACGCTGACAGAGATGTCTTATATCTCCGTATCCGAAGTCCGATTGACTTATGTGCATTTCTGGCTCATGAGTATAAGACTTCGGTTACTCCGTCGTTGGTGAAGAAAGCGCTGAAGGATAAGAGAATTCGCGCCAAAACCCGGTTAACCCGAATGGAGTTCGAGTATTATGCCGATGAGATCCTGAAAGCTCTGAATACCGTTCAACGGCCAGGTCTTCATAAATCCGAAAGAGCTCCACCCCCACTTGATCCTTCTCAAGATAATCAGATTGCTCTTGACTTCTTCGTCACCAATGATCTTGATTATCTCCTCAAGGGTTCATCAAAGTACGCAACCTCCCTGACCTTGCTGAAAGCTGCCAACTGGGGGACAATACCCTTTATCGAGAAAAAGGTAAACCGACTCTGGGTCCCAAAGGTAAATCGTAATTATGATATGTATGATATTATAGGTGCATCTCATTGGGACGAACGAGTCCGAAGGGCGTACAGGGGTTGCTGCTTAGTCAATTCAGGAAGCAACGTTAGATCCGATATCCGCATCTCCAGTATATTTTAGGGCTGAAAACTGAAGCCAAGAATGGCTATTATCATGTGACGGAGATTCGTCTGAAAAGGGAGGATGACAGAGAATACAAAATCCAGCAGGGAGATTTTTCTATCATTCACCTTGAGGATATCGAAGATATGTTGCTTATGATGACCCGTGATCAACTCACACATATTCCTCGAGAAGACATCATTGCCTTGAATACAGCACTTCGTATGTTCACACGAAGCATTGTTATCAAGAAACGAGTTGAAGATCTTCAGTTGGGAGTCGAAAGCTACCAAAGGAAGCTTAACCTAACTCGTCCAGTGAATCAAGTTCTACCTCAACATGTAGATAGATGTCCCTATACCGGCATTTCTGTTCCGAATTACGGCATTTTCTACTTGAACAGTCGAGGGTTAATGATGTTTATGAGGGTGGGTGAGCTTTATAAGTACAGTGATGGGACTCTCCTATATGTCAGAGGAAAGTTGGAGCATCTTAATTCGGGTGGGACTTTACCAGAGATGACTGAGGATTGGCACCAGGGTTATCGGCAGATGGTGAAGTATGTGATCAAGAAGATAGATCAAAAGCTCCGTAAACGTAGATTGATGAGGAGCTTGGAAAGATTCGTTGGTGGAAGACCATATTTAGTGCACCACAAGCTACTGCAACGATCCATCTAATGGGTCGTACACTTCAGGTCCACTTTATATTGGTTTTCAATTGTGAATATGTATATTTGTGATTATTGTGCTTGTACGGCTTGATGTAGTGTTAAAGTATGATAATTTTTCAAGAATTTCTCACGAGATTCTAAATCTTTCAAAATATATCATACTAAAGCACTACAACTATCCCTTATTAACTTAAGGGGGAGCATTAACATGTTCTATGGCCACACATCGATTTCATTTTTTACCCAAAGACCGGTTAATCCATTCAATATCCCAAATATTAATTGTTAACATTTTGGATAAGGGGAGAAAATGGGATTAAGGAGATTTAAATGATACTTGGCTAAAAGATGAAAAAGACTTAACGATTATCCAACTTAATATGTGTAAAGCACGTGTTAAGGGAGAGCATTTTTTGATGAACAAAACACCTAAGGTACAAAACTTTTGATTTCAGTATCACAAGTATCTTATGTGATTTTCAATGTTTTTCATGGTGGCTATACTTTCCCAAAACACGCTTAATTCACGATGATGTGGTGACAAAAGGGTGGTAGGAATAGGTTTAGTCCAATTATTCATCAAAGCCGATGGAATCTTCCCAAGGACAATTCCCTAGATAGAATTAGAAGTCCTAGGAAAGATGGAGAAAGAATGTGAATGTTAGAAATACGTTTTAACGTATATTAGAAGTATCGGTCACTCCACAATAATATTTATGTTGTAATAGCTCGTAGTTAGAAAATAGTCATTAGTTACTTATTAACTTAAGTAAGAACCGGTCCATGGGCTTGTCATGGACCGGCCCAAGCCCATGTTATGCTTGGAACTATAAATACCCCTTTCCACCATGGAAAGGGGTTGGTTGTTGTCATTTCCTTGTTTCCATTTAATAAAATACACATAGTTTCTCTCACTTTCTCTCTCTAACTTTCTCTCTCTAGAAATCAACAAACCCCTTCATAGATTCATTGATTATCAATATTCTACATTTGGTATCAGAGCTATGGGGTGATTTAAGGTAGTGATTTGTGTGGTTTTTTAGTTTTTGATTGTATTTGTGTTCTTTAAGAAGATCATCTTGATTCTTGGTGTTTTTTGGTGTTTTGGTGATTGGGATTAGTAGATAAGTATTAGTTGTTACTTATTTTAGTCAAAAGCTCAAAACTTTTTGGGTTATTTGGTAAAAATCGGGGTTTTTTATCATCTTTTTGTTCGACTGTGCATATTCGAACAAGTTTCTGATTACCCAGAAAAGTTCCGAACCAAGCACTTCCGAATCAAGCAAAAAGGTTCCGAACCAAGCACTTCCGTATCAAGCCAAAAAGTTCCGAATCAAGCACTTTTGAATCAACAACTTACGAATCAACAACTTCCGAATCAACAACTTCCGAATCAACAACTTCCGAATCAACAACTTCCGAATCAACAACTTCCGAATCAACAACTTCCGAATCAACAACTTCCGAATCAACAACTTCCGAATCAAGAAGTTCCGACTCAAGAAGTTCCGATTCAAGAAGTTCCGACTCAAGAAGTTCCGACTCAAGAAGTTCCGACTCAAGAAGTTCCGACTCAAGAAGTTCCGAACCAAGAAGTTCCGGATCAAGAAGTTCCGGATCAAGGGTGATTTTGCTTGTTTTTTCGACGATTTTTTTAGAGGATTTAATCTTGGTTCCTTACAACAAAAACTTAACACAATTCACAAACTTTACTTCACTGCTCTATCAACCGATAATCTCTGTTTCTTTGAAGAAAACAAAATGAATCCAAGTTCATTAATGCCTCAGATGACTTCTCTTACGGATATCTCGATCATAACGGGGACTGATAGTCGTCCACCAATGCTTATCAAAGAGGTGTTTGAGGCATGGCAGGGCCGTATGATGCAATACTTGAAGGGCAAACCAACATACGGAAGGCTTATGGTCAAATCGATTTTGAATGGTCCACTCGACTATGGTACCATTGTGGCAAATAACGTGTCTCGACCAAGAGAATATGAAGAACTCACACCGGCACAACAACTCATTGCTGATGCTGATGAAAAGGCTCTACAGACACTTCTCCAAGCTCTTCCGCATGATATTTATCGTATGGTTAGTCAATATACGGTTGCCAAAGATTTATGGGAACGTTTAAAGGTGTTGCTACAAGGTACGTCCCTCACAAAACAGGAAAGGGAGTGTCAGCTGTATGATCTGTTTGATAGATTCACGTACAGCCCAGGGGAAACACTACACGATTATTACTTCAGATTCACTACTCTAATGAATGATCTGAATGTATACAATCTTGTAATTGCTCCATTCCAGGTTAACACCAAGTTCTTGATTACTTTACCTCAAGCTGAATGGGGTGAGTATATTACCGATGTGAAGTTAACCCGGGATTTGCATAAGTGCAACTTAGATCAAATCTATGCTTTTCTTCAGCAGCATGAGAAGCATGTGATTATGCACCGTTCTCCTCGCGGTATGTACCCAGATTCCTTAGCTTTGATGGCGAATCAACCAAGCTTGTCACACAACAACACACCTTATATCTTGGGACATCAAGCCTATCATCCATCACCTTATATGACACCAACCTTCCCACAATACTCGATTCTACCACAACCACCCACCTCACATCAGCAACAATATCGGTTCAATGCACCTTCACCACAGTATGCTTCACAACTTCATCCAGCAAATGTTGCACCTTATGCTCAGCCTTCATATTCCTCTTATCAAGAGAATGCAGCATATCCAACAAGCTACCCTGATCAAATGAGTATTCCTTCTACTGATTATGCAGCTCATCCAGATCAAGCATTGTATTGTGATGATGAGGAAGTCCCCGTTCCTGTATTCCAACAAGGAGCTGACCCAGTTGAAGTGCTAACTACTATGTCTGCTTATCTCACACGAACTTTAAGCAAACGAGGATACAGAGGATCGGCTCCTACCAACAATCAGTTGAGGAATTCATCCAATTCTCGTCAACAAGCTACTATTGAGAATGGCAGGGTCATGGTTCAGCCAATTCAACCATATCAGGGGAGACCTTCCACTTCAACCAATGCTCGCACGATCAATCCTGCTCCTGCTCCAATGGTCAACAATCCTCCACGGGCTAATACAGGCAAGTTGAGAATGATTACATGCTACAACTGCAAGGAAGAGGGTCATATGTCCAGGGATTGTAAGAAACCCAAGAGGAGAAGGGATGGACAGTGGTTTGCAGAAAAGATCTATCTGGTAAATGCTCAGGCGCAAGGAAGGGAACTTGATGAAGAGGAGCTTGCATTTCTTGCTGACCCAGGGATTGCTGAACAAGACGTTGTCACTACGCAGAATGCAGCTTACCAAGCCGATGATCTTGATGCGTATGACTCCGACTGTGATGACTTTCAATCTGCAAAGGCTGCTCTCATGGCAACTATCTCCAGCTTAGGGCCAGAAAAGAGATCTGAGGTACTTATTAATACCACCGATAATACCACTGATGCTAGTATTCAACCACATCAAGTTGTGCAAGAGAGTGCTGACTCGAATGAATCTTCGGTGGTGAGTCCTTCAAACGAGGAGACAAACAATGATAGCAATATCAATGTGAGTCCCCAGACTTTGAGTGAATCACAACCGGGACCCAGTTCGCATACGCCTACTCCTGCTCAACAAGATTTGGTCATGGTTCCTGCTACATTACTTAGCCAAATGAATGCTGCACTCTTAGAAACCTTAGCTAAGAATAAGAATTTGTCTGATGAGCTTGCCTTAAGCAATGAGAAAGTTCAAACCTTGGAACTAGTGCCTTCGTCTAGTGTTCTAACTAATCTCGAATATGATCACTTTAGAAACAAACAAATGGGTCACTTGTAAGAAATCGAAAACTTAAGAGCAAATCTGTCTAATGAACTTCAAGAAAAGGAGTTAGTGGTCACTAATTTTCAAAAACTTCAAACGGATTTTGAATCACTAGAGTCTAAGAAGAATGAAATGGAGATTAATGCCACTAATAAGATTAGAAGTCTAGATTACTTGCTGTTAAGACAATACGCTGCTTCTCAACTAGTTCACTTATTTGATGCTTCATTTAGAGAGTTTAACTTATCACGTCTAAAAGGCCTTCCCCCTAATCCACGGTATGCAAAACAAGCTTTAAGACATAGTCCTAGACTTTATAATTCAACTCAATTAGGATTGGCTTTAGACCCGATTGTTTTTCCCGATGATCGAACAAGTAAGGATCTAGTTGATGAGGATCGGTCATACAATTCTGCAAAATATCCCGAGTGTGATTATTTTAAATTGAATAAGGAGCTTGCAAAAACGGATTTTAGAATTCGCTTCCATATGGACAAAGATCTCATAACAGCACCGACCTACATATTAGATGAAGAAAACCCTAGTACTTTTCCTACACTTGTCAATATGGAAGGTCCTAAGGAAATTCCAAAGGATCTTCCACCAGTTAGCACTGTATGGTTAAACTTGCAAGAGATTAAACAATACTTTACTAATTTTGACAAGGTCATTTTGGAACGTACGACTTCAAATGGCCTAAACGCCGGAGAATGGGCTTTCGAACATATGAACGAGGTGTTTAAAACTGAGATCAATCCGTTTGTCGAAAGTCTAAAAGGAATTTTTGCATCTCTTAAAGAAAATCTTGTGTTTGAAATTGGTGAAGTTCAAAAAGTGTTTTATGAAATGGACACCGCTTACGAACTACAACTAATTGAAAAAGAAAAGATTTTAACTGAATATGACCGATTCTTGTCTGCAGTAATCTCGTGTGATGTGCTTACTACTGTAAATGTTAATTATTCGAATGAGCTTACATCCGCTATGATTAATTGTGATGCTGTGAATATTTGTGAGGATATTTGTGATGATGTTTGTAATCTTTCTGTAAATGTTGCTGATACTGTAAATGAGGTAGATAATCATTCTTGTCATGAATCTAACGCTGAGTTTTTAAAGCTACAAGATTCCTACAATTTACTTTCAAAACGCTTTAATCAACTAGAACAACATTGTATATCTTTAGAATTAAAACAACAAACTCAAAATGAGAATCTTTTGATATCAAATGTTTGTGAAAACGGTGTTGAGACTAGTGACAAGATGATTGCAATTGTTAAGACATTAGAGGAAGAAATCATGAGATTGAAGAGAGAGGTATCATCAAAGGAAACATTAAAATTGGAACTAGAGGCTGCAGAGTCTAAAAACCAAGTCTTAGAAATTAGACTATCGTCTGTTCTAGGGGAGATGGATCGGACAAGACAGGGATTATCCGCTCTTTATGGTTCACTAGAAGAACGCTTCGCTTTTAATGCGGCACAGCAACAATCTTTTGTTGAACAATTGAACCAAAAGTGCGAGGAAATCTCTGATTTGAACATCCTGCTCATAGACAAAAATATGGTTTTGGCTGAGTTAAAGGAGACACTTCTTCTCACCCGACAAGAAGTTGTTGATAACTTAGCTACCGACTCTGCACCGTCCACTAGTGCTCCAACAACCAAGTCAGTAGTGCTTTATAAGAATCCGCTTGACAAGAGAAACCCGGTTATCTATGATGATTATATGAGGAATGCCATTAAGCATGTCGATCTTCTTAGGGATATTTTAGACGATCTTTATGCCTTAGATCCCTCAAGTAGCGACTATTACTCGGCTCATGAATATATTAAGCGAGTTCAATATTGCTTGGCTTTTTTGCAATACATAGGTACACCAGGTTCTGCACTACTTAATAATAGGCCCATTGCTGTCACTCCATTTAATCAGACTCCAGGAGCGAAACCGTCATTGGCACAATCAAGTAAGACACCTTTAAAATCTGTTGCTAATGTTCCCACTTTGCCTTCTACAGGATTAAAAGAGACTACTAAGGCTAAAGGATCGCCACTCAAGAAAGCTAAGATCAAGCCCTCCACTAGTAGTGCCACAAAGAAGAAAGTAGAAGTCCACAATAGGAATGCTAGTTCAGTTTTAAATAAAAAGAATCATGTTAAGACTAAAAGCTCTGCGCCTGTGCAGCAGCCTAAACCATTCGTGCATTCTGATTTAAATTGTTGGAATTGTAATGAATGTATGTTTTCCCAGCGTCATGATTTGTGTCTGATTGATCACGTTAATGAAATGAATGCTATTAAGAATGGTCTTGAATGGAAGCCAACGGGTAGAACTCGTGCCCAAGTTGGCTGGCAATGGCGTCCCACTGGTAGGACCTTTACATTAGATGGAAAAATGTGCCCTTTAACTAGGAATGCATCCATTGAGGTTAGGTCTGAGCGTCCTTTAGTTAGGAACACTCACACTCAAGTATGGAAATAGCGCCCTTTAATTAGGTCAGCCCCCACTATAGTGCCTATCAGTGAAGAAATACCTCAGGATTTAAGCCAACTAGAATCTACACCACCAATTAAGAAGAAGAAGGCTAGGAAATCTAAGAAACCTAGAGTTAGCAAATCTAAGATTATTAAATCTGTACCTGCTAATAACAAGGAACACTCAGATTCCGATACCTCTACATTGTCTTTGTGTGGTGAAATTTTTAGGTGGTCCAAATCATCCTGTGGTATTTGGACTCCGGTTGTTCAAAACATATGACCGGAAATCGCTCGATGCTCCGAAATTTCGTCAGCAAGTTTCTTGGTACGGTTAAATTCGGGAATGATCATATTGCAAAGATTATGGGGTATGGTGAATATCAGATTGGAAACGTGACGATTTCTAGGGTATACTATGTAGAAGGTCTTGGTCATAACTTACTCTCAGTAGGACAGTTTTGTGATTCCAACCTTGAGGTTGCTTTTCGACAACACACTTGTTTCATCCGCAACTTGGAAGGAAAAGATTTGTTGAAGGGATCTCGTGGTGCAAATCTTTATACTTTGTCCTTACAAGACATGATGGCCGCCTCTCCAGTATGTCTTCTCTCTAAAGCTTCTAAAACCAAGTCATGGTTGTGGCATCGCAGATTATCTCATCTTAACTTTGATGCTATTAATCATCTGGCTAAAAACGAGTTAGTTCGTGGTCTTCCAAAGCTTAAATTTCACAAGGACCATTTATGTTCCGCGTGTTCAAGGGGGAAAAGTACCAAGAAATCTTACAAGCCCAAAGCTGAAGATACCAATCAAGAAAAACTTCATCTTTTGCATATGGATCTTTGTGGGCCGATGAGAACTGAAAGTGTGAGCGGTAAGAAATTCATTCTGGTTATTGTGGATGATTTCTCAAGGTTTACATGGGTTAGATTTTTACGTACAAAGGATGAAGCACCGAAGGCTATCATCACTTTTCTGAAATTCATTCAGGTACGTTTGAATACCACTGTCCGCCGTATTCGTACAGACAATGGTACAGAGTTCGTCAACCAGACTCTTCGTGATTATTATGAAGGAGTTGGTATATCACATGAAACATCCGCTGCACGCACTCCACAACAAAACGGTGTCGTTGAAAGACGGAATTGTACACTTATGGAAGCTGCTAGGACCATGCTTATTTATGCGAACGCTCCATTGTTCTTGTGGGCAGAGGCTATTTCTACTGCATGTTTCACCCAAAACCGTTCTATCCTTCAGAAACGCCATGGAAAAACACCTTATGAGCTTTTACATGACCGTAAACCCGATGTCTCATTTTTCCATGTGTTTGGTGCTCTTTGTTATCCAAATATCAATAGTGAGAACTTGGGTAAGCTTCAACCGAAAGCCGATATAGGTATTTTCATTGGTTACTCACCGTCCAAAAGAGCATACCGAATCTATAACCGTCGTCTTGGCAAGATTGTAGAAACTATGGACGCAGATTTCGACGAGCTGACAGCAATGGCTTCTGAGCAACACAGCTCTGAACCCGCGCTTCATGAGATGGGAACCGGTGCTATAAGTTCCGGATTAGTTCCCAACAATCCTACTTCTACATCATTTTTACCACCATCAAGGCCCTAGTGGGATAAACTGTTTCAACCGTTGTTTGATGAATTCTTTGATCCCCCGACTGATGAAGTTCCAACACCTGTAGTAATTGCTCCAATACCTGAAGTGGTTGCTCAAGCTAATGAACCTTTATCTAATGCATCTACAATTCACATTGAACCGGATGCACCTTCACCAAGTGATTCTCAAACTACACCTGAATCATCACCCCTACTTGTGCCTAATGATGTGGAAGAGGATTCTACTGATCACGACTTGGAATATGCTCACTTGCAAGAGCTTCCTTTCTTTGGTGTAGCGATCCCTGAAAACCCTTCAGCCGCGTCTACCTCAGAAGAAGCTCCTTCTATTGTTCACTCCAGACCACCTAGGATTGAAAACCATAGCACTAAATGGACAAAAGATCACCCAATTAGGAATGTTATTGGAGATCTAGATCGACCAGTCTCTACACGCCATCAATTACAAGAGAGTGCACTATATTGTTACTTTGATGCATTTCTCTCTGAAGTTGAACCCAAAAATTGGCAGCAGGCTATGACCCAATCATCTTGGATTGAAGCTATGCAGGAGGAACTAAACGAATTCCAACGACCTGAAGTATGGGAATTGGTTCCTCGCCCTGACAAGGTTAACATCCTTACTTTGTTATGGGTTTATAAGGTTAAACTTGATGAGATGGGTGTGGTATTGAAGAATAAGGCTAGATTGGTCGCTAGAGGATATAAACAAGCCTTGGGTATAGACTTTGAGGAATCTTTTGCTCCTGTGGCTAGATTGGAGGCGATTAGACTATTCCTTGCATTTGCTGCTCATATGAACATGATCGTCTATCAAATGGATGTGAAGACGACATTTTTGAACGGTGAACTAAGGGAAGAAGTTTATGTTAGTCAACCGGATGGGTTCATCAGTACGGAGTCTCCTAATCATGTGTACAAGCTTAAGAAGGCTCTCTATGGGTTGAAACAAGCTCCACGCGCGTGGTATGATCTCCTGTCAACATATCTCATGTCGGAAGGCTTCTCCAAAGGCAAAGTGGACCCCACTCTATTCACTCTCAAGGACGGCAACGACATGCTTCTGGTACAAATTTATGTTGATGATATAATATTTGCTGCCACTAACATAGAATTGTCTAAACAATTTGAGAAGATAATGTCCACACGCTTTCAGATGTCGATGATGGGAAAAATTTCATTTTTCTTAGGATTACAGATTTCTCAGAATCCCAGAGGCATCTTTATAAATCAATCCAAATATGCTCTAGAATCTCTTAAGAAATATAACTTTGAAAATTGTGACCCCGTAGACACTCCAATGGTGGAGAAATCCAAGTTAGATGAAGATATGAATGGGACTATTGTCGATCCAAAACTTTACCGTGGAATGATCGGCACCCTTCTATATCTGACTGCTAGTAGGCCTGATTTGCAATTTGCTGTATGCATGTGTGCCCGGTATCAGGCTCGGCCTACCGAAAAGCACCTACATGTTGTGAAAAGGATCTTTCGGTATCTAAAAGGAACACTTCATCGTGGTCTATGGTATCCGAAAGATTCCTCTATTGCTTTAATATCATACGCAGATGCCGATCATGCTGGATGTCAAGACACGAGGCGTAGCACTTCTGGATCTGTGCAACTCCTTGGAGATAGATTGATCAGTTGGTCTTCAAAAAGGCAGAAAAGCGCTGCAATATCAAGCACGGAGGCTGAATACATCGCCATGTCCGGTTGTTGTGCTCAAGTCCTTTGGATGAGATCACAATTAACTGACTACGGTTTGGGATTCAACAAAATCCCGATGTATTGTGACAACAAGAGCGCCATTGCCCTTTGCTGCAACTATGTTCAACACTCCCGGGCCAAGCACATAGACATTCGCTACCATTTCATTAAGGAGCAGGTGGAGAACGGAGTGATCGAGCTGTATTTTGTCACTACTGAGTATCAGCTGGCGGATATGTTCACCAAAGCCTTAGATCGAGGACGAATCGAGTTTTTGATCGACAAGCTTGGCATGAAATCATTCACTCCAGCGACTCTCAAAGAGTTGGCAGAAGAATCAGCTGAATAGTCGTGGTAAACTATTCAGAGTATCCTTGGTTCGTGATCATGTATATTATCGTAAATATATAAACCACAAAAGAAAAATACAAAAATATAAAACCAACAAAAACCATAAAAAATATAAAACCTAGAAAAACCATAAAAATTATAAAATCAAGAAAAACCAAAAATATTTTTCGTTTTAAATCGGGCATGTCTTTTAGTACGGTAATATTTACGGCCTTAGAAATGTCGATCAATATTGACACGGTGCCATAAATAGAGTCCGTATAAAAGTTGTACATTTTTAAAACATGCCCATTATGGCTTGTAGTTATTTCTGACTGCAACCCGGTTTTCATATTAAAGTCACGTATTTCCTTGGAAAACGTTGGCTCAGAACGGGAATTAATTTTCTCGGGCGTGATTTACAAGCCAAATCATGCAAAGGGATCAAGTTTACTTTATAACTTGGTCTAACACGAATTTGTGTACGTCTCAGTGCATTAATTTGTTAAAATAAGAGAAATCTTATTGACACCACGAATCACACTTTTTCAACAGATAAATTGGAAATGCTTTCATCAATATTTGACTCTTTAAACAATGACTACAACTCTTTAAATAGAAAACGGGTCATCGTTTAAGGGGGAGAAAATATTAAAATCATCTTCGTCATTAAATTGATTTTCAAAAGTGATTGTGAAAATTAAGGGCTACATGGTAATTGAGTGGTTTTGCTTTAGAATATGACTTGTGTTCGTTCTAAGTGATAGGCATGGCTTTTAGATTTTGGAAATATGCTAATAAATTGTGTTTGCTAAGATGTGTGTAAGTTAAACAAGGGATAAGAAAAATGAAAATTTTAGACAAAAAGGAAAAGAATGAGAAATGTAGGGACTAAAGTGTTATTTGTTGAAACATGTCAAACTTTTGACCTAAGTCAAATAAAACACCCCCGCCCCCTCTTTCCTTCTCACTGTTTATCTTCATCTTTGCCGCCATTGTTACACACACACACAAGAAATCAAATCATTCGTTTAATCCATCTAGATCCTGTTCTCTCGACTAAATAAGGTATATACATCAATATTTTAACTTCTAAATCCACCTTATTTATCATATAATTCTGTTAAACAGTGCTCAATTAATCAGTTTAATCCACTTAGGGTTTATGATTAAATTAGGGTTAATTAACTAAGGATTTGTGGTGGGTTTTATGCGGTTTTGTATGATATGATGTTTAAATGCCTTAGTTTGCCTTAGAAACTCACAAACGCGCTAGAATAATCATCTGAGTTTCGTTTGTAAAAGTTCCGGATGAACATGGTTAAGAACTTCCGAACGAAGGATTTTTTCTGAAAAAACTTCCGAATGAGGAAGTTCCGAATGAAGGACTTCCGAATGAAGGAAGTTCCGAATGAAGAACTTCCGAATGAAGGAAGTTCCGAATAAAGAACTTCCGGATGAAGGAAGTTCCGAATGAAGGAATGTTCCGAATGAAGGAAGTTCCGAATGAAGAACTTCCGGATGAAGGAAGTTCCGAATGAAGAACTTCCGGATGAAGGATGTTCCGAATGAAGAACTTCCGGATGAAGGAAGTTCCGAATGAAGAACTTCCGGATGAAGGAAGTTCCGAATGAAGAACTTCCGGATGAAGGAAGTTCCGAATGAAGAACTTCCGGATGAAGAAGTTCCGAATGAAGAACTTCCGGATGAAGAAGTTCCGAATGAAGGAATGTTCCGGATGAAGATGTTCCGAATGAGGAAAAGTTCCGGATGAAGAGTTTGATTCTTATTGTTTGCATGCTATATATGTACTTGTTGTATTATGTTATGAAATGTGTTATGCTTAGAAGTAAGAATGATATATATCTATATGTTTTTGTGCATCAACCTTTCATGTCTTATCTTAAGCAGATACAATGACTAATCCAACAGTACAAGCAATCCAAGAATCTAGAGAAGCCGATATTGCTAAAGCACGAACTCTTAAGTTTATACCCAACAACTACCGGCTGAAGCAAGTCTCAAAATCCACTCACCATGGTTTTAAGGTCGCCATAGCCATCCTCGATAACTCTCATTTCAAGAACGCCCTTAGGAGTACAGCCTCGGTGCCATATGAGTATATGTATGAATTTTGGGCTACCAAGGAAATCACTTCGAACAAGATCACCTTCACCATCGACAACAAGCAGCAGACGCTCACAGTTTCAGACTTCCGTAAGATTCTTGGTATATGGGATACACCCAAAGGCATGTCATTCTCGAGGGATCCTACTAAAGATGAACTCGTGGAGTTATTTGACGCACTTGGATGTCCGGAAATACGAGTTGCATCTGAGTTTACCACTGCTAAGGTAGGACAACCTTGGAGAGCATTGATGGGTATTCTCAGTAAATGTCTTACACCAAAAACGAGTGGCCATGATACACTGCGCAGTCCTATAATAAACCTCTTCTATGGCATGTACAAAGCTGCAAATTCAGATTATGCTTTGTTGATATGGGAAGAATTCACCTTTCAACTCTTCTACAACAAGAAGCTGAAGACAAACTTCTTTCCTTATCCTCGGTTTATTAAGCTTATCATTAATTATTTTATGAAGCTTGATGCTACTATTGATAGGCGTGCAGCAAGTCGCTATCACACTGAAGAAGCTGATGATACTGTGGATCTGAGGCATGAAGGACCGTCTATTGGTGTGATTCCGGGTCCTATTCCTGATTACCTTCTGTCTGAGAAAATCAAAGGTTCTGCTGATTACAAGCTACTGCAGATAGAAATCAAGAGGCTGAAAGCAAACCTTCAAACTGGAGAAGACTCATCCACAACGGTTAAGAGTAAAGGTAAACGCAAACAACCAGCTGCGTTACCTGAACCCGAAACCAAGAAGAAGAAGACAGAGGGTAAGAAGGGAAAGGGTAAGGCTGATGAGATGCGTCTACGTGACGAAGAAGACATTGTTGATCCTACTCTTGATAAAACCGAGAAACAACTGATGAAGATTGCTATTCAAAGGAGTAGGAAAGATACTGGCGGTAGTGGTTCAGGTGCAAGGGTAGATATTGAGGATGAGTACGTGGAACCAGATGATGTTGATGAATTTGGGTCACCTGAACATTATTCCACTTCGAAGGAGCCATCAGTTCCTATTTCAGCAAGTGTGGAAAAGGAGCCTGTTGCTCCTACGATCATGGTGTCAACTCAACCCTTAGCAACTCAATCTCCACCCATACAACCCTTACCAACCAGACCGGCTTCAACACCTTTTCTTCCACCACCTATAATTCCCATCCTTAGTACCGCAGTAACAACCGAGCCTCTTCAATCAACCCAGAGCAGCTCTGCAACATCTGCAATGGCTGCATTAGTGATGGACGAAATGTTTGACAAACATGTGGATACTCACAAACGAGAAATGGATGAACTTCGCCAAGAGTTACAAAGACGAGCTCAAAGTGAAGAAGCATCTAGGAAAGCCCAAGAGGAGATGATTGCTAGGTTCGCTTCAGATATGGAGTTGACTCGAAAAGCACATGCAGAAGAACTTGCTCGGGTTAAGCAGGCTGAGGCTGATAAGCATGCTGCACGTATTACCAGACTTCAAGCGATGAGGGATAAATAGAAAAAGCAAAAAGAAGCACTTGAAGCCTCTGTGAAAGAAAGAGTGCAAGAATCCGTTGAATCTCTAATGCCTAAACTGCGTGATGAGTTGAAGACACTTGCTGCTGACAACTTGATGATCAAATCATCCAATCCTTCAGAAGCCGCCTACAAGATTGCTTATGACTTGACGGATTTTGAATTGAAGAAGATCCTTAAGGCTCGTATGGTGGAACTTGGGTCGTTTGATAAGTCTAGGATTCAACGGGCTCTATACAAATCCCTGAATGATGCTATCATGGAGGATGATAGGTTATTCAAAACGTTTGGAAGTGTGGTACCATATCACATCTTACCTGAGGAAGAAAGGGAAGAAAGTGAAGAAGAGGGTACGGGTGAAGAAGAGGAAGAAGAAGAAGAAGAAGCAGAAAAGGATAAAGACGATGACGAGGGTGGTGATGATGATGAGGATGATGAGGATGATGATGATGATGATGATGGCGATGATGGTGGTGATGGGAATCAGGAGAGTGCTAGGGGTAGTAACGGGGATGACAATCAGGATGATGATGGGGGTGAACAGCCGAAAAAGGGAGACAAGGTTACCAGCTCCAAGAAAACTGCTAAGACTGGAACCACGTCCAAGAAAGATGCAGCACAGAAGGACAAATCAACATCGTCGGAATCAAGACGAACTAAGTGGCGCCACGATGTGAATCCCACTACAGCGTCATCGGTTCCCGGTACCTCTATCGCTGTATCTTTACCTATTACCACTAACCCCATTAGTTCTGTTGTTGTTGCTCCTGTGATTGCAGAATCAGTGACGGAACCCGAAGCTGCACAACACTCTCCAGTTCACGACACTGCCGAAATGCCTGAAACTGAACCAACAGATGTTCGCACTTCTACTCCTCAACAACAAGTACAACAATCTACGGTCCCGGAACCAAGCATACGAGACTGGGCAGACACGTTGGAGATAGACGAGACTGCACCACCACAGGCTTGGATCACGGCAGCAGCACAATATGATCCGATCACAGACGCTGACAAAGATGTGTTGTATCTCCGTATCCGAAGTCCGATTGACTTATGTGCATTTTTTGCTCATGAGTATAAGACTTCGGTTACTCCATCCTTAGTGAAGAAAGCGCTGAAAGATAAGAGACTGCGTGCCAAAACCCGGTTAACCCGAATGGAGTTCGAGTACTATGCCGATGAGATCCTGAAGGCTCTGAATACCGTTCAACGGCCAAGTCTTCATGAATCAGAAAGAGCTCCACCTCCAATGGATCCTGCTCAAGATAATCAGATTGCTCTTGACTTCTTCGTCACCAATGATCTTGTGTATCTACTGAAGGGGTCATCAAAGTACGCAACCTCCCTGACTTTGCTGAAAGCTGCCAACTGGGGGACAATATCCTTTATCGAGGAAAAGGTAAATCGACTCTGGGTCCCAAAAATGAATCGTAATTATGATATGTATGCTGTCATAGGTGCATCTCATTGGGACGAACGAGTCCGAAGGGCGTACAGGGGTTGCTGCTTGGTCAATTCTGGAAGCAATGTTAGATCCGACATCCGCATCTCCAGCATCTTAGGAATGAAAACTGAAGCCAAGAACGGCTATTATCATGTGACGGAGATTCGCTTGAAAAGGGAGGATGACAGGGAATACAAAATCCAGCAAGGAGATTTTTCCATCATTCGCCTTGAGGATATCGAAGATATGCTGCTTCTGATGACCCGAGATCAACTCACACATATTCCTCGTGAAGATCTGATTGCTTTGAATACAGCACTTCGTATGTTCACACGAAGCGTTGTCATCAAGTCACGAGTTGAAGATCTTCAGTTGGGAGTCGAAAGCTATCAAAGGAAGCTCAACTTAACCCGTCCTGTGTATCAAGTGCTACCTCAACATGTAGAAAGATGTCCCTATACCGGCATTTCTGTCCCGAATTACGGCATTTTCTACTTGAACAGTCGAGGTTTGATGAAGTTTATGAGGGTGGGTGAGCTCCACAAGTACAGTGATGGAACCCTTCTACAAGTCAGAGGAAAGTTGGAGCATCTGAACTCGGGTGGGACTTTGCCAGAGATGACGGAGGATTGGCATCCGGGTTACCGGCAGATGGCAAAGTACGTGATCAAGAAGATTGATCAAAAGCTCCGTGAACGTAGATTGATGAGGAGCTTGGAAAGGTTCGTTGGTGGAAGACCGTATTTAGTGCACCACAAGCTACTGCAACGATCCATCTAATGGGTCGTACATTTCAGGTCCACTTTATATTGGTTTTCAATTGTGAATATGTATATTTGTGAATAATGTGCTTTAATGGCTTGATGTAGTGTTAAGGTATGATAATTTTTCAATAATTTCTCACGAGATTCTAAATCTTTCAAAATATATCATACTAAAGCACTACAACTATCCCTTATTTAATTAAGGGGGAGCAATAACTTGTTCTACGGCCAAACATCGATTTCATTTTTACCCAAAGACCGGTTAATCCATTCAATATCCCAAATATTAATGGTTAACATTTTGGATAAGGGGAGAAAATGGGATTAAGGAGACGTAAGTGATACTTGGCTAAAAGATGAAAAAGACTTAACAATTATCCAACTTAATATGTGTAAAGCACGTGTTAAGGGGGAGCGTTTTTGATGAACAAAACACCTAAGGTACAAAACTTTTGATTTCAATATCACAAGTACTTTAGGTGATTTTCAATGATTTTTCATGGTGGCAATTCCTTCCCAAAACACGCTCAATTCACGACGGATGTGGTGACAAAAGGGTGGTAGGAATAGGTTTAGTCCAATGATTCATCAGAGCCGATGGAATCTTCCCAAGGACAATTCCCTAGATAGAATTAGAAGTCCTAGGAAAGATGGAGAAAGAATGTGAACGTAGCTGAATGCCGACCAAGTACTTAAGCTAGCACTGGAACAATCACAACAAGGTGCTAGTGATGACGTATTGGTAAGCATTGAAGGGGTTGAAGAATGAAAAAGAATTGTAAAGATAAAGGGTGTAAAGGAAGAAGCCCTCCTTACAACTTTAGGGAGAAACCGGGTCAATACATATGCTATTGAGGTCATTTTTGCTAATGATTCTCGGTATTGAAGAAAGACATCATGGACCCAGTGATGCAATGCACAACCCTTCCCAGCTAACTCAAATATCTCTCAAAAGGTATTTGTTTTAATCACACGGAGATCAACACGTTATCTATTGGTTTATTCACTCCGAATAGACTGGTATTGAAAAGGTGCCATCGCTCACTAAATCAAAACGCACAATCGAGTCTAGAGCCAAGAGATCATCAAAAGTCTCATTAGGACACTTTTCATTTATTCCTTGCTTTCTCACACACTGTGAAAAGTAAGAGATTTTCATGAGTCCTACGCAATATTCCTGTAATATTGCCAGAACATCCGAGTAATACGTAAGTATTACAATGAAGATGGAAATCCTGCTTGAGCCAACATCAAACAAGCTCATGGTAGGTTACACGTGCGGTTCTTTTAGAACCAATCTTGTGAAAAACTGGAAGGTAACAGTGGTTTAATTCTTAATTGAACTTAAACTCGTTCCAGGCCTCTTCGCATTATCATAATGATCTTGCCAGAACACTCAGAGTGACTCTTTATTGACCACAGTGACGAGTGGAAATCCTTCTAGTGTCAACATCAAACAGCACTTGGTAGGTGACGTGCAAGATTCTTTATGAATTAAGCTCGTGACAACTGGAAAGCAACGATGGTGAAAATCTTAATTGAGATTCACTTGTTCCAGGTTTCATGAATTGACGGCTTCTAATCACAAGGATAATTTATCCAAGTGATTCACTCTTTATGTTCGCAGTCAGCTTTGGACGGTCGAATAAAGAGAACGGGTTTACCCGCGAAATCCTGTCAGGAAGTTACTTAATTGAAACTATCCGTCACGGGTACGATATCTAATATCGTCCAACGGTCTTCACCGACCGGAGGTAAAATGCTACCGAATTAGAATAAAATGTTCAAAGCCATTTTATTCGTGTCGTTGCTGTGTACCTGTTAAAGACGGTGGCGTTGCTGTGTACCTGTTGAAGACGGTGGCGTTGCTGTGTACCAGTGAAGACGGTGGTGTTGCGGTGTACCTGTAGAAGTCGTTCCCACATGCTTATGTTTTTTCTGCATCAAAGTTTAGCAACAATTCAAGAAAGTACAAGATAAAGTCTTCCGCTGTACCAAACTCTGAAACTTTCGAGAATTCAACAAAAAGACATAAGTGTGTGGAACATGGAGTCACGAGAAGGCAAATTCACAAGAGAGGCAAAGATCGCACGTGAAAGGCCAAAGAACAATGCTCTCAAGCCAAAGCCAAAAAGATCAAAACAACATATTCACAACAAAAGAAAGAAAAGAAGAAAAGACTACGAGCTAAAGAACGAAGACTTAGTATAGTATGCTAGGTTTAGAATTTTGTAAACGTGGAGTGACCTCCCTTAGGGGGAGATTGTTAGAAATACGTTTTAACGTATATTAGAAGTATCGGTCACTCCACAATAATATTTATGTTGTAATAGCTCGTAGTTAGAAAATAGTCATTAGTTACTTATTAACTTAAGTAAGAACTGGTCCATGGGCTTGTCATGGACCGGCCCAAGCCCATGTTATGCTTGGAACTATAAATACCCCTTTCCACCATGGAAAGGGGTTGGTTGTTGTCATTTCCTTGTTTCCATTTAATAAAATACACATAGTTTCTCTCACTTTCTCTCTCTAACTTTCTCTCTCTAGAAATCAACAAACCCCTTCATAGATTCATTGATTATCAATATTCTATAGTGAACGTAGCTGAATGCCGACCAAGTACTTAAGCTAGCACTGGAACAATCACAACAAGGTGCTAGTTATGACGTATTGGTAAGCATTGAAGGGGTTGAAGAATGAAAAAGAATTGTAAAGATAAAGGGTGTAAAGAAAGAAGCCCTCCTTAAAACTTTATGCAGAAACCGGGTCAATACATATGCTATTGAGGTCATTTTTGTTAATGATTCTCGATATTGAAGAAAGACATCATGGACCCAGTGATGCAATGCACAACCCTTCCCAGCTAACTCAAATATCTCTCAAAAGGTATTTGTTTTAATCACACGGAGTTCATCACGTTATCTATTGGTTTATTCACTCCGAATAGACTGGTATTGAAAAGGAGGCACTCCTCTCCAGCCATCGCTCACTAAATCAAAACGCACTATCGAGTCTAGAGCCAAGAGATCATCAAAAGTCTCATTAGGACACTTTCCATTTATTCCTTGCTTTCTCACACATTGTGAAAAGTAAGAGATTTTCATGAGTCCTACGCAGTATTCCTGAAATATTGCCAGAACATCCGAGTAATACGCAAGTATTACAATGAAGATGGAAATCCTGCTTGAGCCAACATCAAACAAGCTCATGGTAGGTTACACGTGCGGTTCTTTTAGAACCAATCTTGTGAAAAACTGGAAGGAAACAGTGGTTTAATTCTTAATTGAACTTAAATTCGTTCCAGGCCTCTACGCATTATCATATGATCTTGCCAGAACACTCAGAGTGACTCTTTATTGATCACAGTGACGAGTGGAAATCCTTCTAGTGTTAACATCAAACAGCACTTGGTAGGTGACTTGCAAGATTCTTTATGAATTGAGCTCGTGACAACTAGAAAGCAACGATGGTGAAAATCGTAATTGAAATTCACTTGTTCCAGGTTTCATGAATTGACGGCTTCAATCATAAGGATTTTTAATCCAAATGATTCACTCTTTATGTTCGCAGTCAGCTTTGGATGGTCGAATAAAGAGAACGGGTTTACCCGCGAAATCCTGTCAGGAAGTTATTTAATTGAAACTATCCGTCACAGGTACGATATCTAATATCGTCCAACGGTCTTACCGACCGGAGGTAAAATGCTACCGAATTAGAATAAAATGTCAAAGCCATTTTATTCGTGTCGTTGTTGTGTACCTGTTAAAGACGGTGGCGTTGCCGTGTACCTGTTGAAGACGGTGGCGTTGCTGTGTACCAGTCGAAGACGGTGGTGTTGCGGTGTACCTGTAGAAGTCGTTCCCACATGCTTATGTTTTTCTGCATCAAAGTTCAGCTAAAATTCAAGAAAGTACAAGATGAAGTCTTCCGTTGTACCAAACTCTGAAGCTTTCGAGAATTCAACAAAAAGACATAAGTGTGTGGAACATGGAGTCACGAGGAGGCAAGAACCACAAGAAGGCAAAGATCACACGTGAAAGGCCAAAAGAACAATGCTCTCAAGCCAAAGCCTAAAAGATCAATAAACATATTCACAACAAAAAGAAAAAGAAGAAAAGACTACGAGCTAAAGAACGAAGACTTAGTATAGTATGCTAGTTTTAGAACTTTGTAACGTGGAGTGACCTCCCTTAGGGGGAGATTGTTAGAAATACGTTTTTACGTATATTAGAAGTATCGGTCACTCCACAATATTATTTATGTTGTAATAGCTCGTAGTTAACAAATAGTTAATAGTTACTTATTTAGTTAAGTAAGAACCGGTCCATGGGCTTGTCATGGGCTGGCCCAAGTCCATTAGTGGCTTGGAAGTATAAATACCCCTTTCCTCCTTGGAAAGGGGTTGGTTGTTGTTCATTTGAAGTTTCCACTTAATAAAATATCACATAGTTTTCTCTTTATTTCTCTCTCTAGTTTCTCTCTCTAGAAAACATCAACCCACTTCATAGATTCATAGGTTATCAAGATTCTACAAAGATCAACTCATTCAATACTCTCTCGAAGTGTTTGGTCAAATTCTTGATGTCCCATTTGTAGGCACTTGTCGCTTCACGGATAAATGGAAGCTTAGTGCTCTTCTTGAATCCTACAATTGTCCTCCAAATGATCATGAGGAAATTTATCTTGACTTCATTGTCGACATTGTCTCCAAAAAGCGTAATCGACCAGTTAAGAGAAGCCTTCATACTAAGGTACATTCGGTGAAACGTCATGAGGTTCTCTTGAGCGACCTTAATGATAATATGGTTCAATTGACCAATATCCTTAGGGAAAATGTGTTTTGTCTTGGTGGAAACCGGGATCATGTTCCGACGTGTTTAGTGCATATGTTATATTGCATCTTTACCAACACCAAGTACAATTTGGCATATTTTATCGCTCAACGGATCAATTATGCTATTCACAAGCCTAAAACAAACCTCCCTTACGCAATGCTTCTCACTCGCCTTTTTAAAAGGGTTGGTCGTGATTTTCCAAATCTTGATCTTTCTCAGTTTCAACCGGTCAAACGGGTTATGCTACCTATTCAAGAGGTATATAAGAGAAAGACAAGATCTGACCGTAAATTCGACCAACAAGAGTTCAATGATGAGGACATGGACATGCCAACAAGTTATGGTGATGGCATTGGCACAAGTGCTCCCATTGACTCTTCGAGTTCTTCTCACCACTCCACAAACTCATTCGTGGATGGTTTAGATGACATTGCTTCCCATCCCCACCATTCCTCTAGTGAAGTTCCTAATAATCTCAATTTAGAGGAACTTTACCGTCAAAATATTCGAACCCGAGGTGATTTGCATGAACACCGGATTGAGTCAAGAAAGGGAATCAAGTATTTGGGAAAAATGATCAAGGATTTAGGCAAGAAAAGGAGGTGAAGACTTTGAGTTGTGTCAAAGTTTGGTTATCATTTGCAGCTTAAACATTTGCTTATTAACACTTTGGTTTAGTTGTTTATTAACTTATGCTACATGTTTGGATTATTATTTATTTTGATCCTAAATGTTGCTTATGCAATGATGATTGTGATTTACATAGCTTTGTGCATGCCTTATGATAGTTAGCTTATTAGATTATGATCTGTAGTTAACCTTGGGTTGTGAATCTTTTGGTAAAAATCTGGGTTTATCAAAAACTGGGATGGGAAATTTTTGAAAACCCTCTGGTCGCGGTTCCATATCGACCCGCGGATCCTTATAGATAAGGAACCGCCGGTCACTGTGCACGACAACATCTTTGCTTTACACTGTTTTCTTAAATCTATGTAAACCTTGCATGATTTTCAGTAATAAACTGCACATTTCCTAAACTAGGTTACCTAAATTCATTATTCACCTAAAATGATTTTAACCCATTACTAGTTTGGATCATCCCCTCACCCATTTAAACCCACCTTGTTTGCCATGCTCTTCACACATCAAACATACTTCCCTAAACCTTAAACCACCCTAAACAACCATGGTGTGTACCAAAACCTCAAACACTTCCAAGACCTCCACCCCAACGAAAACACTCAAAATAAGGATTAAGGTAGCCAAGCCTAACTCCTCACCTTTCCATACACCTAAGAATGAGATGGCTCCTATCCTCATTTCTTCATCACCTTCCCCACCTCTTGCACCATGCAAGACATCATCCACCCATGGTACAAACCACTCCATTGGTTCTACCTCCTCTTCATTCAACTCAAGAATGAATGAGCTCTCTTCACCCTTCACTCCAAGTGCACCCTTGGATGTGACCACACAACCCCAACCAATCCAAAGCATTCCTTTTGTGAATGACTTTGATGACACTTTGGTGACTTCACCATTTACCCTTCACAACTCACTCATTTCACCAACCTTGGAGAATTTACCTCCACACTCACCCATTTCCCCTTTAGGAAACATGCCTCCACTCTCACCCACATCACCCTTGGAGAACATGCCTCCTCCACCTCCACCCAACTCAAACATTCTAATTTTAGGTGTTCCACTTTCCCTCCTTTTGGGTGATCCATACTATGGGTTTCAACAAACTTATGGTCCTAGTTGTCCATGTTGTCTTTACAACCACTACATCATCCATAACCTTAGGATGGATATGTATGGACTACATAGGAGGTTGCAAGAGTTCTTGCTTGCCTTGTTCTCCATGCCTCTTCCTAGGAGATAAATGATGGAGTTTTCTTAATAAGAGTTTTCAACAAAACCAAGCCAAAGAAGACTTCTTATCTAGATCTAATGTTAAGCTAGCTATGTATTAGTTAGTTTTATTTGTCATTGTACTTGCTTCTTTCATGAATGTTTCTTGTTGTTGATCTATGGATTTAGCTTTGTGCGTCTCTATCCTTTTGTGCACACTAATCAACTTTAATTTGAAATTAAAATTTAACCTAAATCTATCACAACCTCTAAACTTGACTAAAATTGGTTCAAAATGATATCTAAATTATTTTGTCACCCTTTGTCAAGACATTCTTTGTGAATGTATTGCTTTATGCAACCCTAGCATAATTTGGTGCTAATAGAGGTAAAATTCCAAGATTTGCAACTTTTTTGAAAAAGTCTTAGTTTTTCCCAAAACCCAGGAAAAACATGGTTTCAAGTCCACTGGACGCGGTTCCTTAAAGTCCCGCGGTTCCCTAGCGATATGGAACCGCCGGTCCCTATAAGGTATCGCGGACAGTAAGTGGCTTTTGACGAATTTTTGGTCAAAACTTTTAAAACCCTATACCCTGTCAAGATTCCTTGTTTACTCAAATTGACTAAACATTCCTTGACACTACACATTTTGTATTCAAACTCTTACCTTGATTACATTTTACTTATACCCCAACCTTGAGATTTCATTCTCACACCTTCCCAACCTTGAGATTTCATTCTCACACCTTCCCAACCTTGAGAATTCATTCTCACATAACCTTGAGATTTCATTCTCACACTCTCACAATGCCTAACTCCTACATTCCTAACCTTGACATTTCTTTGTCACAACCCCACTTACCCAAAGCTTCCTCATCCAAGCTTCCAAAGAAACCGAAAATCTCGGTTCGACCTATTTGGGTTAAGAAGAATGAACCATCTTCGTCCAAACCACCCAAAAACCCTACCTTCTCTCCAATCAAGTATTGGAATGAGACTTATACCATAAACCCCACCACCGGAGCAAAAGAAAATGTTCCCCCCACCACCACAATCCTTCAAAACCCCTCAACTCAATGACCTTTCAACCTTCCCAAACCTCACAAGGCATTGTGAAAACATTCCCAAACCCATTACCCCACCACCACCAAACCCTAAATTTGATGCCATACCCCCATCAAACGATTTGGTGTTGCATCATGGATCCTCGTGTGCTTGTTGTCGATTTCAACAAATTGAACTTGCTCATGTGTATGAGAAGTTAAATTTTCTTGAATTCCTCCTCACTCGACCTCCTATTCAAGTTTTCGTTCCGGTGGACAAAACTTCGAATGATACATCGTCGTCTTTTTAGTCTTTTATTTCTTTTTAAGCAATCTTGGAAAATATCACTATTACACTAGTTTATGCTTAGTGGTTTATTTTCCATATTTATTGCTTTTAGATACTCATATTGTGTGTATGACTATCTTCTTTGTTGTGTCTTTTTTCTTTTACGTAACCTTTGTGTTGTTTGTGTGCTATTTCATTAGTTCTATTTTGAGTTGATCATGGTTAATTTTTACAATTGCTTATGGGTGATTCCATCAATTCTATGGTTTAACCCATTGACAAGCTTATCATCTTCATTGGATTGAAGTTTGATTTTGTCAATTACCTCTTTGGACATACTTAGCAAAATACTTGCTTCTAATTTGAGATTTCTTCTCTCTCTCCCTCTCAAGTTACTTAGTAGGTAGTGATCATATATACATTGGTGTTTCTTTCCTTTCTACTAACCTTTGTGTAGCATGTCACCCTTAGCTCACAAACTTGGTGCCCCAAGCAAGGGGGAGCAACCACCAAGGGGGAGCTACTAGCAAAGTTCGATGTTCTTCAAAGACTTGTGCTAACCTTTTTGCTACGACAAAGGGGGAGAAATGATAGTGATAAACTAGTTAATAATTCCATATTTTGTGTTTCTACGTAAATAAGTTTATCGTTAGTCGTAATCAAAAAGTGGGAGATTGTTAATGCAAGTGATGCCTAAAAACATTATTAGTGTTAACTAATCTTTCTTAGTTTTGATCACAACAAACCATACAACACATTTAGTGTAAAACACAAAATGAATTATTTAACTAACACTATCATCAAGGTAATAATCATATCACTAACCTTTCTTAATCATACTTAGTGATCATCAAAATGATTATCCTTAAAACTCACTTTTGTTAATATGACAAAAGACTTTTTAATAAACTTTCTTTTTTAGAAAATGTTTTATTAAAATGGAAAATGAAAATTTGAAAATAGCATATTCCAAATGCTGTTAGAATATCCTTTGAAGGTTTCAAATACCTCAGATATTTCCACCCCACTAAAAGACAAAAAACGGAGCGGAGTCTAGTGGCGGTACCTTAAGTACCTACGCGGTTCCTTAGCGATAAGGTACCGCGGGGTGAGATAAGGTACCGCGCACACCTAGCCGTTATAGATCCGTTATACTTTGTCTCCTTTAAATAGTGGGTCGAATCTCATTTCCAGTAAGCCTCTTGGACGTTTTTCTCAGCCCTCTTTCTATTTTCTATAGCATAATCATTAGTAAATGATCACTTAAATTGTTAAGGATGTTTACATATGATTATCCTCTTGATCCCCTCCTTTACCTTGTCCAATGAGAAGATCATTCACTCACTAGTGTTGTGATAAAGATGAATCTATGAGCTAGTCATATTCATCATGATACCTTTTTTTGTTTTAGGTCAATCTAATGTATTTATGAATACTTAGACTAGTTGTGTTCATCCAAGTTATTTGTGGATACTTGGATTTGTTGTGTACATCTATTTCATATGTGTTTGCTTGGATTTGTGTTGTGTAAATCCAAGCTACATGTGTGTACTTGGATAAGTCTAGTTGAGTTGTAATAGATTTGATTAGGAGTTATCACTAAACTATAAAGTGATGTGGTTGTGTCTTGTGAGTTCTCACTAAACTTAAAAGTGATTAGTAGTTGTATTGTGTGAAGTTCTCACTTAGCTTCAGAGTGAAGAGTCGTGAAGATTGGTTCTAGCTTTCGATTAGAACTCGACATCTAGCCTTGTGTCGTTAAATTGTGAAGTAGGCAACATCGTGAAGATTGGTTCTACCTTAAGATTAGAACTCGACATCTAGCCTTGTGTCGTTAAATTGTGAAGTAGGAAACGTCGTGTAGATTGGTCCTAGCTAAAGATTAGGTCTCGACATTTAGCTTAGTGTCGGAAAATAATGTAAGCAACGATGTAAGGTTTTCTCCGCCGAGAATGGAGTTTGTGGATATAGTGGAAATCTCGAGTAGGTGTACTCGAGGAGTGGAGTAGAAACGAGGATAGAGCCTCGTTGTCGAACCACTATAAATCTTGGTGTCTTCCCACTAGGTTGTCTCCTTCCTTACTCTTTACTTATTTCATTATCATTATACTTACCTATTATCTTTTCTAGTGCATTTGAATTGAACCTAATCATTATGCAACTTAGCCTCAAGTAAAAGATAGTTTTGATACAAACCAAATTGAAAGTAATTTTAATTTGGTCACCAATCGAAGAGAAACTATTCAACCCCCCCCCCCCTTCTAGTTTCTACATAGTTCTTCCACTACAAGCTATTCTATACGTAAAAATCCAGTTTTTCTCCGGTACGGTTTACTAGTCACTAAACGATCACATGAAGTGAACTTAACACCACACTTGGCTCCTAACCTATTGGAGTTATGTTTTTATATGATATAAGAACTCATAAAAACCAACTTTACTTCCAACTTACACATTTAACCCTTCCGTTTAGTCTCTACGCCAAAAGTCGTTTTCAGCAAAACTGATTTTCTGTACATGCTAAATGTTCGACACAAAAGCCCGACCTACACACCATAAAGTTTATTGAAAACCTCCAGTACTTTCATATATATTATTAAGAGTTCCCAAATCAAAAATCTTTGGCTATCTCATTAGTTTCGTTAGGTTTTTACTCAAATTCCCGAAATCTAAATTTATTCCTAAACATCGCACTGTTTTTGTAAAAGTTGTTAGACGACCTTCCCGAACTCCATTTTCAACCAACCTTAAATTTTTTAAAAGTAGACTCTCTGAACTTAATTTAAAATAAAAATCGACCAAAGGTGCTACCTACTGCCCAGAACAGTCGACACAAGACAGCCTTAAAAATCAGACTGTTTTACGCCTTTATGCACTAACCCTCTAAACATCATTAATTACCCCTAAATTATTAAACAAGAACCCTAAAATCATTAATAGATCTTAATTAATATTTTTTTCTAGAAAATTAATGAAACCATAATAATCTCAATGATGGTTAATTAACATTACAATCATGATTAATTAATAAAAACATGAATTAAGTTAAAGTTAAATTGATCACATACCTTGAATCAAGAAAAATTTTATGAAACCCTAAAAACTTGTAGAAACCGTCGACCAAAAAAAAGCTGGAGAAACTAATGTGTTTTGATTTGTTTTTATACTAAAACAATGAGAATCCTAGCCCAATACAAATAACAATTTCCTTTTTTTTCAATTTTTTCTTATTTTTCCACCATCCTATATATGGTTTTTACCAAAAATATTTTTTTAATATTTTTATTATTAAATTCGTTTTTTAATTGTTTCCTTAATTATTTTTTTTATTTGTCCCTTAATTAGTTAATTACACCTAAACCTTTTTAACTATTCAAATTTTTTACGCGGTTACCGTAAAATACGTAAAATATACAGTTTTATGAAAATTCTTAAAATATGAAATAAACTCTATAACTAAGTCCTAAATGACTTAAAACCATCCCGTAAATTATTCCCGTGACTAAATACCTCATCCGAGACCTCTAAACGCTAACCCTAAATCGTAAAAATACGTTTTACTATAATACTTATACGTACACATAAAATCCTAAAATAGCACCGCATTCTATCATAGTCACATCCATGTGAACTCATGAACACCATCTATTCCCATCGTAACATCGTATAACGTACCACGCACTACATAACCGATGTCTAACATCCAATCCAAGGCTCAAATATAAATAGAATGCACGTAAACGCACACTAAGCACACAATCAAAGTCAAACAGTCAAAAGTGACAATTCCAAAATCTAGGGTCGTCACATAATTGTTGATAGTATTAGATGCTAACTTGTAAGTATTTACGTATTATGACTATTTAATATTTATTATAGAAATATTAAAATACTCAAGTAACTAATGGACAAATAAACATGCCATGTTAGTAGGGAGCTTTATACTAAAGATTTTCCATCTCGATATTACGTTTTGACAGAGTGGTTGGGTTTATGATTTAAAGTGCCCTCGCTCCTCAAACATTTATAGAATGGCTTATAAAGTATGATGGCCTGAACAATGCATTGTAACCATGAACAATCTAATACATAACAAACCATTGGAAATATTTAAATGGAAATTAAATAAAATCTTTGGAAACCTTTGGAAATCTAACAGAATCTTTAGAACCCTTAGAAAATCTAAGAAGATTTTTAAGTCTCTAAAAATCTAAATAGATCTATCTATTTTACTCAATCTTGGAAAATCTAAATTGATTTTTTATAAAAATCTAACTGAATAATATGCGTCTTGCAAAATCTTGGGGGAAATCTAAACTAAATTTTAATAAATTTTTAGTAAACCAAATTAGATTTTATAAATATTGAAAAATCTAATAAAATGTTGGGGAAAAATCTAAAATTAGATTTTATAAATTTTTCTTTGGAGATCTAGACTTAATCTTTAAGAACTAGTAATAAGCTTGTAAGGTTTCATAAACTTCACCCCTAGATAAATGATTAATGTTATTAATGGAATAGTTAAGACCACGTAAAAATAGACCAAAACTTGAATAGGCTCATATATTGTCTTAGGGACCGATGTAATAAAACTTGTAACAATAATGGATCTAAAAATGTAATTAGGCCCACTAAGAAATCCTTAGCTCATAAGAATTGTTAATTGATCTTGTAAGCTCAATAAGCGTTTGGGAAGCCCATTAGCTCTTTTGGTACACTTAATAAGCTCACTTAGTGATTTTACACTTAAGTAAAGTTTTTATACCAAAGATATAACTTATAAAAACTTTTAGACTAAGAACGTTAGTTTATAAAACTAATGAGTGAAAACCGTAACACTTGAAACTTGTCATGATAAAACAGAAATTACAAGGACTAATATTGTAAATATTTGAAAGTCTAGGGATTATTAAGTTCCATTCGTGACTTATTATACCTTAAGGACCACTTTTGTAAATTCTTGGAAGTTAGATTGTCATTTTATGACTCTAAGGACTAATGGTGTAATTAGTCGAAACAATTAGAAGACCTAAGGGTTAGTTCGCCACTTATTGGAAGTTATAAAACCTAATGTTAATTAGAGGGACTATTTTCACCATCTCCCGAAATTACTAGAAGCCCTAAGGACTAAAGTTGTTAAGAACCGGAAAGTGTACATTTGGTAAAATATGGAGGGACTTGTTTTGCCAATAACCGAAAATCAAAGCAAACCCTAGAACCTTTATTTTATTTAATGTATTAAAACATGAGTATACTATCTTTACATAGTTATTTAGTGAATAGGAATCGATTAGTCTATTTTGACTAGTAGGATAACTGCCGGGCCACTAAATGAAAACGGATTTATAACAACAGTACATGTTGGATCATTTAATAACAGACTAGAGAGCATTATCTCGTGTACTACATTTTATTAAATGTTTGAACTTGTCGTTATGAATGTATATATATATATGTATATATATATACCTTATTAGAAGGAATTATATGATATAATGCCTATGCTTATGATTGTAATATATTATTATATTATATTATACATATGAACTCCTTGTTTGATGCGTATTCTTGCGCACGTTATCGCGCGTCAACATGTATTTTCTCTAGCTTATGATTTTGTACGTATACCTACGGAACACGACTTATTAAGCGACTCACATACGTTTACTTTTAATAATATCATGTGGTATTGTTTGGATAAATTTGCATCTTTAAATGATGAGGCGGGACCCAAAATCAAGGTACTTATGATCCTATATTTTACATATGGGACATGAGTATCCTAATCCCGAGTTAATTATGATTCCGTCTTTAGACGGAATGGGACATCCAAAGGTGAAATCATAAGTCACCGGACCACAAGTTTATTTATAATTTCGTATTAAGATGTTATGGGACGTTTGAAGACGAGGGATTGTAAATGAACGAGCTGTAAAGTATCTTAATAATATCTATTATCTTAGACGTTATATTTATCCTAAATAATAAGCCTTGCCGGGAATATTTAGGTAAGGTGGGCTATGAAATCATTATTGAAACGAGTAAGGATGCTTGTTCGTTTGAATAAAGAAATCATAGGTCACCGAATGGAGTTATAAATTTCACCTTACATGGATGAGGACGCTTGTCGATGTAAATAGAAATTTATAATCACATGGGCTTAAATGTATTCGACATGACTCATTATTGATATTATTTTATGTATCCGACTATGTACGTATCCCTTTTGACTCGCGATTTCCTCCAGTAGTATCTTATCATTAAGATAACTCATAATTGATGTTATTACATCACCATCTAGAAACCTAAGAAGACTCGTATTCATCTATTTTGGATCATAGCATTGTGCTCTTGATTTTTGGCTTATCCTTAACCCAAATATCATTTTCGCTGCATTCGACCGCGTTAGGGGATGTCCACTTCCGTTGCATTTGACTCCTTTGGGAGTGTCCATTGCAGCTGCATTTGAACCTTTTGAGGGTGCATACTTTCCGCTGCATCTGACCCCTTTCAAGGAGTGTTCTTTCCTTTGCATTTTGAACCCTTTTTGGGAGTGCTCACTTCCATTTCATTTGACCCCTTTGGGATGTAACAGAAAATAAAGCTGGTTCATCTGCCATGAGGAAACGAAACCTCGATCATTCAAGGAGACGATAACACATACTTTATCGACACTAGACTTAGTGTCATCTCTTGTACCAAAGACCAGAAATACTTGGTAAGAGGATGCCCAATCTTCTAAGCTCGCATTTCTCAAATCGACAAGGAAGACAGACCCAAGCATAAAAGACATGCCCAACTCTCAATGGGTGTATTTTGTAGGGTTATGTTTGTCATATCCCAAAAAGCGATAATGGGTGTCCAATACTCTTTTGGACAATCTTCTTCCTCTTCAGATCCAATTAGTTCTACAATACCATTGTCTAACAAGCCTTGAAATGAATGACTTCCTCCTTTTAGAAGTCGAAATTTGTGCAAATTTTGGAACTACCAACAATAGAGGCATGACCCTTTCAGCATCTCACCAGGGATGCACACTTTTTTATTCTTAGTATCTTCTTTGATTTCCATCATCTAAAGTACTTCTTTTCTATGCAACTTATGCCCCAGCTCAGCCACAAATGAAACAGATTCTTTGCAACTTCCTAACCAAGCAACACCAACAAAAATCTTAGCCTTTTCGCTGAATGAAGCTTTAGTGTCAAACTAATGTTTGCTTTCCACAGGCTAGAAGTATATCGGGAAGCCCTTCGCGTGAAAATTGTTGACACAAGAGCGGTACCAGCCAAAACTATATTTCTAACTCGACATAGCATAAGCCTATTAAAGCTTAATAGCCTTAAAAATCTCTTGAAGGACTAGTAGAAACATTAATGAACTGTTATCTATGCTCATCAAGACACATTGGGGCCCCAGAGGCACATCTAAGTAAAACCAAGACTTAAGACAAGTTTGTCCTAGTCAACCCAACCTTGTAAACTTGAAACTTGAGTTCACAAGATTGCACGTTTAAGGAAAAGTGCCCTCACTTGTTCCCTGAACAAGTAACTTCATCTTTAGCTTCGAGAATGAAACAAAAATAACGGGGTGGTGTAAAACCCCTAGAAATTTGGCTTTTACACACGTCATCAACTTCATTATTGTTATCATTTATCATACCATATTGTAATGAACTACCTTTACAACATACCATCACATGACTTATTGTGTTTTGGAGAATGATTTCTTAAATTTCCATGTGACTCGTAAAAATTGTGCATGATAGCTTGAATATAACCCGAAGGCTTATCATAGTGAACGAAGGATCTAATACATCTACTCAAATATTGACCAGCAAGTCTGTTGGATGCGGCTGGTACTGGAAGGGCTGGTAAGGCTGCAAGTGCCGACAGGGTACTCTGCAATGCCTCTATAAGCCAATCAGGACTCCTTAAGCAAACTGAGTACAATCAGCAACTGGGACCGTAGTCTGCCAACGACTCCTCGAAGGTAGGCGGTCTCTGTTGTCACTCCATCGTAACGAATAGTTACAAGATCAAAGAAGGTGGGCAAGGACTGCCCTTGTGTAGTAAGAAAACTGTGGGCCTTATGCTGAAGGCTCCAAGGTGTGATTATGCCAATGGAGGTAGTAGCTCTTCTCCAACAACCACTGAAAGACCTCGTCGGTCGCGCCCAAAAAACCTCGTGTTATCTGGGTATCTGCCCATATGGTCTGAGAGAGAGAGAGTCTATACACTCATGCATGACAGTGAAACCCACCTGGCCTGCTATCAACAGGCTGTGGACGTCCGTCATGTCCTGCTCCTGGATCATGGCCAGAGCAGCACTCCGAACTTGAACAGGATCAACATGTCTAGTTCCGGAACCCTATCCGACCTTAAATCTTGGCTTATAGGTTTTCCAAATGAACATCTATCGTCGTGAGCTTAACCAATAAAGTGTAGTTAACCCTACATCTACTTTTCCTAGTAGACAATTCCCTAAATTGTCCTCTCTTAATTGTCATTATCTGTTCTGCGAACATCTACCGCTTAGTCAGATTGACGGCTAAACTTTCAGATAGTTTTGTCCATCCATAATTGATAGCATCACCTAAATACTGCTCAATTTGGATGTATGGAAAAATCAGGATAAAGATTTCTTTGCATTGCTTTCCGTTCATCCGTAATGGAAGCAGAACCCCATTACTGCTTTATCGGACATATAGAGCAAACCGAATAACTACCTCTTTACATTATTGACACCATTCATTTCAGAGCTTTTATAGAACGAAACTTTAAACCGATGACATCTATACCCTAACAGATGACAAGAGTTTTTAATAGCTTCGAGGACGAAGCTAAAATAACGGGGCGGTGCTGTAAAATCCATGATTTTACCATGAGAAAAATGTAACAAAAGTCTACTCAATGATCCTAGATCATTTCTCAACCTAGTAATAGTAATCGAGTTTCGAGGACGAAACTCAAGGTGGCATGTGGATGGTGTAAAACCCGAGATTTTTCGTTCATTAAATAATAACGAAGTATACTTCAAAACCTATTTTGAAGCAATACAAAAATCATTGGATTTGAAAATTTGACAAAAGTCGCATAACCCGAGTACCGACAAATTAATTATTCAATTACATAAATTATTGTTGAGAGATACTTGATAAACGATTTGAATGAATTGTTAATATTCCATTTATCTACGGAGAGATTAAATGAGAAGTATCTTTATCAAAACGATACTTACGTTGTTAAAACGATAAATGATAAATTATCATCATTTAGATAACAGAACACGTTCTTCGTGTTTATAAGTCATATAAATACTCCATTTTATTGGAGAAATGATTTTTAGATCAATGACGAAATTGTCGTTAGATGAATCAAATTTTATAAACCACGAACGAGTCCCGTAACGTTTATTAACTAACGTACAAGGAAAGTTACACTTTAGGCTCTTATAAAATAATAGCAACACTAGCCCTAAACTATAATGAACTTGGCAAATGGCTTTTATAACTTTCAATGGGTATATATAGGTGCATTAGGGTTTCACCCTCATAACCCTAACCCTAGCCACCATCTTCAACACACACACACCTATATGTGGCAGCAGCCACATTTTCCAGCCACCACAAAACATCTCGGCCGCCACCCCTATGTGGGTGTTTGTCTCGGATTCATGCCCTAGCCGCCACCCTCTTCCTCCTTCGTGGCCCATCACCATCACGACATCATCACCATCAGTCGTGGCCACCACCATACGGCCACCACCATTAGTGGCCACCATAGCCGCCATGCAGCCACAACCGTGGCACCATCTTCATCAACCACCATCCTCGCTGCTCTCCACCAGCAGCCACCCGCCCGTCAGCCACCACCAACAGATCCAAGGATCACCGCAGCCACCACATCCTCCATCACTGCATGTAGTCGTGCAGCCACCTGCTACCATCATCTCCACCACCCTCCTCCGCCCCTCACGTCACCATCCCCACGGCCAACACGCCCAACCACCAATTTTCTTGGCCAATGAGCACCAGGCCGCCAGCCGCCACTGCTGTGCATCACCTTCGTTGCATGCAGCCACCACAGACCCACCACCACGAGATCATCATCTTTGTTGGGGGTGTTTGTTTCTGCATTCACAAACCCATCTAGGGCGTTTGGATCTGCTGTTTAACAAACAACATAAAGGGGTGTTTGGTTTGGACAGTAGAATACATAAAGGTGCATCGGATGAGCGTAGATCCATGCGGGTCTATTCGGAATTGCTTTCGGGAGCGACATGCAAGACGTTTGGGGCCAAGATCTGCTGTTACATAGCTTTTGGGGTGTTTGGATCTACTGATTAGGGGGTGTTTGGGACTGCAGGAAGGTTTAAGAGGCTGTTTGGGATTATCAGCAGGTATAAAGGAGCGTTTGGGACTGCTGATGACATGCATGCTGATAAGGCGGCATTTCGGACTGCTGAAGTCGACTAATGCATGTTAGATCCGGAGTTGTAACGCTAGGGGTATACTTATGTTTATGTTGTAAGATATAGACATGCATGTAGTATTCCCACCGATAGTTGTAATGTTCCCACTGTTGGTATATACATACAAACTGACCATTTATAACTTGCCACTAATAGTATTAAACCACCAAAAGTTCCCACTGATAGCCTAACAGTTCCCACTGTTAGCTTTACAGTTTCCACTGTTAAGCTTAACAGTTCCCACTGCTAGCTATTCAGTTACCACTGCTAGACTAACCCAGCCAATGTCTTCATGTTATTCCCACTGTCTTTATAAAATAGCCATTGTTGGTACACAAAAACTATTTTAGTAAGTTTTAGATTAAAAATACTATATTTTTATCAACATGTTATAAACCAGGATTAATTAATAATAATTTATTTATTATTTTTGGAATCTAATAAATTATTTAATAACATTAATAATTTATTTTAATTACTATAATGTCATACACATTTTATAAACAACGGGAATACACGGAAACAATGGATAAACAACATGCACACCTAACCATCATCATAACAGTATTAATTTAAATTATTGTGATAACCAGAATAAATGTATGACCAATTGGACTGCATGCATTTATTAATTATACATATATTGAGACATACTTAATTGCTTAGGTATTTGATGTACTGTGTGCTTTGTGATTGTATACTTGATCATCCTCGAGCTGTATTATACAAGTGAGTTCATAGCCTCGCATTTTAAATATTTTATGATTTTTCAAACCCGGCGAGGGGGAGACATGCTATTAAATAGCTGCAACCTGTTTTGATAATATGACTATAATTTATTTATAGAATATAAATTGAACTGTAACCTGTTTTGACAATATAATTGATAGATATTTAGTTTATAGAACGTAAATAGAACTGTAATATGTTTAAACAATATGATAGATATTTATTCTATAGAACGCAAATTGAATGATACTCTTAATTACGATTACCTATTATAGAAACTTTTAAATTGTTGTGAATCCCCCGAATGTTATAAATAGATCTATTTGGGATTGACCATCCCCATCTGGGTGAGTCATGCTCACTGTGTCTCGGCCGAGACAACAGGTTTATACCATGTTGGAAC
Organism: Glebionis coronaria; assembly: GCA_025667525.1. Lineage (NCBI taxonomy): Eukaryota > Viridiplantae > Streptophyta > Magnoliopsida > Asterales > Asteraceae > Glebionis > Glebionis coronaria. The sequence continues at coordinate 328,486,808 of CM046879.1, forward strand.
AAGGGTTGGGTGTCTTTTTGTAGGACACTACGTTCTCATCTATTGAGAACTATGGAAGGTTAAGCTTCAGTTTCGATTAATAGAAAATATAATTATCTTTTGTATATATGATTTGTGCATTGCTACTATCTATAAGGTTTGTGTTACTAAAATTAATCATATACTACTTAGCAAACACTAAAATGGGAATAATGGAAATGCTAAACTTGGTTACTTTACACTACTTAGTAAAATACTGTAATGGTAGTATTAGATATACTAAACTTGATTATTCTACACCACTTAGTAAAATGCTGTAATGGTAGTATTAGATATACTAAACTTGATTATTTTACACTACTAAGTTAAATACTGTAATGGTAGTATTAGATATACTAAACTTGATTATTTTACCCTACTTAGTAAAATAATTTAATGTTAGTATTAGATATACTAAACTTGATTATTTTACACTACTTAGTAAAATACGGTAATGGAAATATTGGATATGTTAAACTTGATTATTTCACACTACCTTGTAAAATACTAAAATGGAAATATAGGAAGTACTAAACCTAATCTTGCTCTGCTTAATAACACTTACTGAACTTGATTTTATACTGCTTAGTACATTAAGGATTGGAATAATTGGAAACTTGAAATTTGACTTTTATATCAAATACTGAACAATACCATGTAGGACAACTTAAAATCCTAAACTATGATTTTACAAAACTCTATGAATTCACCAACTTTATGTTGACTGTTTTAAGCATGTTTTTCCTAGGTTATTTAGCAAGATTATTTGAGCATGGATTGAGCATCATTTAGGAGCATAAAAATGACGGGGGATTATCTTTTACCAGGATATTCATAACAAATGTTATTCAACGATTTAAACGATTGTACCAAATCAATGTTTACATCAATTGTATTTCAAAAATCATATAATTATGATATGTGCTTTGTAAGCTATTTGCTCATCGGTCCACCACTGTGATACTCGGTCTTGAGGTGTTACACAATACCCCTTGCATCTTTCTTGTTTTTGAGAATCCACATGGTACCAATTGTTGTCTTTCCATCTGGTAAGTCAACGAGGATCCAAACATTCTGAAACTAGAACTGCTGCATCTCCTCCTGCATAGCCTCAACCCAATTTTGATCCTCAATAGCATGTGAGACAGACCTAGGTTCCACCTGCGAGAGAAAACAAGCCAACAAATAGTGACGAAAATCTGTGTGATTATTACACTTTTGGTCTTTAATGTATCTCACAAGAGCATGATGACCAGACGTTGCTTTCTTATGCATGCGGCGAGTCTTGATAGTAGAACCAGGATCTCCTATGATTTGAGTAGTAGGATGGTCTTTATTGATCTGCTGAACAGGAGTAGGAGCTACTTCTACTTCTGGTGCTGATTGTGGTAAATTACACCTCTTGTTTAGGAAAACAAAGGAGGGTAAATGAGTGGTAAGTATTAAGTGTACGTTTAGGAAAACGTAAGCACTAATGACCCTTATGGTGTGAAAGTTCGTTTCCCAAGGAGGTATATGTGTGTGACTAAGATGTAAATGATTTGAGATTAATATATGGTTTAGAAGGGGATGAGAAAAGAAGATGGCGAAGACGTGAAAATTAGTACTAGAAAGTTAAAACGTAAAACCTTAAAAACTACAAAAATAAAAATTAATTCTAAAAATTACCAAAAATTCACCAAAAATCAAAATAAATAAACTAAGAGTTTACCAATGATCAAAACTTTTTCAAACCTTTTAAATAATTAAATATTCAATTTTTAAGTGTTAATTAAAGCCCTAAAAATCAAATAAATTATCAAAAAGCCCAAATAAAGATTTTTCAATTGGTAAACCTCTAAAATGACCTAAAAAGATTAAAAACTATTTAAAAAAAATTTTAAACTAATAAAAACTATTTAAAATGATTTAAAAACTATTAAAACTTAAAATAATTATAAAAATTAATCTAAAAGAGATAAAATTATTCTAAAAGTTGTTAAATTCCTATTTTAATGTATTAAAGCTAAGAAAAATGTAAAAAGTTGGAAAATGTGAAATTTGAAAAATAATAATAAATTAATATTAAAAATCCAAAAATTATAAAAAATTCTAAAAACTTGCAAACTAGTTTATTTTAACCTAAATAATCAGAAAATCAAAGTGAAATGACCAGAATACCCCTATTGGGCCCTCAAATGGGCCAAAACCAAAAACAGTCAAACCAAATGGGCTTTTGGGCCCAAAAAGTCAAACTTGGCCCAATTGACTTGGAAAAGCCCTATCTGACTCAAAATTCAATTCTAAGAACAAAACTCTAAAGGCCCAAAAGCTGAATATGAGCTTATCACAGCTTATTCTTATTGGGCTTTTCAGCCCATTAAGCAATAAGCCAATGCCATAAGCTCTAATTTGACACACAACCTTCTTTTGGGATGCTTATGAGATCTGTAAAAATAAATTTTGAAAAAGCACACTCAATAAGCCAGAAATAAGCAAAGTATTTTTTCACTAAAAGACAAAATAGTCGTTTTTGAGAAATAAGGCACCTCAGGACTTGATTCAAAATGCAAAAGATCACAAATGGACTCAATAAGCCAAATCAATCAACAAAATTCCAATAAGCATAACCAATAAGCCAGAATAAGCACTTATGAACTTATGAAAAAGTCAATGAAGTTGGTTTTCAAGTCAAACCCTAAAATCAACCCACCAAATGCTCCAGTATGAACAAATGGGTCAAATAATGAGCACCTATTACAAAATCCAAGTTATTACTGGTTAAAATAAGCTATTATAGATTATTGATAAGTTGAACCCAATTTTACACTAGCATTGGTAACTAGCAGGGGAAAGGAGTTCCCACTGCTTTGACTATTTGACTGAGCTTTTTAAAGAGTTCTAGTTGGATTCAATTGGAAACAAAGGCACCCTTGTGATCAGTGAATCACAAGGAGTCAATAGAAACAAGAAAATCACAATTTGGTTCACACAATAAGCCACAATCAATCAAACAGTTACCAGATACCACACAGACATGGAAATAAGCAGTTAAGCACTTAATAAGCAGATTTAGCAAAAATAAGCCAACCAATCTTAACAGGATGCATACACAAGCTATATAAACTAAGAATAAACACAAAGCAACTTGAATCAAACACTGAATCAAAGCAAACAACAAGATCTAGGCACAAACAGTTACTGATGAACAATGAACATATGCAGAAACAAGTTTGCTGATCTATTTGACACTAGATCCAATTTCAAGCAGTCAAATCTCTTCTCCTGGTGTGATTAACTAAGGTTTTAGCACTTGTTAGCCCTAGCCTAAGCTTAGATCTAGGTGTCCTCAAAATCCTAGCCAATTTTACCAATTATTCAAGATTTCATACCCTATTTTATGAATCTATGTGTTTCAAACCTTCAAACCTGCAAACATATGAACAATAACACCCAAATAATAGATACCAACAATTCCTAACACAATACCACAACTTAACAAGCTACAATACCAACTTGTGCACCCAAACACCCTTTTAAAACTTGTTTTCACATTTTTTCAAAGGCTCATGCATATTTCACCCACAAATCAGACTAATAACACCTCATAAACATCAAACCAAGACAGATAAACAATAATCAACCACAATAACACAGATTCAAGAGCAATTCCACAAAAATCACAAATAATCATAAACTTAAAGAGGAAATAAAAAGGGAAGAAGATGCAAACCTCCAAGACCTACATCCATGCCTTGGATTGTTTGAGCTGAGGTACTAGCAGAACAAGTACCAGCTTCCAAGCTGCTAAGAAGAACAAACCACAAAGTGAGATCAAATAATACCAACTTTGTGATTTTTGATGCACAAGCTTTATCACTTAAAACCTTGCCTCAAAAACCTTCAATCATGAATATGGAACTCAGAATCAGGCTATTCTAACACCAACTTTTAACAAAATATAAAATAGATTTTTCAAAATTCAGAAAATCAAATTTTATTAATTAAAAAGGAATTACAAAGATTTAATAGCTTAAAACTGGAACAAAGGGACTCTCACATGTTGAGGTCTCCTTTTATAGGCAAATGCCTGGCTAAACACTATTCACAAACCCTAGAAGTGAATTCTCAATAATGCCCTTGAGTCTTCTAGACGTTTTGATGGAATGAGTTGTCCAAATGCATCCAAACTGTTTAAAATAGCTTTGATATGAAGCAGGGATCCTAGGCTGTTGATTTGGACACGTCAGATTACTTGGAGGCTAAGTTGCATTTTCATTGGTTGAGGAAGTTGAGTGTGGGGTCCAAGGAGTAGTGGGATTGAGGGTTTTGTGTGTGGGATTTGTTTCTGCACATGTGAATCAAGTGTGGGTAAGGTTAATTTAGATTTACCCTTTGTTTAAGTTGGTGTAAATTCTGGGGTGAAGAATGGTAAACAGTAACATGTTTGATCCGAAATTGGGGGAAGTTGTGGTGTTTGGCGCATTTCTTGTATTTGAATGTTTCAGTGCACACTTTTAGTCCTTGTATTTTGGGATTTTTGGTAAATCAAGTAATTCAGCCCTAAAAACGATTTCCCTTTGTATTTAACGTTCAGCTTTTGGCAATTTTGGCACAAAACTTTCCAATAAGGTTTATAAGGGTTGTTTTTGAAATTTTGACATATTTCAAGGGCTGATCTTGGACATTCTTGATCTTCAAAGGTCTTCAATGTATCTTTGACTTCATGAGGGACCATTGTTGGCAATTTGAAATTGTTGAGGGACTAATCTTGCCATTTCTTCAAAGTTAAAGGACCATTTGTGTAATTTTGACAAACTTAAAGGACCAAACTTGTAATTATGAATATACAAGGGTTTTAAGTGTCATTTCTTCAATAAATGAGGATCAATCTTGTTTGTCTTCAAGTCTTCAAGGGTATTTGTTGAATTCTTCATGAATTAGGGCCCGGTTCTTTGTACGGCTTCGTTTCTCGTGTCCGTTTGTCCTTGTATCTTGTGATCTTTTGTCTTTTTCACGATATCCATACCTAAAATACACAAGTAAACAAACACAAGCATATATATGGTATTTTATGACATTTTTATGCATTAAAAGTCCGAAAAGAACGATGAGATCATGTATAAATGCCATCTCATCACTCCCCCATACTAAGCCATTGTCGTGCCCTCACGCAATGCTAAAGTATCTAAGCACCACCAAAGTTCAATTTTATTAACCTTTATTGAAGAGGAAAAGACTTGCAACATACTACGAAGATGTGTAAAGACATAACATATGATTTTCATCACAAAAGTGACTTTTAGGGTCAAAGAATAGAAACAAGTAAATGTTCCTTAGAGTAAACTTCGTCATCCTTGATTGTCATACATTCCATGCTAAGTGCAAAAACGAGATCATTTTTGGTACAAGTCACAATGCTAACACTACTCATACGTCCAAATTGTGTAATACTTTTTCTCCCCGCAATCCTAGTTATTATAAAAGGAAATGGGTTACTAGCATTTTTTAACTATTTGTCATGGATCACAAGTGATTCACATTGACTTATTTGAGTAGTTATTAGTCCGAAAGCAAAGTAGCACGATTTGATCAATAGTTAGCCGAAGGACAAAATCTTTTAAAACGGCTTCTCATGTATCTCCTTAAGTTCATATCTTGGCATAACTCGTTTCATGATTTGAGACCTTTCTCGGACCGATATTTGGCATGTACTTCATACTTCAAATCTTGGGAAGACGTTCTCGAAATTAAGGTCTTCTCTTCTCATATTTGGAATTTCTTCACTTGACGTTTTTGAGAGATTCTTCATATTTGGACCACGACTTCATCATTTTTCTTCAATCGTTACTTTGGATTTTGATATACAACGATCCGCCTCCTTTTCGGACTTGGATATATTTATCCTCATACCTTGTAAGGGTCTTTTTGGATAGACTTTCTCCATGATCTTTAGGGGAGTAATTGCTTTTCGTCGTGTGTCTCGATCCTTCATATTGATTTAGGAATAATGATACTTCACATCATCTTTGGATCTTTAGCAAAAATAGAGCTCCTCATGCCTTGTTAGGGCCTTTTTGGATGATCGCCAATCTTCGCGTCCCGCTTCAATAAATTATGCCTTGGCTATGAACTCTATTCAACCCCGAGCAAATTTTAAACGATCTTACGCTAGAGGCTAGGTAACCTTTCAAATCGTACGACCTTACTTATTGCAATTATGATTTATTCCTAATGCATTGATCTTATGGGAAGAAAAAGCCACAATTAAAAACATATGAGTTTTTTGAAAGAACATTTTCATGTTCTACGTTTAGCATGATCACTTGTCTAACTCTATCATCTCTCGTTCTTCACTATATAAAGACCTCTAATTAAAGAGACTCGTGAATACTTAGCCATGCAAGTCAAAATTAAGCCAAATTTGGATTAGCTTTCATTAAGACTATATCAAATCAAAGTTTTGGGTTTTCAAGCCACCTATAGGATCTTGCACTTTCTTGGACTTTTTCAAGTTTAGAGAATGCATTTTATAGTTCCCTTGATAAGTGACTTTCTAGGATCAATTATAGGAACTTGCGAAAAGTTCTTGTTCTTAACCCGTATGAATTAAGACTTCCGCGTTTTAAAGCTCCCTATATAAAAGTCTAGCAAAACTTGAAATGAGCGGGTTAAGGAATGTAAATGGCTCCAAATGCCCATGAAGTCAAAAATTAACTCTTATTCTACCCAACGGAAAATATACATTCGTGTCTTAAAAACACTTATGAAAACTAAGAAAAATTTAAAATTTGGCCATTGTTAGCCTTATTAGCAACCAAAACAAAACATTGAAAATTGGAAAGCGTGAGGGCGTAGCAAAGCAAGTACCTATTCACCCCCCATACTAAAAGTAAACATTGTCCTCAATGTTTCGAGTCTAAAGGTGGAGCACCCCCATACTAGAGACGAAGAGTCGAATGCTTAGGATCTAGCATGGAAAGGGTGATCAACAATATATCTAAAGCCGTTTATTAAGTATGCTAAAAGATAATTGTTAGAACAATAAAGGATATGTCATGGATTCGTGAAAAACTTCTTCAAGCAAACGATGGAGGCTCACGTAAACGAACACGAGAGTCTTCAATCGTAGATAATGATGATGATCTAGATAACACAATCACAAACAACCACGAGACAACGAGTTGAAAGGGTACAAGTCCCCTTATTAGTGAATAGTAAGCATAAAGGATAGGCATGGGATCTCCCCCATGAGGCACCTCGTTTTTGATTACCGAGTCATGAGCTCAACTCGATCCCCTCAATGCTAATTATCATTGGGGAAGGTGACTTGGTCGAGGGCAACCATTGAACGAATTTCCCCACCAAAGTAGTGCTTAAGCCTATGTCCATTCACCTTGAAGTTAGGACCATCATCTTGAGCTAGCTCGATGGTCCCATACGGAAACACTTGTGTAATGGTGAACGGACCCGACCAACGAGATTTCAATTTCCCGGAAAATATCTTAAGACGAGAGTTAAAAAGCAACACTTGATCACCAATGTTAAAAACCCGGTTTTTAATCTTTGAATCATGAAACTTTTTAGTCTTTTCTTTAATAATTAATGAATTTTCATAAGCATTATCTCTTAATTCATCCAATTCATTCAATTGTATTTTCCGGTGATCTCCCACGGTCTTCAAGTCAAAGTTTGCATGCTTAAGGGCCCAATATGCCTTGTGCTCCAACTCAATGGGCAAATGACAATTCTTCCCATAGACTAACTTATAAGGAGTGCAACCAATAGGTGTCTTATAAGCGGTCCTAAAGGCCCATAAAGCGTCATCAAGTTTGTCGGACCATGAAGCATGGTTTTCTCCAATTGACCTCTCTAAAATCCTCTTCAAAGCTCGGTTCGAAACCTCGACTTGCCCACTCGTTTGCGGGTGATAAGCCGTAGAAAGACGATGAGTAACTCCATATTTCTTTAGAACCTTTTCGAATTGGTCATTACAAAAATGGGTTCCACGATCGCTTATAATAGCACGAGGGGTTCCGAACCTAGAGAATAGTTGCTTCAAAAACTTCACTACCACACGAGCATCATTAGTAGGCAAAGCCTTAGCTTCTACCCACTTAGAAAGGTAGTCCACCGTGACGAGGATATATTTGTTTCCATGAGACGATGGTAACGGCCCCATAAAGTCTATTCCCCATATGTCGAAAATCTCACACACTTGAATTATGTTTTGCGGCATTTCATCACGTTGAGACGATTTTCATTGACGTTGGCACGAATCACACGACTTCACAAGTGCGTGTGCATCACGATAGATAGAAGGCCAAAAGAAAACAGCATCGAACACTTTCTTAGTCGTGAGATTAGCACCGTGGTGACCACCCGTGGGTCCCTCGTGACAAGCTCTAAGGATATTAGAAGCTTCGGCACCAAAAACACAACGTCGAACGAGTTGATCCGCACAAACCCGAAAGAGATAAGGGACGTCCCAAAAATAGAACTTGACGTCATGAAAGAATTTTTGTTTTTGTTGTGTCGTCATACCCTTGATTATGAAATTGCCCGCATGGTAATTTGCAATGTAGGCAAACCATGGGGTGGTGTCATAAGAATTCACTACACCGAGAGTCTCGAGAGGAAATGTTTCGGTGATTTCCTTGTTCTCGAAAACATCTTTGTGAGGATCTTCTAGACGAGAGAGATGATCGGCCGCTAGATTCTCGGCTCCTTTTTTGTCAAGCACGGTGACATCAAATTCTTGGAGGAGGAGCATCCAACGAAGCAATCTTGTCTTAGCATCTTGCTTAGCTAAGAGATACTTGATAGCCGAATGGTCGGTATACACGATGCTTTTAGTCAAGATGAGATAAGGTCGGAATTTCTCAAAAGCATAGACCACGGCAAGGAATTCCTTTTTCGTTGTGGTGTACTTTAATTGAGCCTCGGTCATCGTCTTACTAGCATAGTGGATAGGACGGAAATGCTTGTCATAACGTTGCCCTAAGACGGCCCCTATAGCATAATCACTTGCATCGCACATGATTTCAAAGGGTAATTCCCGATTAGGAGCAACAAGAATGGGAGCTTCGGTAAGTTTCCTTTTGAGAGTTTCGAAAGCTCTAACACAATCCTCATTGAAGTTAAAAGGAGCATCCTTCTCGAGAAGGTGTGTCATAGGTCGAGAGCTTTTCGAAAAGTCCTTGATGAAACAACGATAAAAGCCCGCGTGGCCTAGGAAACTCCTAACTCCCTTAACAGTTTTGGGATGAGGTAACTTGGCGATGACGTCTACCATAGCTTTATCGACCTTAATCCCCGCCTTCGACACCTTATGTCCTAAGAGGATTCCTTGTTTACACATAAAATGACATTTTTCCCAATTAAGCACAAGATTGGTTTCTTCACAACGTTTTAACATTTGCTCGAGATTAGATAAACACGACGTGAACGAATTGCCAAACACCGAGAAGTCATCCATAAACACTTCCATCGACTTCTCGATCATATCGTGAAAAATCGCCATCATACACCATTGAAACGTACCCGGTGCATTACAAAGTCCGAAAGGCATCCTACGATAAGCGAACGTTCCATAAGGACACGTAAACGTAGTCTTCTCTTGATCACGAGGGTCGATAGGGATTTGAAAGTAACCGGAAAACCCATCTAAAAATCAATAGAATTCATTTACCGCAAGTGGCTCCAACATTTGATCCATGAAGGGCAAAGGAAAGTGGTCTTTACGAGTGCCGTCATTTAACTTTCGGTAGTCAATACACACCCTCCAACCGGTCACAACACGAGTGGGAATTAACTCGTTGTTTTCATTAGGCACAACGGTCATTCCTCCCTTTTTAGGGACACAATGGATTGGGCTCACCCATGGGCTATCGGATATAGGATAAATCATTCCCGCGTCAAGGAGTTTAAGGACCTCCTTTATAATGACATCGTGAATTTTGGGATTCACCCTTCTTTGACTTTGAATTGCGGGTTTGTAGTCCTCCTCCATTAAAATCTTGTGAGTACAAAATTTTGGGTCAATACCCTTAATGTCGGATATTTTCCACGCAATTGCCCCTTTATGAGCCTTAAGAACTTTCAAGAGCTCGGTTTTTTCATCATTAGCAAGACCTCTTGTAATAATAACCGGCAACTTGTCATAACCTTCCAAGAATGCGTATTCAAGGTGAGATGGAAGATCTTTCAATTCAAGGATAGGTGGTTCCTTGATTGAAGATTTTGGTTCAACACTCATAACTTCCATCGGCGGAAGAAATGGTGGAATAGAAGTATCATCACTAATCAACACCTCATCTTCATTGTCGATTTCATTTGAAGTGAGATCGCCTCCTTGGAATGGAGTGAGATTTGGTGTGGAATTAGAAAGAATCGGATCCAAAATAGTGGGATTGCCACTTGAGGAGCTATCGGAAAAACCTAACACTTCTTGTGAAAACTCATCGCAAACCACATCAATGATGTCAATGTGATTGATGGTAGCGATTGCATAAACATGAGAAGGTTTCGAGTTTTGAGTAGCGTTTATAACAAGTTCCTCTTTGTTGAATCTCAAAGTGATAGTTCTCGCATGAACATCGATAAGCGATCTTGAAGTGTCTAAAAATGAACGACCTAAAATTAGAGGAACTTGAGGATCCGCGGGGATGTCAACTACTATAAAATCAACGGGATAGTAGAACTTCCCCACTTTCACGAAAACATCTTCGGCTACTCCACATGCTAAAATCGTAGAATGATCGGCCATCTCGATAGACATGTTCGAAGGAATAAGAGCCGGAAGCGAAAGCGATTTCCAAATGGAAAATGGCATCAAATTAATGCTCGCACCAAGATCGGCCAAGACGAGGCATTCTTTCATATCTTGTATGTCACAAAGAATAAGAAACTTTCCGGGATCACCAAATTTTTCCGGTATGCGGTTAAGATAAACCAAAGAACAATTAGCAAGCTTTGAAATCTTTTCCTTATCGCTCATCATACTTTTAAAAGTGGAAGCGAAACGAGGCATATACAACAACGCGTCGGCTAAACTCACATCAAAATGCACTCGTTGAAACATTTTTATAAAAAGCTCGATTTGTTGTTTGTTACGTTCTTGCAATTTCTCTTTGTTTCGTCTCGAAGGGTAGGGTAAAGGTGGTGTGGGTTGGTCATTAGGCAACGGCCTTGGTATTGGTTCAACCGTAGGTGTGGTTTGAGCGGTACTTCGTAGGATTGTAATGTGCTCCTTTTCGACCATCACCTTGGGTTCTTTCTCTATTTCCTTCTCCGTAGAAGTACTTGGACGAGAGATTGGTTCCTTGAAAGTTTTACCACTTCGTGTAGTAATAACCTTCATTTCTCCCTTCGGGTTTGCAATGGTATCACTAGGAAGACCACCCGAGGAAGAGGGTTTACACATGATTGCTTCAAATATTTTAGCCATTCGGTCCTCAAATTTTGATTGCCTAGCATCCGCTTTTAATAACTCTTGCTTAATCTCATGTTGTCCTAATTCCATCTTTTGTTGGTTTTGTTGAAGACGTTTGACATTTCCTTCCATTTTGTTTGCATGAGTTTTAAGTTCATTAGCAAGTTCATTTTTAAGCTCGTTTTTCAACTCGGATCTTAAGCTAATCATCTCACGTCGCATGTTATCAAATTTAGCATCATTTGCTTTAGCATAATCCAAAAATTCTCCTTGAAGATTTTTAGTGTGAGCATTTTGAAAACCTTGTGTAGTGTTTTGAAAATCACGGTTTTGGTTTTGATTAGTGACTTGTCCATTCCCATTTTGATAATTCCCCTTGTTGTAGTTACGTGAATTGCCTTGGTAATTACCACCTTGGTTGTTGTTTCGATAATTATTAGCATCTTGGTTTGGTGGAGCTTGATTTTGGCGGGAACCTTGGCCGTTTTGGTTGTAAGTTCCCGTTGCTACATAAGCACTCGAAGTGTTACCATCCGCGGTAATGCACTCGGAAAGATCATGAGCTCCACCATAAGACAAACAACTCTTAGCAACCGCTTTAACCGAAGCGGAATTTGAAGCTTCTTGAGCTTTCCAGTGGGACATAAAATTAGCAAATCTATCAAAAAACCGATTTTCCTCATTAGCTTCATCATGTAAGGCATTAATGCTACGAGACGATGACGATGAAGACGAACCCAAATTGGCAACACTCGGTGTGTTACGAGGGCTATAAACCTTAGATCTATTCTCGATTTGTAAAGCCTCATTTGTCGTCTTGCACAAAAAATTACCACCCGCGGCGGCATTCAAATAATCTCGTTCATGATCATTAAGCCCATTATAAAAAGTATCAATTTGATGCAATTCCGTAAAATCATGGTGTGGACATTCATGTAACATTTCTTTAAATCGTTCCCATGCCATTGAAAAACTTTCATTATTTCTTTGCACAAATCGTGAAATCTCATTTTTCAAATGTGTTGTTTTAGATGGTGGAAAAAACTTGTTCACGAACTTAGAAACGAGATCGGCCCATGTCAAAATCGAATTTGGCGGTTCTTTCTCAAGCCAAACTTTTGCGGGTCCATCTAAAGAGTATGGAAACAACATCATCTTAATGGCATCATGTGGAACATCCTTAAATTTGCTAGTAGCGGTGAGACGGTTAAAATTCCTAATGTGATAGTGCGGGTTGTCTTTCTCGTGACCTCTAAACTTATTTGCTTGCAACATCGACATTAAACCCGTCTTAATCTCGAAATTCTCCGCAAGGATGGCGGGAATCACAATGGCCTCTCCAAAACCCTCTGTGGGTGCTTGTAGCAACTCCATCGTAGTACGATTGGCCATGACGACTTCTTGTTCTACAATAGGTTCAACAACTGGAGGTTGTTCTTCAATCAACGTCTCTTGATTGGCTTGCTTTTGAAGACGTTTACGAGCTCGTTTTGCTTGATTACGAGTGATCATAAACTTCACGAAGAATGGGAGGTGAGCAAAGAAGATTCTTTTTGGGTGTTTTGTGAATTTTCAATTTTTTTTGTGTTTTTGATGATATTTAATTTTTTTGGATTTTGGTTGTATCTTCGTAGACAACAATCTACAAAATCTCTCCTCGAATCAAACTCTTGATTAAAGAAGCCTCAAAGGAATGAAAACGATCACGTGGAGTGAACGCCTTCAAATGACTTTAGAACTTTGGTGAAAACCAAATTGTTCAAGAGGTTTTAATCACAAAGAAACCAAGCAAATATATTATACGTAATAATACTTTGGGCGGCAAAACCCTCGATTAGCCTTCAATCTCAAAATACTCACAAGCAAGCGGGGAAACGAGGCGGCGCGAAGCACTTAAGAGCCTTTTTCCTTAGGGTATATTTTATAATACCCGCCTTATACCCACCTTATAGTTTGTATTTTTCAAAATCGAGCTTCACGAAAGTATTTATCTAATTTTGCCTTTTTCTTTTTGTTTGAGATTCGAATACAATAATTGAGTGATGAAATCCCAATTAAGGTTGTGTTTTCACACTTTTGGAGATATTGTTTATTTGTTGTGATACTTAATACAATATAGTAATAATATTTTCACAAGAAAAACCAAGAAAACCGATAATACGTATTAGTAGATTTCTACTAATACAAATACTATTTATGGTTAATATTAAAAACAACAATACAAATTAATCACGACACACCTCCCGGCAGCGGCGCCAAAATGATTGTGGTAAATTACACCTCTTGTTTAGGAAAACTGATGAGAGTGTATTTATACGTAGTCTCATCGTCCAAATCGGGCTTAAAACGCTTAAAATATCATCAAAATACCCAAAATATGCTTGTGTTTGTTCATTGTGTATTTCAGGTACGGATATCGTGAATTCACCAAAAGATTACAAGAATAGAGCAAAAACGAACACGGGAAACGAAGCCGCACAAAGAACCAGACCCAAATCCTGAATTTCCAAAATAGTCCTTGAAGAATTGAAGATTGGAAAGTTTGGTCCCTCAACTATTGAAGACTTGTCACAAATGACCCTCACTATTCATTTGTACAAGTTACATCCTTGAAGTTTGAAGACATGTGCAAGAATGGCCCTTGAAAATTTGCATAAATGATCCTTATATTAAGATTGGAAAATCATGGTGCCAAATTTGACAAGTGCTTTAAAGTTATTTCAAAGGAAATTGGGATTGAAAGGCTGTTATTACAAAATGGAAACAAGTAGGAACTTGAGGGGGCTTTCCTGGCAGACAACAAAACCCCACCAGCCATTAATATCTTGCCACATCACCAAACCAAAGGTGGGTACAACCCAAACCCTACCCACGACCCAACCAAGCCTAGAACCCTACCCACACCCCATAACCAGCTTTTAAATAAGTCAAAATGTCAAACCCCCACTTAACTTTTTAAACTCGTTTGTTTATTAATTAAAGTGGGGGGAAACATGTACTGTTTGTCTTCATTCCCCCTAATCACCCTAATCCCAGCCATAAACCCTAATTGGGCTCCTCATCAAAACAAAGGGGTATTGGTTTATTATTTCCAGATCAACAATTTAATCCATCCTCATCACAACCCACCAACAAACAAAGTCACCCATGACCCCTGGACCCCACACGGGAATACCCTGCTTCAACAAAAATGGCAAAGTCGAATCTTTTGACTAAATCAATGGCCAAGATGCAAAAACTTGCTCCCTACGTTCAGATTAACAGCTAAGATCACAAAACACCCGCTGGACATCACATGTGAGCAAATTTGACCAAGAAAAATTCAAAGAGACCAAGGGCAAATCCGGAATTCATTTAGCTAGGGTTTTAGCAGCTGTATTATTTTATTTAGCATCTAGAATAATCCTTAGCTTAGTATAAAATGGCTGACTTGTACCCATTTTAAGTTTGTTCCAGATTTTGTAATTTTTAAAAATTTATTAATGAAAATGAAATGTTTTTAGCTTACAACTTCTGAGTTCCATTTTATTGTTCTTCTAGTATAGTGTTTTAAATTTATTTGCAGATTAGTTAAAGGGTTTCAAGGGTTTCATTTTATATAACGTTTTTTTCAGAAAAAGTTCATTTTCTTGAAGATTAACAAAAGATTTCTTGCTTGAATCCAACTAATAGCTGAAGTGATAGTGGATGTTGGAAGTTGGATTAAAGCATTGAGCTTTTGTTAAGTTTTCACTTGGTTTCAAAAATTCAGTTTCAAGATTTTTTTCAAAATCTTTTATTTTCTCAAACTTACTGAATAGATAAGCTTATGCCAAAAGCCTGACAAGCTTTTTTGGCATTAAGCTCATCTAAGCTTGGTTTGTTCCCTGGTTTAGTGTTGTTGTGCAGGTTTCCAAAAGAAGCAAGAAGACCTCATTCCATTTATTTCCATTTTTTAGAAGATATTGTCACCCCGGTTCAGTTGTTGAACCACAACGGGGTTCTCTACATGTTCACATAAGCCCTCATAAGCTCAAACATCCCCTTTTGGAAGGCATCAGTCCAAGGTAATAGGCTTGAACCCCACTTGGCTAAGTGTTTGAAGTTTCATGTGACTTTATGTGATTTGGTGTGAGCTTACTTGAATATTGGTATTTTCTTGTTTGATTAAGCTTATTTAGTGATAATATGCATGTTTAGATAGGTTTTAGACAGTTTAGCTAAGATTTGAAAGGTTTTGCTTGTTAATTTTTAGATTTCAGATTATAAGGGAGTGTTTGGGATTAGGATTTAAGCAAAGTTGGTGACAAAATTTGGTGTTCAAATCTGCTCTTACATACCCTATTTGTTGGCATCATGTGTTATCAGTAGTTGTTTTCAATATTGTAGGATTTTAAAGTAACTTTGCATATTAACTTTGGTATAGTATCCTAAAAACAGTAAGTGTCCTTATGGACTGTTTTTGTTGAAATTGGTTCTCCAAGATCTTAAATTTGTTAAAGTCTAGTATAACCTAGGGTTTGTAATTAGTTTTATGTTATTTGATTGAGTAGTGTGCAAGTTTAGGGAGTTTGAAACTCACCATTTTGCCATTTGCACCAGCAAAAAGCCCATAGACCCCCCCTTTTTGTTGGCAGTAACTGAATTATGCATTTTGTGTGAGATTTGTGTTATCAACTTGTTGTTTTTATCATTTATTTGACTCCCCACAACCCAACTGGTTGTGGGGGTGCCTTTGGATTTGATTAAAACCAAGAATCAAACAAGTTACAATCAAAATAGTGCTCAGACCCGTTTTTTAATACAAGCAGTAGGAACTCCTTTCCCACTGCTAGCCTTAGGGTTCCACCTGCTTAGCTAAAAGACAGAAACTCACAAAAGGTCTCTATCAGATTTCATATTTTTTGTCTTTAGTGGTGATTTTTAGAATTTAGGTCTTCAAAATGGTTTCATTATTTTTCTTATTTTATTTTTGATTTTTTAGTATAATTTATTTTCCAGTTACTGTTCATTTAGTATTTTTTAGGTTTAATTGTTATTTTTAATTACTTTTAAACTTTCTATTTTTGTCTTTTAGTGGTAAAATTCAGTATTTTTTAGTTTTAAATTTTTTCTTAGATTTAGAAATTTAATTTAAGGTTTTTAGTTTAAAAACATTTACTGTTCACTGTTTTAATTATTTTTTATAATTAAATTAGTTTAATTAGGGTTTAATTATTAATTAGTTTTGTCTTTTAGTGCAAATTTTTACTTTTTTCAAACTTTTTCAATTTTCTACTGTTCATTAGTGTAATTTAGGATTTTTAAAATTGTCAAATTATTTTTGGCATTATTTTATTATTTTTTATGATTATTTTAATTTAAATATAGTTTTTAGTGATTAAAAAATAGAAAAATAGTTTTTAAAATTTAGAAAAAATACTTTTTAGTCTTTAAATAATATAAGTGACTTATTAGTTCAATAAAACAATATTTTGGGCATTTTGTTAATTATATTTAATTTTTGGGCTTTAATTAGCATTAAAATTTGAATATTTAATTAATAAAAGGTTTTAAAATATATTTGTTGGATTTTTATTCTTATTTATATTATTTAAGACTTAGTTTAGACTTTTAATTAATTTTTAGGTTTAATTTTTAATTTCGTCGCGTTTTACGTAATTACGTATTCATTTTACGTCAACGTCGTAGTTTAACCGTAGTCGTAGCTCGTCTTTACTTTTTTTTCTCTTCTAAACCAAAAACGTCACTAATCCAAACATTGTTATTTTATATATTGTCACATTAATACACACACCTCCTTCGAGAACGAACCCGCATTTATTCGGTTTTACGTTTTTCCTAAAGCGTAAGACTTAATACTTGCCACTCATACGCGTTTTTCCTAAAACGTGTACGAAAAACACTACATCAATTTTTGGCGCCGCTGCCGGGGAGGTGTTTAGTGTGCCATAATTATTAGTATCGTATTTATGTGAGTAGTGCGTTTTTGCTTTTCATTTTTGGAAAGCGTGAATATCGTACATACTCATTTTTGTTATTTTTCCTTATTATATTATAGTATCCAAATAAAACGTGTTTAGTTTTCCTAAGTTAAACACAAATCAACCTTTTACTATATTGTAGATATATTGGTTTTCGTTTTTCTTTGTGAATATATTATTACTATATTGTACTACGTAAGAACAATAAATATACAAGTACTCCAAAAGCGTGAAAACGCAACCTTGATTCGGGATTTCATCACTCGATCATTGTATTCGAATCCAAAGCAAAAGTTTAAAGGCAAAATAGATAAATACTTTCGTGAGGCTTAATTTCAATTAACACAAACTATAAGGTGGGTATAAGGCGGTTGTATTTCACGACCTAAAGGAAAAAGGCTCTTAAGTGCTTCGCGCCGCCTCGTTTCCTCCGCTTGCTTGTGAGTGTTTTGAGAAAGAGAGCTAATCGAGGGTTTGCCGCCCAAGTATTATCTACGTATATTATATTTGCTTATGTTTTCAAGATTAAACCCTCTTGAACGTTTTGGTGTTCCACCAACGTTCTAAAGTCATCGAGAACGTTCACTCCACGTGATCGTTTTCATTCTTTGAGGCTCCCTTAATCGAGAAAGTCGATTCGAGGAGAGATTTGTAGATTTATGTCTACGTAATACATTCAAAAATCCAAAAAAATTAAAAAACCAATCAAAAACCAAAAAAAATTGAAAAATCAAAAAACCGCAAAAAGAATCTTCTTTCCTACCACCCATTCTACGCTTAGTGCATGCACACTCGATCGGCGGATAATTCCAATTCTAGCGAAGCTTCGAACCGACGCAATCTTAATCGAAGGAATCGACGACGTAGACGAGAATTAGAAACCGACGTTCCTAATATCGTTGTTGAAGAAACCGTAGAGGAGATGGTCGATAATCGTTCGATGATGGAATTGCTCCAAGCGCCCACCGAGGGTTATGGAGACGCGATCGTAATTCCCGCTATCGAAGCGGAGAATTTTGAGATTAAGAGCGGAATGCTTTCGTTAATCCAAGCTACAAAGTTTCGAGGTCGTGAAGCCGATAATCCTCACGACCATATTCGGAATTTTGATCGTCTTTTGGCCACGAGCAAGTTTAAGAACGTCGACACCGATGTCGTCAAGCTTATGCTTTTTCCGTACTCGCTCGATGGTGCCGCCAAGGATTGGTACGAGAAAGAGCCACCTAATTCCATAGTTACGTGGAAGGATCTCGTTTCCAAGTTCGTTAATTATTTTTTCCCACCGTCTAAGACAACGTTTTTCAAAAACGAGATTACGAAATTTGAGCAAAAACCGAATGAATCTTTTAGAGACGCGTGGGATCGCTTTAAGGAATTGCTTAGGCAATGTCCTCACCATGGTTTTTCCGAGTTGCACCAAATCGATACGTTTTACAACGGTCTTAATTTTCACGAACAAGACTCGTTGAATTCCGCCGCCGGTGGCAACTTTTTGTGTAAGACTCCGAAAGATGCATTGATAATTATCGAAAACCGATCCAAGGTTTACCAACTCCGCAACGCACCGAGTGTTGCCAATGTCGCCAATGTTAGTAGTTCTAATCGCGACATTGAGAGAGTTGATGCGAAAGTCGACAAGTTGACGAATGTGTTTACGTCTTTTCTCGTTGAGATGCAAAAGTAAGACGCTCCCGCTACGGTGAAAGCGGTTGAGGTTTCGTGTACGTTTTGTGGTGGACCTCATAATTATTACGAGTGTGCGGCTACGGATGGCCAAACGTCGAATGTGAGTGCGTTAAATGAAAACAACAATTTTCAAAATCAAAATAATGCGGGTCCATCACAACAAGGCAATTATAACCAAGGCAACAATTTTCAAAATCGAAACAATTTTCAAGGAATTAATCAACAAGGAAATTTTTCGAATCAAAATCAAGGAGGTTATAATCAAGTCGTAATATAACTTGGCAAAATCGACACAATAATCAAAACTCGAATTTCTCAAACAACAACAATCAAGGCAACAATTTTTCAAGTGGTAATCAAGGAAATTTTCAAAGAAACAATCAAAACCAAGGGAACTTTAATTCAAATCAAAATAGTTCGTCAAACGATTTTCAAAATTACATGAAAACGAATGAGGCTAATATGAGACGATTAGAGGGAGAAATTGGTACTTTGAAAAATGACTTTTCTAATACATTGAAATTGCAAAACACGAAGATTGAGCAAGGGCAAATTAATATTAAAAAGATGTTTTCGGCCATAATGAACATGTCCTCGGGTGCGTCATCGAGTTCGTTACCTAGTGACACCGTAGCAAATCCGAAGGAGCAATGTAAAGCCGCCTCGTCTCGTGAGAAAGGTCGTGTGATTACCCCTAACCTTGAAGGATTCCGTGTTGTTTATCCCTCTCAACCCTCGACTTCTAAGACGTCTTCTTGTTCTAAAGTCGATGGGGTGAACGTGGCAACCAAGGAAAAGAGTGCACACCCTCGTGTACCTCAAATTTCATCCACGGTTCAAAAAGAGAGTTTTGTCGACCTTACCAAACTAACCCTTGAAGAAACTTGTGCATCGATCCTTCTTAAAAAACCCAAAAGGCGTATGCCGAGAAAGGAAAAGGATCCGGGCCAATTTCTACTACCTTGTGATTTTTCCGAGATTGAGGGATGTTTAGCCCTTGCCGATTTAGGTGCTAGCATCAATCTCATGCCTCATTCTCTTTGGAAATTGATGAGATTGCCTTCGCTTACCCCCACGAACATGACAATCGAGCTTGTAAATTGTACTCCATTAATACCAATTGGAATAGCCGAGGATGTCTATGTTAGGATTGGAAAGTTTGTTTTTCCCGCGGATTTTGTTATATCCGATTACGAGTGTGACCCTAAATGTCCCATTATTTTAGGCCGACCCTTCTTATCGACGGCTAGAACCGTAATCGACGTTCACGAGGGGAGACTTACTATGAGATATGAGGATGAGAAAATAGACTTTTTCGCTAGAAAATCCCAAGGATTTAATGAGAATGAAAAAACCGAGGTTTCCAAACCTAATGATTCAAATTCTAATGATTTCAAAATGTTTACTTTAGCGGAAAGAATGAAGCTTGATGCATGTTTTGAAAGAATTAAGAAAAACGGTTTTAAAGATGATGATTTTAATGATAAAGAATACGTGTACCTAATTCAAAAGGGTATGTGTAAATTTATGGATGAAAACTCACTTTGGGATGTTTTTAGCGAAACAAGTGAACCACCAATTCCGAAGGGCGACGTTAGTGCCATCACGACAACAACTGATGGCATTTATACATGATCTCATCGTTCTTTTCGGGCTTTTAATGCACTAAAATGTCATAAAATACCATATATATGCTTGTGTCTGTTTACTTGTGTATTTTAGGTATGGATATCGTGAAAAAGACAAAAGATCACAAGATACAAGGAAAAACGGACACGAGAAACGAAGCCGTACAAAGAACCGGGCCCTAATCATGGAATTTTCAACAAAATACCCTTGAAGACTTGAAGACAAACAAGATTGATCCTCCAAGAATGAAGAAATGACACTTAAAACCCTTGTATATTGATAATTACAAGTTTGGTCCCTTAAGTTTGTCAAAATTGCAAAAAGGTCCTTCAACTTTGAAGAAATGGCAAGATTAGTCCCTCAACAAATCAAAATTGCCAATTATGGTCCCTCATGAAGTCAAAGTTATATTGAAGACCTTTGAAGATCAAAGAAGTCCAAGATCAGCCCTTTAAAAATCACAAAATGGCAAAATTAATCCTTTGAAACATTTTGGGAAAAGTTTTGTGCCAAAAATGACAAATGGTGAAACTTATTTGCAAAGGAACACGTTTTTGAAGGCTGAAAACCTTATATGCCACAAAACCCAAAACACAAGGACCAAATGTGTTAACTTTGAAACATTCAAACAGAAAACGCGCCTAACACTTGTGTTTCCCCCAAATTCGGATCAAGATAGTTACTGTACATCTTTTTACACCTCCAGAAATTACCCAACTTAATACTTGGGTAAATTTCAATTAAACCTACACACGCTTAATTCCCACACACACAAACCCATCCCACACCTCAAAACCCCAATCCCACGCTTATTGACCCCACCCCCTTTTCTCCATTCCACCAATCACATCACTCCTTGGGCTCCAAGGCATGTGACGTGTCCCAAATCAACCACCAAGGTTTATTGCTTCATCACAACGCAAAAACAAACGGTGGAGATCAAATTTGGACAGCTAACTTCTCAAAAACGTCTAGAAGGTTTAGGGGTATTTTAGAGATTTTTATTTATTAGGGTTTGTAATTTTATGATTCTAGTATGTTCTTAGGTCATTATAAAAGGAGAATCCGACTTGTGGATTTCCCTTGTTCCAGTTTTCCTCAATTAAACTTGTAATTCCTTTTGATTAAATTAAAAGTTTGGTTTTTGTTTTTAAAGCAATATAATTCCTTTTTAAGTTTATTTAAAGTTGGTATATGTTATTGAAGGAAAACTGTGTTCCATTTCTAGTTTGGTTAAGTAATTTTTGATTCTCAAAAATTATTTAAGGTTTGAGGAATTTGAAAATTTTGGTAAGAATCTGTGCTAGTTTTGGTGTAAGAGTTTCAGGTAATTGGTGTTTAGGTGTTTTAGAAAACGTATTTATAAGGTTAAAAAGGTTTTTGGGATAGGTTTTAAGAAGAAAGAAAAGAAACAAAATAGTATATTGCTTATTATCCTTGTTTTTTTTGTTTTTGTTTGATTT
This sequence comes from Glebionis coronaria, assembly GCA_025667525.1. NCBI lineage: Eukaryota > Viridiplantae > Streptophyta > Magnoliopsida > Asterales > Asteraceae > Glebionis > Glebionis coronaria. The sequence continues at coordinate 328,508,980 of CM046879.1, forward strand.
TATTAAACAGGTGGAAGAAGGTTGTTGATTGTTGTTCTGCATACACCCCAGTGTATGAGGAGGTGGATTTTACATCCACTAGGGCTTTGGATGTAAAGCCCTAAGGTAAATCTCTTTTACCTTTGTGAAATTTCAGAAAAAGTGGTGGTTTGAATGATCTTGTTTGATTGTTTGATATTAGTTGTTTAAGCTGATTGTTTTGTGTTCTTATATGTTGATTTGCATGTTAGATGCAATTTAAATCAGTTTGGTAGCTTTTGAAAGTGTTTTACTTTGTAAAGTTTGGTTTTTAGATTTAACAGGGTGTTTGGAAACGTGTTTAAGCAGGGTAATAGTTTTGATTTATGCTTTGATTAGGTGTTAGAAGTATTGGAGTAGGTTGATACAAGTTTGTTAGGTAGTTATAAGTAAGATTAGAAAGTTTGGAAGCAAGTTTGTATGCTAAAAGTGAAACAAGTAAGTTAGAAATCTGCTTATCATCTTTAAGCTTATTTTTATAAAATTTTGGTGCATGATCTTTCAAACCTGTTAAGTGTTAGCTTAATTAGGTTATTACAACTGCTTAAGTGCTATTTGGAGTTTGTGTTTGCATAATATAGGAGTCTAAATCTTACTTAGGTGCAAGTAATCTGCATAAAAAGTCCACAGACCCTTATTTTGATCACAGAAACTTTATGTGCATTATGAGCTTGATAATTTGATCATTTGGTGTGCTAGTTATTAGTTTGTTGCTAGTTTGTGACTCCTTGTGCTTCAATAAGCACAAGGGTGCCCCCCTTGTCCAAAAAACACCACCATTAATCCACTAACCAAGCTCCTCTTGGCTGAATTCATCAAAGCAAGAACACATAGCAAACTGCTAAGTGTTCAACTCAAACTTGGCACGTTTTTGGAATCCATTTGGCTTAATCTTAGCTAAAAAAGGAAATTGGAGTGAATTTAGAAGCTTGCAAGTTGTCAGTTTGGGTTTGAAAAAGAAAAAAAAAATAAAAAAGAAAAAAAAGTGTAAAAACTCACCCGTAGCAGGACTCGAACACCAGACCTCTCGTAGGAGGGTTAAGTGTCCTACCGCTAATCTAGATGGTTTTTTACGTGATAGTTTGTTTTCAAACTACTTTTAACCCGTTTTTCATTTGTTTGCTTAAACAAAAGCCGTAGCTTATTCCTTGACTTTTGAGCTTATTCTATAAGCGTTGTTGGTTTTGCTTAATTTTCCTAGGACCTTTATTAGCTTGGTGATTTTTCTAGTCTATTTTTATAATTTTCCTTTTATTTATTTATTTTCTAGGATTTATTTATTACCCGTATTTTAATAAATCAATAAAAAATAGAAAAAAGATTTTTAATTTTTAGGAAAAATAGTTTTTAGCTTTTTAATATATAATTTGAGGTTTACATTTAGTTTTGGTTTTAAAAACTTTTATTTTTAATTTTATAATATTTTAAGTTTTTTTTTATAAATTTAAACATTTTTATAAAATTATTAAAAAGGGTTTAGGAGCTTTAATTTGTGTTTTTCTCTTAGTTAGAATATTTTAAGTTTTTAGAAATTTTTTAGAATTAATTTTATAAACTTTTTATTTTTAGTATTATTTTAATGTTATTTTATTATTAAAAAATCAAAATTTTCTTTTTATTTCTTTTTCATTTTTCTTAAGTTCTTTAGCATTAATTAAGACCTTTTCCATTTTTAGAATATTTTTATAGCTTTTAGATTTATTTTTATAATTATTTTAAGTTTAATTAGTTTTTAATTAGTTTAAATCATTTTTAGAGTTTTAAAAATAGTTTTAATAGCTTTTAATTTTTAGAAAATTACTTTTTAGTCATATAATAATATAAGTTGAGTAATTATTCAATAAAATCCTATTTTGGACATTTTTATTGGTTGTATTTAATTTTAGGGCTTTAATTAGCATTTAAAATTAAATATTTAATTAATAAAGGGTTTTAAAATATCTTTGTTGGATTTTTAACTTTATTTATATTATTTTAGACTTGTTTTAGTCTTTTTAATCTTTTACTTATTTTGTTTTTGGTTTTAGCATAATTATTTTTAATTTGGGTAATTTTTCTACGGTTTTACGTTTACGTCTTTTACGTCATAGTGTAATTTTCACGAGACCGTCTTCCATCTTCTCAATATTAATCTCAAATAAATACAAGTTAACTCACAACACATATACCTCCTTGGGAAACGAACTTTCTCTCTTTTTAAGTGATTGGGTCATTAGTGTTGATTTTTCCTAAAATCATCACTCGATACTTTCCGCTCATATACGCTCTTTTGTTTTCCTAAACAAGAGTCGTATTTTACCACAATCATAATGGCGCCGCTGCCGGGGAGGTGTGTTGTGCTTTAATTTGGAAACTTTTGTTTTTGATATTATCCATAATAAGTATTTGTGTTAAGTGGAACTCCCTTAACACGTATTATCGGTTTTCTTGGTTTTTCTTGTAGAAATATTACTATATTGTATTAAGTATCACAATCAAAATACAATATCTCCAAAAGTGTGAAAACACAACCTTAATTGGGATTTGATCTCCTAATTATTGTATTCGAATCTCAAACAAAAAGAAAAGGCAAAAATAGATAAATACTTTCGAGAAGCTCGATTTTGAAAAATACAAACTATAAGGTGGGTATAAGGCGGGTATTATAAAATATACCCTAAGGAAAAAGGCTCTTAAGTGCTTCGCGCCGCCTCGTTTCCCCGCTTGCTTGTGAGTATTTTGACATTGAAGGCTAATCGAGGGTTTTGCCGCCCAAAGTATTAATACGTATACTATATTTGCTTGGTTTCTTTGTGATTAAACCCTCTTGAACAATTTGGTTTTCACCAAAGTTCTAAAGTCATTCGAAGGCGTTCACTCCACGTGATCGTTTTCATTCCTTTGAGGCTTCTTTAATCAAGAGTTTGATTCGAGGAGAGATTTTGTAGATTGTTGTCTACGAAGATACACCAAAATCCAAAAAAATTAAATATCATCAAAAACACAAAAAAATTGAAAATCCACAAAACAACCAAAAAGAATCTTCTTTGCTCACCTCCCATTCTTCGTGAAGTTTATGATCACTCGTAATCAAGCAAAACGAGCTCGTAAACGTCTTCAAAAGCAAGCAAATCAAGGATCGTTGATTGTTGAAGAACCTCCAATTGTTGAACCTATTGTAGAACAAGAAGTCGTCATGGCTAATCGTACTATGATGGAGTTGCTACAAGCACCCACCGAGGGTTTTGGAGAGGCTATTGTGATTCCCGCCATCCTTGCGGAGAATTTCGAGATTAAGACGGGTTTAATGTCGATGTTGCAAGCAAACAAGTTTAGAGGTCACGAGAAAGACAACCCGCATTACCACATTAGGAATTTCAACCGTCTCACCGCTACTAGCAAATTCAAAGATGTTCCACATGACGCCATTAAGATGATGTTGTTTCCATATTCGTTGGATGGACCCGCAAAAATTTGGCTCGAGAAAGAACCGCCAAATTCGATTTTAACATGGGCCGATCTCGTTTCTAAGTTTGTGAACAAGTTTTTTCCACCATCTAAAACAACACACTTAAAAAATGAGATTTCACGATTTGTGCAACGTAATAATGAAAGTTTTTCAATGGCATGGGAACGATTTAAAGAGATGTTACATGAATGTCCTCACCATGATTTTTCGGAATTGCATCAAATTGATACCTTTTACAATGGGCTTAATGATCATGAACGAGATTATTTGAACGCCGCCGCGGGTGGTAATTTTTTGTGCAAGACGACAAATGAGGCTTTACAAATCATTGAAAATCGATCTAAGGTTTATAGCCCTCGTAACACACCGAGTGTTGCCAATATGGGTTCGTCATCTTCGTCACAATCGTCTCGTAGCATTAACGCCTTACATGATGAAGCTAATGAGGAAAATCGGTTTTTTGATAGATTTGCTAATCTAATGTCCCATTGGAAGGCTCAAGAAGCTTCCAATTCCGCTTCGGTTAAAGCGGTTGCTAAAAGTTGTTTATCTTGTGGGGGAGCTCATGATCTTTCCGAGTGCATTACCGCGGATGGTAACACTTCGAGTGCTTATGTAGCAACGGGAACTTATAACCAAAACGGCCAAGGTTCTCGTCCAAATCAAGCTCCACCAAACCAAAATGTTAACAATTATCGAAACAACAACCAAGGTAATTACCAAGGCAACACACGCAATTACAACAAAGGGAATTATCAAAGTGGGAATGGACAAATCTCTAATCAAAACCAAAACCGTGATTTTCAAAACACTACACAAGGTTTTCAAAATGCTCACACGAAAAATTTGCAAGGAGAATTTTTAGATTATGCAAAAGCAAATGATGCTAAATTTGATAACATGCAACGTGAGATGATTAGCTTAAGGTCCGAGTTGTAAAACGAGCTTAAGAATGAACTTGCTAATGAACTTAAAACTCATGCAAATGAAATGGAAGGAAATGTCCAACGTCTTCAACAAAACCAACAAAAGATGGAATTAGGACAACATGAGATTAAGCAAGAGTTATTGAAAGCGGATGCTAGGCAATCAAAATTTGAGGACCGAATGGCTAAGATGTTCGAAGCTATCATGTGTAAGCCCTCTTCTTCGGGTGGTCTTCCTAGTGATACCATTAACAACCCGAGGGGAGAATTGAAGGTTGTTGCTACACGAAGTAGTAAAACTTTCAAGGAACCAATCTCTCGTCCAAGTACTTCTAAGGAGAAGGAAATCGAGAAAGAACCCGAGGTGATGGTCGAAAAGGAGCAAATTACAATCCCACGAAGTACCGCTCAAACCACACCTACGGTTGAACCAATACCAATTGTGGAACCCGAGTTTCCAAGGCCGTTGCCTAATGACCAACCCACACCACCTTTACCCTACCCTTCGAGACGTAACAAAGAGAAGGCACAAGAACGGAACAATTATCAATTTGAGCTATTTATGAAAATGTTTCGTGATTTGCATTTTAACATAAGTTTTGCCGACGCTCTAATCATGATGCCTCGATTCGCCGCAAACTTCAAAAGTATGCTTAACAACAAAGAGAAGTTACAACAATCGTCTAGTTGTTCATCGGTTTTTCTTAGCCGCATACCACAAAAAGTCGGTGATCCCGGTAAATTTTTGATTCCGTGTGCTATACAAGATATGGAGGAATGCTACGCCTTGGCCGATCTTGGCGCTAGTATTAATTTAATGCCTCTCGAGATTTTCAAATCGCTTTCGCTTCCGGATCTTACTCCTTCGAACATGTCTATCGAGATGGCCGATCATTCTACGATCATGGCATGTGGAGTAGCCGAGGACGTTTTCGTTAAAGTCGGAAAGTTTTACTATCCCGTTGACTTTATCGTTGTAGACATTCCCATAGATCGAAAAGTTCCTCTCATTTTGGGTCGTTCATTTTTGGATACATCAAGAGCACTTATCGATGTTCATGCTCGAAAAATCACCCTTCGTTTCAATGAGGAAGAACTTGTCATTAATGCAACACAAAACTCCAATCTTTCTCATGTCTATTCTATTGCAACTTTAAACCATGGTGACTCGACCAATGTCGTTTGCAAAGAATTTTCACCAAGAGTTTTAGGGAATGTCGCCAAAAACAATTTACCATTTCCTCCGCCGGTGGAGGTTATGAGTATGAAGCCTACAAAGAAGAAACCATCAATACTTGAATCGAAAAATCCTTCGCCTCACCTCGAACATTCATTCTTGAAAAGTGTTGATAAGTTGCCGGTTTCTACGAAAGATCTTTCGGATGATGAATATGTAGACCCCGATGGGGAGGTTTTCTTCGTCGATAAACGTTTTGAGAACTTGCCACCACCAAAACCAAAACGGTTTCAAAATGTGAGAATTTTTAGTGTGACTAACATCGTCTTAGAAACACCGAATATTTTCGACATAATCAAAAAGGGTTTTCATAAGGAGAGTTTAAAAGATAAAAAAGGAAAAGATCTTAAATGTGATTTAATTGATTTTTCTACAAATCTAACTCCGTCATCACCACGTGATTTGAGTGCTACAAGCTCGTCTACTCCTTTTGACGATGTTTTGTGTGGTTCTAGTATGGGGGAAGCCCCTTATTTTCCCTCATCCTTGTCCACCGAGGACGAGATATTCGATCCCGGAATTTCATGTAAAGGGAAATCTCGGTCTTCCACCGATGCAATAAATGGAAAATCTTTCTATTTGCTTGGTGCGAGTCTACCTTGAGTAGCTCAAACGTTTGTCTTACCAATTGTCCCACCCTTCTACTTCTCTTCTCTTTTCTTCAAACTCTTTGAGTTTATGGCACATGTTGAAGTGGCGTTAATTTGTTTTTCCAATGGAAACGAGAACGCCATTTTCGACCCCGGTATTTTGCATCACCTAAGGACTTAGTCCTTTATACCGGTTGCTTTTTGGGCCTTGTTTATCATGTAAGCCCCATCAAAAATTGACCACACCATGAATTTCCCTAAATGTTCACATTTTGGGGGGATCGAGTCGAGCTCATGACTCGGTAATCAAAAACGAGGTGCCTCGTGGGGGAGATCCCATGTTTATCTTTATTATTCACTAATAAGGGGACTTGTACCCTTCCAACTCGTTGTCTCGTGGTTGTTTGTGATTGTGTTATCTAGATCATCATCATCATCTACGATTGAAGACTCTCGTGTTCGTTTACGTGAGCCTCCATCGTTCATTTGAAGAAGTTTTTCACGATTCCATGACATATCCTTTATTGTTCTAACAATTATCTTTTAGCATACTTAATAAACGGCTTTAAATATATTGTTGATCACCCTTTCCATGCTAGATCCTAAGCATTCGACTCTTCGTCTCTAGTATGGGGGTGCTCCACCTTTAGACTCGAAACATTGAAGACAATGTTTACTTTTAGTATGGGGGGGTGAATAGGTACTTGCTTTACTACGCCCTCACGTTTTCCAATTTTCAATGTTTTGTTTTGCTAATAAGGCTAAAAATGGCCAAATTTTAAAATTTTTCTTAGTTTTCATAAGTGTTTTTAAGACACGAATGTATATTTTCCGTTGGGTAGAATAAGAGTTAATTTTTGACTTGATGGGCATTTGGAGCCATTTACATTCCTTAACCCGCTCAATTCAAGTTTTGCTAGACTTTTATATAGGGAGCTTTAAAACGCGAAAGTCTTAATTCATTCGGGTTAAGAACAAGAACTTTTCGCAAGTTCCTATAATTGATTCTAGAAAGTCACTTATCAAGGGAACTTTAAAACGCACTCTCTAAACATGAAAAAGTCCAAGAAAGTGCAAGATCCTATAGGTGGCTTGAAAACCCAAAACTTTGATTTGATATAGTCTTAATGAAAGCTAATCCAAATTTGGCTTAATTTTGACTTGCATGGCTAAGTATTCACGAGTCTCTTTAATTAGAGGTCTTTATATAGTGAAGAATGAGAAATGATAGAGTTAGACAAGTGATCATGCTAAACGTAGAACATGAAAGTGTTCTTTCAAAAACTCATATGTTTTTAATTGTGGCTTTTTCTTCCCATAAGATCAATGCATTAGGAATAAATCATAATTGCAATAAGTAAGGTCGTACGATTTGAAAGGTTACTTAGCCTCTAGCGCAAGATCGTTTAAAAGTTGCTCGGGGTTGAATAGAGTTCATAGCCAAGGCATAACTTATTGAAACGGGACGCGAAGATTGGTGATCATCCAAAAAGGCCCTAACAAGGCATGAGGAGCTCTATTTTTGCTAAAGATCCAAAGATGATGTGAAGTATCATTATTCCAAAATCAATATGAAGGATCGAGACACACGACGAGAAGCAATTACTCCCCTAAAGAATGGAGAAAGTCTATCCAAAAAGACCCTAACAAGGTATGAGGATAAATATATCCAAGTCCGAAAAGGAGGCGGATCGTTGTATATCAAAATCCAAAGTAAAGATTGAAGAAAAATGACGAAGTCGTGGTCCTATATGAAGAATCTCTAAAAAACGTCAAGTGAAGAAATTCCAAAATATTAAGAGAAGACCATAATTTCAAGAACGTCTTCCCAAGATTTGAAGTATGAAGTACTTGCCAAATATCGGTCCGAGAAAGGTCTCAAATCGTGAAACGAGTTATGCCAAGATATGAACTTAAGGAGATACACGAGAAGCCGTTTTAAAAGATTTTTTTCCTTCGGCTAACTATTGATCAAATCGTGCTACTTTGCTTTCGGACTAATAACTACTCAAATAAGTCAATATGAATCACTTGTGATCCATGACAAATAGATAAAAAATGCTAGTAACCCATTTCCTTTTATAATAACTAGGATTGCGGGGAGAAAAAGTATTACACAATTTGGACGTATGAGTAGTGTTAGCATTGTGACTTGTACCAACAATGATCTTGTTTTTGCACTTAGCATGGAATGTATGACAATCAAGGATGACGAAGTTTACTCTAAGGGACATTAATTTGTTTCTATTCTTTGACCCTAAAAGTCACATTTTGGTGATGAAAATCATACATTATGTCTTTACACATCATCGTAGTATGTTGCAAGTCTTTTACTCTTCAATAAAGGTTAATAAAATTGAACTTTGGTGATGCTTTGATACTTTATTCTAGCATTGCGTGAGGGAACGGCAATGGCTTAGTATGGGGGAGTGATGAGATGGCACTTATACATGATCTCATCGTTCTTTTCGGGCTTTTAATGCACTAAAATGTCATAAAATACCATATATATGCTTGTGTTTGTTTACTTGTGTATTTTAGGTATGGATATCGTGAAAAAGACAAAAGATCACAAGATACAAGGAAAAACGGACACGAGAAACGAAGCCGTACAAAGAACCGGGCCCTAATCATGGAATTTTCAACAAAATACCCTTGAAGACTTGAAGACAAACAAGATTGATCCTCCAAGAATGAAGAAATGACACTTAAAACCCTTGTATATTGATAATTACAAGTTTGGTCCCTTAAGTTTGTCAAAATTGCAAAAAGGTCCTTCAACTTTGAAGAAATGGCAAGATTAGTCCCTCAACAAATCAAAATTGCCAATTATGGTCCCTCATGAAGTCAAAGTTATATTGAAGACCTTTGAAGATCAAAGAAGTCCAAGATCAGCCCTTTAAAAATCACAAAATGGCAAAATTAATCCTTTGAAACATTTTGGGAAAAGTTTTGTGCCAAAAATGACAAATGGTGAAACTTATTTGCAAAGGAACACGTTTTTGAAGGCTGAAAACCTTATATGCCACAAAACCCAAAACACAAGGACCAAATGTGTTAACTTTGAAACATTCAAATAGAAAACGCGCCTAACACTTGTGTTTCCCCCAAATTCGGATCAAGATAGTTACTGTACATCTTTTTACACCTCCAGAAATTACCCAACTTAATACTTGGGTAAATTTCAATTAAACCTACACACGCTTAATTCCCACACACACAAACCCATCCCACACCTCAAAACCCCAATCCCACGCTTATGGACCCCACCCCCTTTTCTCCATTCCACCAATCACATCACTCCTTGGGCTCCAAGGCATGTGACGTGTCCCAAATCAACCACCAAGGTTTATTGCTTCATCACAACGCAAAAACAAACGGTGGAGATCAAATTTGGACAGCTAACTTCTCAAAAACGTCTAGAAGGTTTAGGGGTATTTTAGAGATTTTTATGTATTAGGGTTTGTAATTTTATGATTCTAGTATGTTCTTAGGTCATTATAAAAGGAGAATCCGACTTATGGATTTCCCTTGTTCCAGTTTTCCTCAATTAAACTTGTAATTCCTTTTGATTAAATTAAAAGTTTGGTTTTTGTTTTTAAAGCAATATAATTCCTTTTTAAGTTTATTTAAAGTTGGTATATGTTATTGAAGGAAAACTGTGTTCCATTTCTAGTTTGGTTAAGTAATTTTTGATTCTCAAAAATTATTTAAGGTTTGAGGAATTTGAAAATTTTGGTAAGAATCTGTGCTAGTTTTGGTGTAAGAGTTTCAGGTAATTGGTGTTTAGGTGTTTTAGAAAACGTATTTAGAAGGTTAAAAAGGTTTTTGGGATAGGTTTTAAGAAGAAAGAAAAGAAACAGAATAGTATATTGCTTATTATCCTTGTTTTTTTTTGTTTTTGTTTGATTTTATTAAACAGGTGGAAGAAGGTTGTTGATTGTTGTTCTGCATACACCCCAGTGTATGAGGAGGTGGATTTTACATCCACTAGGGCTTTGGATGTAAAGCCCTAAGGTAAATCTCTTTTACCTTTGTGAAATTTCAGAAAAAGTGGTGGTTTGAATGATCTTGTTTGATTGTTTGATATTAGTTGTTTAAGCTGATTGTTTTGTGTTCTTATATGTTGATTTGCATGTTAGATGCAATTTAAATCAGTTTGGTAGCTTTTGAAAGTGTTTTACTTTGTAAAGTTTGGTTTTCAGATTTAACAGGGTGTTTGGAAACGTGTTTAAGCAGGGTAATAGTTTTGATTTATGCTTTGATTAGGTGTTAGAAGTATTGGAGTAGGTTGATACAAGTTTGTTAGGTAGTTATAAGTAAGATTAGAAAGTTTGGAAGCAAGTTTGTATGCTAAAAGTGAAACAAGTAAGTTAGAAATCTGCTTATCATCTTTAAGCTTATTTTTATAAAATTTTGGTGCATGATCTTTCAAACCTGTTAAGTGTTAGCTTAATTAGGTTATTACAACTGCTTAAGTGCTATTTGGAGTTTGTGTTTGCATAATATAGGAGTCTAAATCTTACTTAGGTGCAAGTAATCTGCATAAAAAGTCCACAGACCCTTATTTTGATCACAGAAACTTTATGTGCATTATGAGCTTGATAATTTGATCATTTGGTGTGCTAGTTATTACTTTGTTGCTAGTTTGTGACTCCTTGTGCTTCAATAAGCACAAGGGTGCCCCCCTTGTCCAAAAAACACCACCATTAATCCACTAACCAAGCTCCTCTTGGCTGAATTCATCAAAGCAAGAACACATAGCAAACTGCTAAGTGTTCAACTCAAACTTGGCACGTTTTTGGAATCCATTTGGCTTAATCTTAGCTAAAAAAGGAAATTGGAGTGAATTTAGAAGCTTGCAAGTTGTCAGTTTGGGTTTGAAAAAGAAAAAAAAAATAAAAAAGAAAAAAAAGTGTAAAAACTCACCCGTAGCAGGACTCGAACACCAGACCTCTCGTAGGAGGGTTAAGTGTCCTACCGCTAATCTAGATGGTTTTTTACGTGATAGTTTGTTTTCAAACTACTTTTAACCCGTTTTTCATTTGTTTGCTTAAACAAAAGCCGTAGCTTATTCCTTGACTTTTGAGCTTATTCTATAAGCGTTGTTGGTTTTGCTTAATTTTCCTAGGACCTTTATTAGCTTGGTGATTTTTCTAGTCTATTTTTATAATTTTCCTTTTATTTATTTATTTTCTAGGATTTATTTATTACCCGTATTTTAATAAATCAATAAAAAATAGAAAAAAGATTTTTAATTTTTAGGAAAAATAGTTTTTAGCTTTTTAATATATAATTTGAGGTTTACATTTAGTTTTGGTTTTAAAAACTTTTATTTTTAATTTTATAATATTTTAAGTTTTTTTATAAACTTTAAACATTTTTATAAAATCATTAAAAAGGTTTTAGGAGCTTTAATTTGTGTTTTTCTCTTAGTTAGAATATTTTAAGTTTTTAGAAAATTTTTAGAATTAGTTTTATAAACTTTTTATTTTTAGTATTATTTTAATGTTATTTTATTATTAAAAAATCAAAATTTTCTTTTTATTTCTGTTTCATTTTTCTTAAGTTCTTTAGCATTAATTAAGACCTTTTCCATTTTTAGAATATTTTTATAGCTTTTAGATTTATTTTTATAATTATTTTAAGTTTAATTAGTTTTTAATTAGTTTAAATCATTTTTAGAGTTTTAAAAATAGTTTTAATAGCTTTTAATTTTTAGAAAATTACTTTTTAGTCATAAAATAATATAAGTTGAGTAATTATTCAATAAAATCCTATTTTGGACATTTTTATTGGTTGTATTTAATTTTAGGGCTTTAATTAGCATTTAAAATTAAATATTTAATTAATAAAGGGTTTTAAAATATCTTTGTTGGATGTTTAACTTTATTTATATTATTTTAGACTTGTTTTAGTCTTTTTAATCTTTTACTTATTTTGTTTTTGGTTTTAGCATAATTATTTTTAATTTGGGTAATTTTTCTACGGTTTTACGTTTACGTCTTTTACGTCATAGTGTAATTTTCACGAGACCGTCTTCCATCTTCTCAATATTAATCTCAAATAAATACAAGTTAACTCACAACACATATACCTCCTTGGGAAATGAACTTTCTCTCTTTTTAAGTGATTGGGTCATTAGTGTTGATTTTTCCTAAAATCATCACTCGATACTTTCCGCTCATATACGCTCTTTTGTTTTCCTAAACAAGAGTCGTATTTTAACACAATCAACAACCAATATGGGCTCGTCTTCACCACCTTCGAAGGACCACGTCTTTGAGGCTTCAACTTCTAACTCCATCGAAGTGCCTCCTTTGCCTAGCCCAACACCCGTTGAGGCTAAAGGGTTTATCGACATCGATCCTCTCGTCTTAGAAAAGTCACCTAAGCATAGTCATTTTACTTGTAAGTCCATGGTTGTGAGTGCTCACATCGACTCTTTCTTTGACGATGACGATGACGATTTTGCCAAGATTGATCACGTACTTCGAAATCCACATGCAATTTTTGATTCTCCTAAGAAGAAACATGTGAAGTACGATGATTATGAGTTTGATCCCGAGATTTAGGAAATCATTGAACGAGAGCTAGCTCTTATGCCTCCACTCCCACATACGAGTGAGGTGATCTTTCCAAAATCGAGGATGAACTTAATGAGTTGGAACGTCTTATTTTCGATGACGAACCAACTCATGTGACCACTAAGAATCCAATTCTCGAGGAGTTACCTAATCAACACTCCTCATTTAAGAATGACGTTTACCACATTCGTGAGGATCTAACTTATCAACAATCCCCACAAAAGAATGATGGTTTCGTGCTTGATCGTGATCTTTTCGAGAGAGTTTCTAAGATACTCAAGGAGGGGAATGACAAACCATGGTTTGACAAGCCTATCTTTGATGAAGAAATCGATGAGATCGACGTTCATGAGGATGACGAGTATGTTGACCCCGAGGGGGCGGTGTTCTTTATTGACAAACGTTTTGAGAACTTATATAATCCGCCACCCCCTCCTACCAAAGACTTAAATGTGAGGATTTTTAGCGCGACTAATTTTCAATTTGACACGCCAAATATTTTCGACATTATTCAATCGGGTTTTCATAAAGAGTTTTTGAACGAGGAAAAAGGAAAAGATTTTAAAAATGTTTTAAAAGATTTTTCTACATGTTTAACTCCGTCATCACCGCGTTTTATGAGTACTACCACCTCGTCTACTCCTTTTGACGATGGTTGGTGTGGATCTAGTGTGGGGGAAGCCCCAAATGTTCCCTCCCATTTCTCCACCGAGGACGAGATTTACGATCCCGGAATTGCTTGTAAAGGGAAATCTCGGTCTTCCACCGATGCAATAAATAGAAAATCTTTTCGCTTGCTTGGTGTGAGTCTACCTCGAGTAGCTCATGATTTTGACTTACCCATTGCCCCACCTTTCTACTTCTTATCTCTTTTCTTCTACCCCATTGGGGTTCTAGTTAGAGTAGCGTTGTTTCGTCTTTCATCCGAAAACGAGGACGCTATCTTTGACCCCGGTATACGTTTATCGGATTTTTAAAGTACTCCATGTACTTTTTGGCCTTGTTTATCATGTAAGCCCCACCAAAAATGACCTTACCATGATTATCCCTAAATGATCACATTTATGGGGATTCGAGTCGAGCTTTTGACTCGGTTATCAAAAACAAGGTGCCTCGTGGGGGATTCTCATGCTTATCCTTGTACATATTATCACTTTTTTAGTTTAACGTAACGAGGGGACTTGTGCTCTTCCAACATTTGTTCCGTGGTTGTTTGTGATTGTGATTCATTAGGTTCATCGTCATCATTGAAGCCTCTCGTGTTCGTTTTATGGATCACTCGAGCTTTGATCGTTGCCTTTGGAGATTCCGATATCCGATGATATCCTTTTGTGTTCTAACGTTTATCTTATTAGCATAATTCATAAACGGCTTTTAGGTTATTCGTTTTACCCTTTCCATGCTCGAGATTAAGCATTCGAATTCGTCTCTAGTATGGGGGTTTTTACACCCCTAGACTCGAAACATTGAGGACAATGTTTAGTTTTAGTATGGGGGGGGGGGGTGAGTAGATACTTCAGCTTGCTTACGTCAACACGCAATCCAATATTCATCTTTTTGTTATCATTTTATGCAAAATAAGGCTAAAAATGGTCAAATTTTAAAATTTTTCTTGTTTTTCATAAGTGTTTAAGGCACGTATGTAGGTTTTCCGATGGTGAGAACGAGAGTAATTTTTGACTCGACCGTGCGTGTTGAGCACTTAGCTTCGATTCATTAACTTTTTAGGCTAAGTCTCTTAAATGAGGACGAGAAATGATAGAGTTATCTATAAGTCTCGTAATCGTCACGATCTTATGTGTAGTAATTATTAGATTATTCTCCCCACGCTTTTGCATAATAAATTGTTAATAAATATTGATTTGGCGGTTTAGTCACTATTGTTGGTTTCTAATTTGTTTTGGTAGCTTCCATGTAATTAAATTGGGAAAACATTAAGGTATCGCCAGCGTCACGGTTTTGAAGTATTGGCACCCGAATAATCGAAAGCTTCACCTAATAATAAGATTTCAAGTGCTCACCTAAATTAAGCAAAAATTTGAAGCTCACAAGGCCGAAAAATCTATGCCCAAATTGAAAGTGAATCAAGCCTTAATCTTCGAAGCTTTAAAGATCCAAAATTCGCTTTAGCGTGAGGATATACGTCTTTGGCTAATAAAACCACCGATGAGGCGGATAATAAAAGGCAAGGCAAGACCGAAGTCATAATAAAAGCTTCATGGCGAAGTTGAATAAAACATGGAGGTAAACCAAAGATAATAAGGCCCTTCCGTTAGGGGGCATATAAAAGTCTTGGTAATAAGTCTCATGTTCAAAACCGTTATAAAATCGTGTTTATCGATCCTTCTTGTTAACTTAATTTTTTGACATCGTTGTCTATTGGGATGAATTATTGATTTAATGATTTTGGTTACACCGTTAAGTTTCTATTTTTAGACTTAATCTCTATTCACGCATAAGTCAATGATGTATCCTCGTGATCATTAAGACAAAATAAAATATAAGAGATACCAAGTAGGAATAAGGGAGTTTAGGTTCGTAATTAACACTCATGAGATGTGTTCGTGTTACTAACTTATAATAACAATGATCTCGTTACACGCTTAGCATGGAATTGGGTGAAAATCGAGGACGACGAAATTATTTCTAACGAAGCATTCACGTGTTCTTGTTCTATGATCCTAAAAGTCACATTCTCGTGATGAAAACAATACATTATGTCTAAAACGCATGTAGTAGTTTATTTAAATTTATGTCTTGAATAAAAGTCATCATAAAATGAATTTTGGAAGTGCTATGATACTTAATTCTAGCATTGCGTGGGGACACGGCAATGGTTTAGTATGGGGAGTGATGAGACTGTATTTATACATAGTCTCACCGTCCAAATCGGGCTTAAAACGCTTAAAATATCATCAAAATACCCAAAATATGCTTGTGTTTGTTCATTGTGTATTTCAGGTACGGATATCGTGAATTCACCAAAAGATTACAAGAATAGAGCAAAAACGAACACGGGAAACGAAGCCGCACAAAGAACCAGACCCAAATCCTGAATTTCCAAAATAGTCCTTGAAGAATTGAAGATTGGCAAGTTTGGTCCCTCAACTATTGAAGACTTGTCACAAATGACCCTCCACTATTCATTTGTACAAGTTACATCCTTGAAGTTTGAAGACATGTGCAAGAATGACCCTTGAAGATAGTCAAAATTGCATAAATGATCCTTATATTAAGATTGGAAAATCATGGTGCCAAATTTGACAAGTGCTTTAAAGTTATTTCAAAGGAAATTGGGATTGAAAGGATGTTATTACAAAATGGAAACAAGTAGGAACTTGAGGGGGCTTTCCTGGTAGACAACAAAACCCCACCAGCCATTAATATCTTGCCACATCACCAAACCAAACCCGGGTACAACCCAAACCCTACCCACGACCCAACCAAGCCCAGAACTCTACCCACACCCCATAACCAGCTTTTAAATAAGTCAAAATGTCAAACCCCCACTTAAATTTTTAAACTCGTTTGTTTATTAGTTAAAGTGGGGGGAAACATGTACTGTTTGTCTTCATTCCCCCTAATCACCCTAATCCCAGCCATAAACCCTAATTGGGCTCCTCACCAAAACAAAGGGGTATTGGTTTATTATTTCCAGATCAACAATTTAATCCATCCTCATCACAACCCACCAACAAACAAACTCACCCATGACCCCTGGACCCCACACGGGAATACCCTGCTTCAACAAAAATGCCAAAGTCGAATCTTTTGACTAAATCAATGGCCAAGATGCAAAAACATGCTCCCTACGTTCAGATTAACAGCTAAGATCACAAAACACCAGTTGGACATCACATGTGAGCAAATTTGACCAAGAAAAATTCAAAGAGACCAAGGGCAAATCCGGAATTCATTTAGCTAGGGTTTTAGCAGTTGTATTATTTTATTTAGCATCTAGAATAATCCTTAGCTTAGTATAAAATGGGTGACTTGTACCCATTTTATGTTTGTTCCAGATTTGGTAATTTTTAAAAATTTATTAATGAAAATGAAATGTTTTTAGCTTACAACTTCTGAGTTCCATTTTATTGTTCTTCTAGTATAGTGTTTTAAATTTATTTGCAGATTAGTTAAAGGGTTTCAAGGGTTTCATTTTATATAACGTTTTTTTTCAGAAAAAGGTCATTTTCTTGAAGATAAACAAAAGATTTCTTGCTTGAATCCAACTAATAGCTGAAGTGATAGTGGATGTTGGAAGTTGGATTAAAGCATTGAGCTTTTGTTAAGTTTTCACTTGGTTTCAAAAATTCAGTTTCAAGATTTTTTTCAAAATCTTTTATTTTCTCAAACTTACTGATTAGATAAGCTTATGCCAAAAGCCTGACAAGCTCTTTTGGCATTAAGCTCATCTAAGCTTAGTTTGTTCCCTGGTTTAGTGTTGTTGTGCAGGTTTCTAAAAGAAGCAAGAAGACCTCATTCCATTTATTTCCATTTTTTTTAGAAGATATTGTCACCCCGGTTCAGTTGTTGAACCACAACGGGGTTCTCTACATGTTCACATAACCCCTCATAAGCTCAAACATCCCCTTTTGGAAGGCATCAGCCCAAGGTAATAGGCTTGAACCCCACTTGGCTAAGTGTTTGAAGTTTCATGTGACTTTATGTGATTTGGTGTGAGCTTACTTGAATATTGGTATTTTCTTGTTTGATTAAGCTTATTTAGTGATAATATGCATGTTTAGATAGGTTTTAGATAGTTTAGCTAAGATTTGAAAGATTTTGCTTGTTAATTTTTAGATTTCAGATTATAAGGGAGTGTTTGGGATTAGGATTTAAGCCAAGTTGGTGACAAAATTTGGTGTTCAAATCTGCTCTTACATACCCTATTTGTTGGCATCATGTGTTATCAGTAGTTGTTTTCAATATTGTAGGATTTTAAAGTAACTTTGCATATTAACTTTGGTATAGTAGCCTAAAAACAGTAAGTGTCCTTATGGACTGTTTTTGTTGAAATTGGTTCTCCAAGATCTTAAATTTGTTAAAGTCTAGTATAACCTAGGGTTTGTAATTAGTTTTATGTTATTTGATTGAGTAGTGTGCAAGTTTAGGGAGTTTGAAACTCACTATTTTGCCATTTGCACCAGCAAAAAGCCCACAGACCCCCCTTTTGGTTGGCAGTAACTGAATTGTGCATTTTGTGTGAGATCTGTGTTATCAACTTGTTGTTTTTATCATTTATTTGACTCCCCACAACCCAACTGGTTGTGGGGGTGCCTTTGGATTTGATTAAAACCAAGAATCAAACAAGTTACAATCAAAATAGTGCTCAGACCCGTTTTTTAATACAAGCACTGGGAACTCCTTTCCCACTGCCAGCCTTAGGGTTCCCCCTGCTTAGCTAAAAGACAGAAAATCACAAAAGGTCACTATCAGATTTCATATTTTTTGTCTTTAGTGGTGATTTTTAGGATTTAGGTCTCCAAACTGGTTTCATTATTTTTCTTATTTTATTTTTGATTTTTTAGTATAATTTATTTTCCAGTTACTGTTCATTTAGTATTTTTTAGGTTTAATTGTTATTTTTAATTACTTTTAAACTTTCTGTTTTTGTCTTTTAGTGGTAAAATTCAGTATTTTTTAGTTTTAAAATTTTTCTTAGATTTAGAAATTTAATTTAAGGTTTTTAGTTTAAAAACATTTACTGTTCGCTGTTTTAATTTTTTTTATAATTAAATTAGTTTAATTAGGGTTTAATTATTAATCAGTTTTGTCTTTTAGTGCAAATTTTTACTTTTTTCAAACTTTTTCAATTTTCTACTGTTCATTAGTGTAATTTAGGGTTTTTAAAATTGTCAAATTATTTTTGGCATTATTTTATTATTTTTTATGATTATTTTAATTTAAAAATAGTTTTTAGTTATTAAAAATAGAAAAATAGTTTTTAAAATTTAGGAAAAATACTTTTTAGTCTTTAAATAATATAAGTGACTTATTAGTTCAATAAAACAATATTTTGGGCATTTTGTTAATTATATTTAATTTTTGGGCTTTAATTAGCATTAAAAATTGAATATTTAATTAATAAAAGGTTTTAAAATATATTTGTTGGATTTTTATTCTTATTTATATTATTTAAGACTTAGTTTAGATTTTTAATTAATTTTTAGGTTTAATTTTTAATTTCGTCGCGTTTTACGTAATTACGTTTCGTTTTACGTCAACGTCGTAGTTTAACCGTAGTCGTAGCTCGTCTTTACTTTTTTTTCTCTTCTAAACCAAAAACGTCACTAATCCAAACATTGTTATTTTATATATTGGCACATTAATACACACACCTCCTTCGAGAACGAACCCGCATTTATTCGGTTTTACGTTTTTCCTAAAGCGTAAGACTTAATACTTGCCACTCATACGCATTTCTCCTAAAACGTGTACGAAAAACTCTACATCAAAAACAAAGGAGGGTAAATGAGTGGTAAGTATTAAGTGTACGTTTAGGAAAACGTAAGCACTAATGACCCTTATGGTGTGAAAGTTCGTTTCCCAAGGAGGTATATGTGTGTGACTAAGATGTAAATGATTTGAGATTAATATATGGTTTAGAAGGGGATGAGAAAAGAAGATGGCGAAGACGTGAAAATTACTACTAGAAAGTTAAAACGTAAAACCTTAAAAACTACAAAAATAAAAATTAATTCTAAAAATTACCAAAAATTCACCAAAAATCAAAATAAATAAACTAAGAGTTTACCAATGATCAAAACTTTTTCAAACCTTTAAATAATTAAATATTCAATTTTTAAATGCTAATTAAAGCCCTAAAAATCAAATAAATTATCAAAAAGCCCAAATAAAGATTTTTCAATTGGTAAACCTCTAAAATGAGCTAAAAAGATTAAAAACTATTTTAAAAAATTTTTAAACTAATAAAAACTATTTAAAATGATTTAAAAACTATTAAAACTTAAAATAATTATAAAAATTAATCTAAAAGAGATAAAATTATTCTAAAAGTTGTTAAATTCCTATTTTAATGCATTAAAGCTAAGAAAAATGTAAAAAGTTGGAAAATGTGAAATTTGAAAAATAATAATAAATAATATTAAAATAATATTAAAAATCCAAAAATTATAAAAAATTCTAAAAACTTGCAAACTAGTTTATTTTAACCTAAATAATCAGAAAATCAAAGTGAAATGACCAGAATACCCCTATTGGGCCATCAAATGGGCCAAAACCAAAAACAGTCAAACCAAATGGGCTTTTGGGCCCAAAAAGTCAAACTTGGCCCAATTGACTTGGAAAAGCCCTATCTGACTCAAAATTCAATTCTAAGAACAAAACTCTAAAGGCCCAAAAGCTGAATATGAGCTTATCACAACTTATTAAGCACACAGCTTATTCTTATTGGGCTTTTCAGCCCATTAAGCAATAAGCCAATGCCATAAGCTCTAGTTTGACACACAACCTTATTTTGGGATGCTTATGAGATCTGTAAAAAGAAATTTTGAAAAAGCACACTCAATAAGCCATAAATAAGCAAAGTATTTTTTCACTAAAAGACAAAATAGTCGTTTTTGAGAAATAAGGCACCTCAGGACTTGATTCAAGTTGCAAAAGATCACAAATGGACTCAATAAGCCAAATCAATCAACAAAATTCCAATAAGCATAACCAATAAGCCAGAATAAGCACTTATGAACTTATGAAAAAGTCAATGAAGTTGGTTTTCTAGTCAAACCCTAAAATCAACCCACCAAATGCTCCAGTATGAACAAATGGGTCAAATAATGAGCACCTATTACAAAATCCAAGTTGTTCATGGTTAAAATAACCTATTATAGCTTATTGATAAGCTGAACCCAATTTTACACTAGCAGTGGTAACTAGCAGGGGAAAGGATTTCCCACTGCTTTGACTATTTGACTGAGCTTTTTAGAGAGTTCTATTTAGATTCAATTGGAAACAAAGTCACCCTTGTGATCAGTGAATCACAAGGAGTCAATAGCAACAGGAAAATCACAATTTGGTTCACACAATAAGCCACAATCAATCAAACAGTTACCAGATACCACATAGACATGGAAATAAGCAGTTAAGCACTTAATAAGCTGATTTAGCAAAAATAAGCCAACCAATCTTAACAGGATGCATACACAAGCTATATAAACTAAAAATAAACACAAAGCAACTTGAATCAAACATTGAATCAAAGCAAACAACAAGATATAGGCACAAATAGTTAATGATGAACAATGAACATATGCAGAAACAAGTTTGCTGATCTATTTGACACTAGATCCAATTTCAAGCAGTCAAATCTCTTCTCCTGGTGTGATTAACTAAGGTTTAGCACTTGTTAGCCCTAGCCTAAGCTTAGATCTAGGTGTCCTCAAAATCCTAGCCAATTTTACCAAGTATTCAAGATTTTATACCCTATTTTATGAATCTATGTGTTTCAAACCTTCAAACCTGCAAACATATGAACAATAACACCCAAATAACAAATACCAACACTTGCTAACACAATACCACAACTTAACAAGCCACAATACCAACTTGTACAGTTAAGCCAAACACTCTTTTAAAACTTGTTTTCACAATTTTTCAAAGGCTCATGCAGATTTCACCCACAAATCAGACTAATAACACCTCATAAACATCAAACCAAGCCAGATAAACAATAATCAACCACAATAACACAGATTCAAGAACAATTCCACAAAAATCACAAATAATCAGAAATTTAAGAGGAAATAAAAAGGGAAGAAGATGCAAACCTCCAAGACCTACATCCAGGCCTTGGATTGTTTGAGCTGAGGTACTAGCAGAACAAGTACCAGCTTCCAAGCTGCTAAGAAGAACAAACCACAAAGTGAGATCAAATAATACCAACTTTGTGATTTTTGATGCACAAGCTTTATCACTTAAAACCTTGCCTCAAAAACCTTCAATCATGAATATGGAACTCAGAATCAGGCTATTCTAACACCAACTTTTAACAAAATATAAAAGAGATTTTTCAAAATTCAGAAAATCAAATTTTATTAATTAAAAAGGAATTACAAAGATTTAATAGCCTAAAACTGGAACAAAGGGACTGTCACATGTTGAGGTCTCCTTTTATATGCAAATGCCTGGCTAAACACTATTCACAAACCCTAGAAGTGAATTCTCTATAATGCCCTTGAGTCTTCTAGACGTTTTGATGGGATGAGTTGTCCAAATGCATCCAAACCGTTTAAAATAGCTTTGATATTAAGCAGGGATCCTAGGCTGTTGATTTGGACACGTCAGATTACTTGGAGGCTAAGTTACATTTTCATTGGTTGAGGAGGTTGAGTGTGGGGTCCAAGGAGTAGTGGGATTGAGGGTTTTGTGTATGGGATTTGTTTCTGCACATGTGAATAAAGTGTGGGTAAGGTTAATTTAGATTTACCCTTTGTTTAAGTTGGTGTAAATTCTGGGGTGAAGAATGGTAAACAGTAACATGTTTGATCCGAAATTGGGGGAAGTTGTGGTGTTTGGCGCATTTCTTGTATTTGAATGTTTCAGTGCACACTTTTAGTCCTTGTATTTTGGGATTTTTGGTAAATCAAGTAATTCAGCCCTAAAAACGATTTCCCTTTGTATTTAACTTTCAGCTTTTGGCAATTTTGGCACAAAACTTTCCAATAAGGTTTATAAGGGTTGTTTTTGACATTTTGACATATTTCAAGGGCTGATCTTGGATATTCTTGATCTTCAAAGGTCTTCAATGTATCTTTGACTTCATGAGGGACCATTATTGGCAATTTGAAATTGTTGAGGGACTAATCTTGCCATTTCTTCAAAGTTGAAGGACCATTTGTGTAATTTTGACAAACTTAAAGGACCAAACTTGTAATTATGAATATACAAGGGTTTTAAGTGTCATTTCTTCAATAAATGAGGATCAATCTTGTTTGTCTTCAAGTCTTCAAGGGTATTTGTTGAATTCTTCGTGAATTAGGGCCCGGTTCTTTGTACAGCTTCGTTTCTCGTGTCTGTTTGTCCTTGTATCTTGTGATCTTTTGTCTTTTTAACGATATCCATACCTAAAATACACAAGTAAACAAACACAAGCATATATATTGTATTTTATGACATTTTTATCCATTAAAAGCCCGAAAAGAACGATGAGATCATGTATAAATGCCATCTCATCAGGTGCCAAGTTATTAATATACCCAACTATGTCATCATAATATGAAGCAGAGTCGAAAATGCCATCTATTGGTTGCTTATGAATATTATCCAGCTTAGTAGAAGTCTTATTTTGATAGTTTCCCAAATCAGAAGGACCAGAGAACCTAGTTGTGGAAGTAGGATCACTAAATGGACTACCAATAGGTGTTAAACTTACACTAGGAGTAACACTAGGATCACTAGGATGAACAGGTACAACAGGAGTACTCAAAAGAAACTCAAAGCCTCCTTGAGTTGTTGCTATAATATCATCTTTTTGTTGCTTAAGCAGTGTGTCAAGAGCTCCTTGTGAGTCCACAATGTCTGATGAAGAAGCATCAATAGGAGTAGCATGGGTGTTGCGGGCGACTGTGGTAGAATAGGATGGTACGATAAAAATGTCATCATCCTCATCTGAGTCCGAAGAGCTAGAGGTAGCACCTGCACTAGAAGAC
Organism: Glebionis coronaria; assembly: GCA_025667525.1. Classification (NCBI taxonomy): domain Eukaryota; kingdom Viridiplantae; phylum Streptophyta; class Magnoliopsida; order Asterales; family Asteraceae; genus Glebionis; species Glebionis coronaria. The sequence goes on from CM046879.1 coordinate 328,532,450, forward strand.
TCAAACACTTGTGGACCTGCATTTTGGTTAGTTTTGAAACGAAAATATCCCAATGAGTCACTAAGATAATCAAGATCAAAATACCATTCAGGACCTTTGCCTTGGATGTTTTTATTCTCCTCAAAGTACCTGAGATTAATAGTTTCAATGACACGCTTGGCTTGGAGATTGTAAACCCGATAAGATCTTCAGTGGGTTGAATATCCCATAATGTAGCCTTCATCTGCCTTGCCATCAAATCTCCCCATATAGTCACTAGTATTCAGAATGGTGACAAGACAGCCAAATGGCTTCAAATGAGTAATGCTTGGGACTTTGGCTGTGAGTAGATCATAGGGAGTCTTCTTATGTGGATTGGTAATGGAAACCCTATTAAACACATAACTTGCAGTGTTGACAGCTTCTGTCCAAAACATAGTTGGAAGCTTGGAATCTGCAAGCATGGTTCTTGCAGCTTTCATAAGAGTTCTATTCTTCCTTTCTGCAACACCATTCTGTTGAGGAGTCCTGGCAGCACTATAATCTCTTTTGATACCTTTGGAACTACAAAGTGATATGATGTCTGCATTTATGAATTCGGTTCCATTGTCACTTCAGATACCTTTCACCTTCTTGGATAGCTGATTCTTAATGAGTGTAATGAAGTCTTTGAGAATGGAGTAGGTCTCACTTTTGGCAGCCAGAAAGAAAACCTATGTGAACTTGCTATATCCATCAGTTACCACAAGAAAATAGTGTTTATGGTCAATGCTCCTAATGGAGGTAGGACCAAAAAAATCCGTATTAGTAGCTGCAATGGTTCAGTTGGAGGTAAACCAGAGACCAAGTTCATATTTGCCAATTGGTAAATGGTCTTAAAGTTTACATGTCCCATCCTTCGATGCCATAGAGGTTATGTCTTCTTGGTATTTTGAGTAGAACATGGGAGTCATCTGGTAGCTTAAAGTCTTTGGACAACACCAGTGCTTTAGTATCCGTAAAGATGACAAACTGCTTCTTGTCATAAATCTGAGAGACAGAGATCAAGTTGAAGTGTTGAAGTGCTTCCACATAGTAAAACTGCTCACAATTAAAGTTAGGAGTTTGAATGGTTCCTTTGCCAGAGATCCTTCTTTCACCACCTCCGAAGTACACCTTTCCTCCTTGAAATGGTACAAAGTTAGTCAAAAGTCCTTTATTTCCTGTCATGCTCCTATAGCATCCACTATCTACTATTCCAAGAGATGGATCTTGGTATGGAGTAATCTACAACAATAGAAAAGTCATAGGTAAAAGTTAGTGTCTTAAGGGGACCCAGAACTTTTCAAGCTTGAGGATGCCTTGTGGATCATTAGAAGATAGCCAAGAAGATTGATGAGATCGATGTTGTTCTTGTGTTGCCTATTCATCATATGGGTGTTATTTTGTGACCAAGAACAACCTGCTGAGGGCTTAATAGCAGTACCCAAGTGTTCTAACCCAAAATGCATTTGGTCTAAATTAGTAGCATATGTCTGATTAAGGTTCTGAAAATAGTTGATGGTTGGTCTATTATAGGTATAAGCATCACTTCTCCAAGAAGTAGATGCAGAAGGAGAGATCCTTCTTGTAGAAGGATAAGATTGGGCACATGGATTTAATCTTCTAGAAGCAAAACCCATGCTAAAAGGAGCAACTCCTGGTGGACCAGGAGTAGCATAAGCTTGATAACCCGAAGGATTATCATAAAAATCACAATCCTTAATCAAATGAAATTTACCACCACATACAAAGCATGTTTTAAAAGAGCTTTTGTTCAAATGACATTGTTTCAAACTGCTATTCTTATTACAAACAATTCTAGGAGAATCAACATTCCTAGAACTCAACAAACTAGAACTAGAAAGAATGGAAGTAGAAGTAGAAGGAACTCTCTTATCACTCATCCTCACACTAGTAGTAGCAGGGTAATTTGTATTAGGACTCGAAGGTCTTAACTCTTCACTTAAACCGTATAATGCATAGTCACTGGCCTTGTCACTGAAAGTACAAGAGACAAAGTCATTAGTATTAGTAGAGCTTTTGGGAGACTCATGCATCTGTGATCCATCCAAGTCAGTATTCCTGGGTATGGGCATAAATGTTCTTGTAAGAGGTGGAGGAGCAGCATGCATTGCTGCAGTTGGTTTAAACCTATTGTAACTAGGTTTTCCCTCCTCCTCCTTGTCAGGATCAAAGACACTTGAAAAAGATAAATAAAAAACATCTTCTGAATCAATATATTTATCAAAACCTAACCCTCTCTTAGTTCTACCAGACATGCTACTATCTATTAATTTTGAAAGATTCTTGGGTGCTTTTTGCCATTTTTCAAATCTTAAAAGTGTAGCATCTAAATCGTAAAAGAGGAGTGGGAAGGTGGTCCTAGTATGAGTAGCAGAATAAGGTGAATGGGTTGTTGATTTTCAGAATTTCACAAATTCATACCGTGAGCAGCAGGCCTGAATTGTACGTGATGTTTCTTCCTGGTTGCAAAGAGAGTAATGATCAGTAGAAGGTATTTTTTATTAATGACGCGTTTCTATCAGAACTATTTTGGAAGGTGGTTTATGTTCTGCGTAATTATTGGATGTGATGGCAAAGTCAAAAAACGGGTTTTGGATTATACAGAAGTTACTTTCCGCATACTATGGATTTTTGGCTGATTTCTAGGGATATACGTAGTACTATATATCTCTGATATTCTAATTGACATAATCCACAAGGTGTATATTAGGAAGATATATTATGGAATCGTATGTGGGTTATATGGTCCGACGTAAGAAGATAGGTTATGTCATGCGTAATATATGGAAAACAATTAATTGAATGGAGGTGATATGTTATTTCCCTATTTTCGTGGGATTATATTTAACGATCAACAGGTGGTCAAAAGGTGTGTGATCAAGACGTGTGATTAACTGTTGCCAAAAGTATAGGGATTGTAAATTTGTAATACATTCCTTATATAGCTTTCTCTATTTTTTGGACAAACGTTATTCTGGTGCAAGGCTGGAAGTGGGCTGCATGATTATGGGCCTTAAGCTTGTGGTAGTACTAGTGACAGTGAAACAACAAAATGGTGGTAGATTAAGTGAAAACAGCAACAGTACAACAACAACTTTCACGAGTGACAGAATATGGAAAAAATATTTGAAAAAAAACTTGAAAGAAAATAAAAAAAAGGGGTTTGAGGTATACTGGTAAGATATTTCTTTATACTGGTCGGTTCCTCCTGGTCGGTTCCTCCTAGTCGGTGCCTACTGGTCGATTCCTCCCAGTTGGTTCCTACTGGTCGTTTCCTCCTGGCCGTTCCTACTGGTGATCTTGAACATTGAACAGGTATATGGTTCATTTTGAAAGTTCATTTTATGCTATAATTCTTACTTGGAACAGTTACACGAACTTTTACAAATATTTGGGGGGAATATGATACCATACAGTTCATGATATGATCATAATAAAATTAGCATGATCATAAGTATTTTCTGGTTGATCCGTCAGAGCTCACTAAGACTATCGGCCATTGCATGTGATCGCCATGCATATATTGATTACAAGAATTATACAAATACATTTTATTACATGTTATTGTAATAAGCATGTCTTTTTCATACTGAAGGAGTGGATGATCTATACTACTGAATTCAAGATTCAAGAGATGGTTAGCCTATGGTTCCTACTGGTGAGTTATGGTTCCTTGACGAAGATAGTTGATAATTGCTTATTTGATGTTGGAGTTGATTTTCACGAATTTGTTTTCTTCTTATATCTCAATTAGGTGAGCAATACACCTTGTCTTTGGACTAAATATATTGTTACAGCTTACAACTGGCTAATAGTTGTGAAGGTTACCAGTTCCCATGTACCAAAAATTGTAGGTGAGCAATACACCTTGTCATTTTGACTAAATATATTGTTACAGCTAATAGTTGGCTCATAGTTGTGGAGGTTACCAGTACCGTATGTATCAAAAACTGTTAGGTGAGCAATACACCTTTTCATTGGATTAAATATATTGTTATAGCTAACAACTGGCTTATAGTTGTACGGTTTTTGTTAGTTTCAGTTCCTGTTCTTACCAATAAACTGAGCCTCCTTTTGCAGTGAAAGAGTTGCATTTTTCCTTAGTTGTTTCGACCAACAGGGGAAGAGTTTATCAACTAGTGAGCAATTGGGTGAATCGCATGATATAAGACACAAGTTTGGGAGATTTCAATTCTTCATAAAATTTGTTATACTTGATTTTCTTCATCAGTTAACACTCCAAAGAAGCCTACTGGATTCGACATGCACTTCTTAAGGGGAAGACGATCCCTTTTGAGTTGATGTGACAAAAAGGGGAAGAATGCATAGATCAAGGGGAAGATTAGCCTTCATCTATATTATCTTTAGAGGAAGCTTGTGCTTAGTGGTTTTGTCAAAGCAACTAGGGAAAGATTGTTGGGAAGTATAGACAGTTAGTTGATATGACAAAATAGATGAAGGACTTAATAATAAATAGTTAGCTTAGTTAGTAAGCTAGGGTTGACATGTAACCCTACTCCCTCTATTATATAAAGAGGGTAGGCACCTTGGTTAAATTAATTCATTCATATACAATGTAAACTAAAGGTGTGTGTGCGTTCCTCCTGGTGTCAAGCCTATAAGGCACCAGAAGTAGTAGTTAGTAGCTTATTAGTAAGCAGTTTATGAATAAGAAAGCCTTGTTCATAACTTTGATTATGTTAGTTATTATGTTCGTTGTGCATTACAATCATTGTTATTATATCCCAGATGAGTCTAGATCCTAAGACTCAACACGAACTCCTACTTAGACTTCATGGAAGCTACAATAATAACGGCGCAAATAATTTGACTGATATTTGTTTATTTTTACTGATCTTAACTGTTCTTAGTTTGATTTTATTCTTGTATTATTGTTTGTATATATATTACTGACAATATCTGACTATTCGATAACATTACTGACTAACGTATTTTCTATATACCTCAATTCGTTCCTTTGAAAAAGTATAAATTAAATCACGCGTTTCAAAATAATTTAAAGGTAAAACAATATTGATCTAATTTAACAAATTAATTAAATTTTATAATTTAATTAATTTATCATACAACGCTATATAACAAATATTTAATTAATATAAATATTTTCCTCGCGCGTTAATAAATTACTAGTGAACCCAAACCCGAGCTAAAACTAACCTCCGAGACGTCCACGTCTCGGTTTAACCAAACCGGCCCCACAACTGTCAACGTGGTCCCCACTGTTTTATAAAGTAGTTCCCACTACTAATCCAGTGGTTGCCACAGCTGTTGATTTGTTCCCCCTGTCTTGGTAATATAAGTTACTGTTAATGGGTTTGTTCCCACTGCTATTGGTTTGTTCCCACTGTTAATGTTATGGTTCACTATTTACAAACCCAAACGCACCCTTATGACATGTTAATCCCAAATTCCCCCTACTGAGTCAAAACAACCCCCTGTTGTTGTGTTTCCTACTGTTTTTGAGCTAACCACCCCTGGTGGGTTGCGGCTGATAAAAACCACACACACACCCTCATGGTTTTGGGATGCGGCCGAATAAACAACACCACCACCACCACCACCACCACCGAGACCTTTTTGTGGTCTCAGCTTGGTCGAATAGCAACACACCGGGAGTCCTTGACTCCGGGTTTTCCTGAAACCAACACAACTCGACACCCCCTGTTTTGGATTCGTGGATCCTACAACAAAAAGATAAAAATAAAACGAGATTAGTTTACCTCAGGATTTCGTGGTAGGGGTTAGGAATCAGACGTCAACCTTGATCATAACCCACGAATGTTTCCTGATTCCTTTTTGTTTTGATCGTCGATTGGAAAAGACAAGGAAGGAAGATGATGGTTGTTTTGTTTTAGGGTTTCACTACTGTGTGTCAAAAAGTTAAAAACATCCCCTGCCTTTTTTTTTGTTTTTCAGCCTAGATAGAATAAAATGGGCCTCCAGTCCATTCTCCTTTTGTTCTTTTAGAACTGCCGGCCCACTAGTATATGTGTGATTATTATTTGCTTTTCGACACCATATATATATCGTGTAAACTAAAATTTATTTCTCGCGTTTTAACTTTTTCTCGACGTGATAATATATCTGATCTGATAATTACTTCCTGAATAATTAGGCTTAATATTATTTTTGATCTTATAATTACTTCCTGAATAATTAATCGTAATATTATTTCGGATCTGATAATTATTTTCTAAATAATTCGTTGTAGTAATAAATTATTAAACTGAGGTTGCGTATTTTTTGTTACCGTTTAATTTAAAGTTAAAGCTAATGTTAAATGACACTGAGGCTGCGTATTTAATATTCAGAGTTTTAAATACAGGTTTTACATTGACACTCGCTGACATGCGGTGCTTCTTTTCCTCGGAGTAATTCCGTATACGAAGAGTGAAGGCATCCTCCCTCTCACTACACCATGGAAGGGAGAGATCTTCCTCCTCTTCAGCATGATAGTAGGTGTCGCCATAACGTCCTTCGTCATCCGATGGTTTAGAGGTGGAATACCTAGGTCGGCGTTTCGGGTGATCATCATCTGAGTCAAACCCCGAATGGTCGTGATAGAGGGTTGTCCCCCACCTTTAGATTGACTATGATAACCACTTTTATGAGAAGGGGTAGGAACTTTCTTCCCAACAGAGTTTATCCTACGCCACACACTAGTGCGGCGATTATCCACAGGAGGAGTTTCCAACACCGCGCGTCCAGTGGTGCCGTTAGAGTTATCCTCATCCCCCTGGGCTTCTTTCAATTCTTGCATGATGCGATCCCCTATGCACTCGAACACATTCTGTGGTCAAGGTGGTTCCTCAAAGGGAGGCTGTTCCTGAGCACGAGGCTTCCTCCCCCTTTTTCGAGATTGAGGGGGAGTATCGTGCATGACACTGCAGAAGTTAAATCTGGATTGGAGGTTCCTCCCCAGATTTAACCTTGTATAGATGCCCAGGATGATTCTGTCGAAATTTTGTATGAGTATACGTTCGAGGTCTTCATCATCGAGTGAACCAACTTCCAAGTCCGCCTCGACCACATGTGATTTTTGTGGATCCTTACTAGGGGACTTTGGCGCAGATCCCGGATCGAGATTATTCATAGTGACAGTTAGTGGTGGGGTATTGGCGGAAGTGCCTGCCCCACCAAGAGATTGAAACAATGTGTTTCGGTTATTCAGCCCCCCAGTTTGGCCACTGGGAAGCGGGGTTGGGGTCACTACCCCATCACCCCCAGACTTCCGGTTTCCGGGATTAGCGTTCCTTGGGTTTCCCTTCATCATTTGTAAAGATGGTCCCACGGATGGCGTCAAGTTGCTGATACAAAAGTTGGATGATCCTAGCTTGACCCAAATTAAGTTTAATTTGAGTGCTTGGGCTTCGGCTCCTGCACCAAGTAAAATTTTGGTTGGGATCCTACACACTAAAAGTAGCACGCTGTTAGGCTTACCATAGGAATGTATCCCACGATTAGACTCCAGCTTGAGAGTAAGTAATCGGTTTAGGGTTAGGAATCGATTGTATTATGAGAGTATGAAGAATATGATACCTCTGTGGAACACTTGGGGGTTCCTTATATAGGCGGTGAAACCCTAGTGGGCTTTCACCGATACTTCGGCCCCAAGTATAAGATAATCACCAGAATTAGATTGATTGTTATCTTCTAATTATTGTTAGTGTATATCCTATACTTTAGGGTAAATCACAATCCCAATTGGGTTGTGATTTTGTCTAACCCAGTACCGGCTGTGCCGGGCCGTGGGCCACACACATCTATGCAGCCACTATTCATTCAAAGCCCATAAGCTTAAATGACATTAATCCAACCCATCCGTGATGGGCCGGATGCGGGTAGTACCCATGGGCCGGGTCCATGACCCGGTTGGGGACTATATGTCATCAAGTTACAAATAAAAGTATGTGTCCAAGTAGGTTGTGATCACTAATGTGTCTTTCTAATGCACATCAAATCTTGGACTTTTCCTAGGTTGACAACTTAAAAGTCATTGATTTTGACTCATTAGTTGATGTATCCAAAATATGTTTGTTTTCTCATGTAGACTTTCTAACATTATTACATATTTTAGTTTTTGGTTTCAGAGCATACTGTGCGGAGATTGCACACAATGTATCAACTCACAAAACGAAGGCATAACTGATATATACAAATACATATTTTACCTAGAGCGGTGATGCTTTAGTTAGTTTTGTGTTTGTAATTTTCTTGCGCAGAATGGACATAAATTATTGTAGTTGAGAGTAATAAAGCATATAACACTACATGTATATAAAAGCAACTCTGAAAAACTTTGGCATATACCACTACATGTATATAAAAGCAACTCTGAAAAACTTTGGATTTATACTGTTAGAATTTAAAGAAAAAGATAAAGAGGAAGTGTCGAGTGAAAATTGTCGTAACTATGGCATTTCGGTCATCAGTACAACATTACCTAAAACTGGTAATTAACTCTCTTATCTCCAAATAACCAGGTTTGTGCCTAATTAACTTATCTACTTATGTAAGACATAAAGATAATTATTAAATCAAATAATTCAAGAAAAACATATAGAAACTTAGTTATTGTTAAGCATAACGATCATATCCCAAACACACCACTTTAATCAATTCTTGTCTTTATATTTTATCCTATTTGTTTAGTTACCGCATACAATACGCTGCAATTATAAACTTAATACACGTTTAATATTGAAAATTAAAAATATATAAAACTACTAATACCTATGTGTTCTTCTCGTGAATCATAGGTGACCACCATCAACTTCCACCATCTTTGCAAACAAATATAGTTTCTTTTTAACCATCCTTGCATAAGATCAAAAAATCAATCAATATTAAAACAAATGAAAACTTTAATAAAAGATAATATAAAAAAAATCAAATATGATTGAATAATACTTAGAGAATAAAATGAATCGAATGATTGTGTGAGAATGATATCTTTCCAATCAAAAATTATAAAAACCAGTATCACCAATTAAAACCCACAAATCCTCAGAATTCAAACATTCAATTTAAAGAAACACAAGATTCAAATAAACTTAATACACAACTTAAAGTTAATAACATATAAATACACATCATAATATATTAACTAATAAACTTAATATTCAGGAAAAATCTTTACGAGTCATAATGCAAACAATAACCTTAATACAGAAAAAATCTACCAAAACACTGCATAATTGGTTGTTGTCTTTAACACCCCCAAATTTACACGCAGCGGAATACATCTTTGGGTGCTAAACAATGATACAACAACACATAATTTATAAAGAACGACTCGAAAAGAGACGTTTTAGATTTATCGTTCCTAAAACATTTATCAGAGTAGCGTAGTCCCAAGTAATCGTTACCAAAAGATAAGTTAAAACAACATATTGGTTTGTTTTAAAAATGGAACGATAAATAAATCAAAGAGTTTGAACAACAAAAGCAGTGCACAACTCCATTCCCCGTGACCTCCAAGCTTCCACTTCTTGATTACCTGAAATACATGTGAGTAAAACAATCAGCAAAAATGCCGAGTGAATCTATAGGTTTATGTAATCAATTTGAACACAAGCAAAGATTATAAGTTTGTGGCATGCTTATAAGCATCAAATAATAATTTGCATCAATAATGACAATTGTATATAGCATAAATTGCAATAAGCTCATGGGACCGAGCCCTTAGACACTCCCATATCAGTCTAATAAGACGAGAGATTTATTAATTGTCGGTTACCTCCAGATTATTGGTACATTGCCGTATACCTGACTTCTCAATACAATATGTTCAAACAGTGTGGAGGTCGGGTCTAAGCTTCTATGACAAGTCCACAAAAACTGAACCGGGGTGGCTTCCCCCATTGATCTATTAATTGTACTAGCGGTTAACCCATCATAGGTTAATTAACGGTCCATAATTGAGGTTTTAACAAAGGCAATCACTTAATGCAATTTAAAGGCAACCACGGGTCCATTCATAGAGGGACAAAGCATACCATAAAAATCTTGTGTTCTAAGTTTATAAAACATGTATTCCCCCTCGCGGGTTTAAAATCATTTAATAACTAGTATAAATCGAGGCTATAGACTCACCTTAGCCAATAGTGGTAATGAGACGATCGCCGACGATAGATGATGTCTTTCAAACACGAGAACCGCAACCTATCCAATGAGGTGCGTTCATTAATAATAGACTCGAGAAATAAACCATACATAAGAATATAAAACTCGACTCATAAAATCACGACAAACTCGAGAGAAAATGATACAAGTGATACTATTACACTCTCCTATATATTCATTTTATTGTTCTATGCCTTTAACAAAAATCTGCCGGAACATACCAAATGTCCAAGCCGTTTTCCCATACTTAGACACATCAAATTTTTATGATGCTACTCAGAGAACTTACATACTATATGTATAAAGTCCTCTCAAGAGCCCATCAAAAGATTTTACTTCTAAAGTTCTCTGCCCGACTCATCTTTGAATCACAAAATCCGGACAGTTTAGCGACCTTGTCTTACGAAACCATTTTGACCATTCTAAACAACTCCGTTTGTAAAACCGCCACTTAATTATAAAAATAGACTCAAAATGCTAAACTTGGAGCCTGAGAATAGCTCTTGAATTATTTTGAAACTCATTTTATAGTCCCCGAGATTCGATCCAAATATCGACAATAATTTTCGGATTGTGTCGACACTCGTCTCCCGGTACACGAAAATCAAACTAGTGTAACTTCCACCTCGTTTGGAGTTGGAAGGCCTACTTTATATCAAATCGAAGCTAACGAAATTCTCTAAAACATAATCCAATCATATCATCCTATATTCAGACTTAAGACCTTCGAAAATGGCCTCAAACCTACTGCCCAAAATCACCTTTCAAAATCTCCCACAAAATCATGTTTTTGATCAAAACCAATCATTTTCATCATCAACCTAACATCCTAATATAACCATAAACCAATCCTAACACTTGTATCATCATCAAAATCAAAACCCAAAAATTAAAAATCAACTTTTTAACAAAAACATTGCAATAACATCATTTGATCATCACTAGTAACATATGCATGATCAAAATATCCACCTAACAATAAAAAAATTAAAACTTGATGCATGTAAGTAAAAATGGTATCATTAGAATCACCTTTCAAAAATAGGAATGGGGCTTGTTTTGTTTTTGGATGGATCAAAGTTGATCATCAAAAATTTTGATGATTGGTGTTGATGGGGTGTATGGCTAAGAAAGAAAAATGGAGGAGGAAGGAAGAAATTTTGGTTAAATGAATTTTAAAATGAAAATGAGATAGTGGAAATATTATATATAGTGTAAGGTTAGGGTAGTTTTTGCCAATTTGTGATAGTTTTGGTCTAAAATGGAATAAAATAGTTTAAGAGGGTAGAAAATATAAATTGTAAATTTTGAAATATTTACGAGACTCGGGTTTCGTAAAAATACTTTTTAAAAGTTTAATCGCACACGAAAAATAATAATATACGACTCGATACGTAATTAAAACGATATCGTCGAAAGTATTAAATATCGAAACGATCGATAATAAAATATAAAATTTTTGGCATCCGTCGGTATCGCGATCACTAGTAGTCCTCGTTACTCGTCAAAATATTAAAATATAATATTTAATATCGGTTTCAACTTAAACCGTTAAACATAATAATATTTAACGTTATAAAATACTTCAAAATAATTAAAAATCTAATTAAATTATGACCTTATTTTTACGGGTTTTACATCCTCACCACCTTAAGGGAGCGACGTCCCGGCGCTCAACTCACCTCATACACGAGTTGATCACTACCTGGAAGGATGAGGGCATTCCTTATAAAGAAGTCTTCACGTTCCCATGTGAATCTCGATCCACGATCTCCACTGGTTCTTTTACAAAACGCAACTTGTCATCAAGTTGTATCTCACCAAAAAGGAATAAATAAATCCTTATCCACCAGTCACCCGTCAAGCTCGACACATGAAAATTTTATGAATCACATGAAGCTTATTCGATAAAAAGAATAGATGACAGGATTTTCGGATAAGTCCAGTTAAAAAGAATGTTGCAAATTAAAGGATATCCATCGGCCGGATAGCCATGGACACACATCAAAAAGAACTAACAAGAAAAACATTTTCGTCATCAGAGGGTGCTCACACGCGGGTCCCTACTCAAAGGATAATACAAAGACACCATCTCACTCTCGCCAACGTGCATTAAAGTCTCAATAAATATCGTCGTTGAAAGTCAAAAAGATATTACATAATATGTGTTCTATATGATCGGACCTCATCGGATGATGCCGTCTCAAGTTCTCACAACTTACGATCATTCGACTAGATCACATGCCACATAAGTATCTAAAAGCAAAAGTCAAACATAAATATCAAATACAGATTTTCGTCGTTGGTCATCGAGTAAAATCTGGAACAATCCTTGATAATAGCAAGTAAAATTACAAAATCTTCACATCCATGATAAGTCTCCGTTGATGACTTGATCCTCAGTCAATCTACAAGTACACGCATAAATCCAGGTGACACTTATCGTTTCTTCTTATACACTGCTTCCCAAGATTCATTTTAAACTCAGAATAAAATAATGATATTCAATACGAGGAACAGAACGAGATAAAAATGAATTCAATAAACGCAATAACGGACAAGATGTGGTAAAATGATTTAAGGTTGACGATCGACGAGGGATCTCGACTCACGTAACCATAAAATAATTCACAATACTAGAAAAATGAGAGCGAAGAATGAATTAAATATTAATATTAAAATAACATTTGTCACAATTATCCGTCCCGGATTTGGTATTACCTTAAAACTCAGTTGAAGTACCTTCATGATAAAGATGATATATTAAAAATAGAAGTTAAATAGCTTCATAATTTATTTTGGTTGTCTTAAGAAACTTTGAAAGAATGACATGAATTTATTAATTAAACTCATATTGATGGTTACAATTAGAAAATATAATTTCCAAATTAAATCATTATAATAAATATAAATTAAACCGGTAATTTTATTACATTAAAAGTAAAATTTGATAAGTCAATTACTTCAAAGATAGAGATAATTTTATTTTAAACATTAGTTTTAGTTATACAAAATATAATGTATAAATTTGACCTTTTACTTGTAATGGTTATTTCGATAATTGAAAATCATTTGAAAATGTAGACAAGTTCTGTTGGAAATACGTTTTACATATTAAGAAGGATCGGTCACTCCAACGATAATCCATGTAATAGCTCGTAGTTTAGTTAACTTTATTTATTTATCAAACAAGAACAAGCCTAGCCTACAACATGTGTAGGCCGGCCCAAATGTAAGCCCAAGCCCATGACAAGGGCTTGGGTATATAAACCCTCTCCTTAGATGGAGAGGGGATGTGGTTTCATAATTTTCACATAGTTATTTTTAGTTTCTCTCTCTAAGTTTGTGTGAAATCTACCATCTCTCTATCTCTTTCTCTCTCTAAAAACATAAGCAAGATTTACAATCCTACAAATGGTATCAAGAGCCATGGGATGATTGTTTAGTTCTTGTGTTTGTGTTCTTGATTCTCGCCATTTTTGATCCTTTTTCACACGAACTGATACACGGCTTTTGCCCGTATAAAAATAATTAAAGTTCAAGTTCGTGTTCTCGGTATCTTAACGAATTGATCTAGGTTCTCTTATGTGACTCTATTGTTTTTGGTGAAAAAAGAATATTTTTGGTTGTTTTTTAAAATAAAAGGTGCAAAACAATTAAAGTAAAGGTGCTCTTAAAGTGAATCTAAGTCTAATTAAAGTAAAGGTGCAAGTATTTAAAACGTTACTGAAATTGAAGGGCACTAAAGTAAATGACGTAAACTTAAATCTATCTAAGGCAAACTTAAAACGCAACTAAGACTTAAACTAAGGCAAAACTAAAATAAAGCTAAGGCAAATAATCTTAAATTGCAACTAAATAAAAGGCAGAAAAAATAAAGCTTGAAAATAAAAATCAAAGACAAAAGCTAATAAGAACCTGAATACAACTCATTCGGAGTAAACCTTCGTTTGGAACAATCACTCGTCCGGAATGTCACCTTCGGTTGAAATGATTCTTCTTCGCTTGGAATATTACCAAAATCCTTGATCCGGAACAAATTGATCTGAATATGTCACTTATCCAAAACAATCCTTCGTTCGGAACTTTACTGATTCGGAACTTCTAAATCTTGTCTTGATTCGGAACTAATGATTAACCCTTGATTCGGAAGATTCCGAATGAACCTCCTTGATTCGGAAGTTTTAAAACTTCCGAATGAACAAACACTGATCCGGAACTAGCCCCTTGATTCGGAAGTTTATTCGGAACTTTTAAGTTCCGAATGAACAACCCTTGGTTCGGAACTATGGTGACTTCCAAATGAACGATCACTGATCCGGAACTTTTGGAGTTCCGAATGAACAGTGCTTGTTCCGGAACTTTTGAGTTCCGAATGAAGCTTTTCTGGTTCGGAACTTTGGAGTTCCGAATGAATGACTATTGGTTCGGAAGTTATCCTTCGTTCGGAACTTTGAATGTTCCGGATGAACAAGTTTGGCTCGGAACTTTTGCTGATCCCAAATCTTCCGGATGAAACCTTGACTCGGAACTTTGGAGTTCCGAATGAAGCCTTCCCTCCTTCTTGGTTCGGAAGTTTACCTGGAAAGATCAGAAACACAACAAACCTCCCGAAGAACAAGGGAATCACAAAAACAGCAGATCTAAACAAATTTAACCAAAATAAACACAAACGATTTAATCCAAGTAATAACGAATCAACAGTAACATCCACAAACAATTAAAAACAAGAAATTTAACAACTTTAACCACAATAATCAACAATCACTTGGATCAAAATAAAAGCATGAACATGAACATAAACATAAACACATAAATCAAATATTAAGAAAGGTAGATAAGAGATTGACAAGATAAAGTAAAGATTGACAAAAATTAAATGAGAACTTACTTGAAATTAAATGAATTAAAGGTGCAAGACAAGGTATTTAAATTTGACAAGAAATTAAATGACAAGGTAAGTAAAGGGTGGAAGAGCTAATTGTCACACTTAGCCAACAACAAGAAATGATAAACATCCTAATCTATATATAGGGGAGGATTAGGAAGCTTCCTCCCCTCTTTCCTTTTCTCTTAATTGCGAATTAAGTCCCTCCTTCTTTTAATCTTCATTAATTGCATATTTAGTCCTTTTCTTCTAATCTTCATTAAACTTGGACTTTAAGGACTTTTGGCTTCGGGATTTCTTTGAACTCGTCTTTAAATTATTCAATAAAATAGACTTGAATTCTTCGGCTTTTGATAAACTTCCGTCTTTTGACTTTTTCTTCGATAAATCTTCAGAATTGGTCGTGGACTTCCGTTCTTTTTGCACTTTTGACTTCTTGACTTCGTCTTTCATCCTTTTCTTCAATAAAAGTCCGTAAATGCCCGTGAATGTCCGTGTTTTCTCCACTTTTCACCTTTTCGTCCTAAATCACAACAAAAACACAAACCACGCATAATTCCGACATAAAAGACATAAAATACACTTTTTGGTCCGGTTATTATTGTAATTAAGTGGTAGAAAAGATGGGTGTTAACACACCTATCAAATCCCCTACACTTGAACATTGCAATGTCCTCATGCAATGCATTAGTTACAAAGCAAGATTACATTTTTCATCATAATTAATCCATAGTGGCCTTTATTAAAGAAATAGAAAACTATAAACATTCAAAGTAAGGAAATCAAAAAAGCATACCTCGGGTTTTGGAAATGTCATGATCATCATCCTCAAGTTTTCACTTTCTCCAAACCAAGCTTAAAAACGAGATCATGGTTATTATAAGTTAGTAGACTAACACGAACTCATGTGGGCCAATTACTCACTTAGACTCCCTTATTCCTAGGTGTATCTCTTATATTTTATTATTGTCTTGAATGATCACGAGGATGCATTGTTTGACTTATTTCGATAGTTATTTAGTCTGAAAATAAAGTGAACGATTTAATCAATAGTTAGCTAAAGGACCAAATCTTTTAAAACTGCTTCTCGGGACCTCATAAAGTTCATATCTTGACATAACTCGTTTCGCGATTTGAGACCTTTCTCGGACCGATATTTGGCAGCGACTTCATACTTCAAATCTTGAGAGACGTTCATGAAATAATGGTCTTCTCTTCATAATAGGAATTCTTCACTTTGAAGTTTTGAGAGATTCATACTTGGACCACGACTTCTTCATTTTTCTCCAATCTTTATTTTGGACTTTGATATACAACGATCCGCCTCCTTTTATGACTTGGATCTATTTATCCTCATACCTTGTTAGGGTCTTTTCGGATACACTTCTCCATGACTTTTGGGGAGTATTTGCTTTTCGTCGTGTGTCTCGATCCTTCATATTGATTTTTGATAAATGATTCTTCACATCACTTGGGATCTTTAGCAACAAAATATAGCCCTCATGCCTTGTTAGGGCCTTTTCGGACTCGCCAATCTTCGCGTCCCGCTTCAATAAGTTATGCCTTGGCTATGAACTCTAATCCATACCGAGCAACTTTTAAACGATCTGGGGCTAGAAGCTAAGTAACTTTTCAAATCGTACAACCTTATTCATTAGCAGATAAATTTATTAGCAAGCGATGGGAGAATATGCTTATAATTAACTCACATAAATTCACGAAAGAATACCGAACTTATAATTGGCTCTATCATCTCTCGTTCTCCACAGTTTAAAATCTCAAGTAATGAGACTCGTGGATGCTTAGCCTATTAAATCAAAGTTTTGGGTTTTCGAGTCGCCTATAGGATCTTGCAAAATTTTAGACTTTTTCAAGTTTTAGAAATCGCATTTTAAAGTTCCCTTGATAAACGACTCTCTAGGATCAATTATAGGAACTTGTGAAAAGTTCTTGTTCTTAACCCGTGAGAGTTAAGACTTTCGCGTTTTATAGCTCCCTATATAAAAGCCTAGCAAAACTTGACTTAAACACGTTAAGGATACTAGCTAGAGTAAACTCGGATTGAGTCAAAAGATTCACAACGTTTGAAAATTAAAACCACTTATTAAACATTTATTCTAATAAGGAAAGAAAATAACTATACAAAGGGAAAAACTAATAGGCCAAAATAGATCAAAAATTTTGAAAAATGTCGAAAAATTGATTTTCCGGTTAAAATGAGGACAAATACAAGGAAAAGACCACTTAACTTCGATAGAAGTCCCCCCTACACTTAAGATAAACATTGTCCTCAATGTTTAAGCATATGGGATTAAACTACCCTACACTTAGGACATTGTGCACGTTGTTTAAATCTCGCTAAGGAAAAGAAAACTAAAGAGATTCCTATTTTAATATTGAGAAAATATAAAATAGTGAATCGAAAAGAGTTTAGGATAGAACCGGGAAGAAGTAGAACACGGAATCACGGGTCGTCAAGAATCATCAAGAGTGGATCATTGAAGCTCGAATCCCTGATTAAGAAGTGAGGAGAGGAAATAGCAAGCCAAAGGGTCCCCCCTACACTTATGATAATGAAAGGGAAAAGATAGATGCATGGGTTGCCTCCCAAGAAGCGCTTGGTTTTTGTTTACCGAGTCGTGAGCCTGACTCGACCTTGATCATTAACGGAAGAAGCATAAAACATATCCACCAGGATCGAAGACATAATTTTCATCCATCAATAAGCACAAGCTTAAGGCGAACAAGGCAAGCCAAAGAAGAGTAGGCAAGGTTCCCTTAAGCAGTGATGGAGCATGGTGGGAGCAAGGGTGAAGTGGTGCAAGCATGTCTTCAATGGGTCCAAAGATTTTTCCTTTTATTTCATCAGGTGGATACTGAGATGGCTTAAAGACGTCAATACCGGGGTCGAACACCTTTTCCTTTAGGGGAAAATAGCACTTAGGCTCAGCCGAGTGTGAAGAAGATCCGCAAAGAAGCACAACCTCGTCCTCAGGAGAAGGACAAAGAGGTGGCAAATCGTATGTGCAACGGATTTCGGTGTCGATCGATTTCTTCTCCTTTGACAGAATGCTCTTCAAATCCAAGGTAGGATCAAGACGATAATCTTCAAAGTCATAAGGAGGTGCAGCACTCTCATGAGGGAAGTAAATGTTGAGAAATTTAGAGAAATCTTCCTCAAATGAATAATCGTCCAAAGTAGGATCGAGTGATGGCGGAGGATCTTCATCATGTGAAGAATCGCTCGAGAGAGTATCAGCCTCATCGAAATCATCGAAAGTGGGCAGCTCAGGATACTCAGAAGTACAATCAAAATCATCCGAATCTGAGCTAGAATCATCATCATCATAAGCATCAAAGACCGGTGTAGAATCATAAATGGGAGAAGCGTCCAAAGTAGGGAGAGAATCATCCACATTATCTTCAAAGAGTAGATTATTAGTGGAAGAATCGAATAGAGGATTGTCGTAGACAACAAAGTCATTGAGCACATTAATCATATTCACTGATTCTCTTCCAAAAGATTTGCCTGTAAGCTTCCCCATTTTAAAAACTTTTGAATCATCCCCGACTCGTAAGATTAACTCACCTTCGGCCACATCAACTAAAGCACGTCCGGTTCTCAAAAATGGCCGACCAAGTATTAAAGGAATACGAGGGTCCATTTCATAATCAACTACGACAAAATCGACCGGGAAAGTAAATGTGCCAACTTTGATAAACACGTCTTCGGCTATACCAACGGGGTAAGTGAGAGTGCGATTTGCAAGTTCGAGAGTCATCTTTGTTGGGATGAGGTCGGGCAATGATAGTGTTTTCCAAACACTTAGTGGCATAAGATTAATACTAGCCCCGAGATCAGCAAGGGCAGTAAATTCTTCAGTCTTGTTGAACACACAAGGCAACACAAAACGACCGGGATCTCCAAGTTTTTTTGGAAGTTCTCTAAGAAGGACTGCAGAGCAGTTTTCATTTAATCATGTGTTGGCGAGTTCAATCAGCTTCTCTTTCTTGCTAAGCAATTCCTTGAATGCTTTGACAAATTTCGGCATGTGGCAAAGTGCTTCAACAAGGCTAATGTTGATGGTCATTTTAGATAGCATATCCACATATTTCGATACTTGACAGTCATTCTTGGTTAGCTCGTTGGTCTTGCCTATGCGAGAAGGGTATGGGATTCTGGGTTGATAAGGGGAAGGTGAAGGTGTAGTTGGTAAAGGTGGTGATGTTGAAGGGTCCTTCCGAGATACATCGTCATGACGAGGCAGAGGCGGTAATGGTGTGCTAATACTAGGTGTAGGAGGAGTAGGGATACATGGTGGTGGAGGAGGTGTAGATGATGGTGGTGGGGTAGGTGGATTGACAATGGTAATTCCACTACGCGTAGTTATAGCACTCACATTAGCTCGCGGATTAGTGACGGTGTTTGAAGGTAGAGAACCCGAAGAAGAAGAAGGTTGAGCTTCGGGCAAGAAACTAGCCAATAGATTCTTTAATTCAGTCGTTTGAGTGATGAAGGAGGATTGAAGATTATCACGAACCTCGGTTCTGATGTCATTTCCTTGCTTCAAGATATCTCCTTTCAAATTGATTATTTGGCTCTGTAGATTCTTGATTTGCTCACCTTGAGTTCTCATGATGGCATCAACATCGGGATTAGGTGGGTTTTGTTGGGCGGGTGGTTGATAAGGGTTAGAAGCTCTTGGTGGGATTTGGTTGCTTCTATTGTAGTTGTTGGCGGAGTTTTGGTTTTGAGGAGAAAAACCGGGTGAAAGGTAATTATTGGATCGATAACTCAGCAG
This sequence comes from Glebionis coronaria, assembly GCA_025667525.1. Classification (NCBI taxonomy): domain Eukaryota; kingdom Viridiplantae; phylum Streptophyta; class Magnoliopsida; order Asterales; family Asteraceae; genus Glebionis; species Glebionis coronaria. The sequence goes on from CM046879.1 coordinate 328,552,310, forward strand.
ATTTCTATCCCCTTGTTGTCTAGCTTGGTAATTTTCTGGTGAATAATTACCGTAAGCTGCATACACATTTTCCGGATTTCCTTGTGTCGAAGGACAATCGGTGTATGAGTGAGGACCGCCACATGTTTCACAAGGACTAGCAACCGCTTTAACTTGTTGTTGTTGGTTTGAAGCGAGAAGCGTAATACTTTTGCTCATTTCAGCCATCATGCGGGTGAGTTCGGTCATCTCAGGGTTTGTTGAGGTTGAGGAAACATTGACCCTCGGGTTGTTCCTAGAAGAAGCAGAGGAATCCCAGTTTTTGTGGTGAGTAGTCATGTTCTCAATTAACTCTCTACACTCCTCGGGTCTCCTTTTCATGAATGTGCCACCGGCGGCTGCATTTATCGTATCACGATCTCGAAAAGTCAATCCGTTGTAGAAAGTGTCTATTAAGGTCACAGGGAGCATGTTGTGGTTTGGACAACGGTCGATCAAGACATTATATCTCTCCCAAGCGTCAAAAAGAGATTCATCGGGATCTTGCATGAAACCGCTCATCTGATTGCGAAGGCTCGTGACCATGGATGGTGGAAAGTAGCGCGAAAGAAAGCTTTGAGTCATATCATCCCAAGTGTGAATAGAATTCTTCGGGAGACGATCAAACCATTTCTCGGCATGATGCGATAAAGTATGTGGGAAGAGTTGTAGGCGAAGTACATCCATTGTGGCACCAGGCAACTTCATGCTTTGGGTGATTGTAATGAACTTGTCGAGGTGTTTGTTGGCATCATCATCAGGCAATCCTCTAAAAGGGTTTGTTTGTACTTGCTGAATCATGTGGTGCTTCAACGAAAACTCAGGAGCGTTGATTTGCATCGGCGCAATCGGTCCTCCTCGTCCAAACATGGTTGGTTGACAAAGTTCCTCCATGGTTCGAAGATCGGGCTGTGGAAGAGCATTGTTGTTATTATTATTATTGAGGTTCGGTGGAATGTTGTTGTTGTTAACACCTGCCATACTTAAATCTTCTTGAGTCTCGGGCTCTTGATAATTAGAAGATCTAGTACGCATACACCTGAAAATGCAAAAGAAAACAAAACCAAACGCAAAGACAATATATATACACAATAAAGATAAAATCTTTTTGGATTTTTGAAATTTTTAATTTTTATGGATTTTTATCAATTTTTAATTTTTATGATTTTTTGAATTTTTTAGGCAAGAAAAATAACGCTCACAAGTGAACGGATCCCAAAAAGCAACGTGTCTTTCACAGAAAACCGTTAATCTTTACGAAAAGAGCCGGCAGCGGCGCCATTTGATACACGGCTTTTGCCCGTATAAAAATAATTAAAGTTCAAGTTCGTGTTCTCGGTATCTTAACGAATTGATCTAGGTTCTCTTATGTGACTCTATTATTTTTGGTGAAAAAAGAATATTTTTGGTTGTTTTTTAAAATAAAAGGTGCAAAACAATTAAAGTAAAGGTGCTCTTAAAGTGAATCTAAGTCTAATTAAAGTAAAGGTGCAAGTATTTAAAACGTTACTGAAATTGAAGGGCACTAAAGTAAATGACGTAAACTTAAATCTATCTAAGGCAAACTTAAAACGCAACTAAAACTTAAACTAAGGCAAAACTAAAATAAAGCTAAGGCAAATAATCTTAAAGTGCAACTAAATAAAAGGCAGGAAAAATAAAGCTTGAAAAAAAAATTAAAGACAAAAGCTAATAAGAACCTGAATACAGCTCATTCGGAATAAACCTTCGTTTGGAACAATCACTCGTCCGGAATGTCACCTTCGGTTGAAATGATTCTTCTTCGCTTGGAATATTACCAAAATCCTTGATCCGGAACAAATTGATCTGAATATGTCACTTATCCAAAACAATCCTTCGTTCGGAACTTTACTGATTCGGAACTTCTAAAACTTGTCTTGATTCGGAACTAATGATTAACCCTTGATTCAGAAGATTCCGAATGAACCTCCTTGATTCAGAAGTTTTAAAACTTCTGAATGAACAAACACTGATCCGGAACTAGCCCCTTGATTCGGAAGTTTATTCGGAACTTTTAAGTTCCGAATGAACAACCCTTGGTTCAGAACTATGGTGACTTCCGAATGAACGATCACTGATCCGGAACTTTTGGAGTTCCGAATGAACAGTGCTTGAGCCGGAACTTTTGAGTTCCGAATGAAGCTTTTCTGGTTCGGAACTTTGGAGTTCCGAATGAATGACTATTGGTTCGGAAGTTATCCTTCGTTCGGAACTTTGAATGTTCCGGATGAACAAGTTTGGCTCGGAACTTTTGCTGATCCCAAATCTTCCGGATGAAACCTTGACTCGGAACTTTGGAGTTCCGAATGAAGCCTTCCCTCCTTCTTGGTTCGGATGTTTACCTGGAAAGATCAGAAACACAACAAACCTCCCGAAGAACTAGGGAATCACAAAAACAACAGATCTAAACAAATTTAACCAAAATAAACACAAACGATTTAATCCAAGTAATAACGAATCAACAGTAACATCCACAAACAATTAAAAAAAAGAAATTTAACAACTTTAACCACAATAATCAACAATCACTTGGATCAAAATAAAAGCATGAACATGAACATAAACATAAACACATAAATCAAAGATTAAGAAAGGTAGATAAGAGATTGACAAGATAAAGTAAAGATTGACAAAAATTAAATGAGAACTTACTTGAAATTAAATGAATTAAAGGTGTAAGACAAGGTATTTAAATTTGACAAGAAATTAAATGACAAGGTAAGTAAAGGGTGGAAGAGCTAATTGTCACACTTAGCCAACAACAAGAAATGATAAATATCCTAATCTATATATAGGGAAGGATTAGGAAGCTTCCTCCCCTCTTTCCTTTTCTCTTAATTGCGTAATTAAGTCCCTCCTTCTTTTAATCTTCATTAATTACATATTTAGTCCTTTTCTTCTAATCTTCATTAAACTTGGACTTTAAGGACTTTTGGCTTCGGGATTTCTTTGAACTCGTCTTTAAATTCTTCAATAAAATAGACTTGAATTCTTCGGCTTTTGATAAACTTCCGTCTTTTGACTTTTTCTTCGATAAATCTTCAGAATTGGTCGTGGACTTCCGTTCTTTTTGCACTTTTGACTTCTTGACTTCGTCTTTCATCCTTTTCTTCAATAAAAGTCCGTAAATGCCCGTGAATGTCCGTGTTTTCTCCACTTTTCACCTTTTCGTCCTAAATCACAACAAAAACACAAACCACGCATAATTCCGACATAAAAGACATAAAATACACGTTTTGGTCCGGTTATTATTGTAATTAAGTGGTAGAAAAGATGGGTGTTTACACACCTATCACGAACCAAATATTTTTTTTGTGTTTTTATGGGTTAATCTTGATTTACTTCATCTTATTACTTGTTATAGTGATTTGGTATTGTTATTTGGGTTAAAAACACAAAATTTTTGGTTGTTTGATTCATATTTTGGCTTTGAATCTTGAATTGATTGTGTTTCTGTCCTGTCCGAGAAAAGTGGTAAGTTGTTTCCTCAGTACGATCTGACTTTGTGTTTGCACTAACCCTGGGGGTTTTCTACTTGCGATCCATAGTCACGATCCATAGTTGCGATCTAACTGCGATCATCACTTCGATCCCTAGTACGATCCATCAGTCCGATTGTTTAGTACGATCCACACTACGATCAAGGTAAGTTTGTTCAGTACGATCACTTGTTGCGATCCATAGTACAATCACTCGTTGCGATCCATAGTACGATCACTCGTTGCGATCTGAGTGCGATCACTTGTTGCGATAAGGGAGTGCGATCAGGGTACGATCGTTGGGTACGATCTGGGAGTCCGATCTGAGTGCGATCACTTGTTGCGATAAGGGAGTGCGATCAGGGTACGATCGTTGGGAACGATCTGGGAGTCCGATCTGAGTACGATCCAACAGTTTTTCAAAAAACGTGTTTAATTTTGACTTGGATTTTGACTTGGATTTTTTGGTTTATCGAGGACATAATTTAGGGGATTTTAACATTATTTCTCGGTTTTAACACACTACAACAAACACATTTACTTTCTTTCATTGATCGATCAACTTTGTAAATCTTCACTTATTGAAATGGAGTACACATCTCTTACGGATAAGTCCATCCTCTCGGGTACGGATAATCGTCCACCAATGTTGGTGAAGACTATGTATGAGGAATGGGCTTCCCGAATGGAACTTTATATGTTGAACAAGGAGAATGAACATCTAATTTGGGCATCGGTGCTCAATGGACCATTAGATTATGGTACAGTGACGGAAGGTACGACTACTCGTCCTCGCACAACGGGTGAGTTGACTGGAGATATGAAGATTCAAGATAAATGTGATAAGTATGCTACAAACATCATTCTCCAAGCCCTTCCTCCAGATGTCTACAAACTCGTCAGCAAACATAAAGTTGCCAAAGAGTTATGGGATAGAATTCGTGTTCTAATGCAAGGCACCTCGTTAACTAAACAAGAACGAGAGTGTAAGCTTTATGATACTTTTGATAAGTTTGCCTATGTGCCAGGGGAGACTCTCAATGACTACTATCTGAGATTTACCCTATTGTTGAATGAGCTTAATATCTATGGCATGGCAATTCCTACCTTTCAATTGAACACCAAGTATTTGAACACTGTTCCTCCAGAATGGAAAAAATACGTGACATATGTTAAATTGGCTAAGGAATTGCATAACACTAATGTGGATCAACTTTAAGCTTTTCTTCAACAACACGAATGCCATGTGATCGAGGCTCGGTTGTCTACACCTCAAGTTCATGATCCACTTGCAATGTATGCTTCTCAACCAAACATGGCTTATGTTAGAAATACGTTTTTACGTATTTATGAAGGATCGGTCGCTCCAACGATAATTATGTAATGGGCTCGTGATCTATTTAATTATTGTATAGTCCATATAGCCCACATGTAGGGTGGGCTATATATATCCCCTCCTAGCATGTTAGGAGGGGTTGTTGATTACCATTTTTCACTTAATCATTATTCATCTTTCACTTTCTCTCTCTAATTCTCTCCCTTCTTTCCTTTCTCTCTCTAATCCCTCATCTAATTCCTTCATCTTCTTCTTTAATTATCAATCAATCAACCATCTAAATCCACCAAATCCATGATATAGAATAGGCCATTAATCACGTAGACCTTCAATTGGTATCAAGAGCCATGGTTAGTTTGGTTTATTCTTGTTTTATTTCTTTTTGATTTTGGTGGGTTTTGATTTAATCATGCTTAAACTTTAAAAAGTTTGTATTTTTTTATAAAAAGTTTGTGTTTTTAGGTGTTAAATCATATCAAATCTTCAAATTTATTTACTTTTTAGATAAAAATCACAAATTTTTATATAAAAATCAAAAATTTCTTTATAAAATCTTAAAAAGTTTGTGTTTTTATAAAAAGTTGGTGTTTTTTTATAAAAGTTTGTGTTTTTCTCTTTTTAATTTTGTATTTTTTATTAAATCCTTCTATTTTGATTACTTATTTTGTTTGAATCAATTTTTTTTTTTTTTTTTTTATTTTTATTTTTTTATCAATTTTACCAGTTATTATTTTTTTATCACTTATTACTTTAATCAGCTTCTATTTTTTATAAACAGTTTATATAGTTTTTTTAATCAATATTTTTATAATCAGTATTTTTTCTTTATTTTTAATCTATTGGGTCTCAGTTTTGTCCAGTTGTCCAGTTGTCCTACAGTCCTTCATTATCCAGGTTTTTCATAATCAAGGTTTTTGGTCTAAAGTTTCCAGTCAGTCAGTCATGCGGTTTTTGTCCTGTTCAGAATCAAACTAAAAGTTCCGAATCAATCTCAAGAAGTTCCGGATCAAGCAAAGTTCCGAACCATGAACTTCCGGATCAAGAAGTTCCGGATCAAGAAGTTCCGGATCTAGAAGTTCCGGATCAAGATGTTCCGAACCAAAAACTTCCGAACCAAGAACTTCCGGATCAAGCCAAAAGTTCCGGATCAAGAAGTTCCGGATCAAGAAGTTCCGGATCAAGAACTTCCGAACCAAGAACTTCCGGATCAAGAAAAAAAAGTTCCGATTCGGAACTCTTCCGAACGAATGCAAAGTTCCGAATGAAGCCAAATTCAAACATAACGTAAACCAAAGACTCTAATAACTGAACAAAAGACCACAGACTCGACTCAAGATTCAAACAACTCAACCCAAAAGATTCAAGATTAAACATAACGTAAATTCAAACAACTCGACTCAAGATTCAAGCTTCATCTTACAACTTTAACATCTTCACTCACTCTCTCGACACAAAAGACCACAGACTCGAGACTGACTCCACTCAATCGACATCATAACAACATCACCCTCTCTCGTCTCCTACCAAGACTCTCACTCTCGAACACCCAACCTCACTAAACTGACACCCTCACCTTTCACCAACACTATCTCTCGTCATCTCACAAATCACCCTCGAAAACCCTCTAAACAACCAGACCCTCGACAAACACAAACACAAACAACCACCCTCTCACCTTAACACTCCCAAGACTCGAACTCACACACGACTCCAATAACACACAACAAGACTAAACACTCTCAACCTCACCCTCAACCCTCGACTCTCGGACACCATTCGAACCAGACCTCACACTCCACACATAACCTGACAACCAGCCTCGAGATTACTCAGATTACTCATCACTCACCCAAGACCCAACACCCACAACCACAACACAAACACAAACCCACAGACTCGACTCTTCATCTACACCACACCAAACAAACAGAACGACGCTACAGATGAGAGAGAGACTCAACAAATCAAGATTAACACACGCATGCAATTAATTTAAAGAAAACCTACCCGAGACCCATTTTAGGATCTTGAAGCCTATTTCATCCATCGGGTGTTGATTTTTTGTTAAGATTGTGAGATTGGTAACTGATAGTTTTTCTTGTGAGGAGAGAGAGAGAAAACAGGAACGAAAGGAAAAGTGTGAGGCTGTGAGTTTTGTGATTTAGTCAAAGAAGGAGAAGAGAGATAAATTTATGGGGCGGATAAACCTAGGTGGAGTGGGCGGTGGTATCTTGTTGATTGGGCCACGTGTGGTGAAATAATATACACGCCACGATTTTGACGGAGAAAACTAGGAAAAATTTTTTCCTTTTTTTTTAATTTTTTAATTTTTCGTTCAGTTTTTAAGTTTTTTTTTTTTTTTTTTTTTTTTTTTTTGGACAAAGTTTTATTTTGGATATTACGGGTTACTTTGGATATTTATTTGGATAATCATTTTTCTTAGTTTGATTTTTATTTTTATTTTATTTTTTTTTCTTTTTTCTTTTATTTTATTTCAAATTTTTTATTTTGAAAAACTTTTTGATATTAAGGTATAATCACAACGTAACAAAGTGACGTGTTAAGGTGACAAGACTTATTTGTTGACGGACTTATTTTCTTTGAAGTCAGACAAGTGAGTATTGGATTCCGATTTGTTTTTTCAAACGGTTGAGTCGACAAAAATTTCTTGAGCTGACAATAGAGATATATCATCTATCGAGAATTATTAGAGTCATTTACGGATTTGTTGTTCGTTTGTCAAAACCCGAGAACTCAATTTTTCGTCGAATTATACTCTCCCATTGTAACTTATCGTTCATCGATTTTCAATGGATTTCTTGATTTCGACATCGAACAAGGGTGAATTGCATCAAGTGCAAGCCAACGCTAGAGAAAGTGGTATAACTTCATTTCAAATGCTTCAGTCTCATCTTGTCACTCTTTCGAGGATTCAAGGAGGGAGCGAATTTGTGACAATCTTTGGACAAGATCGTCATATATTCATCGACTCAATCTTCACCACTTTGACCCACCTCGCCGAGCAACTCAACCATACCAACTTTAATCACTCTGCATCGGCACTTGCATATAAGGCTCTTGTGACACAACTCACGCCTTTCCTCCAATTCAATATCATCATGCCTGAAAGTTCAGTGATTTGCCAATCATTTCTTCGAGATACACATACCGAGTTTAGAGCTTTCCGTGATACAATTTTGAAACTCATGACATCGGTCTCGTCTTCGATTTATCAAAGATCACAACTTCAGCAAGCATATGATAATGCAGTGCAAGAATCAATGCCACAGATGCAAGAAGAGAATGGTCATACGGTTGACAACTTGGAGCCTAACGATGGCAAGAGCACGGAATCAGGAGGACAACATGATACCAGTGGCACGTCAGGGAATGTTCACGAGATTTCTCTGGATGACACCTTACCCATTTATGACGAAGAGCCTGCAAACATGGTACAATGTGATGTTGGTTATGATGTATATGCTGATGACATGCCTCATATTGAGCATTCTGAACCTAATTATGACAAACATGGGATGGAAAAGAGTGATAGAAATACCACTTCTGATTCATCCGATGTGAGTCATAATGGGGGAGAAAGTGTTCAAAATGCTATAGTACATCATGATAAATGCTTTACAACTGCCTCGTTAACTGACTCTGATTCCAAGATTAAAGAGCTCGAAACGATCGTAGCTCGGCAATCAAAAGATCTTGAGGATGCCAAACTTGAATTTTCTAAGAAAACGGACAAATATGAAACATACTTTGAAAAACTTGAAAAGTCAAACGTTGTTCTTGAAAGAAAATTGGATCAAACTGTTCTAGATTCTAAAGCTGAAAAGGATAATCTTTTGAAACAAATTCAGTTATTAGAGTCTAAATTGGCATCCCAAGATAGAGTGCTTAAAGAGAATGAGACTTTAAAGGCCCAAGTACAGGAAAAGGTTTTTGCTATAGCTGCGTTGAAAAACGAATTAAGGAAAAGTAAAGGACCTAGTGTGGACACTAAGCTTGAAAAACCATCAATCTTGGGGAAACCGCCTACAAATCAGTTCGTCAGACAACCGATTGTCAGACAACCTACTGCATTTAGATCCGAGTGACCACAATCCTCGAGACCGCGGTTTGCCTCCCAAGTTGATTTGGTTCATCTTATTAGACCAGTCACTCCAGCAACTAGGCCCAATGTGATCACTCCAGCTTTAGCAAGACCAAATCATATGATTGCCTCTAGTTTCCCTAAAAATACCAAGACCACGTCTAGAACTAGTTCAACTGATGTGCGCCATGATTTTGGTCAAAGGGAAGCTATTCAAAAGACACATGTAAGAGATAGCAATGTCCAACCTAGTCAGATGCCTTCTAGTTTACCCAACACTGCTAACCGTAGCATGTCCAATCCTAGGAGCATCAATCAATCATCTAGGGATTCTAGATCTTACTCGGACATTAAATATGCTACGTGTAAAACATGTAGAAAATGTGTCTTTACGGCAAATCATGATTCCTGTATCAAAAAATTGCTTAATGAGGTGAACTCCCGTGCTAGAATTAAATCCCAGTGGATTGCTAAAATCAAACCCTTTGGTAAAATGTGGCGCCCCACTGGTAGAACTTTCACTCTTATAGGAAACGAGTGCCCTTTAACTAGGATAGTCTCCGATTCTACTAAGTCTACTAGGGAGGAAACTGATAAAGATGATACTTCACTTACGCCTAAACTTAAGGTTTTCTATAAAAGGAAACGTTTGCCAGCCAAGACTAGTGAATCATCTACTCAGGTCGCCTCTGAAACAAGTAAAGCCAACTGTGAACCCCCATGTGCTTCTATAATTGATATTGCTAACCCACGTCAAAGCATGCAAATTCCTAATGAGATTGCAGGTACCAAAGTTGATGTTCCAAAAGAACGAAGCGGTCCAATCGTTGTGTACCGTTCAACTAAGGACACTCTTAGAGTTTGGTTGCTGAAGAAGCAGATATCAGAGAAACAAATGTCTCAGGGGATTCATGGTTAAGCTGCAAACAAGGACTTACAGTCACATAACAGACTGTAACTCGATCCTCAAAGAAAGGAAAGTTCATCCCGATGATGACTTATCCTAACAACGAGAAATTCATTTTTCTCGGGCATGAGCTTATATACAAAACATTCCAAGTTTTTAAGCTCATGCACAATGGTTTATCATTAAATATCAGATGGTAACCCGTTCTTCAAATAAAGGAAAGTTTATCGCCGATGATAAACTTATCCTTACAACGAGAAATTAAATTTTCTCGGACACGAGCTTACATTAAAACCATTCAAAGGTTTTAAGCTCGTGTATATGACTTACAGTTAAATGTCAGACTGTAACTCGAACTTAAAATAAAGGAAAGATTATCTTATATGATAAATTATCCTCTTAACGAGAAATTCACCTTTCTCGGTCATGAGCTTGTATTAAAACATTCGAAGTTTTAAGCTCAGAAAGGAAAGTGTATCTTTTAAATAAGAGAACTTTTCCTCGTAACGAGAAATTAACCTTTCTCGGTCATGAGCTTTCCGTTAAAACAATCAAAGTTTTCAAGCTCATGAAAAACGACTTCTAAGTAAATGTCAGCTTAGGACTCGTTCTTCAGATAAAAGGAAAGTTTATCGCTGATGATAAACTTATCCTTAACAACGAGAAGTTTACAACTTCTCGGACTTGAGCTCGTTCCTAAGATATTCCAAATCTTAAGCTCAAGTAATTGGTTTTCAAAACTTTGAACACAATTTCTCAAGAATTTTTCAAAGATTTTTCTAAATCTTTCAAAATTATGTGTTCAAAAAATGTTTTGATAAAAAGAGCATGTCTTCTGGAATCGATAATATTTACGAACCTAGAAATGTCATTCAATAATGACACGGGGTTGTAAATAAAGTTCGAGCAGAAGTTCAAATTTTTAAAACATGCTCAAAATGGTTTGCTATTATTTCAGATAGCAACCCGTTTTTCATAATCAAGTCAAGCATTTCACCGGAAAGCTTTGACTCAACAACGGGAATTAATTTTCTCGGGAACGTGACGAGGTGACCAACATTCGTGAACAAGAACCATGTGAATCTTTCATATGATGTTCTCCATCCTTCAGGTCCAACCTCGTAAATTGCTAATCTTGTGAATTCATTATCATATATGATCTTTGCACGTAATAAATACCTTACACTTGTGTTTAAAAGGTATTTAATTTACGTTTCAGCACACCCTCATTAATTTGAGGGGGAGCTTGTGTAATTCATGAAGATAATTGGACTTGCATTTTTCTTCCCAAATTTTCTTAAAATGCTATTAAATCAATTGATATTAAAAACATCGATTGGGTTAATATTTTTAATATGGGGGAGAAAATGTGATTTAATATGGGATATGATCAATCATGAATGGTTTGACTTAACGTGATAGCTCATCCCGACATATGCAAAATGTTTTCGGATATCGTGGCATATGTTAAGGGGGAGCAAAATGGATTTGCACTTCAAAATGGATTTCATGGTGACATACACTTACCCAAAACATCTCTATTCACGACGGTGAAGATTGTGGTGACATAAGGATGGTAGGATAGGTTAAAGTCCAATGATTTCTCTAGAACCGGAGGAATCTTCCCAAGGACATTCCATAGCTAGAAATAGTAGTCCTTAGGAAAGATGGAGAAAGATTGTGAACGTAGCTGAATGCCGACCAAGTACTTAAATTAGCACTGGAACAATCACAACAAGGTGCTAGTGATGACGTATTGGTAAGCATTGAAGGGGTTGAAGAATGAAAAAGAATTGTAAAGATAAAGGGTGTAAAGAAAGAAGCCCTCCTTACAACTTTAGGCAGAAACCGGGTCAATACATATGCTATTGAGGTCATTTTTTGTTAATGATTCTCGATATTGAAGAAAGACATCATGGACCCAGTGATGCAATGCACAACCCTTCCCAGCTAACTCAAATATCTCTCAAAAGGTATTTGTTTTAATCACACGGAGATCAACACGTTATCTATTGGTTTATTCACTCCGAATAGACTGGTATTGAAAAGGTGGCACTCCTCTCCAGCCTCCGATCACTAAAAAATCCAAAATGCACGATCGAGTCTAGAGCCATTTGAGATCATCAAATATCTCATTAGGACACACTTTCATATTTCCTTGCTTCTTCACACACTGTGAAAAGTAAGAAAGTTCTTAAGAGTCCTACGCAAAATCTTCATGATCTTGCCTGAACATCCGAGTAATACGAAAGTATTTACAATGAAGATGGAAATCCTTCTTGAGCGAATATCAAAAAGCTCATGGTAGGTGACTTGTGCGATTCTTTATGAATCAAACTTGTGATAACTGGAAAGCAACAGTGGTTTAATTCTTAATTGAACTTAAACTCGTTCCAGGCCTCTTCGCATTATCATATGATCTTGCCAGAACACTCAGAGTGACTCTTTATTGATCACAGTGACGAGTGGAAATCCTTCTAGTGTTAACATCAAACAGCACTTGGTAGGTAACTTGCAAGATTCTATATGAATCAAGCTAGTGACAACTGGAAAGCAACGATGGTGCGGTTCTTAATTGAACTTCACTTGTTCCAGGAACATGAATTGATGGCTTCAAATCATGCGGATAATATTATCCAAATGATCCACTCTTTACGTTCGCAGTCAGCCTTGGACGGTCGAGTAAAGAGAACGGGTTTACCCGCGAAATCTTGTCAAGGAGGTTCTTTATTGAAACTACCTGCCACAAGTACGATATTTAATATCGTCCAACGGTCTTCACCGACCGGAGGTAAATTGCTACCGAATTAGAATGAAATGTTCAAGGCCATTTCATCCGTGTATATTGTTTGTTGCTAACTGTCTTATGCAGCGTAACAAAAAGGTGGCATTGCGGTGTACAATCCAGAAGAAGTCGTCACCACATGCTTATACTACATACAATTAGTAATTCAACAAATTCAAGAAAGCCTGAAGGTCAAGTCTTCCGCTGTATCAAACTCTGAAGCTTTCAAGAATTTAAAAGTATAAGTATGTGGAACATGAAGTCACAAAAAGGCAAATATCACAAGTGAAGAATGCACAAGGTCAAGGCAAGGAAACATGCTCAAGACTAAAGTCAAAGATCACATCAAGCATATTCACAAGAACAAGATCGAAGACTCAAGCATAGATGCTAGGTTTAAGATTTTGTAAAAAGATGTGACCTCCCTTAGGGGGAGATTGTTGGAAATACGTTTTTCCCAATAAAGTCTCGGTCACATCTTAGTTAGCATAGATCACGAGTTATAGACTATTTAGAACTTTGTTTCGTGGAGCGACCTCCCTTAGGGGGAGATTGTTAGAAATACGTTTTTACGTATTTATGAAGGATCGGTCGCTCCAACGATAATTATGTAATGGGCTCGTGATCTATTTAATTATTGTATAGTCCATATAGCCCACATGTAGGGTGGGCTATATATATCCCCTCCTAGCATGTTAGGAGGGGTTGTTGATTACCATTTTTCACTTAATCATTATTCATCTTTCACTTTCTCTCTCTAATTCTCTCCCTTCTTTCCTTTCTCTCTCTAATCCCTCATCTAATTCCTTCATCTTCTTCTTTAATTATCAATCAATCAACCATCTAAATCCACCAAATCCATGATATAGAATAGGCCATTAATCACTTAGACCTTCAGCTTATACTTATCAACAATCATCATACTTGCAGCAGCCACCAACACACATCTATCAGCAACCATCTTATCAACCACCAATGATGCCACAACAAGAATATCAACAAAGTGTTCATCAACAATCTTTTCAACAACAACCACCATATCAGACATCACTATCACAAGCCAACACTTCTCCATTGGGCTATACTCCTCAGCAAGGATATTTTCCAATAGAAGCACAACCAGCACAAGCTTTCTACTCTAATGAACTTCCACCAATCCAAGCACCGGTGTTTACTCCAAATGATACGCCAGCTGATGTTCTAAACCATCTCACAGCCTATTTGTCAAAACTTGTTGCAACTAGAGGATTTCCACCAACAAACAATCAGCTCCGCACCTCATCAAATCCACGACAACAAGCCACTGTTCAAGATGGTCAAGTGACGGTGCAACCCATTCAGGGAAGGCAAAATTCATATGGAACTCCTACAAGGACTAGGAACAATCAAGCTGTGAATTCTCAAGCTAGTGGAAATGGGAGTCCTATTGGTCCTAAAAAGGTTGTGACTTGCTACAATTGCCGAGGACAAGGTCATATGGCTAGGGAATGCACTCAGCCGAAAAGGAGAAGGGATGATGCATGGTTTCGTGAGAAGATGTATTTGGTTGATGCTCAGTCTAACTGGAAGATTTTGGATTCAGAGGAGTTGGCATTTCTTGCAGACCCAGGGGCAGCAGATACTGAAGGCATTGCAGTCGTTTCCACTTCTAATGCAGCTTATCAAGCGGATGATCTTGATGCATACGATTCGGATTGTGATGACATTCACTCTGCCCAAGCTGCTCTCGTTGCTAATCTCTCTCACTACGGTTCTGATGTCATCAGTGAGGTACCAACCACATCTAATAATATTGATGATAACCAACATCAAGTTGGGCATGAAAATGACAACCTCGAACAGCATTCAGGAACTAGTAATTCAAATGATGTTGTACCCAAACCTACACATCTGAGTGAACCTCAACCAAATGCTACGACGGGTATGGAATCTTATGCTCAACATGATTTGGTCATGGTGCCTAAACATATTATTGATCAAATGCATATGGCCCTCAGACAATCCGTAGATACGAATTCCACCCTAACTGCTGAGCTTGCGTTGCATAAATAAAAGGTCAAAGCTTTTGAAATGGTCCCTCAAGCAGAGAAAATAACATGTTCTGAATTTGACCAATTTCGTTTTGAAAAGATTGAACACTTGAAAGAAATAGAATCATTAAAAGCTAATCTTTCCAATGAATTAAAAGCAAAAGAGTCGGTTGTAACACCCCCAAATTTATACAACTCAATACAGCGGAAGACTCGTTGGTGTTACGGGATAGCACACTACTCACATCATAGACAACGCCGAGTGAATTCATAGAGTTTAATAAATTTCATCAATATAACTTTGGTATAAAATTAGTACCAAAAATCAATTCGTACAAATCATTTTAATAGGCCGTAAAATAGCCAAAATCATTTTATACAAATCTTGTAATAGGCCATAAAATAGCTAAAGTCATTTTATATAAATCCTTATCGAATATCATAATATGGGCATTTTCCTTAAAAATAAGTATACGAGCCAATGTCGTAAAAACATCATACGATACGTCTTATGACGTCGTATAAAATCAAATAAAAATCGTTATATGAATATGGTTATGAAAACCAAAACACGAACATAATAGCGGTAGTATGACCCTGTATTGCTAGTCAGGCAATACATCGCAATTCGAAGCGTCTAATAGTATTTCGGTGATTTGGATTATTATAAGCCGCATGACATTGTTACCTTACTAAACCAACAACGGGTAGCTAACCCGATACCAATTTTGCCCATCTAAAGTAGCGTGTCGTCACAAAGGTCACGCTATGGAAATCTTCTCATACATAAATTCGCTTACCAATCAATGTGGCACGACGGGGATCAACCGTCAAGGCGCGAACTGGGGTGATCGTCCCCAAATAGTACTATTAAATGCATAAGCGTCTACCAACTCCCGGTAGTTCACAATTCATGCTAATGGGACTTTTAGTGACATAACCTAACTTTAATAATCCATTTAATTTCATCTATCGGGTCCTTTAATCATTCATAGGGTCATACAATCGGGTCATTCAATCATTCGGGTCCAAAATCAATAAACAAACAATCGGGACAAATGGTGTCCTAAATTTATAAAAACTAACATGTTATCTCCCTCGCGGGTTTATAAAACATTTATAAAAACATTTAAAAGAGTGCGAGGCTATGAACTCACATTGATGTGGGAAGACGGGTTATCGGCAATTCGGACGTACGGTACGTGCTTCAATCACGGAAACCTAGACAAATAATACTCGGTCTTAGACGTTTGTCCAATGATTTTTTAAAAATATCAATTATGTATACATATGATGATTATATATATATGATGATCAAGTGGGTTTACATATTCTCGTTTACTCATTTTAGAGTTACGTGTTGATAACTTTTATACTAGTTTTCTCGTCTTACCTATTTACATGTTTTAGGTCCAACAAGCTTATTATAAGTTATTTAACTTATTTTAATCCATTTTGTACTTTTATTATCAGTACATACACTTTCAAGTTGGGCCCAAATGGTTTAAGCCCAATAAGTTCTTTTTATGGGTGTTTATCTTATTTAGTCCAATTATTAGCCCAAGTATTAGTCCAATATGTTTACTTAGCTCGTTAATGTCCGTATGCCCTATAGTTCGGGTTTTATTGGTTTTTACTTGTTATACATGTCTATATATATCAGTATATAAGTTTTATAAAGTTTTCATTAGACGGGTCCAACCATCTAAGTTTTATTTAACAAAAACGTTAATTTTACGGCAATAGCCGAAAAAGTCGTAAAAATCATGTTTATAGTTTTATAACTTATAAAACTTAACAAGTTTCCATTTTTATCATTTATACACTTATTACACCTTTTATATATTTGTACAAATAGAATCCATGAGTTAGTGGGTTTTAATTTATATTTTATACATTAAAATTTTGAGTGCTTATATAATAGTATTATTCTTTAATTTCCAAAAATCTGATTTTTATCTTCAATTTCACCAAAACTGCCATATCTTGAGTTCTATATGGGGATAGAAGCTCAAATTTTTATCACATAAACTACATGATATGTGCTACATTTAACTCTACTATATCTACTGTTGATTCATCCTTTAACTATTTTCTAAAAATCGTCCAAAACAGTAACCTCAGATTTATACCTTAAACTTGTTTTGATCATATCTCACTCATTACTTTGATTCCATTGCATGGCCAACTCTCACATGTGTACAAGACCCATAGCTTACTGTAAATCCATTCTACTTCATCATTTTATCAGTTTACCATATGGTTCTTTACTGTTTTATACAGCCATCAAATTTAACCAAGATTTTAACCTTGTTTCTTATAGTCTTTAATCTTTTTAATCATGTTTATCAACACCAAATCCCCACATAACATTTTTATCATCATATAATCATCATATACATATACAATAGGAAATAAAATACATGTTTACATAATCAAAATAACAAGAAGTTGAGGAGGACAATCTTTATACCACCAAGTTGATGTAGGTTATGAGATTGACATGGATTTGGATGGAGAAACTTGTGCATAGCCAAGACCATCTTCAAGACCACCATTCTTCATGTATACCTTGTGGAAAATCAGCCCTACTACTCCATAAAAACTCCTCCTTGGATGTTATAAGGACCACCATTCAAGAGAGCTTCAAGAGGACATCAACATGTGTATGAATAACATGAGATTTCATGGATGAAATTGATCAAAAGTGGTGTTTTTGTGGTGGATATGGACGGCCAAAAATGGAGGGTGAGAGAATTTTGAGGATGGTTTTGCATGTGTGAATGAAGCAAATGGTATGGGATGAGTAGTTTTGTCAAGTGGAAGCTTAATGTTTAAGCTTAATGTGACAAGTGTAGCTACTTAGCTTACACTTGACACCAAATATGGTGTAGTGGCTAAGTTAGGCCGGTTTTGGAGTGGGGTGGGACAAGTGTCCCACTTGTCTCATCCCATTTATTTACGGGTACTCCTCGATTCTAGTTTCTTCGATTTGCGTGCCCTCGGGTCATTTTACGAAAAACGTTTTTATAAATTATGAATCAACGGCACAAAACGAATCTAATAAAAATTGTTTCATCAAAAACGGAGTTCGAAAACGTAAATACGTAATCCTAAGGTTTCCGGTTTAGTCGTAAAGGACGTTAAAATAAAATTGTAAGTCCTAATCTCTTCTCGTAAATTTGTTAGTTTATGAACCAACACAAATTTAAAACTCCAAAATAATATTCACGGATAAATTTATTTTCTGAAATGTCGGACTGTCACCAAAGACGGTGTATGTAAACGTAAGCACGTAATGTTGAATCCTCCGGTTTAGACGTAGTCGATGCTACTTCAAGACATAAATCTAAATTTCTTCCCAAAAATATGTGAGTTCATATTGTAACATTAAAATAATGTTTTTAAATAATATTCGAGAATAAAATATCAACCATAAATTGACGGACTGTCACAGCATTTACCCCTAAACAGGATCTTTGTCCTCAAAGATCATCTTACCTTACTACTCGCTTCTTATAGAGTTAAAGCCATGTGGGTATTTCCTCCACATTCGGTCTTTTCTCATAAGTGTAATCCATTATAATACGCGAGTTTCATCAAACATAACTACGGAAATAAGATCAGGCTAAATGTTGACTTACTTTCTCTATCCATGATGTTCACGGGTTTTTGATGAATGCAACTTTTCGCCGATCTAAGCTCTACTAAGAATAATCAGAATTTCACTTGATAGATATTCCATCAAGTTCGATTTACGAAACATAATTCACGCAGTTCTTGAAGTCCTAGGGTAGATCCAACTTATATGCCTTTCAATCCCAACTTTTACATCATCTCAATGGTCCCATACAACGGGGACTTATATCCCATGATTTGTCAGATCATGAATCCATTTTTCCAAGGTTAAAAATTGTGGCATAACTTCGCTACCCATTTGGTACTTCAAGATCTACATTTCACATTCACATAACCTCTTGCCCACTATCGGCAGTTAATAATCAAATCCTAATTTCAACAATCATTTCAGATCTCGCGGGTCGGGTGTTCTGCAAGGATAGGTTCGCCATCATAGAAAACCTTAAATCTAAAAGACATTTCCAACTCACAATGGGTGTATGTCGGGTGTCTTCATCTCAACTCTTGCTTACAGATGCTCTAAGATTTAGATCCTAACAAGATTAGATCTCGATCCTAATACGATGATTAGGCAACCACAAGTGGCCTTTAAAACATTCAGCGCTATCGGCTTCTCAATTTTTAATGGTTCATATTAGCCGTGAAACCTTTTATTATCTATATTATCCTTTTTATAAGCATCGGCTATATTTTAAATTGTTCGGCACTTTATTTTGCACCTTCATTATTAAAGAACATGTCCTAATTGGTTCTTTATCTTTTATACATAATGTGTCGGTATTTATGTTCACTTCTCATGATGATATAATTATCATGTCCACAATTCACTCAGATATTCTTTCTATATTATGCGTCAGTAATTACGCTCACCTTTCTTCATATTTTCTAAGTTTCAGTTTCGTTTCAACTATCATTTTTATCAGTTTTGTTCAATCCGACGTTTAAAGCGTCGATAATTATTATATGTAAATTAACAGTAATTATTTAATTTTTATGAAACGTAAACGTTAAAAGTTTAAATTTCTTAGTTCGACCAATTATATAAAATGTTCAAAATAAATTTGGATTTAATTAACAAGATTTTTGTTGGTTTATCGAAAATATTTAATAAGATTCGTAAATGTTCGAAAAACCTTTGTTTATACTTTGGTCAAAGTTTTCTTAGTTTAAAGGCAAAAATTATTGTTTCAAATTCCAAGTTATGGTTTAAATGGTTTTACTCAATCCTTCTTAAGTTGTCTTGAGGTATACACAAACATTTACCCCTAAACAGAAGTTTAGTTAAATGTTTAGTGTATAAGGGAATAATCCCTTTAAAATCCTTTGTTAAAACATTTGCCAAAACATATTTCCATTTCTTTTTGGTAAAATCCAAAGTCTTAAAAGGGCTCTTAATTTTTGAAGAGTCTATATGCATTCATCTTACCATTATTAATCCAACGGTCATTTTATGTAAAGGATTAAGTTTTTAATCCCGAAGAGTTAATGGTTCTAATCTTTGAAAAGTCAATATAGCTTCCATTATCTATTAATCGCACGGTTAAATCATATAAAGGATTAAATCCTTAATCACATGTTAAATATTTAAGGTATAGGTTTTCATTGTTTAGCCAATTCAGGGAAATTTATAACTAATTATTAACTCATTATTATTCTTATATACAAACAATTGATCCTTAATGATCTCAAGCATGAATTTATCAGATTACAGCCTACACACGTGATTCACCGAATTTATAAATACTACATGTGCATTGGTCAATCCAAACGACATCACGTGGAACTCATAATGTTCATTACAAGCACCGGATGTAGTGATTTGAATAGATAATCTCTTTCGCAGATGCGAAGTTGATGATAACCATGCTATGGATCAATTTTGCTAGAACCTTGTAAATGATCGAACAATTCTTCCATTTCGAGTTATGGATATCGTTTTCGATTGTCAATTTACTCAGTCACAGTAATCTATAAATATAAGGAATGATAACACCATAGCTCTTCATGATGACAGGCTTGGTATAATGAAATCTTTCTCCGACAACTCTCTCAGTTGTACGGTAATTCCTTTAATTTAGATGGTGCTGACGTATAGTGTACAAGCCACAAGTGCAGCACCGGGAATATAATCAATACTCATTTCAACTTGCCTTAATGGCGAAAGTCTAGGTAATTTACCAACAAATACTTCCTAAAGTTTCAGATAACATAAACATCTTTTAATAAATTCATATTAAGTTCTTTCTAGATTATAATATCTATAACTAGTTCACAACCATTCATGGTAATATTTCAAGTCTTAATACAGGATATGGTCATCCATCAAGAATTATTTAGATCACTTTTGATAATCAACATCTTATCATTTAGGGGAATTCTACTCGAGTTCCCATTGATTTAGACTATGTCGTCCTGTCTTAATCAATCAATCCATTCTACTGGCACTATTAGCCTTCCAGTTTCATTATCGTTGATAAGATGTGAACTTCTCAAAAGACTAATAATAACTCACAATCCTTCACAAATTCAAGGATATATGGAGACATAATTACTATTAAAAGAGTAAGGTTAACGCATAATCTATGCGGGAGAATTTCAAGTCAGATACAGACGAAAACATTTAACGAATTATGAATATATCCCATGTTTTCATAATTTGAGTACGCATTCGAAGGTTCATCGGATCGTTACCCAGGTCATTCAAATGAAATATTAATCAAAAGAAATGATAGGAACGTCGATACATCCAGTCGGGTATCACCACTCGGTAATCAAATACTTTTCCTAAGAATCTCACTACGGGAGAATTGGACAAGAAAGAATTGTCAATTGTCAAATAAGACAATTTCCACAGATGAGTAAATTCGACTCAGAAGAATAGATGCTACAGGCACATATGTAGGTGTCCCTAACATTATGTCCTTATTTTTCACTTCTTGCAGATCTCATAAATTTTAATCTTCCACAATCTTCAAAGAAAATTTAGTGTTTATTAATTAGTTTTATGGTGACTACTAGTCAGTCTTGCATGGTCCATTCTAAATTGTATGTAGGCGCGCAACTATATAAAATTTCAAGATTAACGATGCAATACTCAGTTCGTCAAAATTTTATCATCATGTTTATAATAAAAACATTTTCATGCTTAATTCTTAAATAAGAATCAAAAATATATTTACAAAGATTTTCTTTGTTATGAAAACAATTAAGTTTTCCAATGTGTTTCATAAACAACTTCATTTCGATAACCATAAATTTTAATTCTCACTTGGAATAATCCTTATAGTGATGAAAATTCAATTACCTCAAATGATACTGTTTTATCTTTTTAAAAACAATGAGTGATCTGCAAAAGAGTGATGAAGAGTTGTTCACCAAGAACTTAACTACGATATGATAGGAGATGAGCTTAGCCAATTAATCATGAGGTTCATGATCTCGATGGCACTCAAAAAGATTAATCCACAACGTCACTCAATTCAAGATGAGTACTTGTTCAATGGTTGCATCACTAACTCGAACATTAGGATGAAGCAATAAAGGATAGATAACATTGATACATGTAGAATTTAGCAATCAAATGTAGTCTTTTCATTAATCACAAACAAGTCGAATTGTACCGTAACACATTATGTGTCACTATGTCATACAATTCTCAGAACTCATCCTACCAACTGATGTCTCAGTTAAGTTAGGGATTCTTAAAAGATCCACAATGAATACTAATCTACAAGAGTCATTAGGTGTTCCACATGTCCCAGAAGATCCATCGGTCTCAATTCAGAAGAAGATTTCTTCAATTTATTTCTTGGACACTAGGCATCCTCATTAGTGGACAATGGCCTAGGAACAAGCCTTAACACGAATCAACAATCAATTAAAACCTTATAATTCAATCACAAAACTTAACGAATTCTATTAATAATCTCATATTCCATATGGGTTAAATTTTACTTTATTCAAGTTTCAACCAATTTTATACTCAATTCAATATCCTACCTCATATTCCAATACTTTCAATCTTATTCTTTGGCCTTGTAAAGGCAATACAATCTCAATATGAATCAACACTTAATTTCCAATCCTATTAGCTCTTACAACAACAATTATCAAATGAGTCATTAATATGAAATGACTTGATCATTCAACTAGACTTCTCAGAAAGGTACTAGTGGCATGAGGCTTTTGGGTAATGGTTCCAATAATAGCCTCAAGTGCAACATTCACCCTTTCGATTTCAAGTTTAAGAATTGGATGACAACGAATCAGATGACATCTTTCTAGGTGGTAACGTTTTGTCAAACGCCACTTTATAAGAAAAGATCGTCATGACATCGATATCAGATTTAATCTCGCCAATTCTTTTTCAATATCACAATAAACTAATATCTACATTTCTACGAATATCAACCATTTGTTGGGATCATAGATATCCACAACTTGGTTTAGATCTAGGATATCTGCAATGCCTACGAGAATAGCTTCGATTAATTTATTAGGGGATTTAGGGTACATTGTGACAATCTATGTCGTATAACTACCTCGTATAAAAAATCAAAATAATCATCAATCAATCATGTAATAAAATTACATAATATATATATATATATAATCCAAGTTATATATATATTAAAATAACACTTCTCAGTCTGGCCTTGTCGGTAACTCGGGAATTCTTCGGCACCGTTATAGTCAAAAGATTTTTAGACATTTTTATAAAAATGTTTATAGTTAAAAGATTTTGAAATGTTTTATTCAAAACCTTGATTTTAAAAATCTTTCGTTCTCTATAACGAGAGCTCTGGTACCAAACTGTAACACCCCCAAATTTATACAACTCAATACAGCGGAAGACTCGTTGGTGTTACGGGATAGCACATTACTCACATCATAGACAACGCATAAAAATCGCGTCGTTTAATAATAAATCATTTCCATTTATAAATATCAAAGTTACATCGGTCCCAAGTAATATTATTTCATACAAAGTTTTACAAAGTATTTGAATGGAAAATATTGTTTAAGTGCGGGCCATGAATTCTTGTTGTCTTCCCGAGAATTACCTTCAAGTACCTGAGATAAAACATGTTAAAAGAAAAGGTCAGCGATAACGCCGAGTGAATTCATAGAGTTTAATAAATTCCATCAATATAACTTTGGTATAAAATTAGTACCAAAAATCAATTCGTACAAATCATTGTAATAGGCCGTAAAATAGCCAAAATCATTTTATACAAATCTTGTAATAGGCCATAAAATAGCTAAAGTCATTTTATATAAATCCTTATCGAATATCATAATATGGGCATTTGCCTTAAAAATCAGTATACGAGCCAATGTCGTAAAAACATCATACGATACGTCTTATGACGTCGTATAAAATCAAATAAAAATCGTTATATGAATATGGTTATGAAAACCAAAACACGAACATAATAGCGGTAGTATGACCCTGTATTGCTAGTCAGGCAATACATCGCAATTCGAAGCGTCTAATAGTATTTCGGTGATTTGGATTATTATAAGCCGCATGACATTGTTACCTTACTAAACCAACAACGGGTAGCTAACCCGATACCAATTTTGCCCATCTAAAGTAGCGTGTCGTCACAAAGGTCACGCTATGGAAATCTTCTCATACATAAATTCGCTTACCAATCAATGTGGCACGACGGGGATCAACCGTCAAGGCGCTAACTGGGGTGATCGTCCCCAAATAGTACTATTAAATGCATAAGCGTCTACCAACTCCCGGTAGTTCACAATTCATGCTAATGGGACTTTTAGTGACATAACCTAACTTTAATAATCCATTTAATTTCATCTTTCGGGTCCTTTAATCATTCATAGGGTCATACAATCGGGTCATTCAATCATTCGGGTCCAAAATCAATAAACAAACAATCGGGACAAATGGTGTCCTAAATTTATAAAAACTAACATGTTATCTCCCTCGCGGGTTTATAAAACATTTATAAAAACATTTAAAAGAGTGCGAGGCTATGAACTCACATTGATGTGGGAAGACGGGTTATCGGCAATTCGGACGTACGGTACGTGCTTCAATCACGGAAACCTAGACAAATAATACTCGGTCTTAGACGTTTTTCCAATGATTTTATAAAAATATCAATTATGTATACATATGATGATTATATATATATGATGATCAAGTGGGTTTACATATTCTCGTTTACTCATTTTAGAGTTACGTGTTGATAACTTTTATACTAGTTTTCTCGTCTTACCTATTTACGTGTTTTAGGTCCAACAAGCTTATTATAAGTTATTTAACTTATTTTAATCCATTTTGTTCTTTTATTATCAGTACATACACTTTCAAGTTGGGCCCAAATGGGTTAAGCCCAATAAGTTCTTTTTATGGGTGTTTATCTTATTTAGTCCAATTATTAGCCCAAGTATTAGTCCAATATGTTTACTTAGCTCGTTAATGTCCGTATGCCCTATAGTTCGGGTTTTATTGGTTTTTACTTGTTATACATGTCTATATATCAGTATATAAGTTTTATAAATTAGACGGGTCCAACCATCTAAGTTTTATTTAACAAAAACGTTAATTTTACGGCAATAGCCGAAAAAGTCGTAAAAATCATGTTTATAGTTTTATAACTTATAAAACTTAACAAGTTTCCATTTTTATCATTTATACACTTATTACACCTTTTATATATTTGTACAAATAGAATCCATGAGTTAGTGGGTTTTAATTTATATTTTATACATTAAAATTTTGAGTGCTTATATAATAGTATTATTCTTTAATTTCCAAAAATCTGATTTTTATCTTCACTTTCACCAAAACTGCCATATCTTGAGTTCTATATGGAGATAGAAGCTCAAACTTTTATCACATAAACTACATGATATATGCTACATTTAACTCTTCTATAGCTACTGTTGAATCATCCTTTAACTATTTTCTAAAAATCGTCCAAAACAGTAACCTCAGATTTATACCTTAAACTTGTTTTGATCATATCTCACTCATTACTTTGATTCCATTGCATGGCCAACTCTCACATGTGTACAAGACCCATAGCTTACTGTAAATCCATTCTACTTCATCATTTTATCAGTTTACCATATGGTTCTTTACTGTTTTATACAGCCATCAAATTTAACCAAGATTTTAACCTTGTTTCTTATAGTCTTTAATCTTTTTAATCATGTTTATCAACACCAAATCTCCACATAACATTTTTATCATCATATAATCATCATATACATATACAATAGGAAATAAAATACATGTTTACAAAATCAAAATAACAAGAAGTTGAGGAGGACAATCTTTATACCACCAAGTTGATGTAGGTTATGAGATTGACATGGATTTGGATGGAGAAACTTGTGCATAGCCAAGACCATCTTCAAGACCACCATTCTTCATGTATACCTTGTGGAAAATCAGCCCTACTACTCCATAAAAACTCCTCCTTGGATGTTATAAGGACCACCATTCAAGAGAGCTTCAAGAGGACATCAACATGTGTATGAATAACATGAGATTTCATGGATGAAATTGATAAAAAGTGGTGTTTTTGTGGTGGATATGGACGGCCAAAAATGGAGGGTGAGAGAATTTTGAGGATGGTTTTGCATGTGTGAATGAAGCAAATGATATGGGATGAGTAGTTTTGTCAAGTGGAAGCTTAATGTTTAAGCTTAATGTGACAAGTGTAGCTACTTAGCTTACACTTAACACCAAATATGGTGTAGTGGCTAAGTTAGGCCGGTTTTGGAGTGGGGTGGGACAAGTGTCCCACTTGTCTCATCCCATTTATTTACGGGTACTCCTCGATTCTAGTTTCCTCGATTTGCGTGCCCTCGGGTCGTTTTACGAAAAAAGTTTTTATAAATTATGAATCAACGGCACAAAACGAATCTAATAAAAATTGTTTCATCAAAAACAGAGTTCGAAAACGTAAATACGTAATCCTAAGGTTTCCGGTTTAGTCGTAAAGGACGTTAAAATAAAATTGTAAGTCCTAATCTCTTCTCGTAAATTTGTTAGTTTATGAACCAACACAAATTTAAAACTCCAAAATAATATTCACGGATAAATTTATTTTCTGAAATGTCGGACTGTCACCAAAGACGGTGTATGTAAACGTAAGCACGTAATGTTGAATCCTCCGGTTTAGACGTAGTCGATGCTACTTCAAGACGTAAATCCAAATTTCTTCCCAAAAATATGTGAGTTCATATTGTAACATTAAAATAATGTTTTTAAATAATATTCGAGAATAAAATATCAACCATTAATTGAAGGATTGTCACATCGGTTGTCAATGATTTTCAGAAACTTAAAATGGATTTCGAAACTCTCGAGTCTAAAAAGTTTGAATCGGAAATTAATGCTATCAAACTTCTTAAATTCAAAGAACAACAGCTTTTAAAACAATACGCTTCCACAGAAAAGGTTCACCTTTTAACTAAATCATTTAAAGACTTCGAACTTAAGCATCTTCAAGATTTACCACCTAATCCCGGTTATGCAAAACAATCTCAGGAATATATTCCCGGTCTTTATGATATGACCATAATTGGCAAATCCAAAGAAGCACCTTTTGTTCGTAGTTCTGACGCGACACGGTCACTTGCGGATGAAACTCATTCTAAAATGCTTTCAAAATTCCATACAATTGATTATGATCAACATAATAAAGATCAATTTTCTAAAAAGACCCGCATTCGTTTACAAAAGGAATTAGCTGAATTGACAGTTCTTGTGCCTCAAAGTTTGTCAAATGAAAGCCCTCCTAGTACGTCTCCTACACTTGTCAAAAAGGATTTAACGAAGTTAATTCCACCGGTAAGTAGGCCGTCCGTTAACTTAAATGCGGTACACCAACACTTAGCCGATTTTGACAAGGTCATTTTGGAACGTACGACGGCTTCGGCCATAACGGAAGGTGAATGGAACTTTGAGCACACTAGAGCTGCGTTCCGAGACGAAATTATTCCGTTTGTAAAGAATGTTAAAGCTTGTCTTAGTAATCTTGATCAAGATTTGTATTTGGAAATAGAAGAAGTTAAACGTGTTTTCAATGAAATGGATGATGCTTATGAAAATAGTTTACTTGAAATAGAACGAGTTTCACGCCAAAATGATCAGCTTCTGAAGCAAGTGATGTCTCATGATATTGTTTCTGTCTGTGTGAATAAAAGTGTTGATAATGATTCTATTGTGCATAATGTTGAATATGTGGATATTGTGGTAGATAGTACTTGTCACGAATCTGACGCTGAATTTTTAATGCTTCAAGATTCATATTCATCGCTTTCAAAACGTTTTGATGAGATTCAAACACATTGTATTTCGCTTGAATGCAAGCAACAATTTATTCAAGAAATTTTTGAAACGTCATTCGAAGGTGTTAATATCGATGATGCAAACTTTGAAAAGAATTTTCGATTGAATTTACAATCAAAACAGCGTCAGCCAAGTGACAAGGTTGCTCAATCTTTGCCGATAGACATAGAGAAATCTAAGGAGCTTAACTGTGTGAACGTACTTGAGGCTGCTGAGAATCTTAAACTTGATCAAGATAATCGAGTTTCCAAGATTTTGTCCAAAGTTGATAACTTAAAACAGAAAATACACGACTCTTCGATTCAGTAAAGCCCGCATGTGTTGATACCACTGCACAAAATCAATCATTGATTGAACAATTGAATCAAAAGTCGGTGGAAATATCTGATTTGAGGGAACAAATTTGTGATAAGAATCTGGTCTTGGCTGAGTTAAAGGAAACACTTCGAACTCTAAAAGGTAAGAATGTTGTGGATAACGCAGCCACTATCTCAGCATCGTCCTCTAGTGCAATCAAAAGGAACCTTATAGCCGTCACACCACTTAACAAGGGCCCTAGGACTAAACCATCTCAAACTTTGGTCACTAAAGATAAGGCAGAATCAAAACCAGCTTCTAATATTCCCGTGTTGCCTTCTACAGGAGTAAGTACCACTACTAAGGCTCAAAGATCTAAGCTTAAAAGAAACAAGAAGAATGATAGGATCTTGCCCCCATCTAGTAGTCAAGTGAAGAAGAAAGTAGAAGCCAATCCTAGGAATGTTATTTCTATTTTGAATAAAAAGAATCATGTAGCTAAACCTAAAGGCTCTGCGGTTGTGCAGCGTTCTAAGCCTACTGTGAATTCTAATTTAAAATGTTGGAATTGCAATGAATGTATGTTTTCTAGTCGTCATGATTCTTGCCTTATTGACCATGTGAATGAGATGCAGGCCCGGAAAAATGGATTAGAATGGAAACCGACTGGGAAAGTGTAACCCAAGTTGGTTGGATGTGGCGCCCCACTGGTAGAACTTTCACTATAGTAGGAAATATGTGCCCTTTAACTAGGATTACTCCCACTAAAGCGGAGAAAGCGTGCCCTTTAACTAGGAGTACCAAGGCTACCAAACCACAAGCGTGTCCTTTAACTAGGAACACCGACACTACTATAGGAACCAAGTGCCCTTTAACTAGGTCTACTCCCACTGTAGAGCCCGCGGATAATCCAAAACCAAAGAAAGTTGGAACTGTAAAACCTGTTAGTGCTAAAACTCAGATTAGAAAACGCAGGAAATCTAAGGGTCATAAACATGTTAGCAATTCTAATAATCTTATATCTGTATCTGCTAACACTCAGGAACCAATAGTTTCCAATGCATTGTCTACTGTTGTTATTGAAAACAGGTGGTCCAAATTGTTCTCTGGTATTTGGACTCTGGTTGCTCCAAGCATATGACCGGAGATCGCTCTCAGCTCAGAAATTTCGTCAGCAAGTTTCTTGGTACGGTTCGATTTGGAAATGATCATATTGCAAAGATAATGGGTTATGGTGAATATCATATTGGGAATGTTATAATTTCAAGAGTGTATTACGTGGAAGGTCTCGGTCACAACTTATTTTCTGTGGGACAATTTTGTGATGCAAACCTAGAAGTTGCTTTTCGAGAGCATACCTGCTTCATTCGTAATTTGGAAGGGGTTGATTTATTGAAAGGTACTCGAGGGAATAATTTGTATACTTTGTCTCTACAAGACATGATGGCCGCTTCTCCCGTATGTCTTCTCTCCAAAGCATCGAAGACTAAGTCATGGTTATGGCATCGACGGTTATCTCATCTTAACTTTGACGCTATTAATCATTTGGCGAAAAACGAACTTGTTCGTGGTCTTCCTAAACTATCATTTCACAAGGATCATTTGTGTTTCGCGTGTACAATGGGGAAAAGCACTAAGAAATCTTACAAACCCAAGACGGAAGACAGCAACCAAGAGAAACTTTATCTTTTGCATATGGATCTTTGTGGGCCAATGCGTGTTGAAAGTCTTAGTGGCAAAAAGTACATCCTCATTATTGTCGATGATTACTCTCGGTTTACATGGGTGAAATTTCTTAAAGCAAAAAATGAGGCACCTAAATTCATCATCAGATTTCTCAAGATGATTCAAGTGCGTCTCAACACTATTGTCCGACGCATTCGTACAGATAATGGAACCGAATTTGTGAATCAAATTTTGCGTGATTATTATGAAGAAGTTGGCATTTCTCATGAAACATCCGTTGCTCGCACTCCACAAAAAAATGGTGTCGTTGAAAGGCGAAATCGCACACTTATGGAAGCTGCTCGAACGATGTTAATTTACGCAAAGGCTCCATTGTTTTTATGGGCAGAAGCAGTATCTACAGCAGTGTACACCCAAAACCGGTCACTAATTTGTAAACGCCATGGTAAAACACCTTATGAGCTTCTCCATGGAAAAGTACCAGATTTATCATATCTTCATGTATTTGGTTCTCTTTGCTATCTAAATAATGATGGTGACAATTTGGGAAAACTTCAACCAAAGGCTGATATTGGTATTTTTATTGGTTACGCACCCGCAAAGAAGGCATACCGAATCTACAACCGTAACTCTCGCAAGATCCTCGAAACTATGAATGTTGAGGAGCTGACAGCAATGGCTTTTGAGCAAAGCAGCTCTGAACCCGCACTTCATGAAATGGGACCCAGTAATATTAGTTCTGGTCTTGTCCCAAACAACCCTACTTCATCATTTATACCACCTTCTAGGACTGAATGGGATACGTTGTTTCAACCGTTCTTTGATGAATTCTTTACTCCTCCAAGTATTGTTGCTCCAGAACCTGAGGTAATAGCTCCGGTAACCGAAGTTGTCGCTCCAGCAACCGTTGCACAATCAGACACATCTGCACCTACAATTGGTCAAGATATACCTTCAACGAGTAATTCTAAACCAACACATGTAACAACTACCCACGTCATGCCTATTGATGATGAAGAGGATGATGATGATCACGATTTGGAATTCGCTCAAATGCGTGAACTTCCATTCTTTGGTGTACCTATTCACGACCCTAATCAAGCCGGGTCGTCCACCTCAGAGGAAGCTCCTTCTACAGTTTACTCCAATCCACGGATTCGTGAACATGACAGCAAGTGGACAAAGGATCATCCTATAGATTCTATTATTGGTGACCCTAATCGTCCGGTATCCACACGAAGTCAGTTACAAGAAAGTGCAATGTTTTGCCACTTTGATGCTTTTCTCACTGAAGTTGAACCTAAGACATGGCAACAAGCTTTTACTCAATCCTGTTGGATAGAAGCTATGCAAGAAGAACTTAACGAATTCATACGTCTTGATGTTTGGGAACTTGTCCCATGCCCGGATCAAGTGAAGTTACTCACTTTGAAATGGGTTTACAAGGTGAAACTCGATGAGTTAGGCGGAATTTTGAAAAACAAAGCTCGACTAGTAGCTCGTGGATACAAGCAATTATTGGGCATCGACTTTATGGAATCCTTCGCACCTGTCGCCCGTTTGGA
Source organism: Glebionis coronaria (assembly GCA_025667525.1). Classification (NCBI taxonomy): domain Eukaryota; kingdom Viridiplantae; phylum Streptophyta; class Magnoliopsida; order Asterales; family Asteraceae; genus Glebionis; species Glebionis coronaria. The sequence continues at coordinate 328,583,512 of CM046879.1, forward strand.
AGCTATTCGACTATTCCTCGCTTATGCAGCCCATATGAATATGATCGTCTATCAGATGGATGTGAAGACGGCATTTCTTAATGGTGAACTCAAGGAAGAGGTCTATGTTCAACAGCCGGATGGTTTTGTGAATCCTAATTATCCTAATCATGTGTATAAGATTAAGAAGGCTCTCTATGGGTTGAAGCAAGCTCCACGCGCATGGTATGATCTATTGTCACAATTCCTCATTACGCAAGGCTTCGCTAAAGTCAAGGTGGATCCCACGCTGTTCATTTAGAAACGAGGTAAAGATATGATTATGGTACAAATATATGTTGATGATATTATATTTGCAGCCTCGACCCAACCTTATCGGATGAGTTTGGGACACTCATGTCTTCCAAGTTTAAGATGTCAATGATGGGCAAGGTATCATTCTTCTTAGGTCTTCAGGTATCATTCTTCTTAGGTCTTCAGATATCTCAGAGGCATCTTTATCAATCAATCCAAGTATGCCCTTGAATCGCTTAAAAAATACAAGATGGAATCTTCCTACCCCGTTGATACTCCAATGGTGGAACGAACTAAGCTTGATGCAGATCCTCATGGAGTTGCCGTTGATCCGACACTTTATCGTGGAATGATCGGTACTCTTCTGTATATCACAGCCAGTCGACCTGATCTTCAGTTTGCTATATGTTTGTGTGCCAGGTATCAAACTAGGCCTACTGAATTACACTTAGCTCTTGTTAAAAGGATCTTTCGATATCTTAAAGGAACCATTAATCAGGGACTTTGGTATTCGAAGGATTCTTCTATTGCACTAATGGCATATGCAGATGCGGATCACGCGGGTTGTCAAGATACCAGGCGTAGCACGAGTGGAACTTTGCAACTACTAGGAGATCGACTAATCAGTTGGGCATCGAAAAGGCAGAAAAGCGTTACAATTTCAAGTACGGAAGCAGAATAAATAGCTATGTCCGGTTGCTGTGCTCAAATTCTTTGGATGAGATCGCAATTAACCGACTATGGTCTAGGTTTCAACAAGATTCCGATGTACTGCGACAACAAAAGTGTAATTGCCTTATGCTGCAACAATGTTCAATTCTCCTGGTCGAAGCATATTGACATTCGCTACCATTTCATCAAGGAGCAAGTGGAAAATGGAGTAATAGAGCTTTAATTTGTCCGATCTGAGTATCAATTGGCGGATATTTTCACGAAGGCTTTAGATCGCGCTCGAATTGTATTTTTGGCCGACAAGCTAGGAATGAGAACTTTCTCGCCTGAGACTCTAAAGGAACTGGCAGATGAAGCGAAAGAATAGTGGTGGTAAAACTATTCTCCGTATCCTTGGTGATCATTTGTATATATTGTTTATATTTTTATCCACAAAAGCAAAATACAACAATATAAAACCATATAAAAACAATAAAAATTGAAAAATCTAGAAAAATCCAAAAATATTTTTACTTTATTTTTCAAAGGCATGTCTTTTTGTACGATAATATTTACGGCCTTAGAAATGTCGAATAATATTGACACGGCGCCATAAATAGAGTTCGTACAAAAGTTGTAAATATTTCATAAAACATGCCTAAATGGCTTGTAGTTATTTCAGACTGCAACCCGGTTTTCATATTAAAGTCAAGTATTTCTTATGAAAGCTTTAGCTAAAAACGGGAATTAATTTTCTCGGGCAAGGTTTACTTTCAAACCTTGTAAGGGATCAAGTTTACTCTATAACTTGGTCTAACACAAATCTATGTACGCCTCAGTGCATTTATTTGTTAAAACAAGATTAGTCTTGTTTTTATGAAGTTATCATCTCTACAACCATGCTATCTAAAATTGGTATCTACATACTCGACGATGCGACTACTCAACCGACGACTACAGCTCTTTCGATAGAACACGGGTCAACAATTGAGGGGGAGCAACTGTCAAGCATTCAGAATCTTCGATGCCGAACGTGCCAAGTTCACAAGTTGGTGTCAAGACAACAATACCAATCGTACATGTGGTGTCAAGAGATGACTTCAGACGTGACGAGGCGACCAACATATGCTGACAAGAACCATTTGATCTTATCATATGATGTTCTCATCAATCAGGTCCAACCTTGTCAATTCTTTTCTAATATGGTGAATATGTGATCATGTTATAAATCGATATCAAATCTCATACATTTGATATCATGAAGATAAAATGGACTTGCATTTTTCTTCCCAAAACCTTTGTTAAAACTTCATTAAATCAATTGATATTAAAAACATCGATTGGGTTAATATTTTTAATATGGGGGAGAAAATGTGATTTAATATGGGATATTATCACAAATGGTTTGACTTAATGTGCTGGCTCATCCCGACATGTGCGAAATGTTTTCGAATATCGTGGCATATGTTAAGGGGGAACAAAACGGATTTGCATATCAAAATGGATTTTCATGGTGACATATACTTACCCGAAACCCATTTATTTCACGACGATGAAGATTGTGGTGACATAAGGATGGTAGGATAGGTTAAGTCATATGATTCTTCTAGAACCGGAGGAATCTTCCCAAGGACATTCCATAGCTAGAAATAGTAGTCCTTAGGAAAGATGGAGTAAGATTGTGAACGTAGTTGAATGCCGACCAAGTACTTAAGTTAGCACTGGAACAATCACAACAAGGTGCTAGTTATGACGTATTGGTAAGCATTGAAGGGGTTGAAGAATGAAAAAGAATTGTAAAGATAAAGGGTGTAAAGAAAGAAGCCCTCCTTACAACTTTAGGCAGAAACCGGGTCAATACATATGCTATTGAGATCATTTTTAATGATGCTTGATATTGAAGATAAGACATCATGGACCCAGTGATGCAATGCACAACCCATCCCAGCTAACTCAGATATCTCTCAAAAGATATTTGTTTTAATCACACGGAGACAACACATTATCTATTGATTTATTCACTCCGAATAAATTGGTATTGAAAAGGTGGCACTCCTCTCCAGCCTCCGATCACTAAAATCCAAAGTGCACGATCGAGTCTAGAGCCATTTGAGATCATCAAATATCTCATTAGGATACACTTTCATATTTCCTTGCTTCTTCACACACTGTGAAAAGTAAGAAAGATCTTAAGAGTCCTACGCAAAATCTTCATGATCTTGCCTGAACATCCGAGTAATACGAAAGTATTTACAATGAAGATGGAAATCCTTCTTGAGCGAATATCAAAAAGCTCATGGTAGGTGACTTGTGCGATTCTTTATTAATCAAACTTGTGATAACTGGAAAGCAACAGCTGTTTAATTCTTAACTGAATTTAAACACGTTCCAGGCCTCTACACAATATCTTAGTGATCTTGCCAGAACACTCAGAGTGATACCTAAGTGTTCACAGTGATGAGTGGAAATCCTTCTAGTGTTAACCTCAAATAGCATTTGGTAGGTAACTTGCAAGATTCTATACGAATGAAGCTCGTGACAACTGGAAAGCAACGATGGTGCGGTTCTTAATTGAATTTCACTTGTTCCAGGAACATGAATTGACGGCTTCAAATCATGCGGATATCTTTATCCAAATGATTCACTCTTTATGTTCGCAGTCAGCTTTGGACGGTCGAATAAAGAGAACGGGTTTACCCGCGAAATCCTGTCAGGAAGTTACTTAATTGAAACTATCCGTCACGGGTACGATATCTAATATCGTCCAACGGTCTTCACCGACCGGAGGTAAAATGCTACCTATTTAGAATGAAATGTTCAAAGCCATTCCGTTCGTGTCTACTTATGTTGCGGCATTTGAAGACGGTGGCGTTGCGGAATCCGAGAAGAAGTCGTCCCCGCATGCTTATACTTTATGCACTTAATACCTCATCTAATTCAAGAAAGCCTAAAAGTTAAGTCTTCCGCTGTATCGAACTCTGAAGCTTTCAAGAATTACTAAGGTATAAGTATGTGGGACGTGAGGTCACGAAGAGGCGAAGATCACAAGTGAAGGATGCACGAGATCAAGGCAAGAGATTAATGCTCAAGACTGATATCAAAGATCACGTCAGCATGTTCACCAGAAAAGAAAAAGAAAAAGAAAGACGAAGACTACGAGCTCAAGAAAAGCATAGTATGCTAAGTTTATTTCATTATTGTAACTCGGGTAACGCCCTTGTTTGGAGTGACCTCCCTTAGGGGGAGATTGTTGGAAATACGTTTTATGTATTAAGAAGGATCGGTCACTCCAACGATAATCCATGTAATAGCTCGTAGTTTAGTTAACTTTATTTATTTATCAAACAAGAACAAGCCTAGCCTACAACATGTGTAGGCCGGCCCAAATGTATGCCCAAGCCCATGACAAGGGCTTGGGTATATAAACCCTCTCCTTAGATGGAGAGGGTGTGTGGTTTCATAATTTTCACATAGTTATTTTAGTTTCTCTCTCTAAGTTTGTGTGAAATCCACCATCTCTCTATCTCTTTCTCTCTCTAAAAACATAAGCAAGATTTACAATCCTACAAGTTCCATAAAAATTTTATAATACTTTGTAGAAATACATAAAGGTGTTTATTATTTCAAAATAAATATGGGATATATTCGGTTTCAAAATGTGACAAGATAATAAACGAATACGAATGGAAATAATGGTCAACAGTTAATACGAAATCAACGGTACAAAAGAGGACGAAGCAAATGTCGTATGAATTCATAAAGAGAATAATAAAATAAAGGCGTTGATGGTATGACAATAAGAAATAATAGATTAAACAAGTTGTCAATTTCGTTAGTGCGGTTGATGGTTCAACATCAGCTCGTTAACTTAGCTGTGGTCGATACATGATCGGAAATAAGATCCATACAAAAATTTTAATAAAATAAAATTTCTAATAATCACTTGTAATTAAAACAAATCAAATGAACGATGTTAGTGTTTAAAGAGAGAAGTCAAAGCACGATTCACAAGAGTGGGTTTCGAGACAAACGAGAGTGACGGACGTCATCCCGGATATACGGAAATCACTCTAGTGATAATTCATTATTCACGTGCGGAGACCTTCCAAAGATCTACCCAGTCGCATAAAGAAAATTGGACGAGAAGAAAGGATAAAACATTGAGACTTTCAAGTCATTTATCAACAGTCAGTAATTAGACGAATGGTCAAAAGAAATCAGTTATAAGACAAAATGAAGTAACAAGTGGAAAAACGATTGTCGAGTAAAAACGTACTTAAAATCACGTAATTCGTTTAGCGAAAGGTAAGAAAACATATGCGGATGCATAGAAATTGTGCTACTTACATAAAATATAAAGGTTTTCAAAACTTCTTTCCAATTTATTTCATTTTATTTATCTTTATCATAAATACAAGTAAAAAGTTGATTATTATCAAGATTTTTAAGTGGACTACTATTCAGCCTAGCATGGCTCCTTCTAAATTAGACATAGGTGATCAGGCCATGTATAATTTAGGGCTAGCAATGCAGTGCTCCATTTCGTCGAAAAGTATTACGTTTCTTATCTTTATATAAACCATGCCATTTGTAAAATGGAATTTAAAAATAGTTTATAAATTTATAGGATACAAGTAATTTGTAAGATACTTAATAAGCAACTTTTAATCTTACGAAAAGTATTTTATAAGACCAAAGTAAAAATAATTGGTGAAAATAATCGTAAAACGATATCAGATTTATTTATAATATGACATTATGACAACATATAAAGTAGTCAAAGTTTTGCAAAAAGTGGCAAATAGTAGCTCATAAAACAACCAATGAAATGGTTACAAGTTGTTAAGTTTTCAAAGGGTTACAGGGTTTAGACGGAAACGCCATGAGACACGCGATAAGAATGTCGAAGAAGAATGTGAAGGCAAAACTTCAAAACTCAACCCAAATCAGTGGAAGGTTAGAAGAAAATAAAAATAAAATAACATCGAATGATAAACGAGTCATATAAATAAAAAAAAAGAATAAATCAATCCATATGTGTATTCTACGTAAGATACTCGACACAACATGCTTTTAAGAAAGTATATTATTCATTTTCAAATTACACCATTAATCCGGTAATTGTTAATCCTGTAATGTTTCTATTTTTAAACATTTTCACATGCAACTAGTATTCGTTAGTTGTAAAATAATATTCGTTAAAATTTTACGATCTCAAATGAAATCAAAACTGCTTAGAAACGTTTAAAACTCATGTTCTGAATTTTTTTTTTTATCAGATTTAACTTTTTAATATAAGCCGATTAATTGACCCGATAAACGACATCTCCAAGACTCAGAGTCTAAAGCATTTTGATGCAAAACGACGTTTCAGACGACTTTCTAGTTTTACCCGAGACCTGAAATCCAATGTTAAATGACCAAAATACCCCTGCAAGTTCTGTGCAGGTTCGACTATTTTATTTTAAAAACGCAGGTTTTACTTTTATGTTTTGACCTGTTTATACACCCCCTGTAGTTTCTCCATTAAATATATTTTTCGACACTTTCTAACGGCTCAAAATATATATATATACACACATGTCTTGTGGATTTTACAATAATGAAAAGTAAATCTCATAATGAGCATCAAATAAAATATAGCATAATGAATGGCACAATATGCTTCAAGGTATTCAACACGAAATTTAGCAAGCAAAACGGTGAAAGACGTTCGTAATTTAGATTTCAAAATGCAATGTAGGCAAATCTCCTTGGTGCCACGATTGTCCAAAAACACAACACATAACAAGAAAATAATGGAACATTCATAGGTTGCGTTCCTAGAGCAAGAAGGTTAATGAAAGAGGATATTACAAGTTTATAGATGTAAAATCGTATTCCAATCTAGCGCCATAATCTAGACGATGATTTGTAAAATGACGATGACGTTACCGAGATATAAGTGAAAAATACTCTTTAGAGTCGGTACATATAAATGTCAATAAATAGCGGTTACTCTATTCCAAAGACACATTGAGCTACACAATGGTCTAGATTACGTTTCAAGACGTCTAAACACAAACAGTCGGAAGACGATTTGGACATCTATATAGATATCACAAAGGGTTAAACAATGAAAGTAACGCGTGTAGATGAAGTTATGTAAGGTCATAATATAAAAATTTTGCAATAAAAGCAATTTAAATACTTCAAAAATAAATACAGAAAGATCTTGAAATTCATTGTATTTATTTAAGTTAATCATTAATAAATGATAACTCTTATCTAAAAGTTTAACGACATAAATATATATCGATAAAGGATTATAGTATTTATTTTAGAAATACTTAGCAATAAGGCATACATAATAATGTATACTAAATTGTAATCCCAGAAGTAGCTTGAACCTGAAGTCACGCGAAATCATGTGCACCGACTCTTTGAAAAAAAATAAAACCGACAGTTATAGTTTAGGTTTTTAGAAAAAGACCTAGTTCTCTATAACTCATGGCTCTGGTACCAATCTTTAACACCCCCAAATTTACACGCAGCGGAATACATCTTTGGGTGCTAAACAATGATACAACAACACATAATTTATAAAGAACGACTCGAAAAGAGACGTTTTAGATTTATCGTTCCTAAAACATTTATCAGAGTAGCGTAGTCCCAAGTAATCGTTACCAAAATATAAGTTAAAACAACATATTGGTTTGTTTTAAAAATGGAACGATAAATAAATCAAAGAGTTTGAACAACAAAAGCAGTGCACAACTTCATTCCCCGTGACCTCCAAGCTTCCACTTCTTGATTACCTGAAATACATGTGAGTAAAACAATCAGCAAAAATGCCGAGTGAATCTATAGGTTTATGTAATCAATTTGAACACAAGCAAAGATTATAAGTTTGTGGCATACTTATAAGCATCAAATAATAATTTTCATCAACAATGATAATTGTATATAGCATAAATTGCAATAAGCTCATGGAACCGAGCCCTTAGACACTCCCATATCAGTCTAATAAGACGAGAGATTTATTAATTGTCGGTTACCTCCAGATTATTGGTACATTGCCGTATACCTGACTTCTCAATACAATATGTTCAAACAGTGTGGAGGTCGGGCCTAAGCTTCTATGACAAGTCCACAAAAACTGAACCGGGGCGGCTTCCCCCATAGATCTATTAATTGTACTAGCGGTTAACCCATCATTGGTTAATTAACGGTCCATAATTGAGGTTTTAACAAAGGCAATCACTTAATGCAATTTAAAGGCAACCACGGGTCCATTCATAGAGGGACAAAGCATACCATAAAAATCTTGTGTTCTAAGTTTATAAAACATGTATTCCCCCTCGCGGGTTTAAAATCATTTAATAACTAGTATAAAGCGAGGCTATAGACTCACCTTAGCCAATAGTGGTAATGAGACGATCGCCGACGATAGATGATGCCTTTCAAACACGAGAACCGCAACCTATCCAATGAGGTGCGTTCATTAATAATAGACTCGAGAAATAAACCATACATAAGAATATAAAACTCGACTCATAAAATCACGACAAACTCGAGAGAAAACGATACAAGTGATACTATTACACTCTCCTATATATTCATTTTATTGTTCTATGCCTTTAACAAAAATCTGCCGGAACATACCAAATGTCCAAGCTGTTTTCCCATACTTAGACACATCAAATTTTTATGATACTACTCAGAGAACTTACTTACTATATGTATAAAGTCCTCTCAAGAGCCCATCAAAAGATTTTACTTCTAAAGTTCCCTGCCCGACTCATCTTTGAATCACAAAATCCGGACAGTTTAGCGACCTTGTCTTACGAAACTATTTTGACCATTCTAAACAACTCCGTTTGTAAAACCGCCACTTGATTCTAAAAATAGACTCAAAATGCTAAACTTGGAGCCTGAGAATAGCTCTTGAATCATTTTAAAACTCATTTTATAGTCCCCGAGATTCGATCCAAATATCGACAACAATTTTCGGATTGTGTGGACACTCGTCTCCCGGTACACGAAAATCAAACTAGTGTAACTTCCACCTCGTTTGGAGTTGGAAGGCCTACTTTATATCAAATCGAAGCTAACGAAATTCTCTACAACGTAATCCCATCATATCATCCTATATTCAGACTTAAGACCCTCGAAAATGGCCTCAAACCTACTGCTCAAAATCACCTTTCAAAATCTCCCACAAAATCATGTTTTTGATCAAAACCAATCATTTTCATCATCAACCTAACATCCTAATATAACCATAAACCAATCCTAACACTTGTATCATCATCAAAATCAAAACCCAAAAATTAAAAATCAACTTTTTAACAAAAACATTGCAATAACATCATTTGATCATCACTAGTAACATATGCATGATCAAAATCTCCACCTAACAATAAAAAAAAATAAAACTTGATGCATGTAAGTAAAAATGGTATCATTAGAATCACCTTTCAAAAATAGGAATGGGACTTGTTTTGTTTTTGGATGGATCAAAGTTGATCATCAAAAATTTTGATGATTGGTGTTGATGTGGTGTATGGCTAAGAAAGAAAAATGGAGGAGGAAGGAAGAAATTTTGGTTAAATGAATTTTAAAATGAAAATGAGATAGTGGAAATATTATATATAGTGTAAGGTTAGGGTAGTTTTTGCCAATTTGTGATAGTTTTGGTCTAAAATGGAATAAAATAGTTTAAGAGGGTAGAAAATATAAATTGTAAATTTTGAAATATTTACGAGACTCGGGTTTCGTAAAAATACTTTTTAAAAGTTTAAACGCACACGAAAAATAATAATATACGACTCGATACGTAATTAAAACGATATCGTCGAAAGTATTAAATATCGAAACGATCGATAATAAAATATAAAATTTTTGGCATCCGTCGGTATCGCGATCACTAGTAGTCCTCGTTACTCGTCAAAATATTAAAATATAATATTTAATATCGGTTTCAACTTAAACCGTTAAACATAATAATATTTAACGTTATAAAATACTTCAAAATAATTAAAAATCGAATTAAATTATGACCTTATTTTTACGGGTTTTACATTGTCTGAAAATCATACTACTAATATACAAACTACTTAACATAAACCAATAAAACATACTAAAGAATACTAACTACAACCATCAACCAGAAACAAAAACAACCAAACAATTCAATATTTGGTTGTAGCTTGGAAGACATACTAATGATGCTATTCATACAAACCCAAATAAAATATATAAACATTAAAAACAACTCCGTAAACCCCATTAACAATCCTTCGTGACAACAAACACAAGATCACCAGAATAAAAACAACCACCAACAACCTTGAGTTTCAAATTATCACCAACATTCAAACGCAATACTTCCTTCAAACGCTTCATATCACCAACCAGCTTAACATTGCCATTCACTTTGTTTTTTACTCCTGTTATCAGAATACATTTTCAAACACATATACAAACTATAATCACCAGCTTTTAACCAAACGTCAGGATGAACACCAGAAATTTTATGTTCATGAAAACACAACAAAAACACAAACCACCCGTAATTCCGACTTTTACGACATTAAACACACGTTTGGTCTCGTTTTTATTTGTTTTAAGTGGTAAAAGGTTAAGTGTTTTCAGACTTATTAAATCCCCTACACTTGTCCATTGCAATGACCTCATGCAATGCATTAATTTCAAAGAAAGATTTACATTCTTCTCATAATTAACCCACCTTGGCCTTTATTATATACTACGATACTATAGAAACTAAAAAGATAAAAAATTTCAAAATGTTTGAAGGAAGAAACTGGTAAAGAAATCTAAGACTTAAATTAGGGCTTTGGTGTCATGAGATTTAATCACCCTCAAGTTTCACGTTTCCCACACCAAGCTTAAAAACGAGATCATTGTTATTATAAGTTAGTAAACCTAACACTTACTCATGTGGCTCAATTGTTCACTTAGACCCTCTTATTCCTAGGTGTATATCTTGTATTTTATTTTTGTCTTGAATGATCACAAGGATGCATTTTTGACTTATTTTGATAGTTTATTTAGGCCGAAAATAAATTAGGACGATTTAATCAATAGTTAGCTGAAGGACAAAATCTTTTAAAACTACTTCTCAAAACCTCATAAAGTTCATATCTTGGCATAACTCGTTTCACGATTTGAGACCTTTCTCTGATCGATATTTGACATTGAATTCATACTTCAAATCGTGAGAGACGTTCTTGAAATAATGGTCTTCTCTTCATAATTGGAATTTCTTCACTTGAGGTTTTTGAGAGATTCTTCAAACTTAGACCACGACTTCTTCATTTTTCTTCAATCTTTATTTGGGATTTTGATATACAATGATCCGCCTCCTTTTAGGACTTGGATCTATTTATCCTCATACCTTGTTAGGGTCTTTTCGGATAGACTTCTCCATGATCTTTATGGGAATAATTGCTTCTCGTAGTGAGTCTTGATCCTCATATTGATTTTTGAATAATGATTCTTCACATCACTTTGGATCTTTAACAACAAAATATAGCCCTCATGCCTTGTTAGGGCCTTTCTGGACTCCCCAATCTTTGCATCCTGCTTCAATAAGTTATGCCTTGGCTATGAACTCTAATTAATCCCGATCAACTTTTAAGCGATCTTGGGCTAGAAGCTAAGTAATTTTTCAAATCGTACGACCTTACTTATTGCATTTATTTATTGACAAGCGATGGGAGAAAAAGCTTATAATTAACTCACATAAATTCATGAAAGAATACAAAACTTATAATTAACTCTATCATCTCTCGTTCTCCATAATTTAAAATCTCAAGTAATGAGACTCGTAGATTCTTAGCCTAATAAACCAATTAAGGTCCATATTGTTAAGGATACTAGCTAGAGTAAACTCAAATAAGTAAACTCGGGTTGAGTCAAAATATTCATAACGGGCCTAATATATCAAAGACATCTAAACTTGTTAAAAGAATTTTATTTAATCATTTATTTTGACTTTATTCTAGAAATGAAATAAATACATACAATGAAAGAAAATAACGATAACAAAGAAAAATACTACTAGGCCAAAACAGATAAAAAAAATTTGAAAAATGTCGAAAAATCAATTTTCCGGTTAAAATGAAGACATATTCATGGAAAAGCCCACTTAACTTCGATAGAAGTCTCCCCTACACTTAATATAAACATAGTCCTCAATGTTTAAGCATGTGGAAGTAAACTCCCCTACACTTAGGACATTGTGCACGTTGTTTAAATCTTGCTAAGGAAGAGACAACTAAAGGGATTCCTATATCAACATTTATGGATACAAAATATGAATCAAAAGAGTTTAGGATAAAACCGGGAAGACGAGTACACGGAATCACGGGTCGTCAAATATCTCAAAAGTGGATCTTTGAAAGTTCTAATCCCTGCACATCATAAGAAAGAAAACAACAAACACATACTAGGCTCCCCTACACTTATTATGGAAAACGGATAAAAAGGGTAGATCATCGGGTTGCCTCCCGAGAAGCGCTTGTTTTTGTTCACCGAGTCAGGAGCCTGACTCGACCTCGAATACTATGGTTGGATGTTCATAGAAAACCTTGAAGAAAATCCGCTGCGGTCAAATACATGGGTCTCGTCCAACAAGTAGCATAAAGTGAAGGTGAAGAGCACAAGCCAAGGTAGAGTAGGTGAGGTTCTCTAAAGCAATTGTTGAGCATGGTGATAGAAGGTATGGTAAAGTGAATGAATAGCTCCGTATTTTTCAAAATTCTTTCCTTTTATTTCATCAGATGGATTCTAAGATGGCATAAAAACTGTGATACCCGGATCGAACACCTTTTCCTTTAGGGGAAAATAATAATGACACTTAGTAGACCTTGAAGAAGATTCGCCCATATATCGCACAATCTCATCCGAAGAAGGTGGAAAGAGAGGTGTCAAAACATAAGTACTACGAATGTTGGTGTCGTCCGGTTTCTGCTCCTTTGAAACGGGTTTCTTAACATCCGAAGGAGGGTAGAGGCCATAATCAAAATCCAAAGTAGGAGAATCATGCTCATTAGGAAAGTATGTATTGAGAAAGGTGGTGAAATCTTCCTCAAAAGAGTAATCCTCTTAAGTAGTATCTAGCGTTGTTGGTGGAGGATCCTCATCAAAAATACGAGAAAAATCATCATTAGAAGACACAACACTTGAAGAATCACTCGGAAGAGTGTCAACATCATCAAAGTCATCATAAATCGGCATGTCTTCATACTCGGAAGTAGAATCATCATATTCATCATATATTAGTGGAGCATCTAAATTGGAAAGAGAATCATTAGAATCTTCCACATGTTCTTGAAAAAGTGGATTATCAAAGAAAGTCTCGAAAAGAGGATTCTTGTGTATCACAAAATCATCAAGCTTTGTAGTTTCCATAGGAGTTGTAACAAGCTCGTCTTGAAGCACATCAATCATTTTCGCCGATTTGTTTCCATTGGATTTTCTTGTAATCTACCTGATTTTAAACACTTGTTGATCATTCCCGACCCTAAGAATTAGTTCACCTTCGGCAACATCGACTAAAGCTTTTCCGGTTCGCAAGAATGGCCGTCCAAGTATTAACGGAATAGGAGGATCCATCTCATAGTCAACAACAACAAAATCAACCGGAAAAGTGAAGGTACCAACTTTAACAAAAAAATCTTCGGCAATACCAACGGGGTAAGCGAGAGTTCGATTTGTGTTGGAAATACGTTTTTACGTATTTAGGAAGATTCGGTCACTCCGACAATATATTAAGTAGTAGCTCGTAGTCTAGATATCTTTATATATATCAAACAAGGAAAATCCCGGTCCATGCTTGTATGGCCGGCCAAATTGTAAGCCCAAGCCCATCTTATGGGCTTGGTATGTAAACCCTCTCCTTAGATGGAGAGGGTGTTGGTTCACATAACTTTACACATAGTAAAAGTGTGTTTTCATACTTTCTCTCTCAAAGTGTGTATGTGTTCTTACCATATCATGATCTCTTTCTCTCTCTAAAACAAGCTAGATTTACAATTTCCTACAAATCGTATCAAGAGCCATGGGATGATTGTTTGGTTTATGTGTTTGTGTTCTTGATTCATACGCCTTTGTTTGATCCAAAATCATACGTACCAATTTTTTTTGAGTTTTTATGGTTTAATCTAGATATACTTCATCTACTTACTAGTTGTAGTGATTTGGTATTGTTACTTTGGTTAAAAACACAAAATTTTTGGGTGTTTGATTCATTCTTTAAGCTAAAAATCTCGAACTTGTTTTGTTTAGTACTGTCCGAGAAAAGAGGTAAGTATGATTCCATAGTACGATCTGTGTATTGTGATCGCATAAACCTGGGTTTATACTTGCGATCCAATATCCGATCACTGCCTACGATCACTCGTTGCGATCACTGGCTACGATCACTCGTTGCGATCACTGGCTACGATCACTAGCTACGATCACTCGTTGCTATCACTGGCTATGATCACTCGTTGCGATCACTAGCTATGATAACTCGTTGCGATCACTGGCTACGATCAGTCGTTGCGATCACTGGCTACGATCACTCATTGCGATCACTGGCTACGATCACTCGTTGCGATCGCTGGCTACGATCACTCGTCACGATCAAGGAGTACGATCCAACATCACGATCAAGGAGAACGATCCAAGGTTACGATCACCCACTGCGATCCAACATTTTTCAAAAATGTGTTTTTGAAATTTTTTAGGGGATTTCAACATTATTTCTCGGCTTCAACACACAACAACAAATACATTTACTTTCTCTCATTGTTCGACCAACATTTGTAAATCTTTACTTATCGAAATGGAGTACACATCTGTTACGGATAACTCCATCCTCTCGGGTACGGATTATCGTCCACCATTGTTGGAGAAGTCTATGTACGAGGATTGGACTTCCCGAATTGAACTTTACATGTTGAACAAAGAGAATGGACATCTCATTTTGGCATCGGTGCTCAATGGACCATTAGATTATGGTACAGTGACGGAAGGTACAGTTACTCGTCCTCTCACAACGGATGAATTGACCAGAGATATGAAGATTCAAGACAAATGTGATAAGTATGCTACAAACATCATTCTCCAAGCCCTTCATCCAGATGTCTACAAACTCGTCAGCAAACATAAAGTTGCCAAAGAGTTATGGGATAGAATTTATGTTCTAATGCAAGGCACCTCGTTAACTAAACAAGAACGAGAGTGTAAGCTTTATGATACCTTTGATAAGTTTGCCTATGTCCCCGGGGAGACTCTCAATGACTACTATTTGAGATTTACCCTATTGTTGAATGAGCTCAATATCTATGGCATGGCAATTCTTACGTTTCAATTAAACACCAAGTATTTGAACACCCTTCCTTCAGAATGTCGTAAGTACGTGACGGATGTTAAATTGGCTAAGGACTTGCATAACACCAATGTGGATCAACTTCAAGCTTTTCTTCAAACAACACGAATGCCATGTGATCGAGGCTCGGTTGTCTACACCTCAAGTTCATGACACACTTGCCATGTATGCTTCAAAACAAAACATGGCTTATACTTATCAACAACCATCATACTTGCAGCAGCCACCACCACACACCTATCAACAACCACAACAACCATTTTATCAACCACTAATGATGCCACAGCAAGCATTTCAACAAAGTGTTCATCAACAATCTTTTGCACAACAACCACTACATCAGACATCACCATCAAAAGCCAACACTTCTCCAATGGGCTATACTCCTCAACAAGGATATTTTCCAATTGAAGCACAACCAGCACAAACCTTCTACTCCAATGAACTTCCACCAATCCAAGCACCGGTATTTACTCCAAATGATACGCCATCTGATGTTCTAAACCATCTCACTGCCTACTTGTCAAAACTTGTTGCAACTAGAGGAATTCCACCAACAAACAATCAGCTCTGCATCTCTTCAAATCCTCGACAACAAGCCATTGTTCAAGATGGTCAAGTGACGGTGCAAACTATTCAGGGAAGGTAAAATTCATATGGACCTCCTACAAGGACTGTGAATGGTCAAGCTGTGAATTCTCAAGCTAATGGTAATGGAAGCCTTATTAGTACTCAGAAGGTTGTGACTTGCTACAATTGCCGAGGACAAGGTCATATGGCTAGGGAATGCACTCAGCCAAAAAGAAGAAGGGATGCAACATGGTTTCGTGAGAAGATGTATTTGGTTGATGCTTAGTCTAACGAAAAGATTTTGGATTCAGAAGAGTTAGCATTTCTTGCAGACTCAGGGGCAGCGGATAATGAAGGCATTGCAGTCGTTTCTACTTCTAATGCATCATATCAAGCGGATGTCCGTGTTGCATATGATTCGGATTGCGATGACATTCACTCAGCCTCAGCTGCTCTCGTTGCTAATCTCTCTCACTACGGTTCTGATGTCGTCAATGAGGTACCCACCACAACCAATCTTGGTAATGATGATAACCCACATCAAGTTGGGCATGAAAATGACAACCTCGAACAGCATTCGGGAACTAGTAACTCAAATGATGTGGTACCCAATCCTACACATTTGAGTGAACCTCAACCAAATGCTACGACAAGTATGGAATCTTATGCTCAACATGATTTGGTCATGATACCTAAACATATTATTGATCAAATGCATATGGCTCTCAGACAATCCGTAGATATGAATTCCACCCTAACAGCTGAACTTGAGTTGCGTAAAGAAAAGGTCAAAGCTTTTGAAATGGCCCCTCAAGCATAGAAAATAACATGTTCTGAATTTCACCAATTTCGTTTTGAAAAGATTGAACACCTAAAAGAAATAGAATCACTAAAAGCTAATCTTTCCAATGATTTAAGAAAAAAGAGTCGGTTGTAAATGATTTTCAGAAACTTAAATTGGATTTCGAAACTCTCGAGTCTAAAAAATTTTGAATCAAAAATTAATGCTACCAAACTTCTTAAATTCAAGGAACAACAACTTTTAAAACAATACGCTTCCACAAAAAAAAGTTCATCTTTTAACTAAATCGTTTAAAGAACTCGAACTTAAGCGTCTTCAAGATTTACCACCTAATCCCGGTTATGCAAAACAAGCTCAGGAATATATTCCTTGTCTTTATGATGTGACCCTAATTGGCAAATTGAAAGAAGCACCTTATGTTCGTAGTACTGAGGAGACACAGTCACTTGCAGAAGAAACTCATTCTAAAATGCTTTCAATATTCCATAAGATTGATTATGATAAGCATAATAAAGATCAATTTGATAAAAAGACTCATATTCGATTACAAAAGGAATTATCTCAATTAACAGCTTTTGTGCCCCAAAGTTTATCAACGGAAAACCTTCCTAGTACGTCTCTTACACTTGTCAAAAAGGATTTAACTAAGTTAATTCCACCGGTAAGTAAGGCATCCGATAGTTTAAATGCGATGCACCAACACTTAGCCGATTTTGACAAGGTCATTGTGGAACGTACAACAGCTTCGGCCATAACGGAAGGTGAATGGAATTTTGAGCACACTAGAGCTGCATTTCGAGACGAAATTGTTCCATTTGTAAACAATATTAAATCTTGTCTTCGCAATGTTGATCAAGAATTGCTTTTGGAAATAGAAGAAGTTAGACGCGTTTTCAATGAAATGGATGATGCTTATAAAAATGGTTTAATTGAAATAGAACGGATTTCACGCCAAAATGGTCAGCTTCTGAAGCAAGTGAGGTCTCATGATATTGTCTCCGTCTGTGTGAATAAAAGTGTTGATAATGATTCTATTGTGCATAATGTTGAATCTGTGGATAATGTGGTAGATAGTACTTGTCACAAATTTGACGCTGAATTTTAAAGCTTCAAGATTCTTATACTTTGCTTTCAAAATTTTTTGATGAGATCCAAAAACATTGTATTTCGCTTGAATGTAAGCAACATTTTATTCAAGAGATCTTTGAAACTTCATTCGAAGGTGTTAATATAGATGAGGCAAATTTTCAAAAGAATTTTCGATTGGATTTACAATCAAAACAGCGTCAGCCAAGTGACAAGGTTGCTAAATCTTTGCCGATAGACATAGAGAAATCTAAGAAGCTTAACTATGTTAACGTACTTGAGGCCGCTAAGAATTTTAAACTTGATCTAGACAATCGAGTTTCCAAGATTTTGTCGAAAGTTGATAACTTATAACAGAAAAATACACAACTCTTCGATTCAGTAAAGCCCGCACGTGCTGATATCACTGCACATAATCAATCATTGATTGAACAATTGAATCAAAAGTCGGTGGAAATATCTGAATTGAGGGAACAAATTTGTGATAAAAATCTGGCTTTGACTGAGTTAAAGGAAACACTTCGTACCTTAAAAGGTAAGAATGTTGTGGATAACGCAGCCACTGTCTCAGCACCGTCCTCTAGTGCAATAAAAAAGAACCTCATCGCCGTCACACCATTTAACAAGGTCCCTAGGACGAAACCATCTCAAACGTTGGTCACTAAAGATAAGGAAAAATCAAATCCACCTTCTAATATTCTCGTGTTGTCTTCTACAGGAGTAAGCACCATTACTAAGGCTCAAAGATCTAAGCTTAAAAGAAACAAAAAGAATGATAGGATCTTTCCCCCATCTAGTAGTCAAGTGAAGAAGCCCATCCTAGGAATGTTATTTCTGTTTTGAATAAAAGGAATCATGTAGCTAAACCTAAAGACTTTGCGGTTGTGCAGCGTTCTAAGCCTACTGTGAATTCTAATTTGAAATGTTGGAATTGCAATGAATGTATGTTTTCTAGTCGTCATGATTCTTGCCTTATTGACCATGTGGATGTGATGAATGCTCGGAAAAATGAATTAGAATGGAAACCGACTAGGAAAGTGTTAACCCAAGTTGGTTGGATGTGGCGCCCCACTGGTAGAACTTTCACTATAGTAGGAAATACGTGCCCTTTAACTAGGATCACTCCCACTAAAGCGAAGAAAGCGTGCCCTTTAACTAGGAATACCAAGGCTACAAAAACATAAGCGTGTCCTTTAACTAGGAAGACCAACACTACCGTAGGAACCAAGTGCCTTTTAAATAGGTCTACTCCCACTGTAGTGCCCGCTAATAATCCAAAACCTCAAAAAGTTTGAACAACAAAACCTGTTAGTGATAAAACTCACACTAGAAAATGCAGGAAATCTAAGGGTCACACAAATGTTAGCAATTCTGATAATATGATATCTGTATCTGCTAACACTCTGGAACCAATAGTTTCTAATGCATTGTCTACTGTTGTTGTTGAAAACAGGTGGTCCAAATTGTTCTCTGGTATTTGGAATCTGGTGGCTCTAATCATATGACCGGATATCGCTCTCAGCTCAGAAATTTCGTCAGCAAGTTTCTTGGTACGGTTCTATTTGGAAATGATCATATTGCAAAGATAATGGGTTACGGTGAATATCATATTGGGAATGTTATAATTTCAAGAGTGTATTATGTGGAAGGTCTCGGTCACAACTTATTTTCTGTGGGACAACTTTGTGATGCAAACCTAGAAGTTGCTTTTCTAGAGCATACCTGTTTCATACGTAATTTGGAAGGGGTTGATTTATTGAAAGGTACTCGAGGGAATGATTTGTACACTTTGTCTCTACAATATATGATGGCCGCTTCTCCCGTATGTCTTCTCTCCAAAGCATCGAAGACTAAGTCATGGTTATGGCATCGACGGTTATCTTATCTTAACATTGACGCTATTTATCACTTGGCGAAAAATGAACTTGTTCGTGGTCTTCCTAAACTTACATTTCATAAGGAACATTTGTGTTCCACGTGTACAATGGGGAAAAGCACTAAGAAATCATACAAACCCAAAATTGAAGACACCAACCAAGAGAAACTTTATTTGTTGCATATGGATCTTTGTGGGCCAATGCGTGTTGAAAGTCTTAGTGGTAAAAAGTACATACTCGTCATTGTCGATGATTACACTCGGTTTACATGGGTGAAATTTCTTACAACAAAAAATGAGGCACCTAAATTCATCATCGGATTTCTCAAGATGATTCAAGTGCGTCTGAACACTACTGCCCGAACAAATTCATACAGATAAAGGAACCGAATTTGTGAATCAAATTTTGCGTGATTATTATGAAGAAGTTGGCATTTCTCATGAAACATCCGTTGCTCGCAAAGGCTCCATTTTTTTATGGGAAGAAGCAGTATCTACAGCAGTGTACACCCAAAACCGGTCACTAATTCGTAAACGTCATGGTAAAACACCTTATGAGCTTCTCCATGGAAAAGTACCAGATTTATCATATCTTCATGTATTTGGTTCTCTTTGCTATCCAAATGATGATGGTGACAATTTGGGAAAACTTCAACCAAAGGCTTATATTTGTATTTTCATTGGTTACGCACCTGCAAAGAAGGCATACCAAATCTACAACCGTAACTCTCGCAAGATCCTCGAAACTATGAATGTTGATTTTGATGAGCTGACAGCAATGGCTTCTGAGCAAAGCAGCTATGAACCCGCACTTCATGAAATGGGACCCAGTAACATTAGCTCTGGTCTTGTCCCAAATAACCCTACTTCATCATCATTTACACCACCTTCTAGGAATGAATGGGATATGTTGTTTCAACCATTTTTGATGAATCCTTTACTGCTCCAAGTATTCTTGCCCCAGAACCTGAGGTAATAGCTCCAGTTACCGAAGTTGTAGCTCCAGCAACCGAAGCACAATCAGTTACGTCTGCACCTACAATTGGTCAAGCTATACCTTCAACGAGTAATTCTCAACCAACACATGTTTCAACTACTCATGTCACGCCTATTGATGATGAAGAGGATGATGATGATCAAGACTTGGAATTCGCTCAAATGTGTGAACTTCCATTCTTCAGTGTACCTATTCCCGACCACAATCAAGACGGGTCGTCCACCTCAGAGGAAGCTCCTACTACGGTCTACTCTAATCCACGGATTCGTGAACATGACAGTAAGTGGACAAAGGATCATCCTATAGATTCTATTATTGGTGACCCTAATCGACCGGTATCCACACGAAGTCAGTTACAAGAAAATGCAATGGTTTGTCACTTTGATGCTTTTCTCACTGAAGTTGAACCTAAGACATGGCAAGAAGCTTTTACTCAATCCTGTTGGATAGAAGCTATGCAAGAAGAACTTAATGAATTTATACGTCTTGAAGTATGGGAACTTGTCCCATGCCCGGATCAAGTGCAATTACTCACTTTGAAATGTGTTTATAAGGTGAAACTCGACGAGTTAGGCGGAATATTGAAGAACAAAGCTCGACTAGTAGCTCGTGGATATAAGCAATTATTGGGCATCGACTTTATGGAATCCATTGCACCTGTTGCCCGTTTGAAAGCTATTAGACTATTCCTCGCTTATGCAGCCCACATGAATATGATCGTCTATCAGATGGATGTGAAGACGGCATTTCTTAATTGTGAAATCAAGGAAGAGGTCTATGTTCAACAGTCGGATGGTTTTGTGAATCCTAAATATCCTAATCATGTGTAGAAGCTTAAGAAGGCTCTTTATGGGTTGAAGCAAGATCCACGCGCATGGTATGATCTATTGTCAGAATTCCTCATCACGCAAGGCTTCGCTAAAGGAAAGGTGGATCCCACGCTGTTTATTCAGAAACGAGGTAAATATATGATTATGGTACAAATATATGTTGATGATATTATATTTGCTGCCTCGACCCAAACCTTATCGGATGAGTTTGGGACACTCATGTCTTCCAAGTTTAAGATGTAAATGATGGGCAAGGTATCATTCTTCTTAGGTCTTCAGATATCTCAGGGTCCTAGAGGCATCTTTATCAATCAATCCAAGCATGCCCTTGAATTGCTTAAGAAATATAAGATGGAATCTTGCGACCCCGTGGATACTCCAATGGTGGAACGAACTAAGCTTGATGCAGATCCACATGGAGTTGTCGTCGATCCGACACTTTATCGTGGAATGATCGGTACCCTCTTCTATATATCACAGCTAGTTGACCTGATCTTCAGTTTCCTATATGTATGTGTGCTCGGTATCAAACTCGACCTACTGAGTTACACTTAGCTACTGGTAAACGGATCTTTTGATATCTTAAAGGAACCATTAATAGGGGACTTTGGTATTTGAAGGACTCTTCGATTGCACTAATGGCATATGCAGATGTGGATCACGCGGGTTGTCAAGATACAATGCATAGCACGAGTGGAACTTTGTAATTACTAGGAGATCGACTGATCAGTTGGGCATCGAAAAGGAAGAAAAGCGCTGCAATTTCAAGTACGGAAGAAGAATACATAGCTATGTCTGGTTGCTGTGCTCAAATTCTTTGAATGAGATTGCATCTAACCGACTATGGTCTAGGTTTTAACAAAATTCCGATGTACTGTGACAACAAGATTGCAATTGCCTTATGCTGCAACAATGTTCAATTCTCCCGGTCGGAGCATATTGACATTCACTACCACTTTATCAAGGAGAAAGTGGAAAATGAAGTAATAGAGCTTTACTTTGTCTGATCAGAGTATCAATTGGTGGATATTTTCACGAAAGCTTTAGATCGCGCTCGAATGGAATTTTTGGCCGACAAGATAGGTATGATAACTTTTTCGCCCGAGACTCTTAAGGAACTGGCAGATGAAGCTAAATAATAGTGGTGGTAAACTATTCTCCGTATCCTTGGTGATCATTCGTATATATTGTCCATATTTTTATCCACAAAAGCAAAATACAAAAATATAAAACCATATAAAAACCATAAAAATTGAAAAATTCATAAAAATTCAAAAATATTTTTTTACTTTATTTTTCAAAGGCATGTCTTTTTGTACGATAATATTACGGCCTTAGAAATATTTATTAATATCGACACGGCGTCATAAATAGAGTTTCTACAAAAGTTGTAAATATTTTAAAAAACATGCCTATATGGCTTGTAGTTATTTCAGACTGCAACCCGCTTTTCACATTAAGGTCAGGTATTTCTTATGAAAGCTTTGGCTCACAACGGGAATTAATTTTCTCGGGCAATGTTTACTTTAAAACCTTGTAAGAAATCAAGTTTACTTTATAACTTGGTCTAACACAAATCTATGTACGCTTCAGTTCATTTATTTGTTAAAACAAGAGAAGTCTTGTTTTTATGAAGCTATCATCTCTACAACCATAGCTATCTACAATTGGTATCTACATACTCGACGATGCGACTACTCAAACGACAACTACAACTCTTTCAATAAAACACGGGTCAACAATTGAGGGGGAGCAATTGTCAAGCATTCAGAATCTTCGATGCCGAAAGTGCCAAGTTCACAAACTGGTGTCAAGAAAAAAATACCAATCGTACATGTGGTGTCAAGAGATGACTTCAGACGTGACTAGGCGACCAACATTTACCGACAAGAACCATGTGAACTTATCATATGATGTTCTCATCAAACCTTGTCAATTTATTATAATATGGTGAATATGTGATCATGCTACAAATCGGTATCATTTCTCACAAATTGGTCTCATGAAGATTAAAAGGACTTGCATTGTTCTTCCCAAAACCTTTGTTAAAACTTCATAAAATCAGTTGATATTAAAAATAACGATAGGGTTAATATTTTTAATATGGGGGAGAAAATATGATTTAATATGGGAAATTATCACAAATGGTTTGACTTAAAGTGATGGCTCATCCCGACATGTGCAAATTGTTTTTGAATATCGTGGCATATGTTAAGGGGGAGCAAAGTGGATTTGTTATATCAAAATGGATTTCATGGTGACATAAACTTACCTTAAACCCCTTTATTTCACGACGATGAAGATTGTGGTGACATAAGGATGGTAGGATAGGTTAATTGTGACAATCCGTCAATTTATGGTTGATATTTTATTCTCGATATTTGTTTGAAAACATTATTTTAATGTTACAATAATAACTCACTTATTTTTGGGAAGAAATTTGGATTTACGTCTTGAAGTAGCGTCGACTACGTCTAAACCGGAGTATTCAACGTTACGTGCTTACGTTTACATACACCGTCTTTGGTGACAGTCCGACATTTCAGAAAATAAATTTATCCGTGAATATTATTTTGGAGTTTTAAATTTGTGTTAGTTCATAAACTCACAAATTTACGAGAAGAGATTAGGACTTACGATTTTATTTTAACGTCCTTTACGACTAAACCGGAAACCTTAGGATTTCGTAATTACGTTTTCGAACTCTGTTTTTGATGAGACAATTTTTATTAGATTCGTTTTGTGCCGTTGATTCATAATTTATAAAAACGTTTTTCGTAAAACGACCCGAGGGCACGCAAATCGAGGAAACTAGAATCGAGGAATACCCGTAAATTAGTGGGATGGGACAAGTTTTACACTTGCCCACCCCACTAAGTGTGGCATCCAACATTAAGCCACCTCACCCCATGAGGTGTCCAAGCTTAACTAATAAGCTTCAACACATGTACTAGCCTAACATCTAAGCTAAAGTTACCTCAAAACCATCCAACACTAAACCATTATCTCACAAAACACACATGCAATACCACTCTCATTTCTCTCCTCCCTCTCTCTAAAATTCGTCCCAAAACCATCATCAAACACCCCTATTTGACCTATTTTAGCCATAAAATCATGTGTTATTCATACACATGATGATGCTCCTTTGAAGCCTTGAAGATTGGAGGTGATTCTAACATCCAAGGAGGTGATTTGGTGATGTCCAAGGGCTGATTTCTCAAGGAGTTTTCATGAAGATCAAGGGTTGATTTCACAAGGAATCTACAAATACTTGGTGATCCTAGAAGTGGTGTTGATATCTCATAAGATTGGTTACCCAAAACCAAGTCTTGTTCATCATCAATCCCATCTTTTCATCACTAATGGTGGTATAGAGATTGTTCTTCCTATCCTCTTATTATTTTGATTATGTAATCTTGTATTTCTTTTACTTATGTATATGTATATGATGATGAATGATGATTAAAAATGTTATGTGGGGATTTGGTGTTGATAGATTGGATAAACATGGGTAAAATGATGGACAAAATACATGTAAAATGGGTAAATCTTGTTTAGATTGTTGGCTGTATAAAACAGTAAAGGACCACATGTTAGACTGATAAAATGGAAAATTAGAAGCAATATACAGTAAGTAATATGTCTTGTACACATGTGAGAGTTGGTCATGCAATGGAATCATTGTAATGAGTGAGATATGATCAAAACAAGTTTAAAGTACAAATCTGAGTTCACTGTTTTGGACGATTTTTAGAAAATACTTAGAGGATGATTCAACAGTAGCTATAGAACAGTTAAATGGAGCACTTATCATGTAGTTTATGTGATAAAAATTTGAGCTTCTATCTCCATATAGAACTATAAATATGGCAGTTTTGGTGAATATGAGAATAAAAATCAGATTTTTGGAAATTAAAGTATAATACTATTATATAAGCACTCAAAATTTAATAGTATAAAATATAAATTAAAACCCACTAACTTATATAATAAATTTATATAAATATTTACAATGGTAAATAAGTGGACATGTTAATAAAAATGGTAACTTGTTAAGTTTTATAAGTTATAAAACTATAAACATGATTTTTACGACTTTTTCGGCTAATACCGTAAAATTAACGTTTTTGTTAAATAAAACTTAGATGGTTGGACCCGTCTAATGTAAACTTTATAAAACTTATATACTGATATATAAACATATATAACAAGTAAAAACCGATAAGACCCGAACTATATGACATACGGACGTTAACGGACTAAATTAACGTTATTGGACTAATAATACAACAAAAATGGACTAAAACACTTATAAACTTATTATTGGGCTTGACCCATTTAGGCCCAACTTGTAAAGTGTAGATACTGATAATATAAGTACAAAATGGATTAAAACAAGATAAATAACTTATAATAAGCTTATTGGACTTAAAACGTGTAAATAGGTAAAACTAGTAAACTAGTATAAAAGTTACCGACATATAACACTAAAATGAGTAAACGAGAATATGTAAACCCACTTGATCATCATATATATATAATAATCATATGTATACATAATTGTTATTTTTATAAAGTCATTGGACAAGAGTCTAAGACCGATCATTATTTATATAGGTTTCCGTGATTGAAGCACGTACCGTACGACCGAATTGCCGATAACCCGCCTTCCCATATCAACGTGAGTTCATAGCCTCGCACTCTTTTAAATGTTTTATAAATGTTTTATAAACCCGCGAGGGAGATAACATGTTAGTTTTTATAAAATAGGACACCATTTGTCCCGATTGTTTGTTTATTGATTTTGGACCCGAATGATTGAATGACCCGATTGTATGACCCAATAAATGAATAAAGGACCCGATAGATGAAATTAAATGGATTATTAAAGTTAGGTTATGTCACTAAAAGTCCCATTAGCATGAATTGTGAACTACCGGGATTTGGTAGACGCTTATGCATTTAATAGTACTATTTGGGGACGATCACCCCAGTTCGCGCCTTGACGGTTGATCCCCGTCGTGCCACATTGATTGGTAAGCGAATTTATGTATGAGAAGGTTTCCATAGCGTGACCTTTGTGACGACACGCTACTTTAGATGGGCAAAATTGGTATCGGGTTAGCTACCCGTTGTTGGTTTAGTAAGGTAACAATGTCATGCGGCTTATAATAATCCAAAACTAACGAAATACTATTAGACGCTCCGAATTACGATGTATTGCCTGACTAGCAATACAGGGTCATACTATTGATATTATGTTCGTGTTTTGGTTTTCATAACCATATTCATATAACGGTTTTTTTTATTTTCATACAACGTCATAAGACGTATTGTATGATGTTTTTACGACATTGGCTCGTATTATGATTTTTAAGGCAAATGCCTATATTATGATTTTGATGAAGATTTGTATAAAATGACTTTGGATATTTTATGGCCTATAAAAAAATGATTTGTACAAAATGATTTTCAGTAATAATTTTATACTGATATTATATTGATGGATTTTATTAAACTCTATGAATTCACTCGGCGTTATCGCTGACCTTTTCTTTTAACATGTTTTATCTCAGGTACTTGAAGGTAATTCTCGGGAAGACGACAAGAATTCATGGCCCGCACTTAAACAATATTTTCCATTCAAATACTTTGTAAAACTTTGTATGAAATAATATTACTTGGGACCGATGTAACTTTGATATTTATGAATGGAAATTATTTATTATTAAACGACGCGATTTTTATGCGTTGTCTATGATGTGAGTAATGTGCTATCCCGTAACACCAACTAGTCTTCCGCTGTACTGAGTTGTATAAATTTGGGGGTGTTACAGTTTGGTACCAGAGCTCTCGTTATAGAGAACGAAAGATTTTTAAAACCAAGGTTTTGAATAAAACATTTCAAAATCTTTTAATTATAAACATTTTTCTAAAAATGTCTAAAAATCTTTTGACTATAACGGTGCCGAAGAATTCCCGAGTTACCGACAAGGCCAAGACTGAGAAGTGTTATTTTAATATATATATAACTTGGATTATATATATATATATATATATATATATATATATATATATATATATATGATGTAATTTTATTACATGATTGTTTGATGATTATTTTGATATTTATACGAGGTATTTATACGACGTAGATTGTCACAATGTACCCTAAATCCCCTAGTAAATTAATCGAAGCTATTCTCGTAGGAATTATAGCTATCCTAGATCTAAACCAAGTTGTGGATATTTATGATCCCAACAAATGGTTGATACTCGTAGAATTGTAGATATTAGCTGATTGTGATATTGAAAAAGAATTGGCGAGATTAAATCTGATATCGATGTCATGACGATCTTTCCTTATAGAGTGGAGTTTGACAAAACGTTATCACCTGGAAAGATGTCATCTGATTCGTTGTCACCCAATTCTTAAATTGAAATCGAAAAGGTGAATGTTGCACTTGAGGCTGTTATTGGAACCATTACCCAAAAGCCTCATGCCACTAATACCTTTCCGAGAAGTCTAGTTGAATGATCAAGTCATTTCATATTAATGACTGATTTGATAATTGTTGTTGTAAGAGCTAATAGGATTGGAAATTAAGTGTTGATTCATAATGAGATTGTATTGCCTTTACAAGGCCGAAGAATAAGGTTGAAAGTATTGGTATATGAAGTAGGATATCGTCTTGAGTATAAAATTTGTTAAAACTTGAATAAAGTGAAATTTAACTCGTATGGAATATGAGATTATTAATAGAAGTCGTTAAGTTTTATGATTGAATTATAAGGTTTTAATTGATTGTTGATTCGTGTTAAGGGTTGTTCCTAGGCCATTGTCCACTGACGAGGATGCCCAGTGTCCGAGAAATAAATTGAAGAACTCTTCTTCTGAATTGAGACCGATGGATCTTTTGGGACATGTGGAACACCTAATGACTCTTGTAGATTAGTATTCATTGTGGTATCTTTTGAAAATAATCCCTAACTTAACCGAGACATCAGTTGGTAGGATGAGTTCTGATAATTGTATGACATAGTGACACGTAATGTGTTACGGTACAATTTGACTTGTTTGTGATTAATGAAAAGACTACCTTTGATTGCTAAATCCTACATGTATCAATGTTATCTATCTTTTCTTGCTTGCCTCTAATGCTCGCATTAGTGATGCAACCATTGAACAAGTACTCATCTTGAATCGAGTTACGTTGTGAATTATTCTTTTGAGTGCCATTGAGGTCATGAACCTCATGATTATTTGGCTAAGCTCATTTCCTATCATATTGTAGTTAGTTCTTGGTGAACAACTCTTCATCACTCTTTTGCAGATCACACCTTATTTTTATAAAGTTAAAAACCGTATCCTTTGAGAAAATTGAATTTTCATCATTATAAGGATTATTCATAGTGAGAATTATAAGTGATTGTTATTGAAATGAGGTTGTTTATAAAACGCTTTGGAAACTTAATTGTTTTCATAACAAGGAAAATCTTTGTAAATTTATTTTGATTCTTATTTAAGAATTAAGCATGAAAATGTTTTTATTATAAACATGATGATAAAATTTTGACGAACTGAGTATTGCATCGTTAATCTTGAAATTGTATATAGTTGCGCGCCTACATACAATTTGGAATGGACCATTCAAGGCTGATTAGTAGTCACCATAAAACTAATGAATAAACACTACATTTTCTTTGAAGATTGTGAAAGATTAAATTTTATGAGATCTGCAAGAAGTGAAAAATAGGGACATAGTGTTAGGGACACCTGCATATGTGCCTGTAGCATCTATTCTTCTGAGTCGAATTTACTCATCTGTGGACATTGTCTTATTTGACAATTGACAATTCTTTCTTGTCCAATTCTCCCGTAGTGAGATTCTTAGGAAAAGTATCTGATTACCGAGTGTTGATACCCGACTGGATGTATCGACATTCCTATCATTTCTTTTGATTTGGTTTCATTTGAATGACCTGGGTAACGATTCGAGGAGCTTTCGAATGCGTACTCAAATTATGAAAACATGGGATATATTCATATTCGTTAAATGTTTTCATCTGTATCTGATTTGAAATTCTCACAAATAGATTATGCGTTGACCTTACTCTTTTAATAGTAGTTGTGTCTCCAGATATCCTTGAATTTGTAAAGGATTATGAATTATTATTAGTCTTTTGAGAAGTTCACATCTTATCGACGACAATGAAACTGAAAAGTTGATAATGCCGGTAGAATGGATTGATTGATTATGACATGACGACATTGTCTTAATTGATGGGAACTCGAGTAGAATTCCCTAAATGATAAGATGTTGATTATAAAAAGTAATCTAAATAATTCTTGATGGATGACCATATCCCGCATTTAGACTTAAAATTATACCGTGAATGGTTGTGAACTAATTATAGATATTGTAATATAGAAGAACCTAATATGAAGAGCTATGGTGTTATCATTCCTTATATATATAGATTACCGTGAACTGATTAAATTGACAATCGAAAACGATATCCATAACTCGAAATGGAAGATTTGTTCGATCATTTACAAGGTTTTAGCGTATGTTTTAAAGATTTGATCCATAGCATGGTTATCATCAACTTCGCATCTGCGAAAGAGATTATCTATTCCAATCACTACATCCGGTGATTGTAATGAATATTATGAGTTTCACATGATGTCATTTGGATTGACCAATGCACATGTAGCATTCATAATTTGGGTGAATCACGTGTGTAGGCTGTAATTTGATAAATTCATGGTCGTGATCATTAAGGACTCTATGTTTGTTTATAAGAATAAGAATGAGTTTATAATTATTGATAAATTGACCTGAATTGGCCGAACAATTAAAACCTGTACCTTGAATAATTAACATGAGATTAAAGACTTAATCCTTTACATAAAATGACCATTGGATTAATGACGGTAAGATATACGCATATAGACTCTTCAAAAATTAAGAGCCCTTTTAAGACTTTGTATTTTATCAAAAAGAAATGGAAATATGTTTTGATAAATGTTTAACAAAGGATTTCTAGGGATTATTACCATATACACAAAACATTTAACTAAACTCCTATTTAGGGGTAAATGTTTTTGCATACCTTAAGACAACTTAAGAAGGATTGAGGAAAACCATTTAAACCATAACTTTAAATTTGAAACGACAATTTCTGTTTTTCAAATAAGAAAATTTTGACCAAAGTATAACCAAAGATTTTTTTTTCGAACATTTACGAATCTTATTAAATATTTTCGATAAATCAACAAAAATCTTGTTAATTAAATTCAAATTTATTTTGAACATTTTATATAATTGGTCGAACTAAGAAATTTAAAATTTTTACGTTTACGATTCATAAAAATTAACTGATTATTATTTAATTAATTATAATAATTATCGACGCTTTAGACGACGGATTGAGTAAAACGGATAAAAATGATAGTAAACACGAAACTAAAACATAGAAGATATGAAGAAAGAATTTTGAATAAATACGGTTGTGATATTTATTTCATCAGGAAGGTGAACGTAATTACTGACGCATAATATAGAAAGAATATCTGAGTGAATTGTGGACATGATAATTATATCATCATGAGAAATGAATATAAATACTGACACATTATGTAGAAAAGATAAAGAATCAATTAAGATGTATTTCTTAATAGCGACGGTGCAAAATAAATTGCCAAACAATATAAAAAAAAATAAACGATGTTTGTAAAAAGGATAATATAAATAGTGAAAGGGATTCGCGACGAATGTGAACCATTAAAAGTGAGAAGCCAATAGCGTTAAATGTTTTAAAGGCCACTTGTGGTTGTATAAATATGGAGGATTGTGAGATAGAGTGATGTTGGAATTTGTAAGTATAAGTATTCTATTTATGTCATTTATGACTAAAAGTATCTTTGTCTGAAGAAGTTGTACTAATGACAAATTATGAAGGCAGATATCGCCTCAAACATTAGTAAACGTCTAGCTATTGCAAAGGTCATCATCTGAATTAGATTCGATTTGGGTCATCGTCGATAGACTGACCAAATCTGCTAATACCATTCCCGTTAATGACAAATGCGAAAGAGTTATGTAAACATAGTGTGCCTGTATCGAACATCTTTATCAAGATCCTCGCTTCGCATCAAATTTCTAGAGATTTGCTCAGAAATCATTGAGAACGAACCTTGATGAGAGTACTATGTACCACCCCAATCGAAGGGACGAGGTAAAGTAACGATACAAAGTAATATAAGTGTTGTTTTATGTTTGAATGATTGACCTTTGATAATAAACCGTATAATCGTTTTCCTTTGGAGAGATTATCATTGATAACCATCGTGTTAGGATTAAGATCGAATCTTGTTAGGATCTAAATATTAGAGCATCTGTAAGCAGGAGTTGAGATGAAGACACCCGACATACACCCATTGTGAGTTGGACATGTCTTTTAGGTTTAAGGTTTCCTATGATGGCGAACCTATCCTTGCAAAATACCCGACCCGCGAGATCTGAAATGATTGTTGAAATTAGGATTTGATTATTAACTGCCGATATTGGGCAGGAGGTTATGTGAATATGAAATGTAGATCTTGAAGTGCCAAATGGGTAGCGAAGTTATGCCAAAATTTTTAACCTTGGAAAAATGAATTTATTATCTGACAAATCATGGGATATAAGTCCCCGTTGTATGGGACCATTGAGATGATATAAAAGATTGGTTTGAAAGCCATATAAGCTGGATCTACCCTAGGACTTCAAAGACTGCGTGAATTATGTTTCGTATATCGAACTTGATGGAATATCTATCAAGTGAGAATCTGATTATTCTTAGTAATGTTTAGATCGGCGAAAAGTTGCATTCATCAAAAACCCGTGAACATCATGGATAGAGAAAGTAAGTCAACATTAAGCCTGATCTTATTCCCGTAGTTATGTTTGCTGAAACTCGCGTATTGTAATAGATTACACTTATGAGAAAAGATCAGGATGTGTAGGAAATACCCACATGGCTTTAACTCTATAAGAAGCGAGTAGTAAGATGATCTTTGAGGACAAAGATCCTGTTTAGGAGTAAATGCTATGACAATCCGTCAATTTATGGTTGATATTTTATTCTCGATATTTGTTTGAAAACATTATTTTAATGTTACAATAATAACTCACTTATTTTTGGGAAGAAATTTGGATTTACGTCTTGAAGTAGCGTCGACTACGTCTAAACCGGAGTATTCAACGTTACGTGCTTACGTTTACATACACCGTCTTTGGTGACAGTCCGACATTTCAGAAAATAAATTTATCCGTGAATATTATTTTGGAGTTTTAAATTTGTGTTAGTTCATAAACTCACAAATTTACGAGAAGAGATTAGGACTTACGATTTTATTTTAACGTCCTTTACGACTAAACCGGAAACCTTAGGATTTCGTAATTACGTTTTCGAACTTCGTTTTTGATGAGACAATTTTTATTAGATTCGTTTTGTGCCATTGATTCATAATTTATAAAAACGTTTTTGGTAAAACGACCCGAGGGCACGCAAATCGAGGAAACTAGAATCGAGGAATACCCGTAAATTAGTGGGATGGGACAAGTTTTACACTTGCCCACTCCACTAAGTGTGGCATCCAACATTAAGCCACCTCACCCCATGAGGTGTCCAAGCATAACTAATAAGCTTCAACACATGTACTAGCCTAACATCTAAGCTAAAGTTACCTCAAAACCATCCAACACTAAACCATTATCTCACAAAACACACATGCAATACCACTCTCATTTCTCTCCTCACTCTCTCTAAAATTCGTCCCAAAACCATCATCAAACACCCCTATTTGATCTATTTTAGCCATAAAAGCATGTGTTATTCATACACATGATGATGCTCCTTTGAAGCCTTGAAGATTGGAGGTGATTCTAACATCCAAGGAGGTGATTTGGTGATGTCCAAGGGCTGATTTCTCAAGGAGTTTTCATGAAGATCAAGGGCTGATTTCACAAGGAATCTACAAATACTTGGTGATCCTAGAAGTGGTGTTGATATCTCATAAGATTGGTTACCCAAAACCAAGTCTTGTTCATCATCAATCCCATCTTTTCATCACTAATGGTGGTATAGAGATTGTTCTTCCTATCCTCTGATTATTTTGATTATGTAATCTTGTATTTCTTTTACTTATGTATATGTATATGATGATGAATGATGATTAAAAATGTTATGTGGGGATTTGGTGTTGATAGATTGGATAAACATGGGTAAAATGATGGACAAAATACATGTAAAATGGGTAAATCTTGTTTAGATTGTTGGCTGTATAAAACAGTAAAGGACCACATGTTAGACTGATAAAATGGAAAAGTAGAAGCAATATACAGTAAGTAATATGTCTTTTACACATGTGAGAGTTGGCCATGCAATGGAATCATTGTAATGAGTGAGATATGATCAAAACAAGTTTAAAGTACAAATCTGAGTTCACTGTTTTGGACGATTTTTAGAAAATACTTAGAGGATGATTCAACAGTAGCTATAGAAGAGTTAAATGGAGCACATATCAGGTAGTTTATGTGATAAAAATTTGAGCTTCTATCTCCATATAGAACTATAAATATGGCAGTTTTGGTGAAGATGAGAATAAAAATCAGATTTTTGGAAATTAAAGTATAATACTATTATATAAGCACTCAAAATTTAATAGTATAAAATATAAATTAAAACCCACTAACTTATATAATAAATTTATATAAATATTTACATGGTAAATAAGTGGACATGTTAATAAAAATGGTAACTTGTTAAGTTTTATAAGTTATAAAACTATAAACATGATTTTTACGACTTTTTCGGCTAATACCGTAAAATTAACGTTTTTGTTAAATAAAACTTAGATGGTTGGACCCGTCTAATGTAAACTTTATAAAACTTATATACTGATATATAAACATATATAACAAGTAAAAACCGATAAGACCCGAACTATAGGACATACGGACGTTAACGGACTAAATTAACGTTATTGGACTAATAATACAACAAAAATGGACTAAAACACTTATAAACTTATTATTGGGCTTGACCCATTTAGGCCCAACTTGTAAAGTGTAGATACTGATAATATAAGTACAAAATGGATTAAAACAAGATAAATAACTTATAATAAGCTTATTGGACTTAAAACGTGTAAATAGGTAAAACTAGTAAACTAGTATAAAAGTTACCGACATATAACACTAAAATGAGTAAACGAGAATATGTAAACCCACTTGATCATCATATATATATAATCATCATATGTATACATACTTGTTATTTTTATAAAGTCATTGGACAAGAGTCTAAGACCGATCATTATTTATATAGGTTTCCGTGATTGAAGCACGTACCGTACGACCGAATTGCCGATAACCCGCCTTCCCATATCAACGTGAGTTCATAGCCTCGCACTCTTTTAAATGTTTTATAAATGTTTCATAAACCCGCGAGGGAGATAACATGTTAGTTTTTATAAAATAGGACACCATTTGTCCCGATTGTTTGTTTATTGATTTTGGACCCGAATGATTGATTGACTCGATTGTATGACCCAATAAATGAACAAAGGACCCGATAGATGAAATTAAATGGATTATTAAAGTTAGGTTATGTCACTAAAAGTCCCATTAGCATGAATTGTGAACTACCGGGATTTGGTAGACGCTTATGCATTTAATAGTACTATTTGGGGACGATCACCCCAGTTCGCGCCTTGACGGTTGATCCCCGTCGTGCCACATTGATTGGTAAGCGAATTTATGTATGAGAAGGTTTCCATAGCGTGACCTTTGTGACGACACGTTACTTTAGATGGGCAAAATTGGTATCAGGTTAGCTACCCGTTGTTGGTTTAGTAAGGTAACAATGTCATGCGGCTTATAATAATCCAAAACTAACGAAATACTATTAGACGCTCCGAATTACGATGTATTGCCTGACTAGCAATACAGGGTCATACTATTGATATTATGTTCGTGTTTTGGTTTTCATAACCATATTCATATAACGGTTTTTTTTATTTTCATACAACGTCATAAGACGTATTGTATGATGTTTTTACGACATTGGCTCGTATTATGATTTTTAAGGCAAATGCCTATATTATGATTTTGATGAAGATTTGTATAAAATGACTTTGGATATTTTATGGCCTATAAAAAAATGATTTGTACAAAATGATTTTCAGTAATAATTTTATACTGATATTATATTGATGGATTTTATTAAACTCTATGAATTCACTCGGCGTTATCGCTGACCTTTTCTTTTAACATGTTTTATCTCAGGTACTTGAAGGTAATTCTCGGGAAGACGATAAGAATTCATGGCCCGCACTTAAACAATATTTTCCATTCAAATACTTTGTAAAACTTTGTATGAAATAATATGACTTGGGACCGATGTAACTTTGATATTTATGAATGGAAATGATTTATTATTAAACGACGCGATTTTTATGCGTTGTCTATGACGTGAGTAATGTGCTATCCCGTAACACCAACTAGTCTTCCGCTGTACTGAGTTGTATAAATTTGGGGGTGTTACATTAATTCCAATGATTCTTCTAGAATCGGAGGAATCTTCCCAAGGACATACCATAGCTAGAAATAGTAATCCTTAGGAAAGATGGGGAAAGATTGTGAACGTAACTGAATATCGACCAAGTACTTAAGTTAGGAATGGAACAATCACAACAAGGTGCTAGTTATGACGCATTGGTAAGCATTGAAGGGGTTGAAGAATGAAAAAGAATTGTAAAGATAAAGGGTGTAAAGAAAGAAGCCCTCCTTACAACCTTAGGTAGAAACCAGGTCAACACATATGCTATTGAGATCATTTTAATGATGCTTGATATTGAAGATAGACATCATGGACCCAGTGATGCAATGCACAACCCATCCCAACTAAGTCAGATATCTCTCAAAAGGTATTTGTTTTATTCACACGGAGACAACGCATTATAATCGATTTATTCACTCCGAGTAAATTGGTATTGAAATGGTGGCACTCCTCTCCAGCCTCCGATCACTAAAATCCAAAATGCATGATCGAGTCTAGAGCCATTTGAGATCATCAAATATCTCATTAGGACACACTTCCATATTTCATTGCTTCTTCACACTCTATGAAAAGTAAGAAAGATATTAAGATTCCTACGCAAATCTTTATGATCTTGCCTGAACATCCGAGTAATACGAAAGTATTTAAAATGAAGATGGAAATCCTTCTTGAGCGAATATCAAAAAGCTCATGGTAGGTGACTGGTGCGATTCTTTATGAATCAAACTTGTGATAACTGGAAAGCAACAGTGGTATAATTCTTAACTGAACTTAAACACGTTCCAGGCCTCTACGCAATATCTTAGTGATCTTGCCAGAAAACTCAGAGTGATACCTTAGTGTTCACAGTGATGAGTGGAAATCCTTCTAGTGTTAACCTTAAACATCACTTGGTAGGTAACTTGCAAGATTCAATATGAATCAAGCTCGTGACAACTGGAAAGCAATGATGGGGCGATTCTTTAATGAATCAAACTTGTTCCAGGAATCAGAATTGACGGTTTCAATCATGCAGATAATTTTATCCAAATGATTCACTCTTTACGTTCGCAGTCAGCTTTGGACGGTCGAGTAAAGAGAATAGGTTTACCCGCGAAATCTTGTCAAGGAGATTTTTAATTAAATCTACTTGCCACAAGTACGATATTTTATATCGTCCAACGATCTTCACCGACCGGAGGTAATATGCTATCAAAATAGAATGAAATGTTCAAAGCGATTTCATTCGTGTCTACTTATGTTGAGGCATTTGAAGACGGTGGCGATGCGGAATCCGAGAAGAAGTCGTCCCGCATGCTTATACTTTATGCACTTAATACTTCATCCAATTCTAGAAAGCCTAAAAGTCAAGTCTTCCGCTGTATCGAACTCTTAAGCTTTCAAGAATTATGAAGGTATAAGTATGTGGGACATGAAGTCACGAAGAGGCGAAGATCACAAGTGAAGGATGCACAAGTTCAAGGAAAGAGATTAATGCTAAAGATTGATATCAAAGATCACATCAGCATGTTCACCAGATAAGAAAAAGAAAAGAAAGACAAAGACTACGAGCTCAAGACAAGCATAGTATGCTAGGTTTATTTTATTATTGTAACTTGGGTAACGCCCTTGTTTGGAGTGACCTCCCTTAAGGGGATATTGTTGGAAATACGTTTTTACGTATTTAGGAAGATTCGGTAACTCTGACAATATATTAAGTAGTAGCTCGTAGTCTAGATATCTTTATATATATCAAACAAGGAAAAGCCCGGTCCATGCTTGTATGGCCGGCCCAATTGTAAGCCGAAGCCCATCTTATGGGCTTGGTATATAAACCCTCTCCTTAGATGGAGAGGGTGTTGGTTTACATAACTTTACACATAGTAAAAGTGTGTTTTCATACTTTCTCTCTCAAAGTGTGTGTGTGTGTTCTTACCATATTTCTATATCTTTCTCTCTCTAAAATATAAGCTAGATTTACAATATCCTACAATTTGCTAGCTCAAGAGTCATACGTGTTGGTATAAGATCCGGTAATGATAACTTCTTCCAAACACTTAATGGCATTAATTGATACCAGCCCCGAGATCAGCTAAGGCAGTACATTACTTGATTTGAGAAAATGAACAAGATAACACAAAACAACCGGGATCTCCAAGTTTCTCCGGAAGTTCTTTGAGAAGGACTTTAGAACAATTTTCATTTAATTGAGTATTGACAAATTCAACCATCTTTTCCTTCTTACTAAGCAACTCCTTGAACACTTTAACAAATTTCGGCATTTGGACAAGTCCTTCAACAAGGCTAATGTTAAAGTTCATTTGGGAGATCATCTTCAAAAAGGAAGTAACTTGAGTATCCTCCTTAGTGAGTACTTTGCACTTGTCTAACCGAGAAGGATAAGGAATATTGGGCTTAGGATGTGTAGGTGGAGAAAATGAAGGTGTAGAAGGTGAAGGTTGAGAGGTTGAAGGTTTAGAGGGTGAAGGGTTAGAGGCTGAAGGTGGAGATGGTAATGGAGAACTAGTACTAGGCGTGGTAGTAGGAGGGATAAATGGGGGTGGAGGAGGTGAAGGTGGAGTAACTAGGGGAGGGATAGAAGGTCCTATTAAAGTGGTCCACTGCGTATTGTAATAGCACTCACATTAGCTCTAGGGTTGGTTTTGGTTGTTGAAGGAAGAGCACCTTGGGGACGAAGGGCTTGAAACATTTGAATGAATTTCCTAGCCGTGGACTCTTGCATTTCCTTTAATTTCTTATCTTGTTCCTAAATCTTTTGAAGAACTAAGTCCATTTGTGGATTAGGTAATTGAACCCTTGTTGTGGAAAACCTTGGTTTGGGTATTGGTTGTATGGTGGAAAACTTTGAGGATTAAAACCTTGGTTTAGATAAATTTTATTTTGCACATTAAGGGACTTGATTTGCATTATAGCCCTTCACATTTATATTTCCTTGAAAATTAGCTCGTGGTGGCCCTTGGTTGTTTTAGGTAGTGGGGGTGGTCTTTGTTGAAAACCGGGTGTGGCCAAATAATTAGTGGAATTATAGGAAAAATGATTAACATCTGTTGTCCCATATATTATGTGATTCTACACGAATTAAAGAAGAGAGGAAGATAGAAGATAGAGGAATTCTAGAGAGAGAAAGTAGTGAGAGAAAGTAGAGAGAATGGTTGGAACTTTTGGAGGATTAGATTAGAGAGAGAATATGAAAATAACCAACACCCTTCCTAACATGCTAGGAAGGATATTTATAACCTTTGCCTACATGTGGCATAATGGGATATATGATTATGGGCCGGGCTTTCCTTTTGGGCTTTGGTTACTTATGAATGACCTTAGCTTAAATTTAAGCCCGTAATACACGACTAACCTAGTACCTATTACAACGTTCTAATATACGATACATAATAAACATATGACCGAGCATTTTTGTTTGACTCAATATTTTAGGACTAACAATCTCCCCCAATGAGAGGTCATTACCCTTTATGAGAGGTCATTACCCTTTTTCATTTGGAGATTTGTAGAGATTACTAATCTCGCCATAAATGAGTCTCGAACGTGTAATAGTAGTCTTGTTTCTTCATGCTGTGATCTTTGAGCCTTTGTTGTTGTCTTTTGACTTTGTCTTTAAATCTTGAGATCTTCAAATCATCCTTGATTAGACTTTGCCATCTTGCGATCTTGTGTCTTCATCCACATGCTCACACTATTAATTGTTGAATATGTCTTTAGGCATGAGCATGTGGTTTTGAATCTTTGACTTTGCTGAGTACACCGTGACGCCACCTTCTTGAGACAAAACATAGACACGGACTGAATGACTTTGATATTCGTCCTAAATCGGTAGCGTTTTACCTCCGGTCGGTGAAGACCGTTATACGAAATTAAATATCATACCTGTGATTAGGAAGATTCAATTAAGAATCTCCTTGACAGGGTTTCGCGGCTGTACTAGCCATTCTCTTTACTAGACCGTCTCAAAGCAAGACTGCGAACATAAAGAGAGAATAAATTGGATAAATATTCGCTTTATTTAAGTCTTCAATTCAAATTCCTGGAACAAGTGTGATTCATAAACAATCTTACCATTGTTGCTTTCCCGTTGACACAAGCTTGATTCATAAGAATCTCACAAGTCACCTACCGTAGCGCTGTTTGAGGTTGACGCTAGAAGGATTTCCATTCGTCACTGTGAATATTAATGAATATCACTCTGAATGTTCTGGCAAGACCATAAAGATACTGCGTAGAAACCTGAAACGAGTTTGAATCAATTCAGAATCCAACCACTGTTGCTTTCCAGTTTTACATATGTTTAATTCATAAAGAATCTTGCATATGACCTACCGCAGTGCTATTTGATGTTAACACTGGAAGGATTTCCATTCATCATTGTGAATTGATATGAGCAAAAACTCATATCAATTAATCAACAAATCACCCTAAAACACAAGAAAAATACCTAAACTTTGTGCTATAAAGCGGAATTATGTGGTATGTTTTGTGTTTGTGTGCAGATAGGTAAGAAGGATGAAATTTCAAGCAAACAAAGGAAAAATCAAGCTTAATTGGATGAAAAAGACAAAGAAGGATCAAAAGTGACAAGACTTTAAAGACAAAGGACCTATCTTAACAATCTGCCAAAGATGAAGGACCAAAAGTGTAAATTTGTCAAAGTTAAGATCAAAGTTAAATTTGGTCAACTCTCAAGTCAATCAAGTCAAAGGGCTTAAATGTTTAAAAATGCAAGCTGAAGGACTGAAATTGTCAAAGAAATGAAGATTATAGCTCAAAAGTTCAAACTGCCAAAGTTGAGGGGTTAACTCTGCCATTTGTTGGAAGTTCTATGTGCTTGATCCGTGTCTAAAGTTTTCAACCAATAGGAAGCAAAGAAACAAGAGTCTTGTATTGCCAAACAAGCGCCACCTGGCCACTTACAGCCGTCAGCAATTAATAACCGAATCCCAACAGTGTCCTCCACTACTTCAGTTCTCCACCAATAGAAACACGCCATGCAATAATCCTTTTATCCACTTTGGATAGCAATCGGTGTGCTTCTCTCTTAACCAATAAGAACCTGCCACGTGTCATCTTCTTCAACGAAATTTGCCAGGAACAGGTTTGAGCTAGGATGCGTTTCAGAAGATCATATAAACATCAAAAGTGATCGTTTTTTAGAGAGGAATACAACCATACAACTCAATTAACATGACAACATCTCAATCAA
The DNA here is from genome assembly GCA_025667525.1 of Glebionis coronaria. Taxonomy (NCBI): domain Eukaryota; kingdom Viridiplantae; phylum Streptophyta; class Magnoliopsida; order Asterales; family Asteraceae; genus Glebionis; species Glebionis coronaria. Next base: position 328,624,805 of record CM046879.1, read on the forward strand.
AAATCCCCAAAAGTGTTCTTTCACCTGCAAATTCAATTAAGCAGAATTGTCCACGTGGAAGCTTTTGATTGGCTCTGACACGTCACAATCCCCAACTACTTCACATCTGCATTCTATAAATACCCTAGATTATCTTTCGTTTCATGTAATGTAGAAAAGTGTGAAAACACACACACTTTCAGTTTTCTCTCATCTCTGTTAGTTTTTAGCATAACAACTCAAGAGTCTGACAAACTCTTGAGTCTGTTATTAGTTGTAACAAATTTACCAGCCTTGTAACTACCTTTCCAATTCAATCAATAAAAATTCACTTTCATCTTCCTTCATTACTGTTCATTCACTGCATCATTGTTACTCTGTTGCTGTTCTAGTTAGTTATGATCACTATTTGATCATGATTAGCTAATTGAGAAGATTTGTAGCTGATTGATCCTGTTCAGTTCATTTCAGTTGCAGTTCTAGTTGATTTTGCAGCTTTCTTGTTCAACAATGGAGATTTAGATGATTGTAGCTGATGATTTGTAGATGTTTGGTGTATTCTAGTGCTAAGGTGGTGGTTAGCACTAGCTAGAAAGCTCAGCGCTTCTCTACTACCCAATGGAGGCCTAAGCTAGAAGGTTTCAATTTCGGAGTTTTAATTCCACTGAATTGTTGGTTGCATGCTTAATTCCTAGATAATTCTTGAGTGAATGCATGATAAAAGGTGTTTAGCTAGTATTTGATCTGGTTTTAGTGTCTGAGTAGCTTTATTGTATTGTTTGATTGTGGTTACTTTGCACTTCATTCTAGCTAATAAACTTGTTCTGATATTGTTTTTCATTCAATCTAGCCAATTGCCTAAAAACTCTTCATAAAATTTTGTTCAAGTTAAGATAAGTAGTGTTTGGGATTAGCTTGATAGTTGTTTTTCAAGTGTTAGATTTTGGAAAATTCTAGTTCATTTCAAGTCATCTAGTCATAGCATAAACATTTAAGTCATTTTCTAGTCAAGGTTTTAGTCAAAAAGGCAATTGGTGTACAAAAAGGTTTGGGTCAGTTTTTGTTAAGTATGTTTTCAGAAAGTTGTGATTTTCAATTTCTTAGCATTTCTTTGTTTCTTGATGAAATCCTTTGAAACTAGCTTTTAATCATCACTCAATATATGAAGTTTTAGTGTGTAGAAGGAGATTATACAGTATCTAGTTTTGAGTGAGTAATAAGCACTTTATTAAGCACTTGAGCAATTGCATTTCCCTTTGATAAAAACATGGATTGATTTCTCATATCTCCATTTCCACTTCAGAAATCTGTTAATTTTCTTTCACAAATCAATTTAGAAAGTGTTCCTTGATAAGTTTTGAGAATTTGAGCTTTTTGAAAAATCTGGTCAACAAAAGTCAACATAAGCTCATTTTAGCTTATTTTCAAAATTAGAGCTTATTAATGGATCATTTTCCTTGAAACTAGATTTCCCATTCTTCTCTTGAGCTGTTTAATAAGTTTCTTTAATAAAATCAAGTAGTGCATGTGTAGCTTATCAGTTAGCTTATTTTGAGCTTATTAGAAATTGCTTATCAGAGTTTTAGCCAGTTTCAGCTTAATTCCTTAGACAGGTCTAGCTTAATTTTGATTTTAAGTCGTTTGAAATTGGTTTGAGCTAATTTGGTCAAGAAACGAGCTCAAACGGGCTTATTTTAGTCTTGACCCCGTTTTTGTTAAATAACTCTTGGAAATTGCAGTTAAGTCCTTCTAGTTTTAAACAGTCTTTAATTCAAGTTAATCTTTCAACTAATTAGGGTTTGCAAAGATTAAGTCCTTGTATTTTCAAAGTTGTTAAAAAGTGGTTAGTTAGTTTTCAAATTAGTTGGAATTTGGTTACTTGTTTAATAAATTTTCATTTTTAGTCCATTTAGTTTACTGATTTTATATAAATAGTCCCTAGACTTGTTGACTTTGTATGTTTAGCATTTAATTTTCATTGAATTTACATTTTAGTCCTTATAGTTTGTAGAATTTACATTTTAGCATTTTACTTGAATAAAAACTTGGTTTGTGCACTTTGTTTTATGTATATGTAGACTGTATTTTTCATTTTAGCAAGGCTTTGTTTGAATTAGCTATAGAATATCCAAATACTTTACCAACCAAAAACAATTAAAAACTCGATCTTGTTAGGACTTTCAATTTGTTAAGAACTGAGAAAAACGAACTTCAATTATACACATTTCAAATGGCGCCGCTGCCGGTTCTTTGACTTTACGAGAGACTATCGATTGACGGTTTTCATTGGCTTTTGGGATCTGTTCACCTAGTGAACGTTATTTTTACGTATCATAAATCAAAAACAAATAAAAAATAAAAAATATAAAAATATATAAAAACTAAAAAAATTAACAAAACAATTCTTTTCCTAAAGAATTGACCAAACAAATTAAAAAATACAAAAAGCAATCTTTTTCCTAAGAGATTGCACCCAAAAATATATATTATTGGATTTCCTTGGTTTTTATGTACATATAGTATTTTCTCTTAAAAACTCATAAATACAAAAATATTTTCCATATATTATTATAAGTAAATACGTATACGTATAAGAACAACCAATTCACATATTCTCCATAAGTATTGCTAAGGCAATACACCGTGTTGAGGGGCGTTCCGGTCCTTGACACGTGTATCGATCAAACAAATAAAGCAAGAATAGATAAATACTTCCAATAAGCAAAAATTCAAAGAATACAAACAATTAAGTGAATAGAAAGGCGATGTGCTTAAAATGCCATCTAAGGGTCAATAGGTACTTAAGTGCTTCGCGCCACCTAACCCCCCGTTCACTTGTGAGTATTCTAAGAAGGAAGGCTTCATTAGGGGTCTTGCACCCAAGTAGTACATACGTATATTATTATTTTCTTGTGGATATTTCATATTGAAACTCGAAGGGGATAATCCTTTTCTCTTCAAAGTCACACGAGAGCTTCTCTCTCATTCCTCGTATTGAGTTGCATGCTCACTCGCGGGCGTGCACAAATACCGATTGGTGTACAACCCCTTCCTCCGAAAAGGAAGAAAAAGAGAAAGAGTAGGAACACCACCGCCCATCAAGCCGATCACGAGAATCGTTATTTGATTCATCCACAACAAGAAGCCATGGCTAGAGTTGATACTCGTTCTTTGAGGGAACGTTCGCAATCCAATGTGCACGGATATGCCGATGCTATCAAGATTCCCGATAATCCCGCAAATTCATTTGAGCTAAAAACGGCTATGATTAACTTGGTTTCAAACACACCTTTCTATGGTAACAAGAATGATAATCCTCATGATCACCTTAAGAGATTTCTTGCTCTTTGCAATACTATTAAGTATAATGGAGTTCCCCATGATGCTATTAAGTTTATATTGGTGCAATTTTCACTAGAGGGACCCGCTAAGCATTGGTTAGACACACAACCACCCGATAGTATCACCACATGGGATGGTTTCACCACTAAGTTTTTGAACAAGTTCTTTCCCCTATCTAAGACTACGGCTTTGAGGAACTTAATTATAGGCTTTCAACAAAAGCCTAGTCAAACTTTTAGTGATGCTTGGGAGGAGTTTAGAGAGTTATTGAGGAGATGCCCTAACCATGGATTGGATGAAGTTCACCAAATCAATACTTTCTACAATGGCCTTAAACCTCATCATCAAGACTCACTCAATGCTTCCGCGGGAGGGAATATTCTTCTTAAATCCATTCAAGAGGCTTGGGATATTATTGAGACCAAAGCAATGGTTCAAACCAACACACAGTTTGATGAAAGAGTCCATGTCATTCAAGAAGGAAGTTCCAATCCATTGGAGACTCAACTCATTTCATGCATGCAAGCATTTACTCAAGCTCAAAAGGAAAGTCAAACATTCATGCAAAATTCTCAAAAGATGCAAGAAACAATGATGAATGACTTGATGAAGCTTTCTATGGTAAATCATTCCATAAATGATGTGCATGCCATTACTCTTTCTTGTGTGACTTGTGGAGGTCCCCATTCCTATGAACAATGTGATAAGGTGCGAGGTTATCAAGGGGAATGTTATGCTTACCAAGAGGAACATCGTGAACACTTCAAGCCAAATATCAATCCTAATAACCTTTCTTATAAGTCCCAAAATTACCTTACTCCACCGGGATTCCCACCCCAACCACCCACCCAACTTCAACAAAATCCTCCTCAAGTGTTACAAAGGAATCAAGGTCAAAGACCACCTTACCAAGGGAATAACTATAGACCACCAAATACCTTTAACAATCAAGGAAATAACTTTCAAGGTAACAATCAAGGGTTTTACAATCAACCTCCACCTTTCCAACCCCAAGGTTTTCAAGGAAATGTGCCATAATATTTTAACACAATTGAGCTTCTTCAAAAAATGAATCAAGAGAATGAAAGGAGGTTCCAAGATAATGAGAAAAGAATGAGAGAAATGCATGAAGCCAATGAGAAAAGAATGAGAGAAATGCATGAAGAATCAAATAAGAAGTTTATGATGCTTTATAATCAAAGACCACAAGGAGCTTTACCATCTAACACACAAACAAATCCAAGAGCAAATGTCAATGCTATTACAACAAGAAGTGGAAAGACAACAAAGGAATCTTCACCTCCTAAGCCTCCTATTGATACACCCACTTTTGTTCCTACATGTGACAAGCCTTCTACATCTAGTTCACCATCCTCAAGTTCTCCCATTTCTCCCACTTCCACACTTACTCATGAAGAAATCAATAAGGAAAATCCTTCATCAACCACTCAACCACAACCAAAACCATGTCTCCCTTATCCATCAAGATTAAGAAAGGAAAAGCTTAAGAACAAGGATAATATCCAAGTTTCAAACTTTTTGAGGATGTTCAAGCAACTTAACATCAATATCTCCTTTGCGGAAGCTTTAGCTAATATGCCTAAGTTTGCTAAGATGATTAAGGACTTACTTTCTAACAAAGAGAGATTGGTGGATTTGCCTAATGCTTCCTTGAATGAAAATTGCTCCGCGGTTTTGCTTAAGAAGTTGCCTACGAAGCATGGAGATTCGGGGAGGTTTTTGATTCCGTGCAATTTCCCGGGGGTGGAAAATTGTATGGCTTTAGCGGATTTAGGAGCGAGCATAAATCTTATGCCATTATCGGTTTGGAAGAAACTTTCACTTCCCGAGCTCACTCCTACTAAGATGACTCTTGAGTTGGCCAACCGTACTATAGCATATCCGGTGGGAATTGCGGAGGATGTTTTTGTTGGGGTTGATAGATTTACTTTTCCCGCGGATTTTGTGGTGGTTGATTATGATATGGATCCTAGAGTACCTTTGATTGTTGGTAGGCCATTTTTGAGAACGGGTCGAACTCTAATAGATGTGGCGGAAGGTGAACTTACAATGCGGGTAGGAGATGAGAGAGTTGTGTTTAACATGGGGAAGTTGTCTAAGAAGTTTAATGAGCCCGAGGAGGTAAAAAATATTGATGTCGTAAATGAGGAGGAAACTCATGATGATATCCTTGATGAAGTATGTGATGAATATTTTTATGAAGCTTGCTCAAGTGGAGATTATGATTTACCTCATGTTGAGACCATTGCTTACATTACTTCATCCTTGGATTTTCATAAATCTCAAATAGCTTAACTTTGGTGATTTTGTGATCTATTCCAATCCTCTCTTTGAAACCTCATATGACAATCCACTTTTCCACACTGATGAAGATATTCATGAGGACTTTAGTGATGCAAAATATCTTCTTTGTGATACACCAACATATGATGACTATAGTGATGATGAGCTTTCTACTTGTGATTCTCCATTTGTTGATGATCATACTTCTTTGGGTTTTGAGGAATCACCAATCTTTGATAGACCAATCTATGATGTTTATGGTGATGAGATGGATTCTATCATGGATGAGAGTGATGAGTTTTTAGCGGAGGATATATCTTTTGAGTACACTCTTGGTTATCTTGATGAGGAGGGGGACATCCTATATCTAGAATCTCTTTTGCATGAAGATCCTTTACCTATTTCTTTGTCCACTTTAATCCTTTCAATTGATAAAGGAAAACACGTCATGATGGTTCCTTCCAAGAGCTTGTTGTTACCCATGCCTCCACACTTTTTCTCTCACCATGAGACTACAAGGGAGAGTCTTCTAAGGCAACCAACACTTGTTGTTTTCCCATCAAGGAACGGATTTTTGATCCTGTCATAGAGCTTGCTAAACTATCTCAGTATCCACCTGATGCAACAAAAGGAAAATTTATGAAAGATTTGAGAGCATCACCTTATTACCTTTTGGAGATCATATGGACAACCATTTTGGAGAACAACACCTCACTCTTTTCACCATTGCTTGGGAAGTTAGTTGTGGATTTGTGTTATAAGTGGGATGGTAATTATGTGTTTGATCCTGGGGGATATTTATGGAGTTTTGATGAATGACAACTTGTTTTACCTCATCATGGAGATTTTTCTTAAAAAAGGGCAAAATTTTTCTTCTCCATGATAGGTTCTAGACACTTTTAAAGTGTGGGACGAGTCGAGCTAGAGACTCATTAACTCAAGCATCGTATAACTAGGTTTAGAGTGTTGTAGGTTAGCAATAAGGGTATAGAATTGGAGATAAGTGTAGGGGAGACCTTCTTTTGTCTTCATGTTGTTTGTAGGGTTGCTCACTCATTTCATGCTTTGGAGCTTTTGGAGGAGGCCCTTGTATCTGGTTCACTTCGTTACTATTGTTATCTTTCATTGACACCTTGTGCTTAAACATGAATTCACCAATAGTTGTCCTTTCCTTAACTTGGGTTAAGCAAAGTCTATTCATTGTCATAAGTGTAGGGGAAGTTTTTATACTTCCATGCTCTTAAACATTGAGGACAATTTTTAGCTTAAGTATAGGGGGGTCTTCTATCGAAGTGACCTTACCTAGAACTTGTCATTGTCCTTCATGATAACTTGGAAAATCAATTTTTCAAACATTTTTCAAATTTTTGATTTACTTTGGCCACCAAAATATGCATTCATAATTTTTGCATCAATCATTTTTCATTTGCATAACACATTTGCATTATATATATTTCTTCTTTTATTTTTTCAAAAATATATAAAAAGGAAAAGAAAATATAATAAAAACATGGTTTAACAAGTTTAGACTTCTTTAACATATTAGGCCCGCCATGGATATTTTGACTCAACCCGAGTTTGCTTATCTAAGCATCCTCTAGCTAGTATCCTTAACCATGTAGTCCTTCATTGGTCTATTAGGCTAAGCATCCACCAATCTCATTATTTGAGATTTTAAATTTGTGGAGAATGGGAAATGATAGAGTTGAAGCAAGTATAAAAGGGCTAGATAAAATTCATGATAATTACTTGTGGCTAAACCCTTCTCTTCTTAACCTCTATTTTCTTTGCATGTATATATGTTAATAAATAATCAAGAACGGTTTTAATTGGTTTGTAATCTCTTATGCATTTTTGTCTAATCATTCATGGTTGATATAAGTATGTCTTAAGATTCTAAGTTAGAACGTTTTATGTGTACTAGACTTATGTCATGCTTAATACTTAGCGGGTGTTTTTCCTTTTATTCTTTTCAACTTCCTTTGTGAGGAATAAAGAAAAATAAGAGCGGCTTATGAAAAAAAATGAGTGGCTAGAAGAAAAAAAACAAAAGAAAGAAAAAAAGAAAAAAAATAATTATACAAGACTCCCAAGAGGGGCAGTGTGGTGTTAATTATAGTGACTATTGAGTTCCAATATTACCTTGACGGGTTGCGGGGATTCAATAGATTGCTCCAATCCAATATTACCTTGACGGGTTGTGGGGTTGAAGATCCAAAGTCTCAAAAAGATGGCGGATGTAAATTATTGCGTGAGTTTTATTTTTTCTTTCCTTAGCGAGTGTGTAGCTACTTATGAAAGCATGACATGAGGATTTTACACATAAGACGAATGACTTATTACTCTTGAAACAGACTTATATTAATTGTGAGCGGTTTTTCAAGTAATGGATGAGAGGATTACTTAGGATTAAAACCGTGCTTCCTTATTTTTGGATTTTGCATTTCTTATACTTCACACTTGAAATAAATGAAAAATTTGCCCACAAGCAATTTGCTCAAATAATAACTGGTTCCACATTTAATTGTCATGAATAAGTTGATGCACTTTTTACTTGTGAATACAATGATCCCATTTTTAAGCTTGGTATGGGCAAAGTGAAACTTGAGGGTGATAAGTATCCATGGTACCCAAGCCCTAATCAAAGTCATTGAATTCTTTATGAGTTATTTCCATCAAACCATTTCAAGAAAAACCAAAAAGATGTAAATAGAATTGTTTCTTGTGCATTGCATTGTTAAAAACCAAATTCATGCATCATATAGTGTAGAGTAGTGTAAATGCATTCCATAATGGCCAAGGTGGATTAATTATGAGGATAATGTAAACTTATGCTTTAAAATATAGCATTGCATGAGGATATGACAATGTTCAAGTGTAGGGGATTTGATATGAGCAAAAACTCATATCAATTAATCAACAAATCACCCTAAAACACAAGAAAAATACCTAAACTTTGTGCTATAAAGCGGAATTATGTGGTATGTTTTGTGTTTGTGTGGAAATAGGTAAGAAGGATGCAATTTCAAGCAAACAAAGGAAAAATCAAGCTTAGTTGGATGAAAAAGACAAAGAAGGATCAAAAGTGACAAGACTTTGAAGACAAAGGACCTATCTTGACAATCTGCCAAAGATGAAGGACCAAAAGTGTAAATTTGTCAAAGTCAAGATCAAAGTAAAATTTGGTCAACTCTCAAGTCAATCAAGTCAAAGGGCTTAAATGTTTAAAAATGCAAGTTGAAGGACTAAAATTGTCAAAGAAATGAAGATTATAGCTCAAAAGTTCAAACTGCCAAAGTTGAGGGGTTAATTCTGCCAATTGTTGGAAGTTCTATGTGCTTGATCCGTTTCTAAAGTTTTCAACCAATAGGAAGCAAAGAAACAAGAGTCTTGGATTGCCAAACAAGCGCCACCTGGCCACTTACAGCCGCCAGCAATTAATAACCGAATCCTAACAGTGTCCTCCACTACTTCAGTTCTCTACCAATAGAAACACGCCATGCAATAATCTTTTTATCCACTTTGGATAGCAACCCGTGTGCTTCTCTCTTAACCAATAAGAACCTGCCACGTGTGATCTTCTTCAACGAAATTTGCCAGGAACGGGTTTGAGCTAGGATGCGTTTCAGAAGATGATATAAACATGAAAAGTGATCGTTTTTTAGAGAGGAATACAACCATACAACCCAATTAACATGATAACATCTCAATCAAAAATCCCCAAAAGTGTTCTTTCACCTGCAAATTCAATTAAGCAGAATTGTCCACGTGGAAGCTTTTGATTGGCTCTGACACGTCACAATCCCCAACTACTTCACATCTGCATTCTATAAATACCCTAGATTAGCTTTCATTTCATGTAATGTAGAAAAGTGTGAAAACACACACACTTTTAGTTTTCTCTCATCTCTGTTAGTTTTTAGCATAACAACTCAAGAGTCTGACAAACTCTTGAGTCTGTTATTAGTTGTAACAAATTTACCAGCCTTGTAACTACCTTTCCAATTCAATCAATAAAAATTTACTTTCATCTTCCTTCATTACTGTTCATTCACTGCATCATTGTTACTCTGTTGCTGTTCTAGTTAGTTATGATCACTATTTGATCATGATTAGCTAATTGAGAAGATTTGTAGCTGATTGATCCTGTTCAGTTTATTTCATTTCAGTTGCAGTTCTAGTTGATTTTGTAGCTTTCATGTTCAACAATGGAGATTTAGATGATTGTAGCTGATGATTTGTAGATGATTGTTCAAATTCAGATAAGTAGTGTTTGGGATTAGCTTGATAGTTGTTTTTCAAGTGTTAGATTTTGGAAAATTCTAGTTCATTTCAAGTCATCTAGTCATAGCATAAACATTTCAGTCATTTTCTAGTCAAGGTTTTAGTCAAAAATGCAATTGGTGTACAAAAAGGTTTGGGTCAGTTTTTGTTAAGTAAGTTTTCAGAAAGTTGTGATTTTCAATTGCTTAGCATTTCTTTGTTTCTTGATGAAATCCTTTGAAACCAGCTTTTAATCATCACTCAATATATGAAGTTTTAGTGTGTAGAAGGAGATTATACAGTATCTAGTTTTGAGTGAGTAATAAGCACTTTATTAAGCACTTGAGCAATTGCATTTCCCTGTGATAAAAACATGGACTGATTTCTCATATCTCCATTTGCACTTCAGAAATCTGTTAATTTTCCTTCACAAATCAATTTAGAAAGTGTTCCTTGATAAGTTTTGAGAATTTGAGCTTTTTGAAAAATCTGGTCAACAAAAGTCAACATAAGCTCATTTTAGCTTATTTTCAAAATTAGAGCTTATTACTGGATCATTTTCCTTGAAACTAGATTTCCCATTCTTCTTTTGAGCTGTTTAACAAATTTCTTTAATAAAATCAAGTAGTGCATGTGTAGCTTATCAGTTAGCTTATTTTGAGCTTATTAGAAATTGCTTATCAGAGTTTTAGCAAGTTTCAGCTTAATTCCTTAGACAGGTCTAGCTTAATTTTGATTTTAAGTCGTTTGAAATTGGTTTGAGCTAATTTAGTCAAGAAACGAGCTCAAACGGGCTTATTTTAGTCTTGAACCCGTTTTAGTTAAATAACTCTTAGAAATTGTAGTTAAGTCCTTCTAGTTTTAAACAATCTTTAATTCAAGTTAATCTTTCAACTAATTAGGGTTTGCAAAGATTAAGTCCTTGTATTTTCAAAGTTGTTAAAAAGTGGTTAGTTAGTTTTCAAATTAGTTGGAATTTGGTTACTTGTTTGATAAATTTTCATTTTTAGTCCATTTAGTTTACTGATTTTACATAAATAGTCCCTAGACTTGTTGACTTTGTATTTTTAGCATTTAATTTTCATTGAATTTACATTTTCAGTCCTTATAGTTTGTAGAATTTACATTTTAGCATTTTACTTGAATAAAAACTTGGTTTGTGCACTTTGTTTTATGTATAAGTAGACTGTATTTTTCATTTTAGCAAGGCTTTGTTTGAATTAGCTATAGAATATCCAAATACTTTACCAACCAAAAACAATTAAAAACTCGATCTTGTTAGGACTTTCAATTTGTTAAGAACTGAGAAAAACGAACTTCAATTATACACATTTCATGAATACTAAGTAGTATCACTCTGAGTGTTCTAGCAATATCACAAGGATATAGCGTAGGACTCTCTTTATCATCATTCATGGTGTCCTAATGAGATTTGATTGAACTCTAGGCTCTAGACTCGATTTGTGCACTTTTGGTTGTCAGAGGCTGGAGCAGATGCCACCTATTCAATATCAACTATCTCGGAGTGAGAAAGTCAATAGAAGTCATGTTGATCTCCGTGACAATAAAACAAACTTCTTTTGAGAGAAGCCTGAGTAGCTAAGAAGGGGTTGTGCATTACATCACTGGGTCCATGATGAGTTGTCTTCATGATGTGTTGACCCGGTTTCTTCCTAAGTTGTATGAAGGGCTTCTTTGTTTACACCCTTTATCCTTACATTTCTTTTTCATTCTTCAACCCCTTCAATGCTTACCAAGACATCATTACTAGCACCTTGTTGTGATTGTTCTAGTGCTAGCATCAGTACTTAGTCGGCATTCAGCTACATTCACATTCTACTCCATCTTTCATAAGGACTTCTAATAATCTATTGGAACGTCGTGAATTAAAGATATTGTGGGTATTTGATCGTAACCATGAAAAACCACCTCAAATGTCTAACAAGGTGTGTTTCAGAAATGCCCCCCCCTTCACATGTGCATCAATAATCGAAAGTGTTTCGCACATGTAGGTAAGAGTTAAAGTGATTGAGTCTTATATAAGATCACATTTTAATCAATTTTTCTCCCCTATTTCTAATCTATAAAATCTTTTGATATTAGAGATACCAAATTTGATTAAAATATATTTTGAAAAATAGTCTTGAAAATCTTCGGGAGAAAGATGTGTCAATCTTTGCATGAGGTTGAAATGCTCCCCCACAAAAATTGATCCAATTGAATTGTCATTGTGAGGATGTGATCCACATTTCTCTTTTTGAGAATGGGAGTTTGTTGAACACACAATTTTTGAAAGATTTTGAATAATCATTGAAAAATTCTTGAAAAAAATTATGTTCAACTCTTTTTGAAAAATCCTATTTCTTTTTGGCGAAAAGGTTTTTCTAAAGCATAAACTTGAGTTCATACACTTTGAATGTCTTGACGAATCCACTCAAGTGTAAGAAGATTTCTCTTCTTTTGCTGAGCGTAAGAGCACGAAATCGTACACTCCCCCGTGAATATAGATCCGGGTTACAATCTGAAAGTGATTACAAGCCATTGTGTTGAGCTCAAAAAGTTGAATGTTTTGTGACAAGCTCAACCCAAGATAGATTGCGCTACCCGTTGTTTGGAAATATTGTCCAAAATAGACAATTTCCTTTATTAAAAGAAGAAATGACATGTTTTGAAAAATATTTACAACTTTCATTCGAGCTTTATGTACACACCCGTGCCGTTATTGAGCGACATTTTTAGGTATGTCCATATTATCGATACTGAAAGACATGTCGAGAAGAATATTTTTTGATTTTGAAAGATTTTTAATTTTGTGTTTTGTTTTTATATGTTTTATATTTTTGAATTTTTCTTTTTCAAAGGTATTTACAAGTAGATGTTTGATAGATAAATCACGCAGGCACCTTTGCCAGAATCTCCAGGTCTACAGGAGTTAAACATCTCATACCAATTTGCCTAACGAGGTACTCAAACCTATCTTTCGACAGAGCTTTCGTAAACAAGTCGGCTAATTGGTAATCCGTTCCAACAAAGTATAGTTCAACTATACCTCATTCAACTTGTTCCTTTATGAAGTGGTATCTGACATCAATGTGCTTTGTGCGGGAATGTTGTACCGGATTGCAGGAGATGGCTATGGCCGACTTTGAGTCACAATACATAGGTACTTTATCAAAGTGGAAGCCATAATCCGTGAGTTGTGTTCTCATCCAAAGAACTTGAGCACAACACGCAGATAGAGACACATACTCCGCTTCGGATGATGAAAGTGACGTGCAATCCTGCTTATCGGAAGACCATCCCACAAGCTTATCTTGACCTAGAAATTGTGCACCACCAGAAGTACTTTTTCGTGTATCAAAACACCCTACATGATCAGAATCTGAATAGGCCGTTAGAAAGAAACTGGTTTTCCTCGGATACCAGAGTCCCAAATGAATGGTATTCTTGAGGTACCGAAAGATCCGTTTAACCTTCTTGAGGTGCTTTTCAGTGGGTCGTGCTTGATATCGTGCACAATAACACGTAGCATGTAAAATATCAGGTCTGCTTGCTGTCAAGTACATGAGGGAACCGATCATGGAACGATATATCATCTGATCCATGGCATTTCCCTCCAAATCAGCATCTAGCGATGTGGTTGATAATGGTGTCCCAACGGGGTCACATGAAGTCATACCATGCTTTTTGATTATCTATTGACAATACTTAGATTGGTTTATAAAGATACCACTTGGGGATTGGTGAACTTGAATTCCTAGAAAGAATTTTAGTTCGCCCATCAGTGACATTTCAAATTTGTTGTGCATGACTTTTTCAAACCATTTTGAACGTTTTAGGTTTGTAGACCCGAAAATAATGTCATCAACATAAATCTACACAAGAAAATTTTCATAACCATATCTATAAGTGAACAGAGTTACCTTTTGAGAAACCTTCGGATACCAGAAATTTCGAGAGCTCATCGTACCACGCCCTTGGAGTTTGCTTGAGTCCATAAAGTGCTTTGTGGAGATGATACACCTTGTCAGGATAATAAGTCATAATGAATCCTTCTGGCTGCGTAACATAGACTTCTTCCTTCAAAGGACCATTCAGAAATGATGTCTTCACGTCCATTTGATAAATAGTGAATCCTATATGTGCAGCATAAGCAAGGAAAATCCTGACCGCTTCCATACGAGCAACTGGTGCAAATGATTCGTCAAAATCAATTCTCTCTTTCTGGCCATACCCATTAGCCACTAGCCTAGCTTTGTTCTTGATGATCGTGTTTTCTTCATCCATCTTGTTTTTCCAGATCAAACGAAGATTTAATGGAATCACATAGTATGGTCTGTCAACAAGTTACCAGATTTAATGGAATCACATGTTGAAGTTCTTCCGTCATCGATTCAATCCAAGCATGATCAGCCATGGCTTCTTTGATGTTTTTCGATTCCGCTGTACTCACGACCAGTGCGAACATACAAACATCGCCATCGGTGGCTAGTTGTCGTCTTGTACGAACAGGCTGTGAAGGGTTTCCAATTACTTGAACCAAAGGATGTTCTCGGGTCCATTGATGTGTTGAAGGATGTCGTTGATAGAACGCATGCATATTAGACGGATCAACATGGCGAGTAGAAGACTCTCCAATTTCGAGTACCGGTGTACCGAATGGGTTGTGAAAATCGTCATCGTCAGATAATGCATCGTCTGCTTGATTTTTGTTCTCTGGAGCAATGACAGTAGTTGTGGATGTTGTAGGATCGATTGTTGAAGTGATATTCTGAGGAGGTAAATCTGCAGCAACCCGTGTTGAAGTAGATGAGGTTGTATCATTTTGTTGACGATGATCGGTATCATCCTTCTTATCATGAGTGACAGCGGAAGACTTCGATACAACATGTTTCTCCCCCGTGAAATATTCATCATACATTGGTCCATATAACATTTCCAACTCTTCAAGTGTCGTGTTGACTGTCATATCTGCTCTTGGAACATTTCCTTGGACCAGCTTTGAACTTGACGGTTCATTGTTGTTGTAACACCCCCAAATTTATACAATTCGATACAGCGGAAGAGTCGTTGGTGTTACGGGATAGCACATTACTCACATCATAGACAACGCTTAAAAACTGCGTCGTTTAATAATAAAGCATTTCCATTCATAAATATCAAGTTTACATTGGTCCCAAGTCATTGTATTTTATACAGGTTTTACAAGCATTTGAATGGAAATTAATATTTAAGTGCGGGCCATAAATTCTTGATGTCTTCCCGAGAATTACCTTCAAGTACCTGAGATAAAACATGTTAAAAGAAAAGGTCAGCGATAACGCCGAGTTAATTCATAGAGTTTAATAAATTCCATCAATATAACTTTGGTATAAAATTATTACCAAAAATCATTTCGTACAAATCATTGTAATAGGCCATAAAATAGCCAAAGTCATTTTTATACAAATCCTTATCGAAAATCATAATATAGGCATATGCCTTAAAAATCATTATACGAGCCAATGTCGTAAAAACATCATACAATACGTCTTATGACGTTGTATAAAGTTAAATAAAATCCGTTATATGAATATGGTTATGAAAACCAAAACACGAACATAATATCAATAGTAAGACCCCGTATTGCTAATCAGGCAATATATCGTAATTTAGTGCGTATAGCAGTATTTCGTTACTTGGATTATTATAAGCCGCATGACATTGTTACCTTACTACACAAACAACGGGTAGCTAGCCCGAAACTTAATTTGCCCATCTAAATTAGCGTGTCATCACAAAGGTCACGCTATGGAAATCTTCTCATACATAAATTCGCTTACCAATCAATGTGGCACGATGGGGATCAACCGTCAAGGCGCGAACTGGGGTGATCGTCCCCAAATAGTACTATTATATGCATAAGCGTCTACCAAATCCCGGTAGTTCACAATTCATGCTAATGGGACTTTTAGTGACATAATCTAACTTTAATAATCCATTTCATTTCATCTATCGGGTCATTTAATCATTCATCGGGTCATACAATCATTCGGGTCCAAATCAATAAACAAACAATCGGGACAACTAGTGTCCTATTTCATAAAAACTAACATGTTATCTCCCTCGCGGGTTTATAAAATAGTTAATAAAAACATTTAAAAGAGCGCGAGGCTATGAACTCACGTTGATGTGGGAAAGCGGGTTATCGGCAATTCAGATGTATGATACGTGCTTCAATCACGGAAACCTAGACAAATAATACTCGTCTTAGACACTTTTCCAATGACTTTATAAAAATTAAAAATATACATATGATGATTTTGTACATATGATGATGATCAAGTGGGTTTATATATTCTTATTTACTCATTTTAGTGTTTATGTATTGGTAACTTTTTACTAGTTTACTAGTTTTACCTATTTACATGTTTTAGGTCCAATAAGCCTATTATAAGTTCATTAACTTGTATTAATCCATTTTATACTTGTATTATCAGTATTTATACTTTACACGTTGGGCCCAAATGGGTTAAGCCCAATAAGTAATTTTTATAAGTGTTTAACTTATTTAGTTAAATTATTAGTCCAAATATGCGAACTTAGCTCGTTAATGTCCATATGTCATATAGTTCGGGTTTTATCGGTTTTTACTTGTATTAGGTACTTATATATCAGTATATGACTTTTAAAAACTTTACATTAGACGAGTTAGATCGTCTAAGTTTTAATTGGCGAAAAACGTTAATTTTACGGTAATAGCCGAAAAAGTCGTAAAAATCATGTTTATAGTTTTTATAACTTATAAATCTTATTCAACTACAATTTTTATAAAGTGTCCATTTATTTAACCTTATACATATTTATATAAATGAAATTTATAAGTTAGTGGGTTTTAATTCACATTTTATACTATATTAGTTTGAGTGCTTATATAATACTATTAAACATTAATTCTTCAAAATCTGATTTTTAGTTTCATCTTCACTATTTTTATCATATCTTGAGTTATATAAGGAGATAGAAGCTCATTTTTAGATGACATAAACTTCATATTATGTGCTACAAATAAGTTAGTTATAGCTACTACTCAATCACTGTCTAAGTATCCTTAACAATCCCTACAAAACAGACTATTCAGATTGGTATACTAATTTTGTTTTGATCATATCTCACTCATTTTGATGATTTCATTACATGGCCAACTCTCACATGTGTATGACATCTAATACTTACTGTAAATTGATTCCACCATGCCATTTTATCAGTTTATCATTTGGTTACTTACTGTTTTTATACAGCCATCATATTTAGCAAGATTTTAACCTTGTTACCTATTGTTTTCCATCTTTTTAACAATATTTATCAAATCTATCAACACCAAATCCCCACATAATATTTTTAATCATCATTAATCATAATATACATATACATAAATAAAGAAATTACAAGATTACATAATCAAAATAACAAGAGGATGGGAAGAAGAATCTTTATACCACCAAGGTTGTGTAGGTTATGATCAAGGCTTAGATTTTTGATGGCAAAACTTATGATAGATCAACACCAATCTTCAAGACCACCAATACTTGTAAGCTTCTTGTAGAAATCAGCCTTATGACACCAACAAATCTTCTCCGTGGATGTGAAAATCACCACCAATCAATAGAGCTTGAAAAGGGCTTCATCATATGTGTGAATAACATATGATTTCATGGTTAAATTTGATCAAATGAGGGTGTTTAGGGGTGGTTCTTGGACGAATTTTAGAGAGAAGAGAGTGTTTGGTGATTGGTTTGCATGAGTGAAATGTGCAAATGGTAAGTGTGTAGTGGTTTTGTGGTTTTGGGTTGAAAGTTAGCTTACTTGTTAAGCTTTGCTTAACAAGTGTAAGCAACTAGCTACAACTTGGACACATCACATGTTTGGTGTGAAGTTTAGGCCTTCCCATATGAGTGGGGTGGGATAAACTTGTTTTGTCCCATCCCGCTAATTTATGGGTATTCCTCGATTCTAGTTTCCTCGATTTGCATGCCCTCGGGTCGTTTTACGAAAAACGTTTTTATAAATTATGAATCAACGGCACAAAACGAATCTAATAAAAATTGTCTCATAAAAAACGGAGTTCAAAAACGTAAATACGTAATCCTAAGGTTTCCGGTTTAGTCGTAAATGACGTTAAATTATTCACGTAAGTCCTAATCTCTTCTCGTAAATTTGTGAGTTTATGAACCAACACAAATTTAAAACTCCAAAATAATATTCACGGATAAATTTATTTTCTAAAGTGTCGGACTGTCACCAAAACGGTATATGTAAACGTAAGCACGTAATCGTAGAATCCTCCGGTTTAGACGTAGTCGATTATACTTCATGACGTAAATCCAAATTTCTTCCCAGAAATGAGTGAGTTTATAATATAACATTAAAATAATGTTTTTAAATTATACTTGAGAATAAAATATCCATCATACATTGACGGATTGTCACAGCATTTTCCCCTAAACAGGATCTTTGTCCTCAAAGATCATCTTACCTTACTACTCGCTTCTTGTAGAGTTAAAGCCATGTGGGTATTTCCTCCACATCCGATCTTTTCTCATAAGTGTAATCCATTACAATATGCGAGTTTCATCAAACATAACTACGGAAATAAGATCAGGCTTAACGTTGACTTACTTTCTCTATCCATGATGTTCACGGGTTTTTGATGAATGCAACTTTTCGCCGATCTAAACTTCATCAAGAAGAATTCAGATTTTCACTTGATAGACATTTATCAAGTTCGATGTACGAAACATAATTCACGCATTCCTTGAAGTCCTAGGGTAGATCCAACTTATATGCCTTTCAAACCAACTCTTTATATTATCTCCCTGGTCCCATACAACGGGGACTTATATCCCATGATCTTTCAGATCATCAATTCATTTTTCCATGGTTAAAATTTTTGGCATAACTTCGTTACCCATCTGGCACTTCAAGATCTACATTTCATATTCACATAACCTCCTGCCCACTACCGGCAGTCAATAATCAGATCCTAATTTCAACAATCATTTCAGGTCTCGCGGGTCGAGTATTTTGTAAGGTTAGGTTCGCCATCATAGGAAACCTTAAACCTAAAAGACATGTCCAACTCACAATGGGTGTATGTCGGGTGTCTTCATCCCAACTCCTGCTTACAGATGCTCTTATGTTTAGATCCTAACAAGATTCGATCTCGATCCTGATACGATGATTATCAATGATAATCTCTCCAAATGAAAATGATTATACGGTTTATTACCAAAGGTCAATCGTTCAAACATAAAACAACACTTATAGTATTTTGTATCGTTACTTTACCTCGTCCCTTCGATTGGGGTGGTACACAGTACTCTCATCAAGATTCGTTCTCAATGACTTTTGAGCAAATCTCTAGAAATTCGATGCGAAGCGAAGATCTTGATAGAGATGATCGATACATGCACACCATGTTTACATAACTCTTTTAAATACAAAAGAGTCAATTTCTTCATCAAAAATCTATCATTAACAGGAATGATATTAGCAGATTTTGTCAGTCTGTCGATGATTACCCAAATCGAATCAAATTCAGATGATGACCTTTGCAATAGTTAGACGTTTACTAATGTATGAGGCGATGCCTGCCTTCATAATTTGCCATCAGTATAACTTCTTCAGATAAAGATACATTTAGTCAGAAATGTCACAAATAGAATACTTATACTTACGAGATTCCAACATGACTAAATCTCAAAATCCTCTATATTCAGGCAACCACAAGCAGCCTGTAAAACATTTAACGCCATTGGCTCTTATTACTAATGGTTCACATTAGTCGCGAACCCCTTTTTATTATCTATATTATCCTTTTCACAATCATTGTTTATTTTTATATTGCTCAGCTATTTATTTTTCACATTCATTATTAGGGAACACATCATAATTGGTTCTTTATCCTTTCTATATAATGTGTCAGTATCTACATTCACCTTTCCTGATGATATAATTATCATGTCCACAATTTACTCAGAAATTCTTTCTTCATATTTTCTAAGTTTTAGTCTCGTCTCAACTATTATTTTTATCAGTTTTTCTCAATCCGACGTTTAAAGCGTCAATAAGTATTACAAGTAATTAAATAATAAATATTTATTTTTTATGAAACGTAAACGCAAAAAGTTTTTAAATTTTCTCAGTTTATCCAATTATATAAAAATGTTCAAAATAAATTTGAATTTAATTAACACAATTTTTGTTGATTTATCGGAAATAATTAGTAAGATTCGTAAATGTTCGAATTTGGTTATACTTTGGTCCAAAATTTTCTTAGCTGAAAAGCAAAGTTTGTCGTTTCAAATTTCAAGTCATGGTTTAAATGGTTTCCTCAATCCCTCTTAATTTGTCTTGAGGTATACACAAACATTTACCCCTAAACAGGAGTTTAGTTAAATGATTTGTGTATAAAGGGAATAATCCCTTAAAAATCTTTTGTTAAAACATTTGTCAAAACTTATTTCCATTTTCTTTTTGGTAAAACCCAAAGCCATAATGGTTCCAATTTTTGAAGATTCATTTTTTTCCATTTTCTATTAATCACACGGTCAAATAATGTAAAGGATTAAGTCTTTCATCACATGTTAAATATTCAAGGTATAGGTTTTCACTACTCGGCCAATTCAGGGCAGTCTATAATTAATTATTAACTCATTCTTATTCTTATAATCAAATAAACGGTCCTTAATGATCACAAGAATGAATTTATCAAATTACAGCCTACACACGTGATTCACCAAATTTATGGATGCTACATGCTTATTAGTCAATCCAAACGACATCACGTGAAACTCATAATGTTCATTACAAGTACCGGATGTAGTGATTGGAATAGATAATCTTTTTCGCGGATGCGAAATTGATGACAACCATGCCGAGGATCAAATTTTTTAAAACATACGCTAGAACCTTGTAAATGATCGAACAATCTATCATCTTGGGTAGTGGATATAGATTTTTAATCGTCAGTTTACTTAGTTCAAGGTAATCAATAAACATAAGGAATGATAACACCATAGCTCTTCATGATGACGAGCTCGGTAGAATAAAATCTATCTCCGACAACTCTCTCAGTTGTACGGTAATTCCTTTAATTCAGATGGTGCTGACGTAAAGTGCACATGCCACAAGTGCAGCACCGGGAATATAATCAATACCAAATTCAACCTGCCTTAACAGCGAAAGTCTAGGTAATTCACTAGCAAATAATTCCTAAAGTTTCAGATAATAGAAACATCTTTTAATAAATTCATATTAGGTTCTTTATAAATTACGAGATCTATGATCAGTTCATAACCATTCACGGTATAATTTCAAGTCTAAATGCAGGATATGGTCATCCATCAAGAATTATTTAGATCACTTTTGATAATCAACATCTTATCATTTAGGGGAATTCTACTCGAGTTCCCATCAATTAAGACAATGTCGTCATGTCATAATCAATCAATCCATTCTAATAGCACTACCAACTTTTCAGTTTTATTGTCGTTGATAAGATGTGAACTTCTCAAAAGACTAATAATAACTCATAATCCTTCTTAAATTCAAGGATATATGGAGATACAACTACCATTAAAAGAGTAATGTCAACGCATAATTTACGCGAGAGAATTTCAAATCAGATACAGACGAAAACATTTAACGAATATGAATATATCCCATGTTTTCATAGTTTGAGTACGCATTCGAAAGCTCCTCGGATCGTTACCCAGGTCATTCAAATGAAATCAAATCAAAAGAAATGATAGGAAAGTCGATACATCCAGTCGGGTATTAACACTCGGTAATTAGATACTTTTCCTAAGAATCTCACTACGGGATAATTGGACAAGAAAGAATTGTCAAATAAGACAATTTCCATAGATGAGTAAATTCGACTCAGAAGAATAGATGCTATAGGCACATATGTAGGTGTCCCTAACACTATGTCCCTAGTTTTCACTTCTTGCAGATCTCATAAAATTTAATCGTTCACAATCTTCAAAGAAAATGTAGAATTTATTCATTAGTTTTATGGTGACTACTAATCAGCCTTGCATGGTTCATTCCAAATTGTATGTAGGCGCGTAACTATATACAATTTCACGATTAACGATGCAGTACTCAGTTCGTCAAAATTTTATCATCATGTTTATAATAAAAACATTTTCATGCTTAATTCTTAAATAAGAATCAAAAATAAATTTACAAAGATTTTCTTTGTTATGAAAATAAATAAGTTTTCCAAGGTGTTTTATAAACAACTTCATTTCGATAACAATCACTTATAAATCTCACCTCGAATAATCCTTATAGTGATGAAAATTCAATTTTTCTCAAGGGATACTGTTTTATCTTATAAAAACAATGAGTGATCTGCAAAAGAGTGATGAAAAGTTGTTCACTAAGAACTAACTACAATATGCTAGGAAATGAATTTAGCCAATTAATCATGAGGTTCATGACCTCGATGGCACTCAAAATGAATAATACACAACGTAACTTAATTCGAGATGAGTACTTGTTCAATGGTTGCATCACTAATGCGAACATTAGGAATAAGCAAGAAAAGATAGATAACATCGATATATGTAGAATTTAGAAATCAAAGGTAGTCTTCTCATTAATCACAAATAAGTCAAAATTGTACCGTAACACATTACGTGTCACTATGTCATACAATTTCAAGAACTCATCCTACCAACTGATGTCTCAATTAAGTTAGGGATTTTTAAAAGATACCACAACAAATACTAATCTACAAGAGTCATTAGGTGTCCCACCTATCCCGGAAGATCCATCGGTCCCAATTCAGAAGAAGATTTCTTCAATTTATTTATTGGATACTGGGCATCCTCGTCATTGGACAATGGCCTAGGAACAACCCTTAACACGAATAAACAATCAATTAAAACCTTATAATTCAATCACAGGACTTAATGGATTCCTCTTAACAATCTCATATTTCATATAAGTTAAATTTTACTTCATTCAAGTTTCAACCAACTTAAACTCAATTCGATATCCTACCTCATTTTCCAATACTTTCATCCTTATTCTTAGACCTTAATAGGGCAATAAAAGCTTGATATGAACAATACTTAATTTCCAATCCTATAACTCCTTTATCAATAATTATCAAATGAGTCACCAGTATGAAATGACTTAATCATTCAACTAGACTTCTCGGAAAGGTACTAGTGGCATGAGGCTTTTGGGTAATGGTTCTAATGACAGCCTCAAGTGCAACATTCACCCTTTCGATTCTCAAATTTACGAATTGGGTGACAACGAATCAGATGACACCTTTCCAGGTGGTAAGTTTTGTTAAACTCCACTATATAAGGAAAGATCGTCATGACATCAATATCAGTTTTAATCTCGCCAATTCTTCTTCAGTATCACAATCAACTAATATCTACATTTCTACGAATATCAACCATTTTGTCGGGATCATAAATATCCGCAACTTGGTTTAGATCAAGAATAGCTAGAATTCCTACGGGAATATCTTCGATTAATTTACTAGGGGATTTAGGGTTCCTTGTGACAATCTACGTCGTATAAATACCTCGTATAAATATCAAAATAATCATCAAACAATCATGTAATAAATTTACATCATATATATATATAATCCAAGTTATATATATATTAAAATAATACTTCTCAGTCTGGCCTTGTCGGTAACTCAGGAATTCTTCGGCACCGTTATAGTCAAAAGATTTTTAGACATTTTTAGAAAAATGTTTATAGTTAAAAGATTTTGAAATGTTTTATTCAAAACCTTGGTTTTAAAAAATCTTTCGTTCTCTATAATGAGAGCTCTGGTACCAAACTGTAACACCCGTAAATTTATACAATTCGATACAGCGGAAGAGTCGTTGGTGGTACGGGATAGCACATTACTCACATCATAGAAAACGCTTAAAAACTGCGTCGTTTAATAATAAAGCATTTCCATTCATAAATATCAAGTTTACATAGGTCCCAAGTCATTGTATTTTATACAGGTTTTACAAGCATTTGAATGGAAATTAATATTTAAGTGCGGGCCATAAATTCTTGATGTCTTCCCGAGAATTACCTTCAAGTACCTGAGATAAAACATGTTAAAAGAAAAGGTCAGCGCTAACGCCGAGTGAATTCATAGAGTTTAATAAATTCCATCAATATAACTTTGGTATAAAATTATTACCAAAAATCATTTCGTACAAATCATTGTAATAGGCCATAAAATATCCAAAGTCATTTTTATACAAATCCTTATCGAAAATCATAATATAGGCATTTGCCTTAAAAATCATTATACGTGCCAATGTCGTAAAAACATCATACAATATGTCTTATGACGTTGTATAAAGTTAAATAAAAACCGTTATATGAATATGGTTATGAAAACCAAAACACGAACATAATATCAATAGTAAGACCCCGTATTGCTAATCAGGCAATATATCGTAATTTAGTGCGTATAGCAGTATTTCGTTACTTGGATTATTATAAGCCGAATGACATTGTTACCTTACTACACAAACAACGGGTAGCTAGCCCGAAACTCAATTTGCCCATCTAAATTAGCGTGTCGTCACAAAGGTCACGCTATGGAAATCTTCTCATACATAAATTCGCTTACCAATCAATGTGGCACGATGAGGATCAACCGTCAAGGCGCGAACTGGGGTGATCGTCCCCAAATAGTACTATTATATGCATAAGCGTCTACCAAATCCCGGTAGTTCACAATTCATGCTAATGGGACTTTTAGTGACATAACCTAACTTTAATAATCCATTTCATTTCATCTATCGGGTCATCCAATCATTCGGGTCCAAATCAATAAACAAACAATCGGGACAACTAGTGTCCTATTTCATAAAAACTAACATGTTATCTCCCTCGCGGGTTTATAAAACACTTTATAAAAACATTTAAAAGAGCGCGAGGCTATGAACTCACGTTGATGTGGGAAAGCGGGGTATCGGCAATTCGGATGTACAATACGTGCTTCAATCACGGAAACCTAGACAAATAATACTCGTCTTAGACTCTTGTCCAACGAATTTATAAAAATAACAAATATACATATGATGATTTTGTACATATGATGATGATCAAGTGGGTTTATATATTCTTATTTACTCATTTTAGTGTTTATGTATTGGTAACTTTTTACTAGTTTACTAGTTTTACCTATTTACATGTTTTAGGTCCAATAAGCCTATTATAAGTTCATTAACTTGTATTAATCCATTTTATACTTGTATTATCAGTATTTATACTTTACATGTTGGGCCCAAATGGGTTAAGCCCAATAAGTAATTTTTATAAGTGTTTAACTTATTTAGTTAAATTATTAGTCCAAATATGCTAACTTAGCTCGTTAATGTCCGTATGTCATATAGTTCGGGTTTTATCGGTTTTTACTTGTATTAGGTACTTATATATCAGTATATGACTTTTAAAAACTTTACATTAGAGGATTTTGATCGTCTAAGTTTTAATTGGCGAAAAACGTTAATTTTACGGTAATAGCCGAAAAATTCGTAAAAATCATGTTTATAGTTTTTATAACTTATAAATCTTATTCAACTACCATTTTTATACAGTGTCCATTTATTTAACCTTATACATATTTATATAAATGAAATTTATAAGTTAGTGGGTTTTAATTCTTCAAAATCTGATTTTTAGTTTCATCTTCACCATTTTTATCATATCTTGAGTTCTATAAGGAGATAGAAGCTCATTTTTGGATGACATAAACTTCATATTATGTGCTACAAATAAGTTAGTTATAGCTACTACTAAATCACTGTCTAAGTATCCTTAACAGTCCCTACAAAACAGACTATTCAGATTGGTATACTAATTTTGTTTTGATCATATCTCACTCATTTTGATGATTCCATTGCATGGCCAACTCTCGCATGTGTATGACATCTCTAATACTTACTGTAAATGGATTTCACCATGCCATTTTATCAGTTTATCATTTGGTTACTTACTGTTTTTATACATCCATCATATTTAGCAAGATTTTAACCTTGTTACCTATGGTTTTCCATCTTTTTAACCATATTTATCAAATCTATCAACACCAAATTCCCACATAATATTTTTAATCATCATTAATCATCATATACATATACATAAATAAAGAAATTACAAGATTACATAATAAAAATAACAAGAGGATGGGAAGAACAATCTTTATACCACCAAGGTTGTGTAGGTTATGATCAAGGCTTAGATTTTTGATGGCAAAACTTATGATAGATCAACACCAATCTTCAAGACCACCAATACTTGTAAGCTTCTTGTAAAAATCAGCCCTATGACACCAACTAATCTTCTCCGTGGATGTTAAAATCACCACCAATCAATAGAGCTTGAAAAGGGCTTCATCATATGTGTGAATAACATATGATTTCATGGTTACATTTGATCAAATGAGGGTGTTTAGGGGTGGTTCTTGGACGAATTTTAGAGAGAAGAGAGAGTTCGGTGAGTGGTTTGCATGAGTGAAATGTGCAAATGGTAAGTGTGTAGTGGTTTTGTGGTTTTGGGTTGAAAGTTAGCTTACTTGTTAAGCTTTGCTTAACAAGTGTAAGCAACTAGCTACAACTTGGACACATCACATGTTGTGGTGTGAAGTTTTGGCCTTCCCATATGAGTGGGGTGGGATAAACTTGTTTTGTCCCATCCCGCTAATTTACGGGTATTCCTCGATTCTAGTTTCCTCGATTTGCGTGCCCTCGGGTCGTTTTACGAAAAACGTTTTTATAAATTATGAATCAACGGCACAAAACGAATCTAATAAAAATCGTCTCATAAAAAACGGAGTTCAAAAACGTAAATACGTAATCCTAAGGTTTCCGGTTTAGTCCTAAATGACGTTAAATTATTCACGTAAGTCCTAATCTCTTCTCGTAAATTTGTGAGTTTATGAACCAACACAAATTTAAAAATCCAAAATAATATTCACGGATAAATTTATTTTCTGAAGTGTCGGACTGTCACCAAAACGGTATATGTAAACGTAAGCACGTATCGTAGAATCCTCCGGTTTAGACGTAGTCGATGATACTTAAAGACGTAAATCTAAATTTCTTCCCATAAATGAGTGAGTTCATAATATAACATTAAAATAATGTTTTTAAATTATACTTGAGAATAAAATATCCATCATACATTGACGGATTGTCACAGTTGTGGTCTTAATTTCCGAGTTCCGTGCGGTTCTGAACGGAAGTCGTTTGTCGTTGTGGATCGGGACTTAAACTCTTTTGTTCAAGTGCCATTTCTTTCAATTCATTAAATCTGATATGAATAGTCTCGACTATCTATTTTGTTCTCTTGTTGTACACTATGTATCCCTTAGACTGAGTTGCATATCCCACTAAAATGCATTCATCAACTTTCTCTCGAATAATGTAACACGTACATCCAAAAACATGAAGGTGTTTGAGTGAAGGTTTGCGATCATTAATTATGTGATATGGTGTCTTTTCTTGTCTTGGGATAATTAAGGAACGGTTTTGTGTGTAGCATGCGGTTGATACGGCTTCGGCCCAAAAGAATAGTGGTAGTTTTGAAGCAGATAATAATGTTCGAGAAGCCTCAACTAAAGTACGATTTCGTCTTTCAACAACTCTGTTTTGTTCAGGTGTTCGAGCAATAAATGTTTCATGTTCAATCCCTTCGGCTTCAAAATATTTCTTCAGAGTTGAATTCAAGAATTTTGTGCCTCTGTTAGTACGTACCACTTTTACTTGAGCTTGAAGACCACGTTGTATCAGCTTAAGAAAGTTAATGAGAACCTCAAGTGTTTCATCCTTGGACCTTAAGAAGAGAGTCCACGTGTACCTTGAGTAGTCATCGACAATTACCATAACATATTTCTTCCATTCATGGTTTGAACACGCATGGGGCCACACAGATCTATATGAAGAAGATCTAACCGTCCTTTAGAGCTTGGTGTAGTCTTTGTCTAGAAACTACATCGTTTAGCTTTACAAAGCTCACAAGAAGAACAAAGAGGATCTTTGATTAATTTCAAGTTAGGAAGGCCTCGCACACTATCTTTCTTGGAAAGCAAGTTGATGGTATCAAAGTTAAGATGAGATAAACGTTGATGTCATAACCAAGCTTGAGTCGTTCAAGCTTTAGCCATGAAAAAGATTGGAGTTGAAGATGTGGAGTCTTTTAGTAAAATAGTGTAGAGATCAGTACCCCGTGTTCCGGTAAGTAAGTCATTCCCATCATAATCACGAACAAAACATGTCTTCTTTCTAAAAGCAATCTCAAAATCCGCATCACAGAATTGACCAACCGAGAAAAGATTGTGATTGAACCCTTCGACGTAGTAAACCCTTTTGACTGTGATATTCCCATGAACCAAGTCTCCATATCCTAGGGTCAGTGCAAATTGATCATTTCCGAATCGGACCATACCCATCAACTTCTCTACAAAGTTAATTAGAAGCTATAGATTCCCCATAATGTGCTTCGTGCATCCAGAGTCCAATATGAAGAGAATTATTTTGATCACCTGCAGAAGTATTAGAACAAGATGGAGCATTTGCTAAATTGGATTCCATGTTAGTTGTGACTTCTGATTCATTAGATTCCCTAGTTTCATCACTTAGAGGCACACTAACGCATGTAGTCAAATTTTATGTCCTAACCTTAGGCCTCTATTTATATCCTGGAGGACATTGATTAGCAAACCACCATTTACAGGACTTGCTAGAGGACTCATATAATTCCCTAATTCTGCTTCTAGGGTTCTTAGTGGTGGAGTCTGATGTAATACTTGTCTCAGGTGGGGTTGCACCATAATGGTTCACTTTGCGTTTGGGTTTTCTAGCACTAATAGGCATCGCAGTTTGCTTCTTAGTTCTAGTATCTACGCCTTTGACATTATTCGAAACAAACATAGCATGATTAGCATTAGCACACTTTCCACATTTCACACCAACAAACTTAACTTTCAAAGCATTCAAAGTCGAATCATTCAAATCGTCATTACACGCGATTATAGACGTTTTATTCTTAGAAACATTGAAAATCCTAGGGTGGTCTTCTACTGTCTTCATATTCAATTGACTTTTGTTTTGCCAACCCTTTTCATTCATGCGAGTTCTCTTAAGCTGAGGCCGGCTAACACTAGAAGTGGTGACTACTCCTGTAGTAAAAGACACACGTCTATTAGTGTTTCTAGAAGCCTGAGGTGATGGACTTTCTTTGTTGTGTGTGGGTTTAGTGGTCAATCTATACATCCCTAGTTTAATCACATTTGTGTTCTTAATGCTTTGTGATCGAATATGTGTTTTGGGAGTATTTTGTTGTAACCTATCCTTCCCATCCATCTTGGGGGCAAACCCAGGTTTTGCAAATGCAGAATTAGAGAAAATAGATGGTTCTCCCAAGACATAGGGTCTAGTCACTTTTTGCGCATTGGGTTGTCTCACAACAGGTTTCTTAACACTAGGTTCCATAATTTTCCCACCCATCTTAGCAACGAGTTTCTTCAACTCAGCTATCGCTATTTCCCTGTCTTGTAACTGAGCTTTCAACCATTTAATTTCCAAACTCTTTTCATTCATTTCTCGACACATTTGGGAAATTTTTTCTTGTAATTTATTTATCATGTGGAAAACTTCCTATGTCTTTTTGCAAAGCAAGTTCAAGAGAGTGACAATGTTTTTGAAGGAAATCAGTTTTGTGTTGAAGTAACTCAAAAAAGATCAAGTTCAAGACGCTCACATTCTTTGATCTTATCAAGATATTTGCATGCAACATCAGAATATTCATCGATATCCGCACAAGATTCAAGAGTAACAAACAAAATATCTTTGGAGAGACATTCTTCTAAGAGTAGATCATATTCGTTTGAAAAATCAGATTTGTCATTTTGAAGTTCATCAATTGCTTTTTCAAGAGAATCAACATATATCAAATCATCGTACATTTCAGACCGAATCAATTTTTTGAACTCAAGAACATTTTCCTTGATTAACTTAGTATTTGGTATTAAAAGTTCTTTCACAAATACAGTTGTGTCGTGAGGAATCTTTGTTTTCCACTTATCTTTTTGACGTTTTTCCCAGTCACTTTCAATAATTGATTTAACATTATCAATATATTGTTTAAGAAAACTAAGTGTTTTTCTACTTTTGCTTTTAGAAGAATCAAGAGGCAAATAGTTAATATATTTAAAACCATTCGTTTTCCTCTTAGTGGCAAAAGCTTTCTTCCATTCAATTCGTCTTTGTTTGCATTCTAAAAACAATTCCTCATGAGACTTCTGTTTTTGTGGAGTGAAAAGACCATAAAGACTGTTTTCATAAGCATAGTTATATGGTTTCACAAAATCTCTTTTGACCGGTGATCTACTCTCCTCATCCCAAAGGGACGTCTCTTCATTATCGAGGCTAGCTACTGGGCTGTAAAACCAGCATGCTTTTACCATGAATAGTACCCTTAAGATCGTACGTACTAGATTGAAAATTTCCTTTTATAGTATGATTACTTTCACGTGTTAGAATTTTACGTATTACGTACGTGTTAGAACACGATAAGTATTTATTACGTACAAGCACACAGTAATTTTTTAAACAATAATTAATCACGAACATGCGATCATGAAATCATGAACGTAATTAAATCACGAGCTATTATTAATTACGTATATATATATATATTTATTACGAACACGAATAAATATATTAGGTCACGGTTAATATTTAACGAGAATTGTAGAACAATGATAATCTTTGTGAAACAAGGGGGTTGATGTTTTTTCTAGAGAGAGAAAGTTAGAGAGAGAAGTGAAAGAAACTTGTATATTGAAATGAAAGAAATAAACAACCAACACCTCTCTCCATGGTGGAAAGAGGTTTAAATACCCCAAGTCCTTAATGGACTTGGGCTTCCGGCCCATGAACATGCTCATGGGTCGGGCTATTTAATAAGTGAAACTAAACATAACTACGAGCCTATAACTACATTGTTGGAG
Source organism: Glebionis coronaria (assembly GCA_025667525.1). Classification (NCBI taxonomy): domain Eukaryota; kingdom Viridiplantae; phylum Streptophyta; class Magnoliopsida; order Asterales; family Asteraceae; genus Glebionis; species Glebionis coronaria. Next base: position 328,655,739 of record CM046879.1, read on the forward strand.
TGACCGAGACTTTCTAAATGCGTAAAACGTATTTCCAACAATCTCCCCCAAAGGGAGGTCACTCCAAATTTACAAAGTCCTAATCTAGCATGTTAGATCTTGTTCTTGAGCTCGTAGTCTTCTTTTCTTTCTTTTTCTTTCCTTTTGTGAATATGTGTTGAATGATATCAGCCTTTTGCTTGGAACACGTTCTTTTGGCCTTTCACATGCAGTCTTTATTTTCTTGTGAGGTTCACCTCTTTGTGACTTCATGTCCCACACACTTATCCTTTGTTGAATTCTTGAAAGTTTCAGAGTCGATACAGCGGAAGACTTTCAGGTCATACTTTCTTGAATTTGCAGGAGTATTTGATGCAGAAGGAATAAGCATGTGAGGACGTCTTCAACAGGTACACCGCAACACCACCGTCTTCAACAGGTACACAGCATCGCCACTGTCTTCAACAGGTACACAGCAACGCCACCGTCTTCAACAGGTACACAGCAACGACATGAATAAAATGGCTTTGACATTTTATTCTAATTCGGTAGCGTTTTACCTCCGGTCGGTGAAGACCGTTGGACGATATTAGATATCGTACCCGTGACGGATAGTTTCAATTAAGTAACTTCCTGACAGGATTTCGCGGGTAAACCCGTTCTCTTTATTCGACCGTCCAAAGCTGACTGCGGACATAAAGAGTGAAACATTTGGATTAAAAATCCTTATGATTGAAGCCGTCAATTCATGAAACCTGGAACAAGTGAATTTCAATTAAGATATTCACCATCGTTGCTTTCCAGTTGTCACAAACTTGATTCAAATTGAATCTTGCTTGTCACATACCAAGTGCTGTTTGATGTTAACACTAGAAGGATTTCCACTCGTCACTATGAACACTAAAGAGTGTCACTCTGAGTGTTCTGGCAAGATCATACGATAATGCATAGAGGCCTGGAACGAGTTTAAGTTCAATTAAGAATTAAACTACTGTTTCTTTCTAGTTGTCATAAGATTAGTTCATAAAGAACCGCACGTGTCACCTACCATGAGCTTGTTTGATGTTGGCTCAAGCAGGATTTCCATCTTCACTGTAATACTTGCGTATCACTCGGATGTTCTGGAAATATTAGAAGAATACTGCGTAGGACTCATAAAAGATCTCTTACTTTTCACAGTGTGTGAAGAAGCAAGGAATAAATGGAAAGTTTCCTAATGAGACTTTTGATGATCTCGTGGCTCTAGACTCGATAGTGCGTTTTGATTTAGTGATCGATTGCTGGAGAGGAGTGCCACCTATTCAATATCAGTCTATTCGGAGTGAGTAATCCAATAGATAACGTGTTGATCTCCGTGTGATTAAAACAAATACCTTTTGAGAGATATTTGAGTTAGCTGGGGAGGGTTGTGCATTGCATCATTCGGTCCATGATGGCTTTCTTCAATATCGAGAATCATTAACTAATGATCTCAATAGCATATATATTGACCCGGTTTCTGCATAAAGTTGTAAGGAGGGCTTCTTTCTTTACACCCTTTATCTTTACAATTCTTTTTCATTCTTCAACCCCTTCAATGCTTACCAATACGTCATAACTAGCACCTTGTTGTGATTGGTTCTAGTGCTAGCTTAAGTACTTGGTCGGCATTCAGCTACGTTCACATTCATTCTCCATCTTTCCTAGGACTTCTAGTTCTATCTAGGGAGTTGTCCTTGGGAAGATTCCATCGGTTCTGATGAATCATTGGACTAATACCTATACCTACCACCCTTTTGTCACCACATTCGTTGTGAGTTAAGTGTGTTTTGGGTTGATATAGTCACCATGAAAAATCCTTGAAAATCACTTAAAGCACTTGTGATATTAAAATCAAAGATTTTGTGCCTTAAGTGTTTTGATCATCAAAAAACGCCCCCCTTAACTTGTGCATTACACATGTTAAGTTGGTTTATCTTTTAAGTCTTTTTCATTGTTTTAGCCAAATATCATTATTTTCTCCCCTTTCCAAAATGTTAACCATCAATATTTTGGATATTAATGGATTAACCGGTCTTTGGGTAATAAAATGAAATTAGATGTTGGTCAAAGAACATATTAATGCTCCCCCTCAAATTAATGAGGGTAAGTTGTAGTGCTTGAGTATGATTTGTTTGAAAGATTTAGAATCTCGAGAGAAATTCTTGAAAAAATATCATACTTTTACACTACAACAAGCCACAAAAGCTGATAAAGTAAAAGGATAACATATTCACAATAATAGAAATATGGAGTTGACCTGTTATAAGACGAACCAAAATTAATTGGTTCGTTCCGTGAAACGATGGTGAGCTCCATATGGTCGTCCACCGACGAATCGTTCTATACTTCGTAGCAACCGGCGCTTCCTTAGAACTTCCTCAATCTTCCTGATTGCGTACGAGGATCCCTTTCTACACTGGGTTGTCCAGGTGTATGTGACTGCCGGAAGAGGTAAGTTGGCATTGAGAACCGACAGATCATCTCGAACATTCTTTAGCGTTCCATCACTGAATTTGTGCAGTTGTGAGAATCACATATATTGCATGACGCCTGTCTCATTTGGATAAAAAATTCCTGCTTCCGGCTTGGTAGTCCCCATGTAAACCTTCTTGTTCTTATGGAAATTACTGAGTGGAGTCGTATGGGGACGTTCCAGGTTTAGCTTCTTCTGATAGCTTTCTACTCCAAGTTGAAAGTCTTCCACCCGGTTTTGAATGACTATTTTCCTGGCATATTGACGAAAGTTTGAACTCAAGGCTATGACAATGTCAGGTGATAGATGGTCCACTTTTTCTTGAGCCAATAACAACAAAAGATCTTCGATGTCTTCAAGTTGAAGGTACTGTAGATCACTTTCGTCAATGCGGTATTCTTTCTCATCGGTACGTTTGAACATGATTACATTTAAGTAATCATAACCGAAGATAGTCTGAGTGGTTGCTCCTTGGATGCTTTTGATTCTGTGAGCTGAGACAATAGAAGCACCTCTCTTGGGATGATGGAAGTGATTATAAGCTAACTTCTTCTTTTTATCCCAGTGAGATATGCCAAGTGAAGCATAGGTATCATAAAACTTGAGTGGCTTCTTTCTCCATATTGAAACAGGCACTTTATCCTCTATCCATGGAACATTCTCCAAGTTAACAGCCTTGAGCATTGTTAGTGACGTGGCATATTTCTTTGCTCCATTTTCAAGGTATTCAAGATCGTGAGAGACAAAATGCTCTATTGGGATAGTGGCAGAACCGGTGATGACCGTTGGTGTGAGAGGTTGCAACACGGGAGTCAGAATTCCTGTAGTTGTCGCTCTCATTGCTTTTTTAAGCTCATTCAGGTGATATTCTGCTTCATTATGGCTGATCTTTAACGTGTCAAAGAAGTCCACATTTGCAGCTGCCATTTTGATCAGATCCGGGGTCATCGTCGGTTTCCCATGAGAATACCTTAGAAAAGCCGATAAGTCGATAGGGTTGTTGAGGAATTGAGTCATCTCCATTTCAGTTGCAGTATCAATGGATGTTGTGGTGCTGCATTTGTTAGCCAAAGTTGTTCTTGTACAGTATCATCAATGATAAGGGATTCAGCAAATGTCGGTTCTGGAACATTTAAATCTTCAACTTCCATGTCATCGTCATGCTGAACTGCAGATGATGTTGAAGGTTGAGTTTGCATCACCGGTATATCCTCGTGAGGTTCTTCTTCAAGCATTGTCTCTGTCGGTTCTTCTACTTGCATGTATTCTACAGATTTAATGTGAGAATAAGTAGTGAATTCTGGTGCAGTAGATATACCTGTAGCAATCTGCTGAGTTTTTGATACTGTTGACTCCAGTGTCTTTTCTGTGGTGTCAGCAATCTTTTCTACAGCGTCCTCTAAACCTTTCTCGGTGGCCGTAACATTGTCATCCTTGTTTGTCTCTTCGGCATTTATACCGGTGTCGTCATTCTTATCACCCTTGTTGACTTCATTACCCTTTTCATTATCATCATCGTCATCCTCATCATCATCTGTATCCTCGTCCTTGTCCTCATCTTCATCTTCATTCTTATCCTTTCTTTGTTCATCCTCTTCTTCCTCCTCATCTCCTTCCTTATCCTTATCCTCATCATCCTCTTCACCGTTTTCCTCGTCATCTTCCTCTTCTAACTCATTTTCATTGTCAGACTCAGAGTCGGTAGAGTCTGCAGGTTTCTCTTCCTCTTCTAACTCATGTGGTAGTTGTTGGTCAACATAAGACTCGAATTCACGTCGAATGATCGTGGTCATCTTCTCGTCAATTGACCCGAGAAAAGCAGCATTTTCTTTATCCCGAGTTTTCTTCTCTTTAAGAAATGATTTATGTTGTTCTTTAAGCTTTGACACTATGTCTGTTAGTTTTTGAAGAGTAGGCTCATCAGGTTGTGATTCCTTGAGAGGAGTGGCAAACCTTTCAGTCAATGTAGCTATTTGTGTAGCTTGAGCCTCTAGCTGTTGTTGAAGAGACTGGATCAACGGATCATTGACTGTGAGGAAAGGATTTGATGTGGATGATACTTGTGGTTCTGTTGGTGGAGGGGTAACCATAACCGTTAAGGTGGTCGTGGATGATACAGGTTGTACCGGGATAGGTGTTGATGTAGATACAATGGTTAGGACGGTGGTTGATACAGGTGGTTCAACTGTGGATGACGGTGTAGATTCAGTGGTGATGGTGGTGGTTGATACTGGTTGCTCAACAATTGCGGGTGTGATGGTGGTGGTTGTGACCTCACTGATGACAGGGGTTGATAGTAGTGAAGTGGTGGTCGATGTAAAAGTGGTTATAGTTACATCCACCATTTGTTCATTTGTTGACGGATCAGTATTGGTGACCTCAACACCTTCCCCTTCTAAATTGAGATATTTCAAAACATCATCAGAGTTTGAAGTAGACTTACTTTGAAGTTGCGTGTCTGGTATGAAAGTTGCATGAGCATCTTCATTTAGTACCATGTGAGTCGGTTCTGGCAAAGATGTGGTGATATTGGCATCTCGATACATCATACTTGTATCAGTGTCAGCACTGCTCTCACGTTCTTCACTTGGTTCCTGACTTTCAAGAAGATAGTTAGCAGCATCTCCATACGCATCTTCATAAGTATCTTCCTCAGTAGGATCGTCGAAAAATTCCGTATCACCATCAGGATTACCAAAATCTGCTAAGTCTTCAAATACTCTTGAGCCTGATCCGCCAAAAGCTTCCTGTCGGCTTTGTTGAAGAATAATACGCAATCTTTTGGCTTCATAAATTTGTTGTTGAGCAGGTTCATTAGCAGCAACACTTGCCTCTTTGCCTTTAGCTTTCCTTGCTTTCTTAGGCATGTGGAGTGGTACTTCTTCCTGTTCTTCTTCAGTTTGGATCAGCTCATCTTCATCATCTTCATCAACAATTTTCATTTTTTCTGGGCCTTTATCTTTAGAAGCAGCTGATTGGCGCTTTGAAACTCGTTTCTTGCGTTTACCTTTTTGCTTCTCTGAAGGATGTAAATTTGCACGCTTAAATTGTGCGTCAATATCATTAAGCATCTCTTGGTATTTATCACTCTCCTTGATTCCATCATTAAGCATTGTGTCGGGTACTAGTGCAGGAAGTAATGCATACTTTATGGAATTAGTGTCTGCATTCATTGAGAGAATCACATAATCATCATCTTTGGTGTGATAGAAGAAATTCCCGCGAGTGTCAATGGTTGGGTCATTCTTCATAAAATGGTGGATAATGAGCTTGGTGAATCTCGGGAATGGAAGATGCACGAATTTCTTCTTCGTTCCAGTAAACTGATAACAAAATTCTTTCCAGAGAAGAAGTGCATAGTCGACTTTTGATGCAGTATACAATCCCCAAAATAAATGAGCCTGTGGTGGTCTCATTGCATCGGTGCCCCTAGTTTTTCCAGTCAGACACTTGACGATGATGGTGATAAGTGCTTTCCAGGGTTGCCCTATGTGTGAGGTGTTAAATTGTGATAGGTTGTTGATTTCACCCTCATAATTCATGGCACGAATGACTCGAAGCATTTCATCATTATTTAGGTTAGCCACAAATTGTTCTCCTTGTGCCAACCTAGGAAGTTTAAACAATTTCCGAAAAATGCTCAAGTTGAGTACCCGTGGTGTTTTGTTCAGTTCAAAAGAGATAGTATTTTTGGAGAAAGATGTAGTGTTCCAAAATTCATGCATGTAGACTTCGGGAACAGATGCAGTACGTCTGAGTGTGTCTCTGATGGGTGATATGTCTAGAATATCCGTAGCTATTTTGAAAGATGGTAAAGCCGGATCAAAATCATCTTGTAATCGAGAGTTGTTCTTAGCATATGGAAGCGTATTACTGAACGAAACAAGTTCAAGATCACGAAGTCGTTGTTGTTCCTCGGTGATTGACATTTTCCTGTTTTAATGACATAAGCACAAATGATATACACAAAATATGTAGATGTCTTAAGTCTATGCCCAGTTGAAACATAGGGAAAATATCATTACAATTATTACCACAACATTCACACATACATCAGATGAACAAGGTCCTTACATTTAGCAATACACTTAGGATAATGACATAACTGCCAAAGACATTTTTATTCTAAAGAGATACCGACCTAGCATTAGTTCTTAAAATATTTGGATTTCTTGGTGGTCATGACCAAAACCTCAGTAGGTTTAGGTTTGATTTCTACAATCACCTCAGTAGGTCTTGGTTTGATTTCAACCAAAACTTCAGTGGGTTTGGGTTTAGCTTCAACCACTACGTCAGGAATTGTAGGATTATCCTCAACCCAAAAGATAGTGGGCTTGAACAAAGATGAAGCTTTGTCTGCCATGGCCTGGAAACAAAACACAAGACATTGACTAAGTAATTTGTATCTCTTTTGTTTACATAGGAATCAACTTATTAAATAAGATGAACTTCTGTAATAAGAAACCGTTCAAGTATTCTTATGAGATAAAAATTAACTTGTTTCAATAACACTTGGTTTCGTTTAAATGGCCCTAAAGTACTTAAACCTAAGTAGGAAGTAGTGCAAGCTAGTCCGAACTCATTAGATATTCTAAGGCAAGTGCATAATCATAAGAAACCTAATTCCATCGCAATGTAGCAAACCATCGGAATCCTAACCAAACCATCGCAATGAATCAAGCATCGAAATCCTAATGAAATAACATCCTATCGCAATATTTATGTCCATAGCAATAAATGATTATTCATCGCAATATTACCCATCGCAATACCTAGTGCGAAGCCATCGCAATGACACATCGGAATGCGCCATCGCAATACGCCATCGCAATGAGCCATCGTAATGACCATCGCAATGAGCCATCGCAACGAGCCATCAGAATGACCCATCGCAACGGCCCATCGCAATGAACCATCGCAATGACACATCGCAATGAACCATCGCAATGAGCCATCGAAATGACTCATCGCAATAGCCCATCGCAATGAGTCATCCGAATGACTCATCGCAATGACAGACATCGCAATGATGTATCGTAATGTGCATCGAAATCCGTGACAGGGATTCGATCTCAAACGTTGACTTCTCGATCTGGAACTTAGGCAATGTTTTAAGAGATTCTGGGCAAAACCAATGTGTATCTATGCATCCTTAACAAATCCCACCACTTAAATACCATATTCATAGCAAACAAACATGAAACCCTAAATCTTGGATATGATCTAACGTTACTGTTTTGATGTGTTGAGATGAAACGAATAAAATGAGAGCAATTTAAACAAGATAGAATACCTAGATTTTCAGCAGCAAGTGATAACTCAAGAAACAAAAAATCAACTGGAGCTCAAGGTCTTAACAATGGCGGCAAGAAGATGTGTTTGTGTGTTTTCAGTAAGGACGGGGAAAAGGGGGGGGGGGGGTGAAAGGTTTTGACTTGGTCAAATTGGTCAAGCACCCACCATTTTGCAAAAAGTGCAAAAATGGTCCCCCTGTTTTAGAATGTTAAGTTAATGAGTCAACTTAATAAACCCGCTCACAAACACGACCACAAATACTTAACGCTAAAATGTGAATGACCTATGCATAAGATTCTATATCACACAAGGCACACATAGCATAACCGATGAAGTAGAATAGCTAATATTTTCTAATAATTCCTTTTAACGACCAAGTTTGTTTTCACGAAGAGTTAATATTTGCTCCCCCTTAATCCCTGACCCGTTTTCTATTTAAAGAGCTGTAGTCAAAGATATTAAGGACACAACTATTAAAGAGGACATTTGCCGGTTAAGTGATTTTATAGAACGATTCTGGTGGTAATAAGATTTCTCTTATTTTTACAAAATAAGTGCACTGAAACGTACACAAATTTGTGTTAGACCAAGTTATAAAGTAAACTTAGTCCCTTACAAGGTTTTAAAGTAAACCTTGCCCGAGAAAATTAATTCCCGTTGTGAGCCAACGTTTTCAAAAGAAATACGTGACTTTAATGCGAAAAGCGGGTTGCAGTCAGAAATAACTACAAGCCATAATGGGCATGTTTTAAAACTTGTACAAATTTTATACGGACTCTATTTATGGCGCCGTGTCAATATTAATCGACATTTCTAAAGCCGTAAATATTACCGTACTAAAAGACATGCCCGATTTGAAAACGAAAAATATTTTTGGATTTTCTTGATTTTATAATTTTTATGGTTTTTCTATGTTTTAAATTTTTTATGGTTTTTCTATGTTTTATATTTTTGTATTTTGCTTTTGATGGTTTAAATATGTACGATAATATACAAGATCACGATCAAAGGATACTCGAGAATAGTTTACCATTACTATTCTTCAGATTCTTCTGCCAACTCCTTAAGTGTCACTGGTGAAAATGATTTCATGCCTAGCTTTTCGATCAAAAACTCGATACGTCCTGGATCTAAGGCCTTTGTGAATATATCTGCCAGCTGATACTCAGTGTTGACGAAGTACAGTTCGATCACTCCATTTTCCACTTGCTCAATGTGCTTTGCTCGAGAGTGTTGAACGTAGTTGCAGCATAGAGCGATTGCACTTTTGTTATCACAGTACATCAGGATTTTGTTGAATCTAAGACCGTAGTCAGTCAATTGTGACCTCATCCAAAGAACTTGAGCACAACAACCGGACATAGCAATGTATTCAGCCTCAGTACTTGATATTGCGGTGTTTTTCTGCCTTTTTGATGCCCAACTAACAAGTCTATCTCCAAGAAGTTGCACACTACCAGAAGTGCTACGTCTGGTATCTTGACACCCGGCATAATCTGCATCTGCATATGAAGTTAGTGCAATAGAGGAATCCTTCGGATACCACAGACCACGATGAAGTGTTCCTTTTAGATACCGAAAGAACCTTTTCACAACATGTAAGTGCTTTTAGGTAGGCCGAGCATGATATCGGGCACACATGCCTATAGCAAATTGCAAATCAGGCCTGCTAGCAGTCAGATAGAGAAGGGTGCCAATCATTCCACGGTAAAGTTTAGGATCGACAGTTATCCCTTCCTTATCTTCATCTAACTTGGATCTCTCCACCATTGGAGTATCCACGGGGTCACAGTTTTCAAAGTGATATTTCTTTAAGGATTCAAGAGAAAATTTGGATTGATTAATAAAGATGCCTCTGGGATTCTGAGAAATTTGTAACCCTAAGAAAAATGAAATTTTTCCCATCATCGACATCTTAAAGCGTGTGGACATAATTTTCTCAAAACGGTCAGACAAGCGTTGATTAGTAGCAGCAAATATTATATCATCAACATAAATTTGTACCAGTATCATGTCGTTGTCCTCCTTGAGAATGAATAATGTTGGGTCCACTTTGCCTTTGGAGAAGCCTTTGGAGATGAGATACGACGATAAGAGATCGTACCACGCGCGTGGAGCTTGTTTCAACCCGTAAAGAGCCTTCTTGAGCTTGTACACGTGATTAGGATACTCTGAATTGACGAATCCATTCGGCTAGCTTACATAGACATCTTCCCTTAATTCACCATTGAGAAATGCCGTCTTAACATCCATTTGGTAGACGATCATATTCATGTGAGCAGCATAAGCAAGGAATAGTCTAATTTCCTCCAATCGTGCAACAGGAGCAAAGGATTCTTCAAAATCAATACCCAAAGCTTGTTTGTAACCTCTAGCAACCAATCTAGCTTTGTTTTTCAGCACACTTCCTAACTCATCGAGCTTAACCTTGTATACCCACAACAATGTCAAGATTTCAACGTTGCTGGGTAACGGAACTAATTCCCACACTTCAAGACGTTGGAATTCATTAAGTTCCTCTTGCATGGCTTGAATCCATGATGATTTGGTCATGGCTTGTTGCCAGTTTTTAGGTTCAGTGTCTGAAAGAAATGCATCAAAATAGCAATATAATGCATGTTCTTGGATTTGATGGCGTGTTAAGAGTGGTCGATCGATGTCACCAATAATATTGCGGATTGGGTGATCCTTTGTACATTTAGTGTTGTGAGTTTCAATCCGTGGTGGTCGGGAGTGAACGATTGCAGGAGCTTCCTCTGAGGTAGACGCACCGGTAGGGTCTTCAGGTATATGTGAACCAAAAAAGGGAAGCTTTTATAAGTGAGCATATTCCAGATCGTGATCATATAGGTCCTCTTCAACATCATTAGGAACGAATGGGGGTGATGATTCAGGTGTTGTTTGAGAATTAGTGGGGGATGGGACATCTTGTTCAAGAGTAACAGTAGATGCCTCAGATAGATTTCCATTATTTTGAGCAACCGCTACAGGAATCGGAGCTACTGCTACAGGTGCTGGAGAATCATTACTCTGTGGATCGAAGAATTCATCAAACATAGGTTGAAATAACTTATCCCACTCGGACCATGTTGGTGGTATGATTGATGGAGAAGTAAGGTTGTTGGGAATTAATCCGGAACTAATTGTACTGGTTCCCATCTCGTGTAATGCGGGTTCAGAGCTGTGTTGCTCAGAAGCCATCGCTGTCAGCTCATCAAAATCGACATCCAAAGTTTCTACTATCTTGCCAAGACGACGGTTATAAATCCGGTAAGCTTTCTTTGCAGGCGAGTAACCAATGAAAATTCCAATATTTGCCTTCGGTTGAAGTTTTCCCAGATTCTCACTATTTGTATTTGGATAGCAAAGTGCACCAAACACATGAAGATATGAAATATCGGGTTTGTGTCCATGAAGTAGCTCATATGGAGTTTTACCATGACGTTTGCGAATGATGGAGCGGTTTTGGGTATAACATGCGGTTGCCACTGCTTCTGCCCATAAGAATAAAGGAGCATTCGCATAAATCAACATAGTTCGAGCAGCTTCCATAAGTGTACGGTTACGTCTTTCAACGACACCATTTTGTTGTGGAGTGCGAGCCACAGATGTTTCATGAGAGATACCAACCTTTTCATAATAATTTCGAAGAGTTTGATTAATGAAATCAGTGCCGTTATCAGTCCGAATGCGGAGAACAGTAGCATTACGACGTACTTGGATCATCTTTAAGAAAGTAATGATATACTCTGGTGCTTGATCCTTGGATGCTAAAAACTTTACCCATGTAAACCTTGAGAAATCATCCACTATAACGAGGATGTATTTTCTACCACTCACACTAGGTGTACGCATTGGCCCACAAAGATCCATGTGCTAAAGATACAGTGGTTCTTGGTTGGTGTCTTCTGCTTTAGGTTTGTAAGATTTCTTGGTGCTTTTCCCCAATGAACACGCGGAACATAAATGATCCTTGTCGAACTTAAGTTTTGGAAGACCACAAACAAGTTCGTTTCTAGCCAAATGGTTAATAGCATCAAAGTTAAGATGAGATAACCGCCGATGCCACAACCATGACTTGGTCTTAGATGCTTTGGAGAGTAGGCAAACATGAGAGGCGGCCATCATGTTTTGAATAGACAAAGTATAGAGATTATCCCCTCGAGAACCCTTTAACAAATCATTTCCTGCAAGATCGCGAATGAAGCAAGTATGTTGTCGAAAGGCCACTTCAAGGTTTGAATCGCAGAATTGTCCTACTGAGAATAGATTGTGACCAAGTCCCTCCACATAATAAACCCTTGAAATCGTGACATTCCCAATTTGGTATTCACCATAACCCATAATCTTTGCAATATGGTCGTTGCCGAATTTAACCGTTCCTAGAAACTTGCTGACGAAATTTATGAGCATCGAGCGGTCTCCAGTCATATGTTTGGAGCACCCCGAGTCCAAATACCAAAGAATAATTTGGACGACCTGAAAATATTACCAAACACAGACGATGTATCGGATTCTAATTGTTCTTCTGAGTTAGCAGGTACAGATACAATTATCTTAGATTTGCTATCAGACAAAACTTTAGGTTTCCAGATTTTCTTACTAATAGTTGGCTTAGATTCTAGTTGTCTAGTATTCTGAGGTACTTTTTGACTGAGGACATTACCACTGGTAGGCACAATAGTGGGGGCAGACCTAGTTAAAGGGAGCTTTTTCCATTTCTTAGTGCTAGTGTTCCTATTTAAAGGACGCTTAGACCTAACTTCCGTGGATGTGATCCTAGTTAAAGGGCACTTAGTTCCATGTGCAGTAAAGGTCCTACCAGTGGGTTTCCATTGCCACCCAACTTGGGTAAATTTCTTCCCTGTTGGAATCCATTCAAGATTGTTCTTAATAGCATACATTTTGATTCACGTGATCAACAAGGCATAAATCATGACGCTGAGAAAACATGCATTCATTACAATTCCAACATTTCGCATTAGAATTCACATTTTGCTTAGGTTTCCACTCATAAAGAGAACCTTTTGTCTTAGCTACATGATTCTTTTTATTTAAAACTGAAATAACGTTCCTAGGGTGCACTTCTACTTTCTTCTTCTCAGTCCCATTAGTGGAAGGCTTGATCCTATCTTTCTTGTCTTGAGATCCTTTAGCCTTAGTGGACACAGTTACTCCTGTAGAAGTCAAGGGAACATTAGTTACAGATTTTGACTTAGCCTTGATGGGTGTGTTTAAAATAGTCTTAGCTCCTGGGGTCTTATTGAATGGAGTAATGGCAATGGTGGTTTGTTGTTTAGATGGAACAGATATCGGTTGCCCAATGTACTCTAAGTTTGCTAAACAATCCTGAACGCGATCCACATATAATAAAAGCTCATATACACTATGACTTGTAGGATCACGTTCACGCATTTCATCAACAATCTCTCTAGCTAGATCAACATGTTCTAAGGCATTTTTCATATACGTGGCAAACTTAGTGGGACTCTTCTTAAATTTTGGATCCCGATATAGCACACGTGGGTTGGGTTTGGGAGCACTAGAGGTCGAGGCAGAGACAATAGCTGGATTATCAACACTTTCTCGTCCTTTGAGTTGAAGTGTCACTAACAAAGAGATGGGCCAAACCCATCAAATTTTACTAACAAAGGGGGGGTTAAGGTGAAAACATTTGTCACTTTTCACATTACAATAAAAACATCAAAAACCTAAAAAAGTTTTCTCCTTCTCCTTGCTCTCCCTTTTGGCCGCCGCATACAACAACACACAAGGGGGTGTTTAATTGATTTTTGGTCTTGATTTTGGTGCAAGTGTTCGTGTGTGTTCATCCTCGTCTGATCCACGCATTCGGTATACCTTTTTAATCCTTTTTCTTTTTGTATTGATTTAATAAACTAAATAAGAACATGATGTTTTTAAAAAGCTAATTAAAAACATAAATCAAACATGTAAATGGTTATGGGGTAAATCAAAACGGAGGTTTTAGGGGTGTTTGTGTGTGGCCGGCGCCTAAACCGAAACCCAAGGGGGTCTTGGCTTGGCATATGGACCACCACCAAGACCACAAGGTCTCAGTTTGGAGGTGTGGGTCCCACGACAGCAGCAAAAAGGGGGAAACCCCGAAGTGGTTCGGGATATGGTGTTGATTACGGGTCCGGTTCATGGTTTCTAGTCACGATCCGGTTCATGGTTTATGTTAAGGTTATGTTTTTAATAATCATATGTTATAAATTAAATTAATAAATTATGACATGATTAATTTAATAAAACATGACTTAGGTTATAATTTAATTATTAGATCATGGAATTATTAACCTAAGTATTTATTTTTTTCTAGACTTCATAATTAATTATTTATTAAAAACCATGGCTATGATTAATTAATTAACATGACTTAGGTTATATTATTAATAATTAATAATACATGTTTTAACCTAAGTATTTAACTTTATTTAATTAAAAACATGATATATTTAATTAAATACTTTTAACCTATAGTTTATTTAAATTACATGTAATAATTAATAAACTATACCTTATATCATTATGACTTAGAAAAATAATCAGAAAACACTTAAGCTTATATACTTAGCTCATTTAACTAGCTTATTTCTAATTATGGAAACTTTCTATTTTTAGAAACTTATCTATTTTAATCAGTAACTCTACTTTTGGAAACTTTCTATTTTTGGAAACTTTCTATTTTTGGAAACTTTCTATTTTTGGAAACTTTCTATTTTTGGTAACTTTCTATTTTTTGGAAACTTTCTATTTTAGGAAACCTTCTATTTTTAGAAAGTTACTTATTATTACACAGTAAGTATAATAATACATGAAATACAAGAAATACTTAATCAAAATAGACAGAATATAAGATAAACACAGTTTAAGGCTTAAAACAGTAAAACATGGCATAAACGTATAAAATAAGCTAAGACATGACATAAAACCAGTTACGTATTTATTAATCAGATACATATACACGTATGTATTTATGTAGCATTAGTGATACCGAAGTAGGACTCTCCTCAGTTCGTCTTCTTTGTTCACTGGACATAAGGTACGGATTCTCGTCCTTTCAGTATGTACATTCTTTCCTTATTAAGATTCCCCATATGCAGCCAACTGTTTTCCCGTAGTATAAGTTTATATGTTTGATTTGCTTATGTTTAATTTAGAATACCTATAGCCATATACATGCATGACCAGTTTTACCTAGTTATGGAGGTACCATAACCATAACACTAGAGGCACTGGTGTTATGACTTCACCACGGCAGAGTGATTGCTCGTGGCATCCCTTCAGCTTTTGGCCATATTATTATATTTATCATGTGGGGCGTATGGGTGCATCCTAGTTTTATGTTTTTCAACAGATTACTCAGTGTGAATGTGGTGTGTGCCTTGCATCCTTCACAAGGAGATGATCCCTCCTACCCAAAACCAGTATATTAAGTTAGAGGCAGCCCTTCTAATTTGCATGATGAGGTCACCCCTCCAAGTATTCATGCACGGTGGATTTTCATGACCTATATTGGCTAATGGTAAAATATGTTAAACAGTTTTTATAAGATAAACATAAGGCTTTTCAAACTATAAAACCAGTCTTACCAAGACTTAACCAGGTTATTCGGGACTTAGTTTCTTCCGCTGTTATATGCTTATATGCTTCTACTATTCATGCTTTATTGTACGTCCGTGCACTGAGCATATTGCTCAGCCGTTTTCCTTTTCTATGTTCCCAAAACGGCAGGTACTCAGGGACGCTCATAGACTTTAAACGTACGTGCATATGGACTGGAAGCTTTCTAGCCTTTCTTTACTTTATGCATTATCTTTACTTTGATACTCTTGCTATGGATATTGTTTAGTCCTTTCATTTACAATACTTATGTTTGTGTGTGATGAGCTTTACTTTTGGACTACCGATGTTTGATTCCGGTATTTTCCTTTTATGGTCATGTAATGTTTAGACATTTATCCTTGTATGCTTTGATGACACGCCATAATTACGCGTGACATTCCATTATCAAAATGGGGAGTTACAATTATGGTATCAGAGCCAAGGCTTCGACCTGTAGGCTCTCAAAATATGACCTGTGATTAGTGGGTAGTCACTATGGTCTTCCTAGAACTGACAGTCGTTTTTCATGCATTCATCATTTTTATGCATACATATATATGTCATTGTCGCAGGTTTATGTCTAAGTAATGGTTGGTACATGACTGGCCCTATTTAGTCGCATGTGTTTTATCGAAACTTTTAAATTTGGGACCGACCCATAGGCGTCCCCTCGCCATGTCTTTTATTTTGGGTGAACTGACCATAGGCGTTCACTCTCGAGCATACAAAAGTTTTCATAAAACTGCTCATGCATTCATACACAAATTTTCTTGCATAAAACTTTTCTCTGGATTTATTGGTATAATTTTTTTTTTCATGTATGTATATTTTATGTTTTGATATGTTAATCATATGTTTTATGTTATACTGTCAGATGGAAAACACAGACAATCTCTGGGAGATGTTTGTAGCTGCTAATGCAGAAATTCAAGACATCCTTCATCAGAACGACGGCTATCCTCCCCCGCCTAAAATTTTCCCCATGGAAGGAAGGAATCGGCTCATGAGGGAATACTATACCATTAGACAGCGACCTGACGAAGACAACAATGACTTCATGCAACGTTTTCTTCGTTATGCCGGTGTCCTAAGAACAGCTACGGGCACCACTGAAGAGCAGGCACTACATTTTCGTTGGGATCTTAATCCTAGGATGGCCAATAACCTATCAGGTGCCTCGTTGGATACGGTAGCACAAGTGGCCGATGCAGCATGTAGACTGGAGATGTTGCAACAGAGAGATGAGTTCGGGGAAGCTGAGAGACCCGACAAGAGGTAACATTCGTATTCAAGTGGTGATCAATCCATATTCTTTCCATATATGTCAATTATTCATCTCTTTAAACTGTATCTTCCAGGCAGAAAACTGGGGACCGGTCTCAGCCGGCTTCCCAGCAGTAGCCTCATCAGCCCAAGGGAAACTTTCAGACTAACGACCGTTCTGCTACGGATAGGCGTGGCGGTAATGATAATTACCGTAACAACGCTGGACACTCCAATGGCAGCAGGTCCTAATACTTACGCATTTTCTTATGATTTCATGTTATAACTCCTAATCTGACACTTTAGCAAAACTTCTACCAGGAACCATGGAAACGGTAGGGACCAGAACCAGAGAGGTTTACAGCCTAGCCGTCCAGCTATCACTGGTATTCAATCTTATGATTATCCGCATTGTCCTTTGTACCCTATTATCATGTCTTATGTAAAATGTTTTATCAGGTCCTTAGCCAGCCAGAGCACCTGCTGGAGGATATACTCATCCTCTTTGCTCTACTTGCCACCGTAGGCACCCAGGGCCATGTCGTCGTAACACTGACGCATGCTTCAAGTGTGGTCTTCCTGGCCATATCATGAAGGATTGCCGTAAGGTCGAAATGGAGGGCACATCGGGACATGCTGATTCCAAGCCGCCTCCTACCACCAGTCGTATCTACACGACATCTCGAGACCAGGCCAACAAGTCTACAGGTACCATCACTGGAATCTTGTATATGTATGGTCAATCTGCTTGTGTTCTTTTCGATACGGGTGCTACTCACTCGGTCATTTCTACTGCTTATGCTAAGAACATTAGGATGCTCCCCATGCCACTAGAGAATAGACATACTATTTCCACGCCTTTGAGGGACTCTGTATTAATCACCCATGTATACAAGAGTGTTCCCCTAGAATTTGACGATAAGGTTCGTCCTGTTGACGCATTTCCGCTAGACATGAATGATTTCGACATGATTTTTGGCATGGATTGGCTATCCAAGCATCATGCTACCATAGACTGCCATTCATATCGAGTTAACTTCGGTGATGTTAATGCACCAGAGTACATTCATAACGGGTTCATACCCGGACGGTCTGTACAAATCATATCTACCCTGCAAGCGCGTGCACTACTATCACATGGCTGCGAGGGTTATCTAGCTACGGTTCACGACATGGATGCTGAATCTCCATCAATTCAGGATCAACCAATAGTATCGGAATTCTAAGATGTATTTCCAGAAGAACTTCCGGGAATACCACCTGCACGAGAAGTGGAATTCAATATCGAGCTTATTCCAGGAGCTGAACCAATCTCCAAGGCTCCTTATCGCATGGCTCCCATAGAGCTGAAGGAGTTGAAGGATCAACAGCAAGAACTTCTAGAACGAGGTTTCATTCGACCGAGCGCATCTCCATGGGGCGCACCGATCCTATTTGTTAAGAAGAAGGACGTCAGTATGCGTCTTTGCATAGACTATCGCGAGCTCAACAAGATTACTATCCGGAATAGATATCCACTGCCGCGTATAGACGATCTGTTTGACCAACTCCAAGGGGCCTAACAATTCTCCAAGATTGATCTTAGGTCAGGCTACCATCAGCTACGGGTTAAGGAGCAGGACATCGCCAAGACTGCTTTTCGTACCCGCTATGGCCACTACGAGTTTGTAGTTATGCCATTCGGCCTGACAAATGCTCCAGCAGTGTTCACGGACTTTATGAACAGAATCTTCCATGAATTTCTGGACAAGTTCGTCATTGTCTTCATCGATGACATCCTGATTTTCTCAAAGTCCAAGGAGGAACACGAAGACCATCTTCATACAGTACTACAGATTCTTCGCCAGAACCAGCTGTATGCTAAATTCTCCAAGTGTGAGTTCTGGTTAGACAAGGTGGCATTCCTATGTCACATTGTATCAGCAGAAGGAATCACTATGGATCCAGCGAAGGTTGAGGCCATTACTAAGTGGCCAAAGCCGACATCAGCGACGGAAGTCCACAGTTTCTTAGGCTTAACTGGCTATTACCATAGGTTCATGGAGAACTTTTCCCTCTTAGCACTACCATTGACCAAACTGATGCGGAAAGGGCAGAAATTCGTCTGGACTGAAGAACGAGAGAAGAGCTTTGAAGACCTGAAGCAGAAGCTAGTATCTGCACTTGTTCTTACTCTTCCATATGGTACGGGTGGATTTCAAATCTATAGTGATGCATCGGGGAAGGGACTTGGCTGTGTTCTCATGAAACATGGGAAAGTGATCGCGTTAGCTTCACGGAAGCTTAAGCCTTATGAACAAAATTACCCTACGCATGACTTGGAACTTGTCGCAGTCGTGTTTGCATTGAAGATATGGAGGCACTACTTAAATGGAGAATCATGTGACATTTTCACGGACCACAAGAGCTTGAAGTATATCTTCACTCAACGTGAATTGAACATGAGGCAGAGGAGATGGTTAGAGCTGTTGAAGGATTATGACATTAATCTATAGTATCATCCCGGAAAGGCAAATGTAGTAGTAGATGCTCTTAGCAGGAAGTCCATAATGATCAATGGCATTAAGATTGAGGAGGAAATCATAAGAGACTTGGAGCGACTAGACATCGAGATCATGGCACGTGGACAACACGGTTACTGGGCTAATCTTAGAGTAGAACCCAAGTTACTCTCTAAGATCAAGGAAGCTCAGAAAGATGATGGAGAAATCTGGGCGATAGTACATAATTTGGAGAAACAGACGGAATTCAGAGTAGATGCAGATGGTATCGTATGGCAGGGCACGAGACTTTGTGTTCCTGATGACCAAGAACTCCGGGAAGCCTTGTTAGTTGAAGCTCATAGCTCCCCATTCTCAATACATTCTGGTTCGACTAAGATGTACCATGACATCAAGAAGTACTTTTGGTGGAGTGGTATGAAACAGGATGTGGCCACTTACGTCTCCAAATGTCTTAACTGCTAGCAGGTTAAGATCGAGCATCAGCGATCTGGCGGTCTCCTTCAACCTTTAGATATTCCAGAGTGGAAGTGGGACAATATCACCATGGATTTTGTTACTGGTCTTCCGCCTACCATTAGGAAGCACGATGCAATTTGGGTTATCGTAGATCGACTTACCAAATCAGCTCATTTCTTACCGATCCGCAAGGAAGATCCAGTAAGTAAACTCGCCGATACGTATAGAAGAGAGATCATGAGACTCCACGGTGCACCATCCATCATCGTCTCAGACAGAGATCCTCGTTTCACTTCGCGATTTTGGAAGAGTCTGCAAAAAGCTTGGGGTACATAACTTAAGCTTAGCACGGCTTTTCATACTCAAACGGACGGACAGTCGGAGCGAACGATTCAGACATTGGAAGACATGTTGAGGTCATGTGTGTTGGAATGGAAGGGTGATTGGGACGATTATATCTGTTTGGTGGAGTTTGCATACAACAACAGTTGGCACGCAAGTATCAAGTGTGCTCCTTTCGAGATGTTGTATGGTAGAAAGTGTCGCGCCCCAATCTGCTGGGATCAGGTTGGCGAGCGAACACTTGAAGGACCAGAAATCATAGAGATGACCAATGAAAGGATAGCAGTAGCTAAGCAGAAACTTCAGGAAGCACGATCAGGTCAGAAAAGTTACGCCGATAAGCATCGTAGGGACATACATTTTAACGTAGGAGATCACGTCTTCCTTAAGGTTTCGCCGACACGTGGTGTTAGACGCTTTGGGATTAAAGGGAAGCTCAGTCCTCGTTTCATCGGACCGTTTGATATCATTGAACGAGTCGGTGAAGTATCTTACCGGTTAGCGTTACCTCCGCAGCTTTCGCATGTACACAATGTGTTTCATGTGTCCTTACTCAGAGGGTACCAGTATCATCCCCTTCACATGGTTCAGTATCCACTAGAACAGATACGTGAAGATCTCACCTTCATAGAAGAAACCGAACGAGTTCTTGACAGACAAGAACGAGTCATGAGAAGGAAGACGATTCCATTCGTCAAAATCCTTTGGAGGGATCATACCGAGCGGGAAGCCACTTGGGAAACAGAGGAGTCTATCCGGACTTCTTACCCTCATTTCATATTTTGAATTCGGGTATGTTCTTCTTTTCCAGTTACTTTATCTATAATTCGGGGACGAATTATTCTTTTTAGGGGGGAGAGTTGTAAAACCCGCATGCTTTTACCATGAATAGTACCCTTAAGATCATACGTACTAGATTGAAACTTTCCTTTTATAGTATGATTACGTTCACGTTTTAGAATTTTACGTATTACGTACGTGTTTGAACACGATAAGTATTTATTACGTACGAGCACACAGTAATTATTTAAACAATAATTAATCACGATCATGCGATCATGAAATCATGAACGTAATTAAATCACGAGCTATTATTAATTACGTACATATATTTATTACGAACACGAATAAATATATTAGGTCACGGTTAATATTTAACGAGAACACATAAAACACGAACACGACTAAACACGAACGAACACTTAAATAGTTAGACTCGGAAAATGGTACGGGTACCCCATGTGGGGCCCCTACCCGCGGCTACACCAAAGAGATGGGCCAAGCCCATCTAATTTTACTAACAAAGGGGGGTTAAGGTGAAAACATTTGTCACTTTTCACAGTACAGTAAAAACATCAAAAACCTAAAAAAGTTTTCTCCTTCTCCTTGCTCTCCCTTTTGGCCGCCGCATATAACAACACACAAGGGGGTGTTTAATTGATTTTTGATCTTGATTTTGGTGCAAGTGTTCGTGTGTGTTCATCCTCGTTTGATCCACGCATTCGGTATACCTTTTTAATCCTTTTTCTTTTTGTTTTGATTTGATAAATTAAATAAAAACATGATGTTTTTAAAAAGCTAATTAAAAACATAAATGAAACATGTAAATAGTTATAGGGTAAATCAAAACGGAGGTTTTAGGGGTGTTTGTGTGTGGTCGGCGCCTAAACCAAACCCCAAGGGGGTCTCGGCTTGGCATATGGACCACCACCGAGACCACAAGGTCTCGGTTTGGTGGTGTGGGTCCCATGGCAGCAGCAAAAAGGGGGAAACCCCGAAGTGGTTCGGGGTATGGTGTTGATTACGGGTCCGGTTCATGCTTTCTAGTCACGATCCGGTTCATGGTTTATGTTAAGGTTATGTTTTTAATAATCATATGTAATAAATTAAATTAATAAATTATGACATGATTGATTTAATAAAACATGACTTAGGTTATAATTTAATTATTAGATCATGGAATTATTAACCTAAGTATTTATATTTTTCTAGACTTTATAATTAATTAATTATTAAAAACCATGGCTATAATTAATTAATTAACATGACTTAGGTTATATTATTAATAATTAATAATACATGTTTTAACCTAAGTATTTAACTTTACTTAATTAAAAACATGATATATTTAATTAAATACTTTTAACCTATAGTTTATTTAAATTACATGTAATAATTAATAAACTATATCTTATATCATTATGACTTAGAAAAATAATCAGAAAACACTTAAGCTTATATACTTAGCTTATTTAACCATCTTATATCTAATTATGGAAACTTTCTATTTCTAGAAACTTATCTATTTTAAGCAGTAACTCTATTTTTGTAAACTTTCTATTTTTGGAAACTTTCTATTTTTGGAAACTTTCTATTTTTGGTAACTTTCTATTTTTTGGAAACTTTCTATTTTAGGAAACCTTCTATTTTTAGAAAGTTACTTATTATTACACAGTAAGTATAATAATACATGAAAAACAAGAAATACTTAATAAGAATAGACAGAATATAAGATAAACACAGTTTATGGCTTAAAACAATAAAACAAGGCATAAACGTATAAAATAAGCTAAGACATGACATAAAACCAATTACGTATTTAGTAATCAGATACTTATACACGTATGTATTTAGGTAGCATTAGTGATACCGAAGTAGGACTCTCCTCAGTTCGTCTTCTTCGTTCACTGGACATAAGGTACGGATTCCCGTCCTTTCAGTATGGACATTCTTTCCTTATTAGGATTCCCCGTATGCAGCCAACTGTTTTCTCGTAGTATAAGTTTTTATGTTTGATTTGCTTATGTTTAATTTAGAATACCTATAGCCATATACATGCATGACCAGTTTCACCTAGTTATGGAGGTACCATAACCATAACACTAGAGGCACTGGTGTTATGACTTCACCACGGCGGAGTGATTGCTCGTGGCGTCCCTTCAGCTTTTGGCCATATTATTATATTTATCATGTGGGGCGTATGGGTGCATCCTAGTTACATGTTTTTCAGCAGATTACTTAGTGTGAATGTGGTGTGTGCCTTGCATCCTTCACAAGGAGCTGATCCCTCCTACCCAAAACCAGTATATTAAGTTAGAGGCAGCCCCTCTAATTTGCATGATGAGGTCACCCCTACAAGTATTCATGCACGGTGGATTTTCATGACCTATATTGGCTAATGGTAGAATATGTTAAACAGTTTTTATAAGATAAACATAAGGCTTCTCAAACTATAAAACCAGTTTTACCAAGACTTAACCAGGTTATTCGGGACTTAGTTTCTTCCGCTGTTATATGATTATATGCTTCTACTATTCATGCTTTATTGTACATCCGTGTACTGAGCGTATTGCTCAGCCGTTTTCCTTTTCTATGTTCCCAAAACGGCCGGTACTCAGGGACGCTCATAGACTTTAAGCGTACGTGCATATGGACTGGAAGCTTTCTAGCCTTTCTTTACTTTATGCATTATCTTTACTTTGATACTCTTGCTATGGACATTGTTCAGTCCTTTCATTTACAGTACTTATGTTTGTGTGTGATGAGCTTTACTTTTGGTCTACCGATGTTTGATTCCGGTATTTTCCTTTTATGGTCATGTAATGTTTAGACATTTATCCTTGTATGCTTTGATGACACGCCATAATTACGCGTGACATTTCATTATCAAAATGGGATGTTACATGGGCAATCATGATCGGTTTATTCGGACTCATCAAGATATAAGTGAGGATTAACAGCTTGAGCTTGTTCTAGGTACGTGGGGCTTGTGAAACTAGGTTGACCTTTGAAAAATGACCGAGGTGCTATCATTCTGATGGTTTGAATAGAGTCATGCGTTTTATAAACAACTTTTTTCAAAAAGTCGACTTGTTCTTCGAGATCCTTTACTTTTTCAGTATCTTTGCCTTGTCTATTTTTGAAATCTTGTTTTAATTTTTCAACCTCTTGTTTCTTTTCGTCAAGAATTTTAGAAGAATCGGTGGTATTCATAGAGAGCCTCTGTTCAAGTTCATTAACTTTTGTTGTGGCAAGGTACGTTTTTTGACGTTCATCACTTAATAAGACATTAAATTGACGTTTTTCTTTTGTTAACAAAGCAAGAGCTTCGTTGTATTTATTTTCAAAATCGTCCTTTTAACGTTGAGAAAACGACTTTTTTAACCCTCAAGCTCTTTGGTCGTTTGAAGAAGCTCAACCCTATAACTATCAATAGTCTCACTAGATTTTATAAGAGCGGCTTTGCTTTCTTCAAAGTTTTGAGTGAGCGTCGCGTTTGCCTTCTTTAATTGCTTTTGTCTCTTTCTATTTTCATTGACATCTTTTTGTAAACTAGTAATTAAATTAGCAAGCGCGACACGCTCCTCATCATCATACTCATTTGCATGTTGATCATCCTCAAACTCATTATTACACATGTATGATGAATCGGGTGTGGTATTGCTATCAACTGTTTCCATCATACACGTGTCAGTAATTGTTGTTGGTAGATCACTATGCTCATGTGTATCACCAAACACATTATATTCATTATCATTATGTACCTTATCAATTGGCTCGGTATCAAAAAGATAGGACCATTTTCATCTTCAGTGACATTAAGGACCTCATGAATCTTTTCCATGTATGAATAATGTGCCTCGAGTTCTTGGTCAGAGAGTTCATCATCTATGTCGTCAAGCATTTCTCCTTCCTCAGTTGAGAACTTGATCCCAGCTTCCATTTTCTTGCATAGCAACATCTTTTCCTTATGATAACCATAATATTTGACCCTCTTTGGCTGCCTGCATTCTCTAGCTAAATGCCCATAACCTCGGCAGTTTAAACACTTAATCCCAGTTTGTTGCACAACTTGAGTACCAACAGTTTCCCTATTTCCAGCAACAGTAGCAACCCTCTGATTATCATACTTTACGAGTGTCAATCATACTTTAGAGGACTCTCAACACGTCTTCGTGTGTCATACCTTGGAGGACTTTGAGCATAGTTATTCCTCGTGTTAGATGATGTTCTGAGGTTGTTGTTGGTAGGTTTGTAGATTTTCCTGTATTGTTTCATAATAAAAGCCATTTGTTGCTTGAATTCTCTATCCTTTTGAGCAAGTTCTTCATCACTGTCTTCTTCGGAGGATTGCTCAAGTGTGGGTGATGGTACTCTTGCAACTTCTTTGCCTTGGGATCTTGTTGGAGCATGTGACTTAGAGATAGTGGATGATCGTGGTGATGATGATTGAGTGGAGTATGTCTTTGGAACACGAATACGATAATATGGGTATTGTTAAGTGGTAGACACCAAAGCAAGTGGATTCGAAACCTTTGCAGCACGTTCAGCTTGAAGTTCATTTGCTTCATTTTGAAATTGTTTCAAAACATCAAAGAGCGCGTGATATGAAACTTCATCTAACTTTTTTTGTTGTTTAACCAAGGTGAATAACCGTGTCCACTCTGGTTGAAGTTGCTGTAGAAATTCGGACATTGACTTGCATGGTGGAAACTTGCAAGTTGTTTCGGGTCATGTCATTCATCATTTTGTAGAATCGGGAGTAATAAGAATCAATTGATTCCCCATCCTTTGATGTAAACATGCCAAAGTCCCAAACCATCTTAGTTTTCATGTCTTGTTTGTTAAGTGATTCACCTTGTAGCAATCTTTCAATAGCCGTCCACATTTATTTAGAAGTAGGACTCTCTTTCGTTCGTCTTCTTCGTTCACTGGACATAAGGTACGGATTCTCCGTCCTTTCAGTATGGACATTCTTTCCATATTAGGATTTCCGCGTATGCAGCCAACTGTTTTCCCAGTATATGTTCTATATGTTTTGATTTGCTTATGTTTAATTAAATGCCTAAGCCATATACATGCATGACCAGTTTCACCTAGTTATGGAGGTACCATAACCATAACACTGGAGGCACCAGTGTTATGACTTCACCACGGCGAAGTGATAGCTCGTGGCGTCCCTTCAGCTTTTGGCCATATTATTATATTATCATGTGGGGCATATGGGGGAATCCTAGGTTACATGTTTTTACAGATTATTTGGGTGAATGTGGTGTGTGCCTTGCATCCTTCACAAGGAGCTGATTCCTCCTACCCAAACTTATATTAATTAGAGGCAACCCCTCTAATTGCATGAAGAGGTCACCCCTCCAAGTATTCATGCACGTTAATATTTCATGACCTATATTGGCTAATGGTAAACATGTTAAACAGTTTTTATAAGATAAACATAAGGCTTTTCAAACTATAAAACCAGTTTTACTAAGTTATACCAGGTTTTCCAGGACTTAACAAATTCTGCTGCTATATCTTGTATATGTTATGTTATTCATTCTATGCTTGTATATCCGTGCACTGAGCGTTATGCTCAGCCGTTTTCCTTTCATGTTCCCGAAACGGTAGGTACTCAGGGACGCTCGTAGACATTAAGCATACGTGCATATGGATTGGAAGCTTTGTAGCCTTCATTACTTTATGCATTTATTCATACTCTTGCTACTCATTTCCATGGACATTGTTTAGTTATTTTCATTCACAGTACTTATGTTTATGTGTGATGAGCTTTACTTTGGGGTACCGATGTTTGTTTCCGGTATTTCCTTTATAGTCATGTAATGTTTAAGACATTTATCCTTGTATGCTTTGATGACACGCCATAATCACGGGTGACATTTCATTTACCAAAATGGGATGTTACAATTATGGTATCAGAGCCTGGTTTCGACCTATAGGCTCTCAAAACATGACCTGTGATTAGTGGGTAGTCACTATGGTCTTCATAGAACTGACAGTCGGTTTTCATGCATTCATTGTTTTCATGCATTCATATATATGTCATTATCGCAGGCTTATGACTAAGTAATGGTTGGTACAGGAATGGCCCTATTTAGTCGCATGTGTTTTATCGAAACTTTTAACTTTGGGACCGACCCATTAGCGTCCCCTCGCCATGTCTTTTGTTTTGAGTGAACTGACCATAGGCGTTCACTCTCGCGCATATAAAGTTTTCATAAAATTGCATCATGCATTCATGTAATAGTTTTGCTGCATAAAATTTTTCTCATGATTTATTGGTATAATTTTTTTAATGTATATATTTTATGTTTTGATCAGTTTAATCATGTATTTTTATGTTACACTATTAGATGGTTCTCACACGCGAGCAGGAACAACTGAATGTAGCAGTCCAAGCTGCGATGCAAGTTATGCTTCCTCAGCAACAGCACCCAGTACCTCCTCCTCCTCCTCCAGCAATTAGCAACAGCACCCAGTACCTCCTCCTCCTCCTCCAGCAACATTGGTCACATGGCTGGAGAGATTTAATAAGCTACGCCCTCGATCCTTCGAGAAAACGGATAGCCCCAGCAAAGCTGAAAGCTGGTTGGCGCACATAGAGAAGATCTTCGATGCAATGGGCTGTGACCCCGTCTTTAAGTCGAGGTTGGCATGTTACAGATTCGAAGGTTATGTGCTGTCATGGTGGAAGGAACTGAAGCAGTCAGAGGGAGGTGATAATTGGGTGGTTGGTTTGACTTGGGCTCAGTTCAGGGATTTGGTGATGGGACAGTTCTTTCCTAAGGCTGAGCAAGACAAGCTGAAGAGAGAGTACCATGGAATCAGACAAAGAGCTGGAGGTAATAGCAACGAGTTCATGCAGCACTTTCTTTGTTTGGCTGGTTTTCTTGGCGCAGCATCAGCTACTCCTGAAGAGCAATCATACCACTTCCGGTGGGCTCTTCGTACATCGGTCACAAACAACTTGGTGTGTGCTACGTTCAACACAGTGGCACAAGTGTCCGATGCAGCACGTAAGCTGGAGATCCTGCAAGAAAGAGAAGATTTTGGGGAAGCAGAGAGACCCGAGAAGAGGTAAACATTAGTTATTCAGCGGTGACGAAACTGTATTCTTTCAGTATATATCAACATTTATATCTCTTTTAAAATGCATCTTTCAGGAAGAAGACTGGGGACCGGTCTTAGCCGGCTACTCAGGAACAGCCTAGTCAGCCCAAGGGAAACTGTCAGACTCACGACCGTTCTGCTACGGATAGGCGTGGCAGTAATGATAATTACTGTAACAACGCTGGAAACTCCATCAGTAGCAGGTCCTTAACCTTACTCATTTTCTTGTGATTACATGCAATAGTTCATAATTCTGACACATTAGCAATCTTCTACCAGGAATCATGGTAACGGGAGGGACCAGAACCAAAGAGGTTCACAGCCTAACCATCCAGCTATCACTGGCTTTCAGCCAGCAAGGACACCTGCTGGAGGATATACTCATCCTCTTTGCACTACCTGCAACCGTAGGAACCCAGGGCCATGTCGCCGCGACATCGACGCATGCTACAAGTGTGGCCTCCCTGGCCATCGTATGAAGGAATGACGCAAGGGCGAGATGGAAGGCACATTTGGACATGTTGATACAAAGCCGCCTTCTACTAGTGGACGCGTTTACACGACTTCTTGCGATCAGGCCAACAAGTCTACAGGTACCATCATTGGAATCTTGTATATGTATGGTCAAGCTGCATGTGTTCTATTTGACACGGGTGCTACTCATTCATTCATTTCTATTGCTTATGCTAAGAATGCTAGGATATCCCCCATGCCATTAGAGAATATACTGAACATTCCACGCCTTTAAGAGACTCTGTACGCATAACCCATGTGTACAAGAGCCTTCCCCTAGAGTTTGACGACAAGATTCGTCTTGTTGACGCACTTCCGCTGGACGTGAATGATTTTGACATGATATTGGGCATGGACTGGCTATCCAAACATCATGCTACCATAGACTGCCATACGTATCGGGTCATCTTCGGTGATGTTAATACACCAGAGTACATTCACAACGGGTTCGTACCCTGAAGGTCTGTCCAAATCATATCAACCCTGCAAGCACGTGCATTACTTTCACATGGTTGCAAGGGCTATCTAGCTACTATTCATGACATGGATGCTGAATCTCCATCAATTCAGAATCATCCGATAGTGTCAGAATTTCTAGATGTGTGTCCAGAAGAACTTCCGGGCATACCACCTGCACGTGAAGTAGATTTTAATATCGAGCTCATCCCAGGAGATGAGCCGATTTCCAAGGCTCCTTATCGCATGGCTCCCATAGAGTTGAAGGAGCTGAAGGATCAATTGCAATAACTTCTAGAACGAGGCTTCATTCGACCGAGCGCATCTCCATAGGGCGCACCAGTCTTATTCGTGAAGAAGAAGGACAACACTATGCGTCTTTGTATAGATTATCGTGAGCTCAACAAGATCACCATCGAAAATAGGTATCCTCTACCACGCATAGACGATCTTTTTGACCAACTCCAAGGGGCCAATCATTTCTCCAAAATTGATCTGAGGTCGGGCTATCATCAGCTACGGGTTAAAGAGCAGGACATCGCCAAGACTGCTTTCCGTACACGCTATGGCCACTACGAATTTGTAGTCATTCCATTTGGCCTTACCAATGCTCCAGCAGTGTTGATGGATTTGATGAACATAATCTTCCATGAATTTCTGGACAAGTTCGTCATTATCTTCATTGACGACATTCTGATATTCTCTAAGTCCAAGGAGGAACACGAAGACCATATTCTTACAGTGTTACAGATTCTTCGCCAGAAGCAGCTGTATGCTAAATTCTCCAAGTGTAGTTCTGGTTAGACAAGGTGGCGTTCTTAGGTCACATTGTATCAGCATAAGGAATCACTATGGATCAAGCAAAGGTTGAGGCTATTACCAAGGGGCCAAGACCGACATCAGCAATTGAAGTACACAGTTTCCTAGGGTTAGCTGGTTACTACCATATGTTCATGGAGAATTTTTCCCGTTTAGCACTACCATTGACCAAACTGATGCGGAAAGGGGAGAAATTCGTTTGGACTGAAGAAATAGAGAAGAGCTTTGAAGACCTAAAGCAGAAGTTAGTATATGCACCTATTCTTACTCTCCCATCTGGTATAGGTGGATTTCAGATCTACAGTGATGCATCGGGGAAGGGACTTGGCAGTGTTCTCATGCAACATGGGAAAGTGATCGCGTATGCTTCACGGCAGCTTAAGCCTTATGAGGAAAATTAACCTACGCATGACCTGGAACTTGCAGCAGTCGTGTTTGCATTGAAAATATGGAGGCACTACTTGTATGGAGAATCATGTGACATTTTCACGGACCACAAGAGCCTGAATTAAATCTTCACTCAACGTGAATTGAACATGATATAGTGGAGATGGTTAGAGCTGTTGAAGGATTATGACATTATACTGAAGTCTCATCCCGGCAAGGCTAATGTAGTGGTAGATGCACTTAGCAAAAAGTCTAGAATGATAAATGACATTAAAATTGAGGAGGAAATTATAAGAGACTTAGAGCGACTGGATATCAAGATCATGGTACGTAGACAACACGGTTACTGGGCTAATCTTAGAGTGGAACCCGAGTTACTCTCTTGGATCAAGGAAGCTCAGAAGGATGATGGTGAAATCTGGGAGATAATTCAGAATTTGGAGTAGCAAACATAATTTCGAGTAGACGCAGACGGTATCTTATGACAGGGCACGAGTGTAACACCCCAAAATGTGATATGCGGAAGTGGTGAAGCTCGGGGGCTGTTACGTCATTGTATCATAGTTCAAGGTACAAGAGAACGACTCTAAATGAGACGTTTTATATAAATACCTCGTTGAATTTAAATAAAAGCATCAAAGTACAAAAGTTTCAAAAGATAGCGTAGTGGAATGTAAAAGTTTTAAACATCAACGAGATAACAGTTCAAAAGCATAAGTAATAAATGTCCGAAGATAGCCAAGAAATGCATGCGAACTCCAAGTACTTCACACAACAAATACAAATCATCATCAATTACCTGAGATAAATGCTAAATTCGGTCAACATAAAGTTGGTGAGAATATAGGTTTCAAGTAAAAATTCATAGTAAATCGATTTCAGATTTCGTTTCATGTACACATGCAACTATAGGAGGTATAGTGCCAAGTGTAGGATAAATTGGGTGTTCACAATATTTATGATAGCTAAGCTCATGACATCGAAACTAATGATCTAGTGCATACAATAGATTGTATACATAAATTTTTCCCCAATAGAGTACCTAGCCAAGATAACTCCGTTCACACAAATTGTATACACTCGTCCGGCGTCAGAATGCCCGAGTGGAGGTTGTCAACCCTCAATAGATCTATCCATATCATAAGAGCTTACTCCAGCAGAGTAATTAACGATTCACGATACTGGGGACTACGGCTAAAGCAACTTAAGCTATCTCATAAACAGTGTTCACAAAACGTTCACAGAAATCTAGTTTTACTTACGTCCAGAAGCAAGCATCGAAAGCATTTATCACATCCCAAAACATTAAACATATAAAACAGTTTAATAGGGATCTATAGACTCACCTCAAGCAATGATTCAAACCGCACAAGTATGATCAAATAGTAGCGAGCAACTCTAACAACAACCTAAATATAATACTATAGT
Organism: Glebionis coronaria; assembly: GCA_025667525.1. NCBI lineage: Eukaryota > Viridiplantae > Streptophyta > Magnoliopsida > Asterales > Asteraceae > Glebionis > Glebionis coronaria. Next base: position 328,687,203 of record CM046879.1, read on the forward strand.
TTAGGCGCTAGCAAATAAGTCACAATGGTTCGTCACGTACATTACTCATCAATCATATATATTATTTTGTTGTTAAAATCGTGACTTGTAAATATCATGTCGTTCTAAACATTATAGTATATATATATACTTAGGCAAAAATATTTATTTTTTACTCGACAAAATTTCGACACCCTTTCGGCGTAAATTTTAATTTACCAAAATTTATCTTAATAAATTCTTCAACACGATTTCTAACGAAAATTCGGCAGTCTTTCGGCGTCACATAAAAATTTGCCATTTTTAGTAAGTACTCAAATCTCGTCCAAAACCCCTAATTTCAACACTTTCTCAATCGCCAATGTTTCAACAAGTCATTTTCCCGCAATAGTATCAATTTCCACTTTCAACGCTCAAACTTTTAACGATACCCCAAGTATTCACATTTCGCGCATATATCTCTTTACAAAATGAATCCAACGTTTATACATACCATTTAGTAACCATTTCGACACTTAAAACAACTTCGTTTAACTCGAAAATGTCGTTTCGGCCACTTTATAAATCTAGACAGCAAGTACATTATAGTGTTTTTCACAAAAATTAAGTTTTCCGACAACGAAATTTAAACGACCATATCTTACTCATTTTAGCTCCGTTTTTAGCCCATGATATATCGAAACGAAGGTAATAACTTATATGTTCATAATATCGAAGTAAACTAGTGTCAAAAAATTTTTTACGACCCTCTATGCCTCTTAAAAAAATCGGACAGATTGTATACTTTTCGTAAAAACTCGTTTTCGACCATTTTCAAGCGTAACCACTAGTAGTAACACTACTAGTTCCCTCCAATTATTCATGAACACACTCAAAATCAAAGATTTATCTTCAAGTCCACAAATCTAAAAATATACATTTTTATATTTTACAAGTCTTTCAATTAAATCATTTTCATGCATGGATCTAATAGATCCACACATAATTTTCGAAGATCTAAAATATTTCATGACTAAAAATAGTTTTTATCATTTTATTTCAAGAAAATAGTTGATGAGTAACATGCATGCATAAATCTGCATAAATAATGCATGAAAAATGAAAAAGATGAAAAAAGTTTAAGAAATAACCTTGAGTAACGACTCTACGTAACCACGACAACCCGATCTACGCTCTAACCCACTAATAATCAACAAGAACTCAACTTCTATAAACTACCACCAAAACTTCTCAAATCTACAAACCAAGATAACCCATTCTTCTTTATACTTGTTCAAACCCTAGGATGTTTTTATTTTGTGTCAAATCTTCTTAAAATGAAGCTTCAAGAAAATCTACAATGGTGGAAATGGAGTTTGTGTGTGTGTCATGTGTTTTAGAAAGAGATAGGAGAGTTGTGTGTGTTTTTGAGTGAAGTGTATGTGTAAATAATGTGAAGTGATGTTAAGGTTAAATGGTTAATAAGTTAAAGGTGTAGGGATATGTAAGTTAAGCTCAAAATGGTAATTGGAAGAAAATTTGGTTTAGCTAGCATGTGTGTGAGTTTTGGCCGGATAACATCCCGGTTCCAACACAGTTAAATCACATAGTTGACTAAATAAAAAGTCAAAGGGTAAAATAGTCATTTTACAAAGTAGGGAAAATTACCAGGTGTTACATCATCCCCTTGATAGAGAAGCTTTGTTCTCAAAGCTTAGGAGTGTCACGGGTTCTAGAGTTGTCAAAGAGTTACGGATATTTCTAGCGAAATTGATCCTCACGCTCCCAAGTGAATTCAAGTCTACGTTTAGAATTCCACCTCACCTTGATGATCGGAATACGACTCTGCTTCAATCGTTTAACCTCACGGTCCATGATTTCAACAGGTTCTTCGACAAATTGCATCTTGTCGTCGATTCGGAGTTCCTCCAATGGTATAACGAGTGTCTCATCAGAAATGCACTTCTTCAAGTTCGACACATGAAAAGTGTTGTGCACACGGCTCAACGCTTGCGGTAATTCGAGACGATAGGCTATGGTTCCAACCTTTGCCAAAATTTTGAAAGGTCCAATATAACGGGGGTTCAGCTTTCCTCGCTTGCCAAAACATACCACACCTTTCCAAGGCGATACTTTTAGCATCACTTTGTCTCCCACTTGAAATTCGAGAGGCTTACGTAGAACGTCGGTGTAACTCTTTTGACGATCACGGGCTGCTTGAATTCGGCTCTTGATTTGAACAATCTTCTCAGTTGTTTCACGAATGAGTTCAGGGCCAGTGAGTTGACTATCCCCAACCTCACTCCAACACACAGGCGAGCGACATTTACGACCATACCACGCTTCAAACGGTGCAGCCTTAATACTGGTATGATAACTGTTGTTTTAAGAGAATTCCACTAGAGACAAATGTCTGGCCCATTGCTTCCCAAAGTCAAGCACACAAGCACGCAACATGTCCTCCAGCGTTTGAATAGTTCTCTCACTCTGTCCGTCAGTCTGCGGGTGGTAAGCAGTACTCATGTCCAATTGCGTACCCAACGCTTTCTGAAGTGATTTCCAGAATTCCGAAGTGAATCTACCGTCTCTATAGGAAATTATCGAGATCGGTATCCCATGTTTTGCGACTACTTCCTTCAGGTAAAGTCTCGTAAGCTTATCCATTGAATCATCTTCCTTCATACCCAAAAAGTGTGCAGATTTCGTAAGTCGGCCCACAATTACCCAAATTGTGTCATATCCGTTTGTCGTTTTAGGTAGCTTAGTTATGAAATCCATGGTTATGTTTTCCCACTTCCACATAGGAATTATAGGTTGAACCAACAATCCACATGGCTTTTGGTGTTCCGTTTTCACTCTAGCACAAGTCAGACACTTCCCTACATAAGTAGCGATTTCAGCTTTCATATTTGGCCAACAATATAGCTTCTTCAAATCCTGATACATTTTGTCAGATCCTGGTTGAATCGAATACTTAGATTTATGCGACTCGTGCATAATCACGTCCCTTAGTCCTCCAAACCGTGGTAACCAACTTCTACCATTCAGACATAGCGTTCCATTAGTGCTAGTCTCCAATTTCATAGTGACCATTCCTCCTAATTTCTCAGCTTCAACATGTTCAGGCTTAAGGGCTTCGGTTTGTGCTTCACGAATTTGCACAGGTAAGTTCGGTTTGATAACCATAGCTAAAGATCTAACTCTATGTGTCATCATTTGTTCCTTTCTACTTAGCGCATCCGCCACTACATTGGCCTTCCCAGGGTGGTAGCGGATTTCACAATCATAATCGTTGAGCAACTCGATCCGTCGACGTTGTCTCATGTTCAGTTCCTTCTGGTCAAGAATATGTTGTAAACTCTTGTGATCGGTATAGACGACACACTTGGTTCCATACAAGTAGTGTCTCCACAATTTCAAGGCAAATACTACCGCTCCTAGCTCCAAGTCGTGCGTAGTGTAGTTTTTCTCATGCGTTTTCAATTGTCGTGACGCGTATGCGAAAACTTTCTTCCTTTGCATCAACACAACTCCCAATCCTTTTGCTGATACATCACAGTAGACCACAAAGTCTTCCGATCCTTCTTCTTTACAAATAAGACTGGAGCTCCCCAAGGTGACGAACTCGGTCTTATGAATCCTTTATCAGTCAACTCTTGTAGTTGCGTCGCTAGTTCTTGCAATTCCGACGGTGTTATACAGTAAGGCGCTCGAGCAACAGGTTCAGCTCCCGGTATTAAATCAATCTGGAATTCAACTTGTCTGGCCGGCGGTAATCCAGGCAAATCTTCAGGAAAGACTTCCGCAAAATCCCGTACGATAGGTACATCTTCGAACCATTTTTTGTCCGTCTGCTTTTCAGTAACACAGGCTAAAAATACGTGGCAACCTTCCGACAACAACTTCTGAGCCTTGACACGAGAGATAATGTTCAGTCGTGACTTCCCCTTTCCGTTACTTGTATCCCCTTGTACCTCCAAAACTTCATCACCGAATGGTATGCGAATGATCTTCTCGTTACATATAATCGTAGCATGATATCTCGACAACCAATCCATTCTGATAATCACGTCAAAACTCCCTAACTCAACAAGCATAAGGTCTATTACAAAAGGATGACCTAGAAGATTTAAAGTGCATCCGCGAAGTATAGTGTCGACTTCTATCAACTTCCCATTTGCTAACTCAATAGTGTACTTAGTGTCTAAGGGCGAAGGGGTCACATCAAGTAAAACACAAAAAACAGTCGACACAAAACTCCTATCGGCTCCAGTATCAAATAAAATAGAAGCATAACGACCATTGAGAAGAAACGTACCCGTCACGACGTCAGGGTTTTGTTGCGCTTCTCCTCCTCCTATCACATAGACCGTTCCACAAGCTTCCCCAGCTTTAGAAATCTTTCCTTGGTCCTTATTCTTTTTCTTTGGGCACTCACTGATGTAGTGTCCCTATTGCTGACATTCAAAGCAAGTGACGTTGGCTTTCGTGTTGGGTGGTGACTTACAATCTCTAGCAATGTGTCCAGTTTTCTTGCAGTTGTGACATTGTACATTGAATTGTCCATTATGGTGACACTTGCATCGATAGCATAAAGGTAACGTCCCATTGTATTCTCGCTTTTCCCCAGTACCAGCAGTGTATGCTTTCACGGTGTCTTGCCTCTTATTCGGATAGTTCCCATGGTTGTTCCTATGGTTATTCCCCCATTTTCTCTTGTTTTCCGCGGCATTCCCAACATTTGCTCGAACAACTTGGTCCATCAGACTATGAGCCATCCTTATAGCATCACTAACTTTTGTCGGTCCAGACGATGTCACATTCCCTTGAACTCTACCAAGTAAACCCCAAATGTAACGCTAAACCTTCTTTTCTTCATCTGGAACCATTCCAGGACATAGCAAACACAACTCTTGGAACCTCCGAGTGTACGCACCAATGTCATTGTTCTTCACAGTCAGGTTCCATAGTTCAATTTCCATTTTCTGAATCTCATTATGAGGACAGTATTCCTTAGTCAACAACTTCTTAAGTTCCTCCCAACTCATTCCATACGCCTCCTCGGCTCCAACCGTCTGCACATGGGTGTTCCACCATGTCAACGCTCCAGCAGCTAAAGTACAAGTAGAATAAGTCACTTGGTTTTCAACAGTACATCCACTGACACAGAACACAGATTCCATCTTTTCAATTCAACGAGCTAATCCGACAGCTCCTTCAGTACCATTAAAATTCAAAGGGTCACAACTCCTAAAGTCCTTGTAAGTACATGGCTTAGGCGGTCGATTGTCAACATTTTTCGGTGGTGCTTCGTTCACGTTGTTGTTAGCTTGAATGTTTGCCAGTGCAGCAGTCACTCGTTGCGTAATCAGTTCTTCTAATTGTGCGTCAGTCATTCCGTTACGTGTGTTCACCATTGTTTCTCTGCATTAAGACAACAATGCAAATAAGGTTCAAGCACGAATATACACGTTATATATTTCTTATGCTAAAATAGAATGCGGAATTTAACAGTACAACAAACATAGAAAGGATAGTCACTGGTCAAAGTCATAAAGTTAAATTCCCATTCATAATCAAAATATCGAGTACATAGTCATAAAATAAGAGTTTCATTACATCTAGTCTACTCCAACTAACCGATTACTACTCTAGTTTAGTGGATACAATGCCCAAAAGATAAAGATGTCAATCTACTCTAGAATTAAGCACAATAACGATGAATCTCTAAGTGCGACGACGACGATCACACTCAACACATCTCGATGAGTCACTCCTCGTGTCTCCATCTGTATCTCGGTCTCCTCCACGAACTGACTCCAACTCACGCCTCAACCTAGCAACCTCCTCAAGTGTGGTATCCAACAAGTCGCGGGTATCCTCGTTATCCTCTAACAATCCAAACACCGCCTCCTCAAGTCGATGAAAACGAACAACATCTAAATCCCTAGCAGATCCTATCATAACAACACATGACCTAGGTCTAGAGGGCTCTCCAACATGATGAGTAGGTGGTGTAGAAACAGTAGTAGCAGCTCGACTCCCATAAGTAGGCGATGCCTCAGGTGTAGTGTGTGAATCAGACATACAAATCTTCTTCCGTGGGCATGACGAATCATAATCGGAGAAAGCTCGAGATCTAACACCGGATGGTCCAGCTCCATTAGCAGGTGGTACAGTATCATCGGAATCAGTATAAACCTTAGTTGGTGGCGTACCCCATAAAGCTTCCCTATCCTCTCTAAACCGCTGACATGGAACAGTAGGCTTCTTCCTCAAGTTAAACGTCTTCCTAATCTCACTCCTCCTACTGGGCTCAACTCTCTCAGGTACAACAGTCAAAGCATCAACCCTACTATCATCATCAGCCTCAGCATCCTCGCTATCACTACTAGCCACAACCATCCTAACGTCTTCCTAATCTCACTCCTCCTACTGGGCTCAACTCTCTCAGGTACCACAGTCAAAGCATCAACCCTACTATCATCATCAGCCTCAGCATCCTCGCTATCACTACTAGCCACAACCATCCTAACGTTAGTATCACTCTCAATCTCATAATCCATGTCCTCATCATCCTCACGATCTACCTCATATCCATCCATATCATCATCACCCTCATGATCTACCTCAACACCATCCATATCATCCTCATGACCTACGGATAGGTGTTAAAACACCCATCCTTTTACCACTTATTTCTTGCTAAAACAAGACCAAAACGCTTATTTAATGTCATTTGTTTGGAATTATGCGTGGTTTGTGTGTTAGTTGTGTTTTCAGAGCCAACCGGATAAATATTGAAGAAAACATGGGATTGCACGGGTTTTATCGAAGAAAAAGACGAAAAGACGAAGTCTATAGTCCAAGAGATGCAAAAGATTTGAAGTCAATGGGCCTATTTGAAGATTTATCGAAGAAAAGGACCAAAGATGGAAGATTTACATATGTCGAAGAAACTCAAGTCTATTAAATGAAGAAATTAAAAGACGAGTTGAATTTATTCGTCGACAAATCCCGAATCGAAATCGAAAACGTCAACTTTTCTGAAAAGACGAGAAGACAAAAAGAAAGAGAGAAAGCCCACTCACCAAACCAAGCCAAGCACTATATATACTCCTTCCATTCACATTTTCAACTAGTTTTTCTTTCTGTTATTCTTTTCTTGTTTCGTAGGAACCAACTCCCTTACGGAGGTGGTTTTCATTTTCTTTGATTTCTTCCACAATCTTGTAAGTTTGATCTTTCCATTTTGATTGTTTGAATCTCAATCATCAATACAAGTTTACATTTAATCTTACTATCATCTTGTTCTTCCTTTTCTTGTTGATTCATAGTTCTAAGGTTTTTATTTTATTGGTTTGATCTTAAAAAGTAAGTGGGTTTTATGTTTTTGTTGTTTTGGATTGATGTTTATCATAGGTAAATGATTAGTGGTTAAATTGGTTTAAGTTTTGATTAAAAACTTGTTGGATTTTGGGTTAAATTCGTGTTTCAGACATTCCCCTGTTCTTCGCGTTTTTAAGCTTGCCCAGATTCCGGATCAACAATATATTCCGGATCAAGGGTTTTGTGATTTTATTCCGGATCAAGTTCTTTGGTTCGGAATATTTAATATTCCGGATCAGCTATTTTATTCCGGATCAAGTTTTATGCTGAGTAAAAAAATTATTCCGAATCAGCAAGTCCATCCGGAATAATCAATATTCCGGATGAGCATTTATTCCGAATAAAGGTTTCTTCTAAAACATTCCGAATCAGTCATTATTCCACATCAAGCACATTATTCCGGATCAAAAGTTATTCCGAACGAAGGCCATATTCCACATGAATTAATATTCCGCATGAAGGACATTTATTCCGGATAGAATATTATTCCGCATAAGCACATTATTCCGGATCAAAGGTTATTCCGCATGAAGGCCATTTATTCCGGATAGAATTTTATCCGGATCAACAACTACATTCTGGATCAACTGTTATTCTGCATGAAGCAAACATTCCGCATGAAGGCATATTCCGCATCAAGCTATCATTCCGCATCAAACAGTTATTCCGAATGAAGGTGTTGTTAATTATTCTGAATGAAGGTGTTGTTAATTATTCCGAATGAAGCAGTTTTCTAGGTTATTCCGCATGAGTTGATTTATTCCGCATGAGCCAAATTTCCCAAATATTCCGGATCAAGCTATTATTCCGCATCAACTGTTTTCCAAGTTTAGGTACTTACTGTTTGATTTTAATTCTAGTTTTATTTTCAGTAATTGCTTTTAGTTTAAATTTATTACTTCTAGCATTTATCGTTTTAGTAGATTTAGACCAAAGCTCCCCCTTTTTAGTTACCAAGTACAACAATTCCACTTTTAACCGTGATCGATTCGAGAAGATACTGAGAACGAAACAACGAAAATTACAATTGGGTACGAGCAACGCAAACAAAGATCTTGCAACAAACCTTCTTATTAACTAACCAAAAATTAGTTATTAAAATGGCGCCTCTACCGGCTCTTTTCGTAAGGATCAACGGTTTCTTGTGAGAAAAATTGGATTTTGGGATCCGTTCTTCGGGAACGTTATTTTCAAGCACATAAATTTTCAAAAACCCATAAAAACATAAAATTTTCAAAAATACAAAAACATTAAAAAAACCTATAAAAAACAAAAATATTTTCTCTTGCATTTTCTTTTTAGTGTATGCGTACTCGATCAACGTCTTATTCAGAGCCTGAGACTCTCGAAGATTTAGACATGGCCGGTGTACACAACAAAAACAATAATAATCCCCCCCCCCCCCCCCCCCCACAACAACAATAATAATCCACCCCACCCAAACATGAATAATCCACCCTTACCCGACCTACGAACCATAGAGGAGCTATGCCAACCTACGATGAACGGACGTGGAGGCCCGATTGCGCTGATGCATATCACGGCTCAGGTGTTTTCGTTGAAGCATCACATGATCCAACAAGTGCAAACTAACCCATTTCGCGGAATTCCGGATGATGATGCCAACAAACACCTCGACAAATTCATTACCATCACCCAAAGCATGAAGTCCCCCGGTGTTTCTATGGATGAACTTCGCCTCCAACTATTTCCCCACTCGCTTTCTCACCATGGCAAAAAATGGTTTGACCGTCTCCCAAAGAATTCTAATCATACTTGGGACGACATGACTCAACGCTTTTGGTCGCGCTACTTCCCACCATCCATGGTCACGAACCTTCGTAACCAAATTAGTGGATTCATGCAAGATGATTGTGGTAAATTTAGATAACTTGCTTTAGGAAAAACAAGCAACTAAATATGAGCGGTAAGTATTAAGTACGACGGTTTAGGAAAACCGTGCACTAATGACCCAATCACTTAAAAGAGATGAAAGAGTTCGTTTCCCAAGGAGGTATATGTGTTGTGAATTAACTTGTATGTATTTGAGATTAATATTAAGAGAATGGGGATGAGAAGATGAAAGACGGTTACGTGAAAATTAAACTACGACGAAAACGTAAAACCGTAGAGAAACCACAAAAATAAAAAATTATCTAAAACCAAAAACAAAATTAATAATTAAAAAGACTAAAAAGAAGTCTAAAATAATATAAATAAAGATAAAAATCCAACAAAGATATTTTAAAACCTTTTATTAATTAAATAATTAATTTTAAATGCTAATTAAAGCCCTAAAATTAAATTTAACTAATTCAAATGTCTAAAATATGATTTTATTGAATAATCACTTAACTTATATTATTAGAAGACTAAAAAGTAATTTTCTAAAAATTAAACCCTATTAAAACTATTTTTAAAACTCTAAAAATGATTAAAAATGATTAAAACCTAATTAAACTTAAAATAATTATAAAAATAAATCTAAAAGTTATAAAAATATTCTAAAAATGGAAATAGTCCTAATTAATGATAAAGAACCTAGGAAAAATGAAAAAGAAAGAAAAATAAAATTTTGAAAAATTAATATAAAAATAATATTAAAATAATACTAAAAATAAAAAGTTTCTAAAATTTGAAATAAAAAAATTTATAAAAATCCTAAATAATATAACTAAGAGAAAAACACTAATTAGAGCTTCTAAACCTTTTTTAATAATTTTATAAAAATCCTTAAAGTTTATAAAAAACCTTAAAATATTATAAAATTAAAAATTAAAGTTTTTGAAACCAAAATAAGATGTAAACCTCTAAAATATATTTTAAAAGCTAAAAACTATTTTTCCTAAAAATTAAAAATCTTTTTGGTATTTTTTAATGATTTTCTAAAATACGTCTAATAAATAAATCCTAGAAAGTAAATAAATAAATGGAAAAATATAAAAATAAGCTAGAAAAATCTATAACCCTATAAGGGTCCTAGGAAAAATCAAAACAAGCAAAAACGCTTATCAAATAAGCTGAAAAGTGGTAAATAAGCCACGGCTTATTTATTTAAGCAAAAAGGAAAAACGGGTTAAGTATCTTATGAAAACAAAACTCTCAGTCAAAGTCCCCAGGGCGCATTGGTTAAGTGTTATGTGTGTGAGTGTGGAGACCAGGGTTCGAGTCTTACAACCCCCTTTTTTACTCTTTTTTTATATTTTTTTTATTTTTCACTTCTCAAACCAAAACTGACACTTGTTATGCTTGAAAACCAATTCCAACTCACCTTTTCAACACAGATTAAACCTATATGGAAGATCAAAACGTATCCAGTTACTTCAACATGATGAACACAAGTTGTGTGTTCTTTCTTTTTTTTTTTGACAGTTTACAAAAGCCAAAGGATTGGCTTGTGAGCTTATTTTGGTGTTTGATAATTGGACAATGGGGCACCCTTGAGCTTATTGAAGCTCAAGGAGTCAATGAATAGCAAAGATAAGCAAATTGCACACCAATTAAGCTAACCAAAACAAGCACTTAGCCAATGAGAGTTTCTGATGTAAATATACTAGAGCAGTGGACTTATAAGCTAAAATCTAGCACCCTAGTGACATTCAACAGCTCAAATTAAGCATACAAAATCTTCAATAGGTACACTATCAACCTGCAAACCTTAATCAACCTAGATCTTCAACAGCATTCACAAATTTAGCACCAAAAAAAAATAAGAAAAACTAGCAGAATGAGAATTATGCAGATTTCTAACTTGTTTCACTTTTTAAACACACCAAATCTGTTTCAAATCTCTTCTAATCTTACTAACAACTAACTAGCATCCTATCTTAACTATTTTTAAACCTTCTAACACCTTTCTAAATCATAAATCAAGCAATCTACCCTGCTAAAACCTATTGCCAAACAACCTGTTAAAACTTTTAAAACCAAAATTTTCAAAGTGAAACACTTCCACAAGCAGTCAAATTGATTCTAACACTCTTAAACATGCATAACAATACTGCATACACTCAAATCAAACACCTAAAACACACTTAGCATGAAATCAAATAAGATCACATGAACATCCTATTTTATGAACTTTTATCAAAGGAAAAGGGAATACCTTAGGGTCTTACATCCAAGACCCTAGAGGATGTAAATCCTCCTCCCTACCAGCCCGGGCTGGTGCTGAACAAGATCAACAAACAAATCCTCACCTGTTTTAACAAAAATCAAAGAAATAGACAACAAGGATAATATTCAATCTCCTTTTTCTCTTTTCTTTTCTTTCTTTCTAAAACACTTTCAAAATCTTTCCAAACCTTCTAAACACGTTTCTATTTCACTTTTAATCACCAATTAACACTGATACTATAACCACAAAACCTAGAACAGATTATGCCAAAATTTCTCAAATTTTCAAAAACCTTAACTTCTTTTGAAACTCAAAATTATTTAACCAAGATAACAAGGGAACTCAGAATCTAGCAATAACTTAACACCAACTTTTTATAAAAACTAAAAAGGAATTAATTTGTTAAATGAACAAAAACCAACTTTTATTAATGTAAAAAAGGAATTACATAAAGTTTAGCTAGAAACTGGAACAAGGGCTCACCAACAGGCTGGGGCTCCTTTTATACTAAGCTAAGAAGATACTAGAACCCTAAATTGCTAACCCTAATCACTACAAATTCTCAAAAATACCCCTTTTGCTTCTAGACGGTTTTTGGTGTAAAGGTGTCCAAATTTGATCTTGGCTGTTTAAATTTGCTTTGGGAGGAAGCATTACATCTCAATCGTTCAATTGGGACACGTCAAATACTTGGGGACCAAGGTGGATGCTTATTGGTTGAGAGGGGAATTGGGGGTTGGGGTCCACAGGCGTGGGATGAAGGTTTTTAGGAGTGGGTTTGGTTTTGGTGCGTGTGAATTAAACGTGTGCACGTATAATTGGGTTTTACCCAAGTAAAAATGAAGGTGAGACCTGGGAGTGTAAAAAGTGAACAGTTACCCCTTTTGATCCGATATTAGGGGAAAGCTGAGTGTTAGGCGCCTTTTCTGGTTTTCAAATGTTTCACTTGACACTTTTGGTCCTTGTCTTTTGAATTTTTTGGCATTAAACGTTTTTCAGCCCTAAACTCATATTTCCTTTGCAAATAAGTTTCAACCTTTTACACAATTGGCACAAAACTTTTCCAAAGCTTTTCAAAGGGTTGTTTATGATATTTTGTGATATTTCAAGGCCTGTTTTTGGACAATCTTGATCTTCAAAGGTCTTCAATGTCTCTTAATCTTCATGAGGGACCATAATTGACAATTTGAAATTGTTGAGGGACCAAAGTTGTCATTTCTTCAAAGTTGAAGGGCCTTTTTGTAATTTTGACAAACTTAAGGGACCAAACTTGTAATTATCAATATACAAGGGTTTTAAGTGTCATTTCTTCATTCTTGGAGGATCAATCTTGTTTTGTCTTCAAGTCTTCAAGGGTATTTGATGAAAATTCCATGATTAGGGCCCGGTTCTTTGTACGGCTTCGTTTCTCGTGTTCGTTTTTCCTTGTATCTTGTGATCTTTTGTCTTTTTCACGATATCCATACCTAAAACACACAAGTAAACCAACACAAGAATATATATGGTATTTTATGACATTTTTATGCATTTAAAGCCCGAAAAGAACGATGAGATCATGTATAAATGCCATCTCATCACTCCCCCATACTAAGCCATTGCCGTGCCCTCACGCAATGCTAGAATAAAGTATCTAAGCATCACCAAAGTTCAATTTTATTAACCTTTATTGAAGAGTAAAAGACTTGCAACATACTACGAGAATGTGTAAAGACATAATGTATGATTTTCATCACCAAAAGGTGACTTTTAGGGTCAAAGAATAGAAACAAGTTAATGTCCCTTAGAGTAAATTTCGTCATCCTTGATTGTCATACATTCCAAGCTAAGTGCAAAAACAAGATCATTGTTGGTACAAGTCACAATGCTAATACTACTCATACGTCCAAATTGTGTAAAACTTTTTCTCCCCGCAATCCTAGTTATTATAAAAGGAAATGGGTTACTAGCATTTTTTATCTATTTGTCATGGATCACAAGTGATTCATATTGACTTATTTGAGTAGTTATTAGTCCGAAAGCAAAGTAGCACGATTTGATCAATAGTTAGCCGAAGGACAAAATCTTTTAAAATGGCTTCTCGTGTATCTCCTTAAGTTCATATCTTGGCATAACTCGTTTCACGATTTGAGACCTTTCTCGGACCGATTTTGGCATGTACTTCATACTTCAAATCTTGGGAAGACGTTCTCGAAATTATGGTCTTCTCTTCATATATTTGGAATTTCTTCACTTGACGTTTTTGAGAGATTCTTCATATAGGACCACGACTTCATCATTTTTCTTCAATCTTTACTTTGGATTTTGATATACAACGATCCGCCTCCTTTTCGGACTTGGATATATTCATCCACATACCTTGTTAGGGTCTTTTTGGATAGATTTTCTCCATTCTTTAGGGGAGTAATAGCTTCTCGTCGTGTGTCTCGATCCTTCATATTGATTTTGGAATAATGATACTTCACATCATCTTTGGATCTTTAGCAAAAATAGAGCTCCTCATGCCTTGTTAGGGCCTTTTTGGATGATCGCCAATTTTCGCGTCCCGCTTCAATAAGTTATGCCTTGGCTATGAACTCTATTCAACCCCGAGCAACTTTTAAACGATCTTGCGCTAGAGGCTAAGTAACCTTTCAAATCGTACGACCTTACTTATTGCAATTATGATTTATTCCTAATGCATTGATCTTATGGGAAGAAAAAGCCACAATTAAAAACATATGAGTTTTTGAAAGAACACTTTCATGTTCTACGTTTAGCATGATCACTTGTCTAACTCTATCATTTCTCGTTCTTCACTATATAAAGACCTCTAATTAAAGAGACTCGTGAATACTTAGCCATGCAAGTCAAAATTAAGCCAAATTTGGATTAGCTTTCATTAAGACTAAATCAAATCAAAGTTTTGGGTTTTCAAGCCACCTATAGGATCTTTGCACTTTCTTGGACTTTTTCAAGTTTAGAGAATGCGTTTTAAAGTTCCCTTGATAAGTGACTTTCTAGAATCAATTATAGGAACTTGCGAAAAGTTCTTGTTCTTAACCCGAATGAATTAAGACTTTCGCGTTTTAAAGCTCCCTATATAAAAGTCTAGCAAAACTTGAATTGAGCGGGTTAAGGAATGTAAATGGCTCCAAATGCCCATCAAGTCAAAAATTAACTCTTATTCTACCCATCGGAAAATATACATTCGTGTCTTAAAAACACTTATGAAAACTAAGAAAAATTTTAAAATTTGGCCATTTTTAGCCTTATTAGCAAAACAAAACATTGAAAGTTGGAAAACGTGAGGGCGTAGCAAAGCAAGTACCTATTCACCCCCCATACTAAAAGTAAACATTGTCCTCAATGTTTCGAGTCTAAAGGTGGAGCACCCCCATACTAGAGACGAAGAATCGAATACTTAGGATCTAGCATGGAAAGGGTGATCAACAATATATCTAAAGCCGTTTATTAATTATGCTAAAAGATAATTGTTAGAACAATAAAGGATATGTCATGGAATCGTGAAAAACTTCTTCAAACGAACGATGGAGGTTCACGTAAACGAACACGAGAGTCTTCAATCGTAGACGATGATGATGATCTAGATAACACAATCACAAACAACCACGAGACAACGAGTTGGAAGGTTACAAATCCCCTTATTAGTGAATATAAAAGCATAAAGATAAGCATGGGATCTCCCCCACGAGGCACCTCGTTTTTGATTACCGAGTCATGAGCTCGACTCGATCCCCTCAAAATGTGAACATTTAGGGAAAATCATGGTGTGGTCAATTTTTGGTGGGGCTTACATGATAAACAAGGCCCAAAAAGCAACCGGTATAAAGGACTAAGTCCTTAGATGATGCAAAATACCGGGGTCGAAGATGGCGTTCTCGTTCTTTTTGGAAAAACAATTTAACGCCACTTCAACATGTGCCATAAACTCAAAGAGTTTGAAGAAAATAGATGAGAAGTAGAAGGGTGAGACAATTGGTAAGACAAACGTTTGAGCTACTTGAGGTAGACTCGCACCAAGCAAATAGATATAGTTTCCATTTAT
Source organism: Glebionis coronaria (assembly GCA_025667525.1). Taxonomy (NCBI): domain Eukaryota; kingdom Viridiplantae; phylum Streptophyta; class Magnoliopsida; order Asterales; family Asteraceae; genus Glebionis; species Glebionis coronaria. The sequence continues at coordinate 328,702,712 of CM046879.1, forward strand.
TGCATCGGTGGAAGACCGAGATTTCCCTTTACATGAAATTCCGGGATCGAATATCTCGTCCTCGGTGGACAAGGATGAGGGAACATAAGGGGCTTCCCCCATACTAGAACCACACAAAACATCGTCAAAAGGAGTAGACGAGTTTGTAGCACTCAAAACACGCGATGATGACGGAGTTAGATTTGTAGAAAAATCAATTAAATCACATTTAAGATCTTTTTCTTTGTTATCTTTTAAACTCTCCTTATGAAAACCCTTTTTGATTATGTCGAAAATATTCGGTGTTTCTAAGACGATATTAGTTACACTAAAAATTCTCACATTTTGAAACCGTTTTGGTTTTGGTGGTGGCAAGTTCTCAAAACGTTTATCGACGAAGAAAACCTCCCCATCGGGGCCAACATATTCATCATCCGAAAGATCTTCCGTAGAAACCGGCAACTTATCAACACTCTTCATGAATGAATGTTCGAGATGAGGCGAAGTATTTTTCGATTCAAGTATTGACGGTTTCTTCTTTGTAGGCTTAGCACTCATAACCTCCACCGGCGGAGGAAATGGTAAACTGTTTTTGGAGACATTCCCTAAAACTCTTGGTGAAAATTCTTTGCAAACGACATTGGTCGAGTCACCATGGTTTAAAGTTGCAATAGAATATACATGAGAAAGATTGGAGTTTTGTGTTGCATTGATGACAAGTTCTTCTTCATTGAAACGAAGGGTGATTTTACGAGCATGAACATCGATAAGTGCTCTTGATGTATCCAAAAATGAACGACCCAAAATGAGAGGAACTTTTCGATCGATGGGAATGTCTACAACGATAAAGTCAACGGGATAGTAAAACTTTCCGACTTTAACGAAAACGTCCTCGGCTACTCCACATGCCATGATCGTAGAATGATCGGCCATCTCGATGGACATGTTCGAAGGAGTAAGAGCCGGAAGCGAAAGCGATTTGAAGATCTCGAGAGGCATTAAATTAATACTAGCACCAAGATCGGCCAAGGCGTAGCATTCCTCCATATCTTGAATAGCACACGGAATCAAAAATTTACCGGGATCACCGACTTTTTGTGGTATGCGGCTTAGAAAAACCGATGAACAACTAGACGATTGTTGTAACTTCTCTTTGTTGTTAAGCATACTTTTGAAGTTTGCGGCGAATCGAGGCATCATGATTAAAGCATCGGCAAAACTTATGTTAAAATGTAGATCACGAAACATTTTCATAAATAGCTCAAATTGATAATTGTTCCGTTCTTGTGCTTTCTCTTTGTTTCGTCTCGAAGGGTAAGGTAAAGGTGGTGTGGGTTGGTCATTAGGCAACGGCCTTGAAACTCGGGTTCCACAATTGGTATTGGTGTAACCGTAGGTGTGGTATGAGCGGTACTTCGTGGGATTGTAATGTGCTCCTTTTCGACCATCACCTCGGGTTCTTTCTCGATTTCCTTCTCCGTAGAAGTACTTGGACGAGAGATTGGTTCCTTGAAAGTTTTACCACTTCGTGTAGCAACAACCTTCAATTCTCCCCTCGGGTTGTTAATGGTATCACTAGGAAGACCACCCGAAGAAGAGGGCTTACACATGATAGCTTCAAACATCTTAGCCATTCGGTCCTCAAATTTTGATTGCCTAGCATCCGCTTTCAATAACTCTTGCTTAATCTCATGTTGTCCTAATTCCATCTTTTGTTGGTTTTGTTGAAGACGTTGGACATTTCCTTCCATTTTATTTGCATGAGTTTTAAGTTCATTAGCAAGTTCATTTTTAAGCTCGTTTTTCAACTCGGACCTTAAGCTAATCATCTCACGTTGCATATTATCAAATTTAGCATCATTTGCTTTTGCATAATCTAAAAATTCTCCTTGCAAATTTTTCGTGTGAGCATTTTGAAAACCTTGTGTAGTGTTTTGAAAATCACGGTTTTGATTTTGATTAGAGATTTATCCATTCCCACTTTGATAATTCCCTTTGTTGTAATTGCGTGTGTTGCCTTGGTAATTACCTTGGTTGTTGTTTCGATAATTGTTAGCATTTTGGTTTGGTGGAGCTTGATTTTGGCGGGAACCTTGGCCGTTTTGGTTGTAAGTTCCCGTTGCTACATAAGCACTCGAAGTGTTACCATCCGCGGTAATGCACTCGGAAAGATCATGAGCTCCTCCACACGATAAACAACTCTTAGCAACCGCTTTAACCGAAGCGGAATTGGAAGCTTCTTGAGCCTTCCAATGGGACATTAGATTAGCAAATCTATCAAAAAACCGATTTTCCTCATTAGCTTCATCATGTAAGGCATTAATGCTACGAGACGATTGTGACGAAGATGACGAACCCATATTGGCAACACTCGGTGTGTTACGAGGGCTATAAACCTTAGATCGATTTTCAATGATTTGTAAAGCCTCATTTGTCGTCTTGCACAAAAAATTACCACCCGCGGCGGCATTCAAATAATCTCGTTCATGATCATTAAGCCCATTATAAAAAGTATCAATTTGATGCAATTCCGAAAAATCATGGTGAGGACATTCATGTAACATCTCTTTAAATCGTTCCCATGCCATTGAAAAACTTTCATTGTTACGTTGCACAAATCGTGAAATTTCATTTTTTAAGTGTGTTGTTTTCGATGGTGGAAAAAATTTGTTCACAAACTTAGAAACGAGATCGGCCCATGTCAAAATCGAATTTGGCGGTTCTTTCTCGAGCCAAATTTTTGCGGGACCATCCAACGAATATGGAAACAACATCATCTTAATGGCGTCATGTGGAACATCTTTGAATTTGCTAGTGGCGGTGAGACGGTTGAAATTCCTAATATGGTAATGCGGGTTGTCTTTCTCGTGACCTCGAAACTTGTTTGCTTGTAGCATTGACATTAAACCCGTCTTAATCTCGAAATTCTCCGCAAGGATGGAGGGAATAACAATAGCCTCTCCAAAACCCTCGGTGGGTGCTTGTAGCAACTCCATCATAGTACGATTAGCCATTACGACTTCTTGTTCTATAATAGGTTCAACAATTGGAGGTTCTTCAACAATCAACGATCCTTGATTTGCTTGCTTTTGAAGTCGTTTACGAGCTCGTTTTGCTTGATTACGAGTGATCATAAACTTCACGAAGAATGGGAGGTGAGCAAAAAAGATTCTTTTTGGTTGTTTTGTGGTTTTTCAATTTTTTTGTGTTTTTGATGATATTTAATTTTTTTTGGATTTTGGTGTATCTTCGTAGACAACAATCTACAAAATCTCTCCTCGAATCAAACTCTTGATTAAAGAAGCCTCAAAGGAATGAAAACGATCACGTGGAGTGAACACCTTCGATTGACTTTAGAACTTTGGTGAAAACCAAATTGTTCACGAGGGTTTAATCACAAAGAAAACCAAGCAAATATAGTATACGTAATAATACTTTGGGCGGCAAAACCCTCGATTAGCCTTCAATTTCAAAATACTCACAAGCAAGCGGGGAAACGAGGCGGCTCGAAGCACTTAAGAGCCTTTTTCCTTAGGGTATATTTTATAATACCCGCCTTATACCCACCTTATAGTTCGTATCTTTCAAAATCGAGCTTCACGAAAGTATTTATCTATTTTTGCCTTTTCTTTTTGTTTGAGATTCGAATACAATAATTAGGAGATCAAATCCCAATTAAGGTTGTGTTTTCACACTTTTGGAGATATTGTATTTTGATTGTGATACTTAATACAATATATTAATAATATTTCTACAAGAAAAACCAAGAAAACCGATAATACGTGTTAAGGGAGTTCCACTTAACACAAATACTTATTATGGATAATATCAAAAACAAAAGTTTCCAAATTAAAACACGACACACCTCCCCGGCAGCGGCGCCAAAATGATTGTGGTAAATTTAGATAACTTGCTTTAGGAAAAACAAGCAACTAAATATGAGCGGTAAGTATTAAGTACGACGGTTTAGGAAAACCGTGCACTAATGACCCAATCACTTAAAAGAGATGAAAGAGTTCGTTTCCCAAGGAGGTATATGTGTTGTGAATTAACTTGTATGTATTTGAGATTAATATTAAGAGAATGGGGATGAGAAGATGAAAGACGGTTACGTGAAAATTAAACTACGACGAAAACGTAAAACCGTAGAGAAACCACAAAAATTAAAAATTATCTAAAACCAAAAACAAAATTAATAATTAAAAAGACTAAAAAGAAGTCTAAAATAATATAAATAAAGATAAAAATCCAACAAAGATATTTTAAAACCTTTTATTAATTAAATAATTAATTTTAAATGCTAATTAAAGCCCTAAAATTAAATTTAACTAATTCAAATGTCTAAAATATGATTTTATTGAATAATCACTTAACTTATATTATTAGAAGACTAAAAAGTAATTTTCTAAAAATTAAACCCTATTAAAACTATTTTTAAAACTCTAAAAATGATTAAAAATGATTAAAACCTAATTAAACTTAAAATAATTATAAAAATAAATCTAAAAGTTATAAAAATATTCTAAAAATGGAAATAGTCCTAATTAATGATAAAGAACCTAGGAAAAATGAAAAAGAAAGAAAAATAAAATTTTGAAAAATTAATATAAAAATAATATTAAAATAATACTAAAAATAAAAAGTTTCTAAAATTTGAAATAAAAAAATTTATAAAAATCCTAAATAATATAACTAAGAGAAAAACACTAATTAGAGCTTCTAAACCTTTTTTAATAATTTTATAAAAATCCTTAAAGTTTATAAAAAACCTTAAAATATTATAAAATTAAAAATTAAAGTTTTTGAAACCAAAATAAGATGTAAACCTCTAAAATATATTTAAAAAGCTAAAAACTATTTTTCCTAAAAATTAAAAATCTTTTTGGTATTTTTTAATGATTTTCTAAAATACGTCTAATAAATAAATCCTAGAAAGTAAATAAATAAATGGAAAAATATAAAAATAAGCTAGAAAAATCTATAACCCTATAAGGGTCCTAGGAAAAATCAAAACAAGCAAAAACGCTTATCAAATAAGCTGAAAAGTGGTAAATAAGCCACGGCTTATTTATTTAAGCAAAAAGGAAAAACGGGTTAAGTATCTTATGAAAACAAAACTCTCAGTCAAAGTCCCCAGGGCGCATTGGTTAAGTGTTATGTGTGTGAGTGTGGAGACCAGGGTTCGAGTCTTACAACCCCCTTTTTTACTCTTTTTTTATATTTTTTTTATTTTTCACTTCTCAAACCAAAACTGACACTTGTTATGCTTGAAAACCAATTCCAACTCACCTTTTCAACACAGATTAAACCCATATGGAAGATCAAAACGTATCCAGTTACTTCAACATGATGAACACAAGTTGTGTGTTCTTTTTTTTTTTTTTTTGACAGTTTACAAAAGCCAAAGGATTGGCTTGTGAGCTTATTTTGGTGTTTGATAATTGGACAATGGGGCACCCTTGAGCTTATTGAAGCTCAAGGAGTCAATGAATAGCAAAGATAAGCAAATTGCACACCAATTAAGCTAACCAAAACAAGCACTTAGCCAATGAGAGTTTCTGATGTAAATATACTAGAGCAGTGGACTTATAAGCTAAAATCTAGCACCCTAGTGACATTCAACAGCTCAAATTAAGCATACAAAATCTTCAATAGGTACACTATCAACCTGCAAACCTTAATCAACCTAGATCTTCAACAGCATTCACAAATTTAGCACCAAAAAAAAAAAAGAAAAACTAGCAAAATGAGAATTATGCAGATTTCTAACTTGTTTCACTTTTTAAACACACCAAATCTGTTTCAAATCTCTTCTAATCTTACTAACAACTAACTAGCATCCTATCTTAACTATTTTTAAACCTTCTAACACCTTTCTAAATCATAAATCAAGCAATCTACCCTGCTAAAACCTATTGCCAAACAACCTGTTAAAACTTTTAAAACCAAAATTTTCAAAGTGAAACACTTCCACAAGCAGTCAAATTGATTCTAACACTCTTAAACATGCATAACAATACTGCATACACTCAAATCAAACACCTAAAACACACTTAGCATGAAATCAAATAAGATCACATGAACATCTTATTTTATGAACTTTTATCAAAGGAAAAGGGAATACCTTAGGGTCTTACATCCAAGACCCTAGAGGATGTAAATCCTCCTCCCTACCAGCCCGGGCTGGTGCTGAACAAGATCAACAAACAAATCCTCACCTGTTTTAACAAAAATCAAAGAAATAGACAACAAGGATAATATTCAATCTCCTTTTTCTGTTTTCTTTTCTTTCTTTCTAAAACACTTTCAAAATCTTTCCAAACCTTCTAAACACGTTTCTATTTCACTTTTAATCACCAATTAACACTGATACTATAACCACAAAACCTAGAACAGATTATGCCAAAATTTCTCAAATTTTCAAAAACCTTAACTTCTTTTGAAACTCAAAATTATTTAACCAAGATAACAAGGGAACTCAGAATCTAGCAATAACTTAACACCAACTTTTTATAAAAACTAAAAAGGAATTAATTTGTTAAATGAACAAAAACCAACTTTTATTAATGTAAAAAAGGAATTACATAAAGTTTAGCTAGAAACTGGAACAAGGGCTCACCAACAGGCTGGGGCTCCTTTTATACTAAGCTAAGAAGATACTAGAACCCTAAATTGCTAACCCTAATCACTACAAATTCTCAAAAATACCCCTTTTGCTTCTAGACGGTTTTTGGTGTAAAGGTGTCCAAATTTGATCTTGGCTGTTTAAATTTGCTTTGGGAGGAAGCATTACATCTCAATCGTTCAATTGGGACACGTCAAATACTTGGGGACCAAGGTGGATGCTTATTGGTTGAGAGGGGAATTGGGGGTTGGGGTCCACAGGCGTGGGATGAAGGTTTTTAGGAGTGGGTTTGGTTTTGGTGCGTGTGAATTAAACGTGTGCACGTTTAATTGGGTTTTACCCAAGTAAAAATGAAGGTGAGACCTGGGAGTGTAAAAAGTGAACAGTTACCCCTTTTGATCCGATATTAGGGGAAAGCTGAGTGTTAGGCGCCTTTTCTTGTTTTCAAATGTTTCACTTGACACTTTTGGTCCTTGTCTTTCGAATTTTTTGGCATTAAACGTTTTTCAGCCCTAAACTCATATTTCCTTTGCAAATAAGTTTCAACCTTTTACACAATTGGCACAAAACTTTTCCAAAGCTTTTCAAAGGGTTGTTTATGATATTTTGTGATATTTCAAGGGCTGTTTTTAGACAATCTTGATCTTCAAAGGTCTTCAATGTCTCTTAATCTTCATGAGGGACCATAATTGACAATTTGAAATTGTTGAGGGACCAAAGTTGTCATTTCTTCAAAGTTGAAGGGCCTTTTTGTAATTTTGACAAACTTAAGGGACCAAACTTGTAATTATCAATATACAAGGGTTTTAAGTGTCATTTCTTCATTCTTGGAGGATCAATCTTGTTTTGTCTTCAAGTCTTCAAGGGTATTTGATGAAAATTCCATGATTAGGGCCCGGTTCTTTGTACGGCTTCGTTTCTCGTGTTCGTTTTTCCTTGTATCTTGTGATCTTTTGTCTTTTTCACGATATCCATACCTAAAACACACAAGTAAACCAACACAAGCATATATATGGTATTTTATGACATTTTTATGCATTTAAAGCCCGAAAAGAACGATGAGATCATGTATAAATGCCATCTCATCACTCCCCCATACTAAGCCATTGCCGTGCCCTCACGCAATGCTAGAATAAAGTATCTAAGCATCACCAAAGTTCAATTTTATTAACCTTTATTGAAGAGTAAAAGACTTGCAACATACTACGAGAATGTGTAAAGACATAATGTATGATTTTCATCACCAAAAGGTGACTTTTAGGGTCAAAGAATAGAAACAAGTTAATGTCCCTTAGAGTAAATTTCGTCATCCTTGATTGTCATACATTCCATGCTAAGTGCAAAAACAAGATCATTGTTGGTACAAGTCACAATGCTAATACTACTCATACGTCCAAATTGTGTAATACTTTTTCTCCCCGCAATCCTAGTTATTATAAAAGGAAATGGGTTACTAGCATTTTTTATCTATTTGTCATGGATCACAAGTGATTCATATTGACTTATTTGAGTAGTTATTAGTCCGAAAGCAAAGTAGCACGATTTGATCAATAGTTAGCCGAAGGACAAAATCTTTTAAAACGGCTTCTCGTGTATCTCCTTAAGTTCATATCTTGGCATAACTCGTTTCACGATTTGAGACCTTTCTCGGACCGATATTTGGCATGTACTTCATACTTCAAATCTTGGGAAGACGTTCTCGAAATTATGGTCTTCTCTTCATATATTTGGAATTTCTTCACTTGACGTTTTTGAGAGATTCTTCATATAGGACCACGACTTCATCATTTTTCTTCAATCTTTACTTTGGATTTTGATATACAACGATCCGCCTCCTTTTCGGACTTGGATATATTCATCCTCATACCTTGTTAGGGTCTTTTTGGATAGATTTTCTCCATTCTTTAGGGGAGTAATAGCTTCTCGTCGTGTGTCTCGATCCTTCATATTGATTTTGGAATAATGATACTTCACATCATCTTTGGATCTTTAGCAAAAATAGAGCTCCTCATGCCTTGTTAGGGCCTTTTTGGATGATCGCCAATTTTCGCGTCCCGCTTCAATAAGTTATGCCTTGGCTATGAACTCTATTCAACCCCGAGCAACTTTTAAACGATCTTGCGCTAGAGGCTAAGTAACCTTTCAAATCGTACGACCTTACTTATTGCAATTATGATTTATTCCTAATGCATTGATCTTATGGGAAGAAAAATCCACAATTAAAAACATATGAGTTTTTGAAAGAACACTTTCATGTTCTACGTTTAGCATGATCACTTGTCTAACTCTATCATTTCTCGTTCTTCACTATATAAAGACCTCTAATTAAAGAGACTCGTGAATACTTAGCCATGCAAGTCAAAATTAAGCCAAATTTGGATTAACTTTCATTAAGACTAAATCAAATCAAAGTTTTGGGTTTTCAAGCCACCTATAGGATCTTTGCACTTTCTTGGACTTTTTCAAGTTTAGAGAATGCGTTTTAAAGTTCCCTTGATAAGTGACTTTCTAGAATCAATTATAGGAACTTGCGAAAAGTTCTTGTTCTTAACCCGAATGAATTAAGACTTTCGCGTTTTAAAGCTCCCTATATAAAAGTCTAGCAAAACTTGAATTGAGCGGGTTAAGGAATGTAAATGGCTCCAAATGCCCATCAAGTCAAAAATTAACTCTTATTCTACCCATCGGAAAGTATACATTCGTGTCTTAAAAACACTTATGAAAACTAAGAAAAATTTTAAAATTTGGCCATTTTTAGCCTTATTAGCAAAACAAAACATTGAAAGTTGGAAAACGTGAGGGCGTAGCAAAGCAAGTACCTATTCACCCCCCCCATACTAAAAGTAAACATTGTCCTCAATGTTTCGAGTCTAAAGGTGGAGCACCCCCATACTAGAGACGAAGAATCGAATGCTTAGGATCTAGCATGGAAAGGGTGATCAACAATATATCTAAAGCCGTTTATTAATTATGCTAAAAGATAATTGTTAGAACAATAGAGGATATGTCATGGAATCGTGAAAAACTTCTTCAAACGAACGATGGAGGTTCACGTAAACGAACACGAGAGTCTTCAATCGTAGACGATGATGATGATCTAGATAACACAATCACAAACAACCACGAGACAACGAGTTGGAAGGTTACAAATCCCCTTATTGGTGAATATAAAAGCATAAAGATAAGCATGGGATCTCCCCCACGAGGCACCTCGTTTTTGATTACCGAGTCATGAGCTCGACTCGATCCCCTCAAAATGTGAACATTTAGGGAAAATCATGGTGTGGTCAATTTTTGGTGGGGCTTACATGATAAACAAGGCCTAAAAAGCAACCGGTATAAAGGACTAAGTCCTTAGATGATGCAAAATACCGGGGTCGAAGATGGCGTTCTCGTTCTTTTTGGAAAAACAATTTAACGCCACTTCAACATGTGCCATAAACTCAAAGAGTTTGAATAAAATAGATGAGAAGTAGAAGGGTGAGACAATTGGTAAGACAAACGTTTGAGCTACTTGAGGTAGACTCACACCAAGCAAATAAATATAGTTTCCATTTATTGCATCGGTGGAAGACCGAGATTTCCCTTTACATGAAATTCCGGGATCGAATATCTCGTCCTCGGTGGACAAGGATGAGGGAACATAAGGGGCTTCCCCCATACTAGAACCACACAAAACATCGTCAAAAGGAGTAGACGAGTTTGTAGCACTCAAAACACGCGATGATGACGGAGTTAGATTTGTAGAAAAATCAATTAAATCACATTTAAGATCTTTTTCTTTGTTATCTTTTAAACTCTCCTTATGAAAACCCTTTTTGATTATGTCGAAAATATTCGGTGTTTCTAAGACGATATTAGTTACACTAAAAATTCTCACATTTTGAAACCGTTTTGGTTTTGGTGGTGGCAAGTTCTCAAAACGTTTATCGACGAAGAAAACCTCCCCATCGGGGCCAACATATTCATCATCCGAAAGATCTTCCGTAGAAACCGGCAACTTATCAACACTCTTCAAGAATGAATGTTCGAGATGAGGCGAAGTATTTTTCGATTCAAGTATTGACGGTTTCTTCTTTGTAGGCTTAGCACTCATAACCTCCACCGGCGGAGGAAATGGTAAATTGTTTTTGGAGACATTCCCTAAAACTCTTGGTGAAAATTCTTTGCAAACGACATTGGTCGAGTCACCATGGTTTAAAGTTGCAATAGAATATACATGAGAAAGATTGGAGTTTTGTGTTGCATTGATGACAAGTTCTTCTTCATTGAAACGAAGGGTGATTTTACGAGCATGAACATCGATAAGTGCTCTTGATGTATCCAAAAATGAACGACCCAAAATGAGAGGAACTTTTCGATCGATGGGAATGTCTACAACGATAAAGTCAACGGGATAGTAAAACTTTCCGACTTTAACGAAAACGTCCTCGGCTACTCCACATGCCATGATCGTAGAATGATCGGCCATCTCGATGGACATGTTCGAAGGAGTAAGAGCCGGAAGCGAAAGCGATTTGAAGATCTCGAGAGGCATTAAATTAATACTAGCACCAAGATCGGCGAAGGCGTAGCATTCCTCAATATCTTGAATAGCACACAGAATCAAAAATTTACCGGGATCACCGACTTTTTGTGGTATGCGGCTTAGAAAAACCGATGAACAACTAGACGATTGTTGTAACTTCTCTTTGTTGTTAAGCATACTTTTGAAGTTTGCGGCGAATCGAGGCATCATGATTAAAGCATCGGCAAAACTTATGTTAAAATGTAGATCACGAAACATTTTCATAAATAGCTCAAATTGATAATTGTTCCGTTCTTGTGCTTTCTCTTTGTTTCGTCTCGAAGGGTAAGGTAAAGGTGGTGTGGGTTGGTCATTAGGCAACGGCCTTGGAAACTCGGGTTCCACAATTGGTATTGGTGTAACCGTAGGTGTGGTATGAGCGGTACTTCGTGGGATTGTAATGTGCTCCTTTTCGACCATCACCTCGGGTTCTTTCTCGATTTCCTTCTCCGTAGAAGTACTTGGACGAGAGATTGGTTCCTTGAAAGTTTTACCACTTCGTGTAGCAACAACCTTCAATTCTCCCCTCGGGTTGTTAATGGTATCACTAGGAAGACCACCCGAAGAAGAGGGCTTACACATGATAGCTTCAAACATCTTAGCCATTCGGTCCTCAAATTTTGATTGCCTAGCATCCGCTTTCAATAACTCTTGCTTAATCTCATGTTGTCCTAATTCCATCTTTTGTTGGTTTTGTTGAAGACGTTGGACATTTCCTTCCATTTTATTTGCATGAGTTTTAAGTTCATTAGCAAGTTCATTTTTAAGCTCGTTTTTCAACTCGGACCTTAAGCTAATCATCTCACGTTGCATATTATCAAATTTAGCATCATTTGCTTTTGCATAATCTAAAAATTCTCCTTGCAAATTTTTCGTGTGAGCATTTTGAAAACCTTGTGTAGTGTTTTGAAAATCACGGTTTTGATTTTGATTAGAGATTTGTCCATTCCCACTTTGATAATTCCCTTTGTTGTAATTGCGTGTGTTGCCTTGGTAATTACCTTGGTTGTTGTTTCGATAATTGTTAGCATTTTGGTTTGGTGGAGCTTGATTTTGGCGGGAACCTTGGCCGTTTTGGTTGTAAGTTCCCGTTGCTACATAAGCACTCGAAGTGTTACCATCCGCGGTAATGCACTCGGAAAGATCATGAGCTCCTCCACACGATAAACAACTCTTAGCAACCGCTTTAACCGAAGCGGAATTGGAAGCTTCTTGAGCCTTCCAATGGGACATTAGATTAGCAAATCTATCAAAAAACCGATTTTCCTCATTAGCTTCATCATGTAAGGCATTAATGCTACGAGACGATTGTGACGAAGATGACGAACCCATATTGGCAACACTCGGTGTGTTACGAGGGCTATAAACCTTAGATCGATTTTCAATGATTTGTAAAGCCTCATTTGTCGTCTTGCACAAAAAATTACCACCCGCGGCGGCATTCAAATAATCTCGTTCATGATCATTAAGCCCATTATAAAAAGTATCAATTTGATGCAATTCCGAAAAATCATGGTGAGGACATTCATGTAACATCTCTTTAAATCGTTCCCATGCCATTGAAAAACTTTCATTGTTACGTTGCACAAATCGTGAAATTTCATTTTTTAAGTGTGTTGTTTTCGATGGTGGAAAAAATTTGTTCACAAACTTAGAAACGAGATCGGCCCATGTCAAAATCGAATTTGGCGGTTCTTTCTCGAGCCAAATTTTTGCGGGACCATCCAACGAATATGGAAACAACATCATCTTAATGGCGTCATGTGGAACATCTTTGAATTTGCTAGTGGCGGTGAGACGGTTGAAATTCCTAATATGGTAATGCGGGTTGTCTTTCTCGTGACCTCGAAACTTGTTTGCTTGTAGCATTGACATTAAACCCGTCTTAATCTCGAAATTCTCCGCAAGGATGGCGGGAATAACAATAGCCTCTCCAAAACCCTCGGTGGGTGCTTGTAGCAACTCCATCATAGTACGATTAGCCATTACGACTTCTTGTTCTATAATAGGTTCAACAATTGGAGGTTATTCAACAATCAACGATCCTTGATTTGCTTGCTTTTGAAGTCGTTTACGAGCTCGTTTTGCTTGATTACGAGTGATCATAAACTTCACGAAGAATGGGAGGTGAGCAAAGAAGATTCTTTTTGGTTGTTTTGTGGTGTTTCAATTTTTTTGTGTTTTTGATGATATTTAATTTTTTTTGGATTTTGGTGTATCTTCGTAGACAACAATCTACAAAATCTCTCCTCGAATCAAACTCTTGATTAAAGAAGCCTCAAAGGAATGAAAACGATCACGTGGAGTGAACGCCTTCGATTGACTTTAGAACTTTGGTGAAAACCAAATTGTTCACGAGGGTTTAATCACAAAGAAAACCAAGCAAATATAGTATACGTAATAATACTTTGGGCGGCAAAACCCTCGATTAGCCTTCAATTTCAAAATACTCACAAGCAAGCGGGGAAACGAGGCGGCGCGAAGCACTTAAGAGCCTTTTTCCTTAGGGTATATTTTATAATACCCGCCTTATACCCACCTTATAGTTCGTATCTTTCAAAATCGAGCTTCACGAAAGTATTTATCTATTTTTGCCTTTTCTTTTTGTTTGAGATTCGAATACAATAATTAGGAGATCAAATCCCAATTAAGGTTGTGTTTTCACACTTTTGGAGATATTGTATTTTGATTGTGATACTTAATACAATATATTAATAATATTTCTACAAGAAAAACCAAGAAAACCGATAATACGTGTTAAGGGAGTTCCACTTAACACAAATACTTATTATGGATAATATCAAAAACAAAAGTTTCCAAATTAAAACACGACACACCTCCCCGGCAGCGGCGCCAAAATGATTGTGGTAAATTTAGATAACTTGCTTTAGGAAAAACAAGCAACTAAATATGAGCGGTAAGTATTAAGTACGACGGTTTAGGAAAACCGTGCACTAATGACCCAATCACTTAAAAGAGATGAAAGAGTTCGTTTCCCAAGGAGGTATATGTGTTGTGAATTAACTTGTATGTATTTGAGATTAATATTAAGAGAATGGGGATGAGAAGATGAAAGACGGTTACGTGAAAATTAAACTACGACGAAAACGTAAAACCGTAGAGAAACCACAAAAATTAAAAATTATCTAAAACCAAAAACAAAATTAATAATTAAAAAGACTAAAAAGAAGTCTAAAATAATATAAATAAAGATAAAAATCCAACAAAGATATTTTAAAACCTTTTATTAATTAAATAATTAATTTTAAATGCTAATTAAAGCCCTAAAATTAAATTTAACTAATTCAAATGTCTAAAATATGATTTTATTGAATAATCACTTAACTTATATTATTAGAAGACTAAAAAGTAATTTTCTAAAAATTAAACCCTATTAAAACTATTTTTAAAACTCTAAAAATGATTAAAAATGATTAAAACCTAATTAAACTTAAAATAATTATAAAAATAAATCTAAAAGTTATAAAAATATTCTAAAAATGGAAATAGTCCTAATTAATGATAAAGAACCTAGGAAAAATGAAAAAGAAATAAAAATAAAATTTTGAAAAATTAATATAAAAATAATATTAAAATAATACTAAAAATAAAAAGTTTCTAAAATTTGAAATAAAAAAATTTATAAAAATCCTAAATAATATAACTAAGAGAAAAACACTAATTAGAGCTTCTAAACCTTTTTTAATAATTTTATAAAAATCCTTAAAGTTTATAAAAAACCTTAAAATATTATAAAATTAAAAATTAAAGTTTTTGAAACCAAAATAAGATGTAAACCTCTAAAATATATTTAAAAAGCTAAAAACTATTTTTCCTAAAAATTAAAAATCTTTTTGGTATTTTTTAATGATTTTCTAAAATACGTCTAATAAATAAATCCTAGAAAGTAAATAAATAAATGGAAAAATATAAAAATAAGCTAGAAAAATCTATAACCCTATAAGGGTCCTAGGAAAAATCAAAACAAGCAAAAACGCTTATCAAATAAGCTGAAAAGTGGTAAATAAGCCACGGCTTATTTATTTAAGCAAAAAGGAAAAACGGGTTAAGTATCTTATGAAAACAAAACTCTCAGTCAAAGTCCCCAGGGCGCATTGGTTAAGTGTTATGTGTGTGAGTGTGGAGACCAGGGTTCGAGTCTTACAACCCCCTTTTTTACTCTTTTTTTATATTTTTTTTATTTTTCACTTCTCAAACCAAAACTGACACTTGTTATGCTTGAAAACCAATTCCAACTCACCTTTTCAACACAGATTAAACCCATATGGAAGATCAAAACGTATCCAGTTACTTCAACATGATGAACACAAGTTGTGTGTTCTTTTTTTTTTTTTTTTGACAGTTTACAAAAGCCAAAGGATTGGCTTGTGAGCTTATTTTGGTGTTTGATAATTGGACAATGGGGCACCCTTGAGCTTATTGAAGCTCAAGGAGTCAATGAATAGCAAAGATAAGCAAATTGCACACCAATTAAGCTAACCAAAACAAGCACTTAGCCAATGAGAGTTTCTGATGTAAATATACTAGAGCAGTGGACTTATAAGCTAAAATCTAGCACCCTAGTGACATTCAACAGCTCAAATTAAGCATACAAAATCTTCAATAGGTACACTATCAACCTGCAAACCTTAATCAACCTAGATCTTCAACAGCATTCACAAATTTAGCACCAAAAAAAAAATAAGAAAAACTAGCAGAATGAGAATTATGCAGATTTCTAACTTGTTTCACTTTTTAAACACACCAAATCTGTTTCAAATCTCTTCTAATCTTACTAACAACTAACTAGCATCCTATCTTAACTATTTTTAAACCTTCTAACACCTTTCTAAATCATAAATCAAGCAATCTACCCTGCTAAAACCTATTGCCAAACAACCTGTTAAAACTTTTAAAACCAAAATTTTCAAAGTGAAACACTTCCACAAGCAGTCAAATTGATTCTAACACTCTTAAACATGCATAACAATACTGCATACACTCAAATCAAACACCTAAAACACACTTAGCATGAAATCAAATAAGATCACATGAACATCCTATTTTATGAACTTTTATCAAAGGAAAAGGGAATACCTTAGGGTCTTACATCCAAGACCCTAGAGGATGTAAATCCTCCTCCCTACCAGCCCGGGCTGGTGCTGAACAAGATCAACAAACAAATCCTCACCTGTTTTAACAAAAATCAAAGAAATAGACAACAAGGATAATATTCAATCTCCTTTTTCTCTTTTCTTTTCTTTCTTTCTAAAACACTTTCAAAATCTTTCCAAACCTTCTAAACACGTTTCTATTTCACTTTTAATCACCAATTAACACTGATACTATAACCACAAAACCTAGAACATATTATGCCAAAATTTCTCAAATTTTCAAAAACCTTAACTTCTTTTGAAACTCAAAATTATTTAACCAAGATAACAAGGGAACTCAGAATCTAGCAATAACTTAACACCAACTTTTTATAAAAACTAAAAAGGAATTAATTTGTTAAATGAACAAAAACCAACTTTTATTAATGTAAAAAAGGAATTACATAAAGTTTAGCTAGAAACTGGAACAAGGGCTCACCAACAGGCTGGGGCTCCTTTTATACTAAGCTAAGAAGATACTAGAACCCTAAATTGCTAACCCTAATCACTACAAATTCTCAAAAATACCCCTTTTGCTTCTAGACGGTTTTTGGTGTAAAGGTGTCCAAATTTGATCTTGGCTGTTTAAATTTGCTTTGGGAGGAAGCATTACATCTCAATCGTTCAATTGGGACACGTCAAATACTTGGGGACCAAGGTGGATGCTTATTGGTTGAGAGGGGAATTGGGGGTTGGGGTCCACAGGCGTGGGATGAAGGTTTTTAGGAGTGGGTTTGGTTTTGGTGCGTGTGAATTAAACGTGTGCACGTTTAATTGGGTTTTACCCAAGTAAAAATGAAGGTGAGACCTGGGAGTGTAAAAAGTGAACAGTTACCCCTTTTGATCCGATATTAGGGGAAAGCTGAGTGTTAGGCGCCTTTTCTTGTTTTCAAATGTTTCACTTGACACTTTTGGTCCTTGTCTTTTGAATTTTTTGGCATTAAACGTTTTTCAGCCCTAAACTCATATTTCCTTTGCAAATAAGTTTCAACCTTTTACACAATTGGCACAAAACTTTTCCAAAGCTTTTCAAAGGGTTGTTTATGATATTTTGTGATATTTCAAGGCCTGTTTTTGGACAATCTTGATCTTCAAAGGTCTTCAATGTCTCTTAATCTTCATGAGGGACCATAATTGACAATTTGAAATTGTTGAGGGACCAAAGTTGTCATTTCTTCAAAGTTGAAGGGCCTTTTTGTAATTTTGACAAACTTAAGGGACCAAACTTGTAATTATCAATATACAAGGGTTTTAAGTGTCATTTCTTCATTCTTGGAGGATCAATCTTGTTTTGTCTTCAAGTCTTCAAGGGTATTTGATGAAAATTCCATGATTAGGGCCCGGTTCTTTGTACGGCTTCGTTTCTCGTGTTCGTTTTTCCTTGTATCTTGTGATCTTTTGTCTTTTTCACGATATCCATACCTAAAACACACAAGTAAACCAACACAAGAATATATATGGTATTTTATGACATTTTTATGCATTTAAAGCCCGAAAAGAACGATGAGATCATGTATAAATGCCATCTCATCACTCCCCCATACTAAGCCATTGCCGTGCCCTCACGCAATGCTAGAATAAAGTATCTAAGCATCACCAAAGTTCAATTTTATTAACCTTTATTGAAGAGTAAAAGACTTGCAACATACTACGAGAATGTGTAAAGACATAATGTATGATTTTCATCACCAAAAGGTGACTTTTAGGGTCAAAGAATAGAAACAAGTTAATGTCCCTTAGAGTAAATTTCGTCATCCTTGATTGTCATACATTCCAAGCTAAGTGCAAAAACAAGATCATTGTTGGTACAAGTCACAATGCTAATACTACTCATACGTCCAAATTGTGTAAAACTTTTTCTCCCCACAATCCTAGTTATTATAAAAGGAAATGGGTTACTAGCATTTTTTATCTATTTGTCATGGATCACAAGTGATTCATATTGACTTATTTGAGTAGTTATTAGTCCGAAAGCAAAGTAGCACGATTTGATCAATAGTTAGCCGAAGGACAAAATCTTTTAAAATGGCTTCTCGTGTATCTCCTTAAGTTCATATCTTGGCATAACTCGTTTCACGATTTGAGACCTTTCTCGGACCGATATTTGGCATGTACTTCATACTTCAAATCTTGGGAAGACGTTCTCGAAATTATGGTCTTCTCTTCATATATTTGGAATTTCTTCACTTGACGTTTTTGAGAGATTCTTCATATAGGACCACGACTTCATCATTTTTCTTCAATCTTTACTTTGGATTTTGATATACAACGATCCGCCTCCTTTTCGGACTTGGATATATTCATCCACATACCTTGTTAGGGTCTTTTTGGATAGATTTTCTCCATTCTTTAGGGGAGTAATAGCTTCTCGTCGTGTGTCTCGATCCTTCATATTGATTTTGGAATAATGATACTTCACATCATCTTTGGATCTTTAGCAAAAATAGAGCTCCTCATGCCTTGTTAGGGCCTTTTTGGATGATCGCCAATTTTCGCGTCCCGCTTCAATAAGTTATGCCTTGGCTATGAACTCTATTCAACCCCGAGCAACTTTTAAACGATCTTGCGCTAGAGGCTAAGTAACCTTTCAAATCGTACGACCTTACTTATTGCAATTATGATTTATTCCTAATGCATTGATCTTATGGGAAGAAAAAGCCACAATTAAAAACATATGAGTTTTTGAAAGAACACTTTCATGTTCTACGTTTAGCATGATCACTTGTCTAACTCTATCATTTCTCGTTCTTCACTATATAAAGACCTCTAATTAAAGAGACTCGTGAATACTTAGCCATGCAAGTCAAAATTAAGCCAAATTTGGATTAGCTTTCATTAAGACTAAATCAAATCAAAGTTTTGGGTTTTCAAGCCACCTATAGGATCTTTGCACTTTCTTGGACTTTTTCAAGTTTAGAGAATGCGTTTTAAAGTTCCCTTGATAAGTGACTTTCTAGAATCAATTATAGGAACTTGCGAAAAGTTCTTGTTCTTAACCCGAATGAATTAAGACTTTCGCGTTTTAAAGCTCCCTATATAAAAGTCTAGCAAAACTTGAATTGAGCGGGTTAAGGAATGTAAATGGCTCCAAATGCCCATCAAGTCAAAAATTAACTCTTATTCTACCCATCGGAAAATATACATTCGTGTCTTAAAAACACTTATGAAAACTAAGAAAAATTTTAAAATTTGGCCATTTTTAGCCTTATTAGCAAAACAAAACATTGAAAGTTGGAAAACGTGAGGGCGTAGCAAAGCAAGTACCTATTCACCCCCCATACTAAAAGTAAACATTGTCCTCAATGTTTCGAGTCTAAAGGTGGAGCACCCCCATACTAGAGACGAAGAATCGAATACTTAGGATCTAGCATGGAAAGGGTGATCAACAATATATCTAAAGCCGTTTATTAATTATGCTAAAAGATAATTGTTAGAACAATAAAGGATATGTCATGGAATCGTGAAAAACTTCTTCAAACGAACGATGGAGGTTCACGTAAACGAACACGAGAGTCTTCAATCGTAGACGATGATGATGATCTAGATAACACAATCACAAACAACCACGAGACAACGAGTTGGAAGGTTACAAATCCCCTTATTAGTGAATATAAAAGCATAAAGATAAGCATGGGATCTCCCCCACGAGGCACCTCGTTTTTGATTACCGAGTCATGAGCTCGACTCGATCCCCTCAAAATGTGAACATTTAGGGAAAATCATGGTGTGGTCAATTTTTGGTGGGGCTTACATGATAAACAAGGCCCAAAAAGCAACCGGTATAAAGGACTAAGTCCTTAGATGATGCAAAATACCGGGGTCGAAGATGGCGTTCTCGTTCTTTTTGGAAAAACAATTTAACGCCACTTCAACATGTGCCATAAACTCAAAGAGTTTGAAGAAAATAGATGAGAAGTAGAAGGGTGAGACAATTGGTAAGACAAACGTTTGAGCTACTTGAGGTAGACTCGCACCAAGCAAATAGATATAGTTTCCATTTATTGCATCGGTGGAAGACCGAGATTTCCCTTTACATGAAATTCCGGGATCGAATATCTCGTCCTCGGTGGACAAGGATGAGGGAACATAAGGGGCTTCCCCCATACTAGAACCACACAAAACATCGTCAAAAGGAGTAGACGAGTTTGTAGCACTCAAAACACGCGATGATGACGGAGTTAGATTTGTAGAAAAATCAATTAAATCACATTTAAGATCTTTTTCTTTGTTATCTTTTAAACTCTCCTTATGAAAACCCTTTTTGATTATGTCGAAAATATTCGGTGTTTCTAAGACGATATTAGTTACACTAAAAATTCTCACATTTTGAAACCGTTTTGGTTTTGGTGGTGGCAAGTTCTCAAAACGTTTATCGACGAAGAAAACCTCCCCATCGGGGCCAACATATTCATCATCCGAAAGATCTTCCGTAGAAACCGGCAACTTATCAACACTCTTCAAGAATGAATGTTCGAGATGAGGCGAAGTATTTTTCGATTCAAGTATTGACGGTTTCTTCTTTGTAGGCTTAGCACTCATAACCTCCACCGGCGGAGGAAATGGTAAATTGTTTTTGGAGACATTCCCTAAAACTCTTGGTGAAAATTCTTTGCAAACGACATTGGTCGAGTCACCATGGTTTAAAGTTGCAATAGAATATACATGAGAAAGATTGGAGTTTTGTGTTGCATTGATGACAAGTTCTTCTTCATTGAAACGAAGGGTGATTTTACGAGCATGAACATCGATAAGTGCTCTTGATGTATCCAAAAATGAACGACCCAAAATGAGAGGAACTTTTCGATCGATGGGAATGTCTACAACGATAAAGTCAACGGGATAGTAAAACTTTCCGACTTTAACGAAAACGTCCTCGGCTACTCCACATGCCATGATCGTAGAATGATCGGCCATCTCGATGGACATGTTCGAAGGAGTAAGAGCCGGAAGCGAAAGCGATTTGAAGATCTCGAGAGGCATTAAATTAATACTAGCACCAAGATCGGCCAAGGCGTAGCATTCCTCCATATCTTGAATAGCACACGGAATCAAAAATTTACCGGGATCACCGACTTTTTGTGGTATGCGGCTTAGAAAAACCGATGAACAACTAGACGATTGTTGTAACTTCTCTTTGTTGTTAAGCATACTTTTGAAGTTTGCGGCGAATCGAGGCATCATGATTAAAGCATCGGCAAAACTTATGTTAAAATGTAGATCACGAAACATTTTCATAAATAGCTCAAATTGATAATTGTTCCGTTCTTGTGCTTTCTCTTTGTTTCGTCTCGAAGGGTAAGGTAAAGGTGGTGTGGGTTGGTCATTAGGCAACGGCCTTGGAAACTCGGGTTCCACAATTGGTATTGGTGTAACCGTAGGTGTGGTATGAGCGGTACTTCGTGGGATTGTAATGTGCTCCTTTTCGACCATCACCTCGGGTTCTTTCTCGATTTCCTTCTCCGTAGAAGTACTTGGACGAGAGATTGGTTCCTTGAAAGTTTTACCACTTCGTGTAGCAACAACCTTCAATTCTCCCCTCGGGTTGTTAATGGTATCACTAGGAAGACCACCCGAAGAAGAGGGCTTACACATGATAGCTTCAAACATCTTAGCCATTCGGTCCTCAAATTTTGATTGCCTAGCATCCGCTTTCAATAACTCTTGCTTAATCTCATGTTGTCCTAATTCCATCTTTTGTTGGTTTTGTTGAAGACGTTGGACATTTCCTTCCATTTTATTTGCATGAGTTTTAAGTTCATTAGCAAGTTCATTTTTAAGCTCGTTTTTCAACTCGGACCTTAAGCTAATCATCTCACGTTGCATATTATCAAATTTAGCATCATTTGCTTTTGCATAATCTAAAAATTCTCCTTGCAAATTTTTCGTGTGAGCATTTTGAAAACCTTGTGTAGTGTTTTGAAAATCACGGTTTTGATTTTGATTAGAGATTTGTCCATTCCCACTTTGATAATTCCCTTTGTTGTAATTGCGTGTGTTGCCTTGGTAATTACCTTGGTTGTTGTTTCGATAATTGTTAGCATTTTGGTTTGGTGGAGCTTGATTTTGGCGGGAACCTTGGCCGTGGGGATAGCCGAAGACGTCTTCGTTGGCGTTGACAAATTTACCTTCCCGGCGGATTTTGTTGTCGTTGACTACGAGATGGATCCTCGTGTTCCATTAATCGTTGGACGTCCCTTCTTGAGGACCGGTCGCACTCTCATTGATGTAGTCGCGGGCGAGATAATCATGAGAGTTGGTGACGATAAAATTGTCTTCAACATGGGTAAGATTTATAAGCAACCTTATTCATATGAGAGTGTTAATGCTATTGATGTGCTCGATGAGGCTTGTGAAGAACACTTTCATGATGCTTGCAAAAGTACTCTCTCTTCTCTACCCAATGTTTAGACCGTTTCCTAAATGGCTCCGTCATTGACTCCTTTTGGAGAAAGTGACTTGGATGATTTCGAACCTAGCTTGGGTCCTCTCGATCTTAAGTATGATGATTCTTCCACCGATTGGGATGAATTCATTCGTACTATTGAGAGACTTCTCAATGAAGACCCGTTTTCTCCCCCTTCTCCTAAAGAGGTGACTAATGATGATCCATCGTTAGTTACACCATCTATTGAGGATCCTCCTACTCTTGAGCTTAAGGACCTACCTCCTCACCTCGAGTATGTTTTCTTAGAAGGCATTGATCAACTTCCCGTTATCATTGCTAAGGACTTAAAAGCTGATGAGAAAACTCGTCTCATTGAAGTTCTCAAGAAACATAAAAGAGCTATCGCTTGGAAAATCTCCGATATTCGCGGAATTGATCCTCACTTCTACACACATAAAATTCTCATGAAGGACGACTTTAAGCCCATAATTCAAAGCCAGCGAAGGGTGAATCCTAAGATTCATGACGTTATCAAAAAAGAGGTTATCAAACTTCTTGATGCGGGCATGATTTATCCTATCTCGGATTCACCATGGGTTAGTCCAGTCCATTGTGTGCCTAAGAAAGGCGAAATCACCGTTGTGCCCAATCAAACAACGAGTTGATTCCTACACGTCTTGTTACTGGGTGGAGAGTTTATATAGACTACCGCAAACTCAATAATGCCACGAGAAAGGATCATTTCCCTCTTCCTTTTGTGGACCAAATGCTTGAACGTTTAGCGGGTAATGAATATTACTGCTTACTTGATGGTTTCTCGGGTTATTTCCAAATACCCATCGATCCCCAAGATCAAGAGAAGACAACATTTACTTGTCCTATGGCACATTTTCCTACAAAAGGATGCCTTTTGGCTTATGCAATGCCCCCGGGACTTTCCAAAGGTGCATGTTGGCTATCTTCCATGACATGGTTGAGCAAACCATGGAAGTCTTCATGGATGATTTCTCGGTCTTTGGGGATTCCTTCTTTTCTTGCCTTGACAATTTAGAACGTATGCTTAAGCGGTGTGAAGACACTCGCCTTGTTCTGAATTCGGAAAAATGCCATTTTATGGTAAAAGAAGGCATTGTGCTAGGACAAAAAATCTCTAAAGCCGGTCTTGAAGTCGACCGTGCTAAAGTAGATGTCATAGCCAAATTACCTCCACCTTCAACCGTGAAGGGTGTGAGAAGTGTTCTGGGTCATGCGGGCTTCTATCGTCGATTCATTCATGATTTCTCTAAAATCGCTCGCCCGATGACCCACCTTTTGGAAAAAGATACTCCTTTTATCTTTTTTAAAGTGTGTGTCGAAGCCTTCAATCTTCTTAAGGATAAGCTAACTAAGGCACCGGTCTTGGTTACCCCTATTGGTGCGGTTTTGGGACAAAGGATCAACAAACATTTCCAACCAATCCATTACGCTAGCAAGACAATGACGGGGGCTCAATTACATTATACGACAACCGAAAAAGAACTTTTAGCTGTTGTCTATGCTTTTGAAAAATTTCGCCCCTATCTTGTTTTATCCACCACCATCGTATACACGGACCATTCCGCGTTGAAGTACTTGATGACTAAGCACGACTCTAAGCCAAGACTTCTTCGCTGGGTTTTACTCCTTCAAGAATTCAACATTGAAATTCGTGACAAGAAGGGAGCTGAAAATCTAGCCGTGGATCATCTTAGTAGACTTGAGGATCCATATCAAGGGGATCATCCAAACAAAGAGATCAATGACTCTTTTCCCCTGGAGACCTTAATGTCTATTAATCTCAATCTGGATGACACCCCGTGGTTTGCCGACATTGCAAACTACTTAGCGGGTGGTGTTCTCATCAAAGAGTTAACATCCCAACAAAAGAAGAAGTTCTTGAATGATGTTAAGACTTACTTTTGGGATTACCCTTTTCTATTCAAACAATGCGCTGACTTGATTATTCGCCGATGTGTTGACGGACCGGCCGCTTTGGACATTCTCAAGGCTTCCCATAAAGGACCCACCGGTGGTCACTTCGGTCCCAACTACACCGCCAAAAAAGTGTTTGACTCGGGATTTTATTGGCCCACCATTTATCGTCATGCTCACGAAATGGTTAAACATTGTGATGCTTGCCAAAAACAAGGCAAGATCACACATAAAGATGAGATGCCTCAAAGTTTCATACAAGAATGTGAAATCTTTGATGTATGGGGCATCGACTTTATGGGGCCATTCCCTTCTTCTAAAGGCAACAAATACATCCTTGTCGCTGTTGACTACGTTTCCAAATGGGTTGAAGCCAAAGATTTACCCACTAACGACGCGAGGGTGGTTTGTAATTTCTTGAAACAACTGTTTGCTCGATTCGGTGTTCCTCGTGCTATAATCAGTGACCGCGGGACTTATTTTTGCAATGATCAATTTGCAAGAGTCATGGCTAAGTATGGTGTCAATCACCGTCTTTCCACCGCTTACCATCCTCAAACCAACAGTCAAGCCGAGATATCCAACCGTGGATTGAAGAGAATTTTGGAACGTACTGTGGGAGAGCATCGTGCCTCATGGGCCGATAAACTTGATGATGCTCTTTGGGCTTTTCGTACCACCTATAAGACACCGATTGGTTGTACACCCTATTATCTTGTGTACGGGAAAGCCTGCCACCTCCCCATCGAGCTGGAACATAAGGCATACTGGGCCTTGAAGTGGGATAACTTCGACATCAACAAAGCCGGTGATCTTCGCAAGATTCAACTTAACGAGCTACATGAATTGAGGAATGAAGCTTACGAGAACTCATTGATCTACAAGGAGAAGACCAAGATTATCCACGATGCTAAAATCAAGAACCGAGAGTTCCACGTTGGTGATCAAGTCTTACTTTTTAACTCTCGATTGAAGATCTTCTCGGGCAAGTTGAAGAGCCGCTGGTCTGGTCCATTCACCATCGCCAATGTCTTTCCCTATGGCACCATTGATCTTTCTCAGCCAAATGGGCCCAATTTTAAGGTGAATGGCCAGCGTCTGAAGTTGTACTTTGGTGAGGACATCTCTCATGAGATGATTCCATCCCTCACCACGTTTCCCTTGAATTAGTTCAGGACCGAGTCAGGCTCGTGACTCGGTTAACAAAAACAAGCGCTCCTCGGGAGGCAACCCAAGTATCTACCCCCTTTCCCGTTTTTCATCCTAAGTGTAGGGGGAGCTATATAGGTTTCTTGTGTTTGTATGGTGATGTGATTACAGGGATAAGTGCACTCTTGGAGTCATTGAAGAACCGTGCTCCCATGTTATCCGCAATACCGGTTCTATCTCTCAACTATCGTGATTCAATTTTCTTCATACTCACATTTGAAATTGATCACTTTAGTTGTCTCTTCCTTAGCTTGATTTAACCAACGTACACAATGTCATAAGTGTAGGGTAGATTTTTCCCACATGCTTAAGCATTGAGGACAATGTTTATCTTAAGTGTAGGGGGACTTCTATCGAAGTTTTAAGTGGACTTTTCCATGAAAATGCCTTCATTTAACCGAAAAATCATCTTTTTCAGCATTTTTCAAATTTTTAATTAACTTTGGCCATTTAGTCGTAATTTTTAAATTTTTATCGTTGCTTTCATATGTATATATCCCGAAATAAAGTCAAAAATATTAATAAAGTGGTGTAGCTAGTTTTGAAATCTTTGACATATTAGGCCCGTTGCGATTATTTTGACTCAACCCGAATAGACTTATCCAAGTTTATTCTAGCTAGTATCCTTAACCATGTAGACCTTAATTGGTTTATTAGGCTAAGAATCCACGAGTGTCATTACTTGAGATTTTAAATTGTGGAGGACGAGAAATGATAGAGTCAATTATAAGTCGGTATTCTTACACAAGCACACTTGGTGTGATTATTTACCTATTCTCCCATCACTTGCTAATAATTTATCTGCAATAAGTAAGGTCGTACGATTTGAAAAGTTACTTATCTTCTAGCCCAAGATCGTTTAAAAGTTGCTCGGTAATGATAAGAGTTCATAGCCAAGGCATAACTTATGAAGCGGGGCGCGAAGATTGGCGAGTCCGAAAAGGCCCTAACAAGGCATGAGGATTCAATTTTATTGCTAAAGATCCAAGGTGATGTGAAAAGCATTATTCCCAAAATCAATATGAAGGATCAAGACTCATGACGAAAAGCAATCAACTCCCATAAAGATCATGGAGAAGTCTATCCGAAAAGACCCTAACAAGGTATGAGGATAAATAGATCCAAGTCCGAAAAGGAGGCGTATCGTTGTATCTCAAAATCCCAAGTAACGATTGAAGAAATAATGATGAAGTCGTGGTCAACAAAGTGGAGTATCCCTAAAAAATACTCCAAGTGAAGAACTCTATTAACGAAGAGAAGACCATTATCTCAAGAACGTCTCTCAAGATATGAAGTATGAAGTACATGCCAAATATCGGCCCGAGAAAGGTCTCAAATCGTGAAGCGAGTTATGCCAAGATATGAACTTTTTGATATCCCGAGAAGCAGTTATAAGAGATTTTGTCCTTTAGCTAACTATTAATCAAATCGTCCTACTTTGCTTTCAGTCTAAATAAACTATCGAAAAAAGTCCAAAAATGCATCTTCCTAATCATTCTAAGACAAAAATAAAATATAAAAGATACACCTAGGAATAAGGGAGTTTAAGAATATAATTAAGCCATGTGTGTAAGTGTTTGATTTGATTACTTATAATAACAATGATCTCGTTTTTAAGCTTAGTTTGGGGAACGTGAAACTTGAGGGTGATAAATCTTCGCAGCACCAAAGCCCTAATGTAAGTCCTTGATCTCTTTGCAAGTTATTTCCATATAGCTATTTTCAAGTGAAAATGGATTTCTATCCTTTTGTTTCCTGTAAAGTTTTAATTTCTCTTAGTACTCTAATTTTTGTTTTATTAGTATGTTAATAAGGCCAAGGTTGATTGATTATGAGAAAGGTGTAAATTTGATTTATCACTAAGCATTGCATGAGGGCATGGCAATGGTTAAGTGTAGGGGATTTGATAGGTGTGAAAACACCCATCCTTTTACCACTTATTTCTTGCTAAAACAAGACCAAAACGCGTATTTAATGTCATTTGTTTGGAATTATGCGTGGTTTGTGTGTTTGTTGTGTTTTCATAGCCAACCGGATAATATTGAAGAAAACATGGGATTGCACGGGTTTATCAAAGAAAAAGACGAAAAGACGAAGTCTATAGTCCAAGAGATGCAAAAGATTTGAAGTCAATGGGCCTATTTGAAGATTTATCGAAGAAAAGGACCAAAGATGGAAGATTTACATATGTCGAAGAAACTCAAGTCTATTAAATGAAGAAATTAAAAGACGAGTTGAATTTATTCGTCGACAAATCCCGAATCAAAATCGAAAACGTCAACTTTTCTGAAAAGACGTGAAGACAAAAAGAAAGAGAGAAAGCCCACTCACCAAACCAAGCCAAGCACTATATATACTCCTTCCATTCACATTTTCAACTAGTTTTTCTTTCTATTATTCTTTTCCTGATTTGTAGGAACCAACTCCCTTAAGGAGGTGGTTTTCATTTTCTTTGATTTCTTCCACAATCTTGTAAGTTTGATCTTTCCATTTTGATTGTTTGAATCTCAATCATCAATACAAGTTTACATTTAATATTTCTATCATCTTGTTCATCCTTTTCTTGTTGATTCATAGTTCTAAGGTTTTTATTTTATTGGTTTGATCTTAAAAAGTAAGTGGGTTTTATGTTTTTGTTGTTTTGGATTGATGTTTATCATAAGTAAATGATTAGTGGTTAAATTGGTTTAAGTTTTGATTAAAAACTTGTTGGATTTTGGGTTAAATTCGTGTTTCAGACATTCCCCTGTTCTTCGCGTTTTTAAGGGTTTTGTGATTTTATTCCGGATCAAGTTCTTTGGTTCGGAATATTTAATATTCCGGATCAGCTATTTTATTCCGGATCAAGTTTTATGCTGAGTAAAAAAATTATTCCGAATCAGCTAGTCCATCCGGAATAATCAATATTCCGGATGAGCATTTATTCCGAATAAAGGTCTCTTCTAAAACATTCCGAATTCGTCATTATTCCGCATCAAGCACATTATTCCTGATCAAAAGTTATTCCGAACGAAGGCCATATTCCGCATGAATCAATATTCCGCATGAAGGACATTTATTCCGGATAGAATATTATTCCGCATAAGCACATTATTCCGGATCAAAGGTTATTCCGCATGAAGGCCATTTATTCCGGATAGAATTTTATTCCGGATCAACAACTACATCCCGGATCAACTGTTATTCCGCATGAAGCAAACATTCCGCATGAAGGCATATTCCGCATCAAGCTATCATTCCGCATCAAGCAGTTATTCCGAATGAAGGTGTTGTTAATTATTCCGAATGAAGGTGTTGTTAATTATTCCGAATGAAGTAGTTTTCTAGGTTATTCCGCATGAGTTGATTTATTCCGCATGAGCCAAATTTCGCAAATATTCCGGATCAAGCTATTATTCCGCATCAACTGTTTTCCAAGTTTAGGTACTTATTGTTTGATTTTAATTCTAGTTTTATTTTCAGTAATTGCTTTTAGTTTAATTTTATTACTTCTAGCATTTATCGTTTTAGTAGATTTAGACCAAAGCTCCCCCTTTTTAGTTACCAAGTACAACAATTCCACTTTTAACCGTGATCGATTCGAGAAGATACCGAGAACGAAACAACGACAATTACAATTGGGTACGAGCAACGCAAACAAAGATCTTGCCACAAACCTTTTTATTAACTAACCAAAAATCAGTTATTAAAATGGCGCCGCTGTCGGCTCTTTTCGTAAGGATCAACGGTTTCTTGTGAGAAAAATTGGATTTTGGGATCCGTTCTTTCGGGAACGTTATTTTCAAGCACATAAATTTTTAAAAACCCATAAAAATATAAAATTTTCAAAAATACAAAGACATTAAAAAACCTATAAAAACCAAAAATATTTTCTCTTGCATTTTCTTTTTAGTGTATGCGTACTCGATCAACGTCTTATTCAGAGCCCGAGACTCACGAAGATTTAGACATGGCCGGTGTACACAACAACAACAATAATAATCCCCCCCACAACAACAATAATAATCCACCCCACCCAAACATGAATAATCCACCCTTACCGGACCTACGAACCATGGAGGAGCTATGCCAACCTACGATGAACGGACGTGGAGGCCCGATTGCGCCGATGCATATCACGGCTCAGGATTTTTCGTTGAAGAATCACATGATCCAACAAGTGTAAACTAACCCATTTCGCGGAATTCCGGATGATGATGCCAACAAACACCTCGACAAATTCATTACCATCACCCAAAGCATGAAGTCCCCCGGTGTTTCTATGCATGAACTTTGCCTCCAACTATTTCCCCACTCGCTTTCTCACCATGCCGAAAAATGGTTTGACCGTCTCCCAAAGAATTTTATTCATACTTGGGACGACATGACTCAACGCTTTTTGTCGCGCTACTTCCCACCATCCATGGTCACGAGCCTTCGTAATCAAATTAGTGGATTCATGCAAGACAATGATGAATCGCTCTTTGATGCTTGGGAACGATACAATGATTTGATCGACCGTTGTCCAAATCACAACATGCTCCCCGTCACTCTCATTGATACTTTCTACAACGGTCTCACTTTTCGTGATCGTGACACGTTCAACGCCGCCGCCGGTGGTACTTTTATGAAAAGGAGACCGAAGGAGTGTAGAGAGTTGATTGAAAACATGACTACTCACCACAAGAATTAGGATTCATCCGCATCCTCAAGATCTAATCAGAGAGTCAATGTTTCATCTACTTCTTCCACCACCGATATGTGCGTCATGGAACGTGCTATTCTTGATATTAACAAAAGTCTCCAAATTTTGACTTCTAACCAAACTCAACAAGCTAAAGTCGTTGCTATTTCTTGTGACACATGTGGTGGTTCTCATTCCTACAACGATTGTCCTTCTACCCAAGGCAATTTTTCTGAAGACGTTAACGCGGCATACGGTACTTATCCCACATGAGGCTATCAAGCTCGTCCTCAAGGAGACCGTAGCTTGCTAAGTTATTGTTCAAACAACTATCTTGCTCCACCCGGTTTCCCTCCTCCAAACCAAAACCAACAACAAAGCTATAACCGAAACAACCAATCCCAACCTCGTTCTAACAATCAATATCAATCCCAAAGAAACCCATACCCACCTCAAGGAAATTCTCAAGCTTACCAAGCTCCACCTCTCAATCCACCGATGGCATTGAATCCAGACGTCGAGACGTTCATGAGGACTAATAGAGAGATGGTGATGAATCTTCAGAGTCAATTCTTCAACTTGAAGGGAGAAATGGTGAAACAAGGGAACGATATTCGAGCCGAGCTAAGGAATGACATGGCAAAAAAAAGCAATGATATTCGTGCAGACATGAGAGACTCATTCAACAGTCAAGCGCTTAACATACGTGATATGATCGGTTCGCTCTTCCAAGGTAATCAACCCTCTTCTTCGGGTACTCTTCCGAGTAATACCGTTGCGAATCCAAGAGGGGAGATGAAAGCAATCACCACTCGTAGTGGAAAAGGTTATACGGAACCCGAGCTTCCTACACCTCCACCCATGATTGTGAACAAGGAAAAAGAGCAACTTTCCTTACCTCCTTCGCCTTCTATCCCCATTCCCCCACCACCCGTGGTTGTGAGTGATCCTACTCCCCTAAAGCCTTCTTCTTCATCCAATATACCTTATACTTCAAGGTTGAGGAAAGAGAAGCAAAAGAGCAAGGATGATATTCAAGTTTCAAACTTTCTAAAAATGTTTAAACAATTGAATTTTAACATCTCCTTTGCCGAGGCTCTCGCTCACATGCCTAAATACGCGAAGATGTTTAAAGATCTTCTCAGTGACAAAGAAAAGCTTCTTGACATTGCTCAGACCCAACTTAATGAGAATTGCTCCCACCGTTCTCTTAAGGAAATTGCCCACCAAACTTGGTGATCCGGGTCGCTTCTTTATTCCTTGCAACTTCCCGGGAGTAGAGAATTGCATGGCCCTAGCCGATCTAGGTGCCAGTATAAACTTAATGCCTTTAAGTGTTTGGAAGCAATTATCTCTCCCCGAGCTAGTCCCCACCAAAATGACTTTTGAGTTAGCTAACCATACGGTTGCTTATCTAGTGGGGATAGCCGAAGACGTCTTCGTTGGCGTTGACAAATTCACCTTCCCGGCGGATTTTGTTGCCGTTGACGACGACATGGATCCTCGTGTTCCATTAATCGTTGGACGTCCCTTCTTGAGGACCGGTCGCACTCTCATTGATGTAGCCGCGGGCGAGATAATCATGAGAGTTGGTGACGATAAAATTGTCTTCAACATGGGTAAGATTTCTAAGCAACCTTATTCATATGAGAGTGTTAATGCTATTGATGTTCTCGATGAGGCTTGTGAAGAACACTTTCATGATGCTTGAAAAAGTACTCTCTCTTCTCTACCCAATGTTGAGACCGTTGCCTCAATTGCTCCGTCATTGACTCCTTTTGGAGAAAGTGACTTGGATGATTTCGAAGCTAGCTTGGGTCCTCTCGATCTTAAGTATGATGATTCTTCCACCGATTGGGATGAAGACATTCATACTATGTAGAGACTTCTCAATGAAGACCCGTTTTCTCCTCCTTCTCCTAAAGAGGTGACTAATGATGATCCATCGTTAGTTACACCATCTATTGAGGATCCTCTTACTCTTGAGCTTAAGGACCTACCTCCTCACCTCGAGTATGTTTTCTTAGAAGGCATTGATCAACTTCCCGTTATCATTGCTAAGGACTTAAAAGACGATGAGATAACTCGTCTCATTGAAGTTCTCAAGAAACATAAAAGAGCTATCGCTTGGAAAATCTCCGATATTCGCGGAATTGATCCTCACTTCTGCACACATAAAATTCTCATGGAGGACGACTTTAAGCCCACAATTCAAATCCAACGAAGGGTGAATCCTAAGATTCATGACGTTATCAAAAAAGAGGTTATCAGACTTCTTGATGCGGGCATGATTTATCCTATCTCGGATTCACCATGGGTTAGTCCAGTCCATTGTGTGCCTAAGAAAGGCGGAATCACCGTTGTGCCCAATCAAAACAACGAGTTGATTCCTACACGTCTTGTTACTGGGTGGAGAGTTTGTATAGACTACCGCAAACTCAATGATGCCACGAGAAAGGATCATTTCCCTCTTCCTTTTATGGACTAAATTCTTGAACGTTTAGCGGTAATGAATATTACTGCTTTCTTGATGGTTTCTCGAGTTATTTCCAAATACCCATCGATCCCCAAAATCAAGAGAAGACAACATTTAATTGTCCCTATGGCACATTTGCCTACAAAAGGATGCCTTTTGGCTTATGCAATGCCCCCGGGACTTTCCAAAGGTGCATGTTGGCTATCTTCCATGACATGGTTGAGCAAACCATGGAAGTCTTCATGGATGATTTCTCGGTTTTTGGGGATTCCTTCTCTTCTTGCCTTGCCAATTTAGAACGTATGCTTAAGCGGTGTGAAGACACTCGCCTTGTTTTGAATTGGGAAAAATGTCATTTTATGGTAAAAGAAGGCATTGTGCTAGGAAACAAAATCTCTAAAGCCGGTCTTGAAGTCGACCGTGCTAAAGTAGATGTCATAGCCAAATTACCTCCACCTTCAACCGTGAAGGGTGTGAGAAGTTTTCTGGGTCATGCGGGCTTCTATCGTCGATTCATTCAGGATTTCTCTAAAATCGCTCGCCCGATGACCCACCTCTTGGAAAAAGATACTCCTTTTATCTTTTCTAAAGAGTGTATCGAAGCCTTCAATCTTCTTAAGGATAAGCTAACTAAGGCACCGGTCTTGGTTACCCCTAATTGGGAGCTACCCTTTGAGCTGATGTGCGATGCTAGCGACTTTGCTATTGGTGCGGTTTTGGGACAAAGGATCAACAAACATTTCCAACCAATCCATTATGCTAGCAAGACAATTACGGGGGCTCAATTGCATTATACGACAACCGAAAAAGAACTTTTAGCTGTTGTCTATGCTTTTGAAAAATTTCGCCCTATCTTGTTTTATCCACCACCATTGTATACACGGACCATTCCGCGTTGAAGTACTTGATGACTAAGCACGACTCTAAGCCAAGACTTCTTCGCTGGGTTTTACTCCTTCAAGAATTCAACATTGAAATTCGTGACAAGAAGGGAGCTAAAAACCTAGCCGCGGATCATCTTAGTAGACTTGAGGATCCATATCTAGGGGATTATCGGAACAAAGAGATCAATGACTCTTTTCCTTTGGAGACCTTAATGTCTATTAATCTCAATCTGGATGACACCCCGTGGTTTGCCGACATTGCAAACTACTTAGCGGGTGGTTTTCTCATCAAAGAGTTAACATCCCAACAAAAGAAGAAGTTCTTGAATGATGTTAAGACTTACTTTTGGGATGACCCTTTTCTTTTCAAACAATTCGTTGACTTGATTATTCGCCGATGTGTTGACGGATCGGCCGCTTTGGACATTCTCAAGGCTTGCCATAAAGGACCCACCGGTTGTCACTTTGGTCCCAACTACACCGATAAAAAAGTGTTTGACTCGGGATTTTATTGGCCCACCATTTATCGTGATGCTCACGAAATGGTTAAACATGGTTATGCTTGCCAAAAAAAGGCAAGATCACACATAAAGATGAGATGCCTCAAAATTTCATACAAGAATGTGAAATCTTAGATGTATGGGGCATCGACTTTATGGGCCATTCCCTTCTTCTAAAGGCAAAAAATACATCCTTGTCGCTGTTGACTAAGTTTCCAAATGGGTTGAAGCCAAAGCTTTACCCACTAACGACGCGAGGGTGGTTTGTAATTTCTTGAAACAACTGTTTGCTCGATTCGGTGTTCCTCGTTCTATAATCAGTGACCGCGGGACTCATTTTTGCAATGATCAGTTTGCAAGAGTCATGGCTAAGTATGGTGTCAATCATCGTCTTTCCACCGCTTACCATCCTCAAACCAATGGTCAAGCCGAGATATCCAACCTTGGTTTGAAGAGAATTTTGGAACGTACTGTGAGAGAGCATCGTGCCTCATGGGCCGATAAACTTGATGATGCTCTGTGGGATTTCCGTACCGCCTATAAGACACCGACTGGTTGTACACCTTATCGTCTTGTGTACGAGAACGCCTGCCACCTCCCCATCGAGCTGGAACATAAGGCATACTGGGCCTTGAAGTGGGCTAACTTTGACATCAACAAAGCCGGTGATCTTCGAAAGATTCAACTCAACGAGCTACATGAATTAAGGAATGAAGCTTACGAGAACTCATTGATCTCCAAGGATAAGACCAAGATTATCAACGATGCTAAAATCAAGAACCGAGAGTTCCACGTTGGTGATCAAGTCTTACTTTTTAACTCTCGGTTGAAGATCTTCTCGGGCAAGTTGAAGAGCCGCTGGTCTGGTCCATTCACCATCGTCAATGTCTTTCCCTATGGCGCCATTGAGCTTTCTCAGCTAAATGGGCCCAATTTTAAGGTGAATGGCCAGCGTCTGAAGTTGTACTTTGGTGAGGACATCTCTCATGAGATGATTCCATCCCTCACCACGTTTCCCTTGAATTATTTCGGGACCGAGTCAGGCTCATGACTCGGTTAACAAAAACAAGCGCTCCTCGAGAGACAACCCGAGTATCTATCCCCCTTTCCCGTTTTTCATCCTAAGTGTAGGGGGAGCTATATAGGTTGCTTGTGTTTGTATGGTGATGTGATTACAGGGATAAGTGCACTCTTGGAATCTGTGAAGAACCGTGCTCCCATGTTATCCGCAATACCGGTTCTATCTCTCAACTATCGTGATTCAATTTTGTTTATACTCACATTTGAAAATGATCACTTTAGTCGTCTCTTCCTTAGCTTGATTTAACCAACGTGCACAATGTCATAAGTGTAGGGGAGATTTTTCCCACATGCTTAAACATTGAGGACAATGTTTATCTTAAGTGTAGGGGGACTTCTATCGAAGTTTTAAGTGGACTTTTCCATGAAAATGCCTTCATTTAACCGGAAAATCATCTTTTTCAGCATTTTTCAAATTTTTAATTAACTTTTGCCATTTAGTTGTAATTTTTAAATTTTTATCGTTGCTTTCATATGTATATATCCCGCAATAAAGTCAAAAATATTAATAAAGTGGTGTAGCTAGTTTTGAAATCTTTGACATATTAGGCCCGTTGCGATTATTTTGACTCAACCCGAATAGACTTATCCAAGTTTATTCTAGCTAGTATCCTTAACCATGTAGACCTTAATTGGTTTATTAGGCTAAACATCCACGAGTCTCATTACTTGAGATTTTAAATTGTGGAGGACGAGAAATGATAGAGTCAATTATAAGTCGGTATTCTTACACAAGCACACTTGGTGTGATTATTTGCCTATTCTCCCATCACTTGCTAATAATTTATCTAGAATAAGTAAGGTCGTACGATTTGAAAAGTTACTTAGCTTCTAGCCCAAGATCGTTTAAAAGTTGCTCGGTAATGATAAGAGTTCATAGCCAAGGCATAAATTATGAAGCGTGGCGCGAAGATTGGCGAGTCCGAAAAGGCCCTAACAAGGCATGAGGATTCAATTTTATTGCTAAAGATCCAAGGTGATGTGAAAAGCATTATTCCCAAAATCAATATGAAGGATCAAGACTCACGACGAAAAGCAATCAACTCCCATAAAGATCATGGAGAAGTCTATCCGAAAAGACCCTAACAAGGTATGAGGATAAATAGATCCAAGTCCGAAAAGGAGGCTGATCGTTGTATCTCAAAATCCCAAGTAACGATTGAAGAAATAATTATGAAGTCGTGGTCAACAAAGTGGAGTATCCCTAAAAAATACTCCAAGTGAAGAACTCTATTAACGAAGAGAAGACCATTATCTCAAGAACGTCTCTCAAGATATGAAGTATGAAGTACATGCCAAATATCGGCCCGAGAAAGGTCTCAAATCGTGAAGCGAGTTATGCCAAGATATGAACTTTTTGATATCCCGAGAAGCAGTTTTAAGAGATTTTGTCCTTTAGCTAACTATTAATCAAATCGTCCTACTTTGCTTTCAGCCTAAATAAACTATCGAAATAAGTCCAAAAATGCATCTTCCTGATCATTCTAAGACAAAAATAAAATATAAGAGATACACCTAGGAATAAGGGAGTTTAAGCATATAATTAAGCCATGTGTGTAAGTGTTTGATTTGCTAACTTATAATAACAATGATCTCGTTTTTAAGCTTAGTTTGGGGAACGTGAAACTTGAGGGTGATAAATCTTCGCAGCACCAAAGCCCTAATGTAAGTCCTTGATCTCTTTGCAAGTTATTTCCATATAGCTATTTTCAAGTGAAAATGATTTTCTATCCTTTTGTTTCCTGTAAAGTTTTAATTTCTCTTAGTACTCTAATTTTTGTTTTAGTAGTATGTTAATAAGGCCAAGGTTGATTGATCATGAGAAAGGTGTAAATTTGCTTTATCACTAAGCAGTGCATGAGGGCATGGCAATGGTTAAGTGTAGGGGATTTGATAGGTGTGAAAACACCCATCCTTTTACCACTTATTTCTTGCTAAAACAAGACCAAAACGCGTATTTAATGTCATTTGTTTGGAATTATGTGTGATTTGTGTGTTTGTTGTGTTTTCAGATCCAACCGGATAAATATTGAAGAAAACATGGGATTGCACAGGTTTTATCGAAGAAAAAGACGAAAAGACGAAGTCTATAGTCCAAGAGATGCAAAAGATTTGAAGTCAATGGGCCTATTTGAAAATTTATCAAAGAAAAGGACCAAAGATGGAAGATTTACATATGTCGAAGAAACTCAAGTCTATTAAATGAAGAAATTAAAAGACGAGTTGAATTTATTCGTCGACAAATCCCGAATCAAAATCGAAAACGTCAACTTTTCTGAAAAGACGAGAAGACAAAAAGAAAGAGAGAAAGCGCACTCACCAAACCAAGCCAAGCACTATATATACTCCTCCCATTCACATTTTCAACTAGTTTTTCTTTCTGTTATTCTTTTCCTGTTTCGTAGGAACCAACTCCCTTAAGGAGGTGGTTTTCATTTTCTTTGATTTCTTCCATAATCTTGTAAGTTTGATCTTTCCATTTTGATTGTTTGAATCTCAATCATCAATACAAGTTTACATTTAATCTTTCTATCATTTTGTTCTTCCTTTTCTTGTTGATTCATAGTTCTAAGGTTTTTTTATTAGTTTGATCTTAAAAAGTAAGTGGGTTTTATGTTTTTGTTGTTTTGGATTGATGTTTATCATAGGTAAATGATTAGTTGCTAAATTGGTTTAAGTTTTGATTAAAAACTTGTTGGATTTTGGGTTAAATTCGTGTTTCAGACATTCCCCTGTTCTTCGCGTTTTTAAGCTTGCCCAGATTCCGAATCAACAATATATTCCGGATCAAGGGTTTTGTGATTTTATTCCGGATCAAGTTCTTTGGTTCGGAATATTTAATATTCCGGATCAGCTATTTTATTCCGGATCAAGTTTTATGTTGAGTAAAAAAATTATTCCGAATCAGCTAGTCAATCCGGAATAATCAATATTCCGGATGAGCATTTCTTCCGAATAAAGGTTTCTTCTAAAACATTTCGAATCAGTCATTATTCCGCATCAAGCACATTATTCCGGATCAAAAGTTATTCCGAACGAAGGCCATATTCCGCATGAATCAATATTCCGCATGAAGGACATTTATTCCGGATAGAATATTATTCCGCATAAGCACATTATTCCGGATCAAAGGTTATTCCGCATGAAGGCCATTTATTCCGGATAGAATTTTATTCCGGATCAACAACTACATTCCGGATCAACTGCTATTCCGCATGAAGAAAACATTCCGCATGAAGGCATATTCAGCATCAAGCTATCATTCCGCATCAAGCACTTATTCCGAATGAAGGTGTTGTTAATTATTCCGAATGAAGGTGTTGTTAATTATTCCAAATGAAGTAGTTTTCTAGGTTATTCCGCATGAGTTGATTTATTCCGCATGAGCCAAATTTCCCAAATATTCCGGATCAAGCTCTTACTCCGCATCAACTGTTTTCCAAGTTTAGGTACTTATTGTCTGATTTTAATTCTAGTTTTATTTTCAGTAATTGCTTTTAGTTTAATTTTATTACTTCTAGCATTTATCATTTTAGTAGATTTAGACCAAAGCTCTCCCTTTTTAGTTACCAAGTACAACAATTCTACTTTTAACCGTGATCGTTTCGAGAAGATACCGAGAACGAAACAACGACAATTACAATTGGGTACGAGCAACGCAAACAAAGATCTTGCAACAAACCTTTTTATTAACTAACCAAAAATCAGTTATTACCTACCTCATGTCCATCCATACCCTCATCACCCTCGTGATCTACCTCAATACCATCCACGTCATCCTCATCATCCTCATCGTCCTCACTACCACTAACCCACTCGATCAAAGTACGATGCACAACAGGTGGCATCCCATCAACAACATCGGAAGTATCAGACAACACATCAGGCTCACCCTCATCATCCTCCTCTGGATCCTCATCAGGGTCATACTCCGCACCTTCCTCCTTAGGATCAGCCTCCTCAAGAGCCTCCTCTGGGTCATTCTCTGGCTCGACATGACCTGGTATCATCTCAATCTCGTCTTCCCACTCTTCGTCAGCAGAGTCGGGCTGGTAAGTAATAGTAGATGACGACATAACCTGCAACACCAAAATGCGTATTAAAGCAGTTGTAGGGTATGCATGAAATAATCATGAATAGAAATTAAAGTATGCAAATCAGCGAGATGCATATGTATATAATACATATTACGTATTACATAATATATATTACATATTACTTATAGTGCTATCCTACGTAATACATTACGTAGTACACATATGTATACAGAGTAACAAGTAGCCACATCGGTTATAGTCTAGGCCTAAGATGTAAACCTAGTTCTCTATAACCAAGGCTCTGATTACCAAATCTGTAACACCCCAAAATGTGATATGCGGAAGCGGTGAAGCTCGAGGGCTGTTACGTCATTGTATCATAGTTCAAGGTATAAGAGAACGACTCTAAATGAGACGTTTTATAAAAATACCTCGTTGAATTTAAATGAAAGCATCAAAGTACAAAAGGTCTCAGTTTCAAAAGATAGCGTAGCGGAATGTAAAAGTTTTAAACATCAACGAGATAACAGTTCAAAAGCATAAGTAATAAATGTCCGAAGATAGCCAAGAAATGCATGCGGACTCCAAGTACTTCACACAGCAGATACAAATCATCATCAATTACCTGAGATAAATGCTAAATTGGATCAACATAAAGTTGGTGAGAATATCGGTTTCAAGTAAAAATTCATAGTAAATCAATTTCAGATTTCATTTCATGTACACATGAAACTATAGGAGGTATAGTGCCAAGTGTAGGATAAATTGGGTGTTCACAATATTTATGATAGCTAAGCTCGTGACATTGAAACTAATGATCCAGTGCATACAATAGATTGTATACATAAATTTTGTCCCAATAGAGTACCTAGCCAAGATAACTCCGTTCACACAAATTGTATACACTCGTCTGACGTCAGAATGCCCGAGTGGAGGTTGTCAACCCTCAATAGATCTATCCATATCATAAGAGCTTACTCCAGCAGAGTAATTAACGATTCACAATAGTGGGGACTACGACTAAAGAAACTTAAGCTATCTCCTAAACAATGTTCACAAAACGTTCACAGAAATCTAGTTTTACTTGCGTCCAGAAGCAAGCATCGAAATCATTTATCACATCCCGAAACATTAAACATATAAAACAGTTTAATAGGGATCTATAGACTCACCTCAAGCTACGATTCAAACCGCACAAGTATGATCAAATAGTAGCGAGCAACTCTAGCAACAACCTAAATATAATACTATAGTTTAGGCGCTAGCAAATAAGTCACAATGGTTCGTCACGTACGTTACTCATCAATCATATATATTATTTTGTTGTTAAAATCGTGACTTGTAAATATCATGTCGTTATAAACATTATAGTATATATATATAGTTAGACAAAAATATTTATTTTTGACTCGACGAAATTTCGACAACCTTTCGGCGTAAATTTTAATTTACCAAAATTTATCTTAATAAATTTTCCAACACGATTTCTAACGAAAATTCGGCAGCATTTCGACGTCACATAAAAATTTGCCATTTTTATTAAGTACTCAAATCTCGTCCTAAAACCCCTAATTTCAACACTTTCTCAATCGCCAATGTTTCAACAAGTCATTTTCCCGCAATAGTATCAATTTCCACTTTCAACGCTCAAACTTTTAACGATACCCCAAGTATTCACATTTCGCGCATATATCTCTTTACAAAATGAGTCCAACGTTTATACATACCATTTAGTAACCATTTCGACACTTAAAACAACTCCGTTTAACTCGAAAATGTTGTTTCGGCCACTTTATAAATCTAGACAGCAAGTACATTATAGTGTTTTTTACAAAAATTAAGTTTTCCGACAACGAAATTTAAACGACCATATCTTACTCATTTTAGCTCCGTTTTTAGCCCATAGTATATCTAAACGAAGGTAATAACTTATATGTTCATAATATCGTAGTAAACTAGTGTCAAAACAATTTTTACGACCCTCTATGCCTCTTATAAAAATCGGACAGATTGTATACTTTTTCGTAAAAACTCGTTTTCGACCATTTTCAAGCGTAACCACTAGTAGTAACACTACTAGTTCCCTCCAATTATTCATAAACACACTCAAAATCAAAGATTTATCTTCAAGTCCACAAATCTAAAAATATACATTTTTATATTTTACAAGTCTTTCAATTAAATCATTTTCATGCATGGATCTAATAGATCCACACATAATTTTCATAGATCTAAAATATTTCATGACCAAAAATAGTTTTTATCATTTTATTTCAAGAAAATAGTTGATGAGTAACATGCATGCATAGATCTACATAGATTATGCATGAAAAATGAAAAAGATGAAAAAGGTTTAAGAAATAACCTTGAGTAACGACTCTACGTAACCACGACAACCCGATCTACGCTCTAACCCACTAATAATCAACAAGAACTCAACTTCTATAAACTACCACCAAAACTTCTCAAATCTACAAACCAAGAAAACCCATTCTTCTTTATACTTGTACAAACCCTAGGATGTTTTTATTTTGTGTCAAATCTTCTTTAAATGAAGCTTCAAGAAAATCAACAATGGTGGAAATGGAGTTTGTGTGTGTGCCATGTGTTTTAGAGAGAGATAGGAGAGTTGTGTGTGTTTTTTTAGTGAAGTGTATGTGTAAATAATGTGAAGTGATGTTAAGGTTATTTGGTTAATAAGTTAAAAGGTGTAGGGATATGTAAGTTAAGCTCAAAATGGTAATTGGAAGAAATTTTGTTTAGCTAGCATGTGTGTGAGTTTTGGCCGGTTATGGGGGGGGGGGGGGTCCCACTCGGGTCAATAATTCAAAAAATTTAATATGTTAACTAGTTAGAAGGTTTAAGGTAAAAAAGTTAGTTAGTTTTGGGTAAATATCGAAAAGTATATAGTTAAGTTTAAAATTACGTAAAACTTAAAAATTTGACGAAATATATTAAATTTACGACTCTTCGACGAAAACTGATATTTTATGATTTATAAAGTATTTTATGCATGCTAACGACGGTTAAACGTAAAAACAACGTAAAATGCGAAAACGCGATACGTTAATTAAATATTCACAGTAAATACGATTTATTACTATAAATAGCAAAATACTAAAATATAGGCATATATAAACATATACAGAAA
Organism: Glebionis coronaria; assembly: GCA_025667525.1. Lineage (NCBI taxonomy): Eukaryota > Viridiplantae > Streptophyta > Magnoliopsida > Asterales > Asteraceae > Glebionis > Glebionis coronaria. The sequence goes on from CM046879.1 coordinate 328,745,371, forward strand.
TATTTAAATACGATGTTCATGAAAATACGATCACGCTGTAAAAAACTAAACAGTTAAGCACATAATTCACAGATAACGAATAATCTCATGGATTATCGTCAATTCATTGACCATCTCAGCATTTTGGTCAGGTTCACAGAAAATGTTCAGAATAATGACTGAGCACAGTGTCAAGTCATTACTCGTCATCAAACAGTTTTTTAGAAAACGTGGGATAACTTCCCGGTTCCAACATAGTTAAATCACGTAGTTGACTAAATAAAAAGTCAAAGGGTAAAATAGTCATTTTACAAACTAGGGAAAATTACCAGGTGTTACAACGAGACTTTATGTTCCTGATGATCAAGAACTCCGGGAAGCATTGTTAGATGAGGCTCATAGCTCCGCATTCTCTATTCTTCCTGGTTCGACCAAGATGTACAATGACATCAAGCAATACTTTTGGTGGAGTGGTATGAAACAGGATGTTGCGACTTACGTCTCCAAAATGTCTTACCAGCCAGCAGGTTAAGATCGAGCATCAGCGATCTGGCGGTCTTCTACAACTGTTAGATATTCCAGAGTGGAAGTGGGACAAGATCACCATGGATTTTGTTACCAGTTTTCCGAAGACAAAGAGGAGGCACGATGCGATTTGGGTTATCGTTGATCGACTTACTAAGTTAGCTCATTTCTTAGCGATCTGCAAGGAGGATTCGGTCAGTAAACTCGCCGATACTTACAAGAAGGAGATCATGAGACTTCATGGTGCTCCATCCAGCATCGTCTCAGACATAGATCCGCGTTTCACTTCGCGATTTTGGAGAAGTCTGCAGAAAGCTTGGATTACAAAACATAAGCTTAGCACGACTTTTCATCCTCAAACAGACGAACAATCAGAGCGAATTGTTCAGACATTAGAAGACTTGTTGAGGTCATGTGCGTTGGAATGGACGGGAGATTGGGACGATTTCATATGTCTGGTAGAGTTTGCATAAAACAACAGTTGGCACGCAAGTATTAAGTGTGCTCCATTCGAGATGTTGTATGGCAGAAAGTGTGGCGCCCCAATCTGCTGGGATCAGGTTGGTGAGCGAACACTTAAAGGACCAGAAATGATAGAGTTGACCAACGAGAAGGTCATAGTAGCAAAGAAGAAATTACAAGAAGCACGGTCACGTCAGAAGAGTTATGCCGACAAGCATCGTAGGGAATTACATTTTAATGTAGGTGTTAGCCTCAAAATATTGAGTCAAACAAGAATGTTTGGTCATAGGTTTCTATTGTAATATTTATAAGAACGTTGTAATAGTTTGTTAAATAGTCATGGTTCACGGGCTTGGATTAAAGCTACTTAAAGCCCAAAAGACAAGCCCGATCCAAACAATATAGCCTGTTATGGTTACATGTAAGCCCGGCTATATAAGGCCCTTCCTAGCATGTTAGGAAGGGTGGATGGTCATTAGTACTCTCATTATTCTAATATAATATTCACCAAGTTAATCATCTCTCTCTCTCCTTTCTCTCACTACTTTATCTCTCTAGGAATCCATCTCTTTTCATCTATTTTCTATCTATAATCATCATAATAATATGGGTCAACATTTGGTATCAATCGCCACGGGGTAGATTGTGTTTGGTTGTTTGGTTTGAGTTTCATTCGGTTGATTTTTTTATCCAAATCATCTCGAATTAAATTTATTTTTAGCATTTAGGGCTAGAAATCTTGATATAAATCATTTATATCGATTTGGTAGGGATTTGGTTTGGTTTTTGTGGTAAAAATCGCAAGATTTTGAGGTGTTTGGATTCATTTTTTGAGTTACGGTTTGTCACTGCTTCAACATCATTCAAAAATAAGTTTTTCGGAAAAGGGTTAATTATTCCGAAAAAACATATTTTCGGATAAGGGTTTAGTATTCCGAAGAAGTGTTTTTTCTGAAGAAGTGATTTATTCTGAAAAGGCATCTATTTCGAAGAAGCCTTTATTCCGAAGAAGTAATTATTGCGAAGAAGATTTTTCTCTGAATAAGTAATTATTCCAAAGATTATTCCGAAGAAGTGATTATTCCGAAGATTATTCCGAAAAAGTGATTATTCCGAAGATGATTCCGAAGAGGTGATTATTCCGAAGATTATTCCGAAGAAGTGATTATTCCAAAGATTATTCCGAAGAAGTGATTTTTCTGAAAAAGTCAATTATTCCGAAAATCCTCAATTTTATGAAAAAATCAATTTCTCTGAACATCATCATTTTTCTGAAATCTTCACTTTCTCCGAAAAAGTGATTTTTCCGGATTTTCTCTGAAATAATCAAATATTCCGAAGAAAGACCTTTTCTCTGAAAATGTCAGTTATTCCCAAATACCCAAATTTCTCTGAAAATGCTAATTATTCCGAAAATTGAAGTTTTTTCCGCCATCGATTTTTTGGCTTCTTGTGAAGACAATTTTTAGGGGATTTTAACATTTTTCATCGACAACAACAATCGCAACATATCTACTTAAGATCCATTTTCACTTCATCTATTTCAAGTCTCTAGATATGGATTCTACTCAAGAGTATCGTGTCACAAACAACAATATCATGGTGGCGGGTAATAAAGAGAGACCACCAATGCTTGTGTCTGGTCGGTATGCTCAATGGCAATCACGTTTCATACGATATCTTGATACAAGACCCAATGGTGATGCCTTGAGGAAATGTATTACTCATGGACCATATGTTTTCAATAAAATCTCAATTCCTCCAAGAGCAGCCACAGATACTACTGATCCAATACCTGCAAGTGAACGTGATGAAACAAGAGCCGATCTCACACCTTAAAATTGTGTCTGGCATGATGCGGAGAAGGAAGCCATCTATATGGTTCTAAGTGGGATTGGAGATGATATTTACTCCATGGTTGATGCATGCCCGACAGCACATGAAATGTGGACTGCTATTGAACGCTTGCAACAAGGAGAATCACTCAACAAACAAGATGTCAAAACAAACTTTTTTGGAATTTTGGCAAGTTTACTTCAGGGGATGGAGAATCAACTGATTCATACTACTCCAGGTTTTATAAAATGATGAATGACATGACAAGAAATAACCTGCAAGTCTCCACCATGCAAGTAAATGTTCAATTTCTTCAACAACTTCAACCCGAGTGGACACGGTTCATCACTTTAGTGAAACAACAAGAAAAGTTAGACGATGTCTCATATCATCGACTCTTTGATATCTTGAAGCAATTTCAGAATGAAGAAAATGAGATTTGAGCTGAACGTGTTGAAAAGACGGCTAATCCACTTGCTTTAGTGACTACCACTCAACATGTTCAAGATCATGTCTCCCGTGCTCCTAAGCCATACTCCAGTACATCATCCTCACCACGATATTCCACATCATCTAAGTCTTCATCATCCATAAGATCACAAGGCAAAGTGCCAAGAGCACCATCACCACCATCTGAGTCATCATCTGAATAAGATAGTGATGAAGACCAAGCTCAAAATTATCGAGAGATGAAACAACAAATTGCATTCATAATGAAAACTTACAAGAAAATCTACAAACCCACCAAAAACAATCTTCGAACATCATCTAACACAAAGAACAATATGTTGAGAGTCCTCCAAGGTATGACACACGACGTGGTGAAAGTGCTTCTAGGTATGATCGACATAATCCAACGCATGTTGAGGGTTCTGCAAGGTGTGATCGACAAATTCCCAAGTATGATACTCATAGGATTGCTGCTGCTACTGGGAATAGGGAAACTGTTGGAAGTCAAGTGGTTCAGCAGAGTCGGATTCAATGTTTTAATTGCCAAGTTTATGGGCATATGGCAAAGGAATGCAGGAAGCCGAAAAGGGTTAGAGACTCCAGCTATCACAAGGAAAAGATGCTGCTATGCAAGAAGATGGAAGCAGGGGTTAAATTGTCAGCTGAGGAAGGAGCAATGCTTGATGACACTGATGATGAAGATTTCGATCAAGAACTTGATGCACATTACTCGTACATGGCAAAGGTTGAAGAAGTTTTCAAAGTCACTGAAGATGACAACGGTCCTACCTTTGACACTGAGCCAATCGATAAGGTGATACAAATAATTCTATTCATACTGGAGTCCGGATGCACGAAGCACATGACGAGGAATCTCAAACTTCTAATTAACTTCGTGGAGAAGTTCCTGGGTACGGTCCGATTCGAAAATGATCAATTTGCACCGATCCTAGGATATGGAGATTTAGTTTAGGGGAATATCACGATCAAAAGGGTATACTACGTCGAAGGGCTCAATCACAATCTATTCTCGGTTGGTCAATTCTGTGATGCGGATTTGGAGGTTTCTTTCAGAAAGAAGACATGTTTTGTTCGTGATTATGATGGGAATGACTTACTTACCGGTACACGGGGTACTGATCTTTACATAATTTCACTACAAGACACAACTTCATCAACTCCAATTTGCTTCATGGCTAAAGCTTCATCGACTCAGGCATGGTTATGGCATCAACGTTTATCTCATCTTAATTTTGATACCATCAACTTGCTTTCTAAGAAAGATATTGTGAGAGGCCTTCCATGTTTGAAATTCATCAAAGATCATCTTTGTTCTTCTTGTGAGCTTTGTAAAGCTAACGAAGTAGATTTAAAACAAAGACCACACCAAGCTCTAAAGGACGGTTAGATCTTCTTCACATGGATCTTTGTGGTCCCATGCGAGTTCAAAGTATCAATGGAAAGAAATATATTCTGGTAATTGTCGATGATTACTCAAGGTACACATGGACTCTCTTCTTGAGGTCTAAGGATGAAACACCCGAAGTCCTCATCAGCTTCCTTAAACTGATACAACGTGGTCTTCAAGCTCAAGTTAAAGTGGTTCGTACTGACAGAGGTACATAATTTTTGAATTCAAATGTGAGAAAGTATTTTGAAGCCGAAGGGATTGAACATGAAACATCTATTGCTCGAACACCCGAACAAAACGGCGTTGTTGAAAGACGAAACCGTACTTTGGTTGAAGCTTCTCGAACATTACTATCCGCTTCAAAAATTCCACTATATTTTTGGGCCGAAGCCGTGTCAACCGCATGCTACACACAAAACCGTTCCTTAATTATGCCAAGACACGAAAAGACACCATATCACATAATTCATGATCGAATACCTTCACTCAAACACCTTCATGTTTTTGGATGTACTTGTTACATTATACGAGATGGTGAAAATTTGGATAAGATGAAAGAGAAAGGTGATGCATGTATTCTTGTGGGATATGCAACTCAGTCTAAGGGATATAGAGTGTACAACAAAAGAACACAATTGATAGTCGAGACTATTCATATCCGATTTGATGAATTAAAAGAAATGGAACTTGAATAAAACAGTTTAAGTCCCGATCCACAACGACAAACAACTTCCGTTCACAACCGCACGAAACTCGGAACTCAAGACCACAACAATGAGCCGTCAAGTTCAACGCTGGTTCCAGAAAATGTTCCTAGAGCGGATATGACAGTCGACACGACAATTGAAGAGTTGGAAATGTTATATAGACCAATGTATGATGAATATTTCACGTGGGAGAAACAAGTTGTATCGAAGTCTTCCGCTGTCACTCATGATAAGAATGATGATACCGATCATCGTCAACAACCGGATACAACTCCATCTACTTCAACACGGGTTGCTGCAGATTTACCTCCTTAGAATATCACTTCAACAATCGATCCTACAACATCCACAACTACTGTCATTGCTCTAGAGAACACAAATCAAGTAAACAATGCATTATTTGACAAAGACGAATTTATCAACCCATTTGGTACACCGGTACACGAAACTGGAGAGTCTTCTACTCGCCATGTTGATCCGTCAAATATGCATACATTCTATCAACGATATCCTTCAACACATTATTGGACCGAGATCATCCTTTGGTTCATGTAATTGGAAACCCTTCACAGGCCGTTCGCACAAGACGACAGCTTAACAACGATGGCGATGTTTGTATGTTCGCACTCGTCGTGAGTTCAGCTGAACCGAAAAACATCAAAGAAGCCATGGCTGATTATGCTTGGATTGAATCGATGACGGATGAACTTCAACAATTTAAAAGACTTAAAGTCTAGGAACTTGTTGACAGACCATACGATGTAATACCATTAAATCTTCGATGGATCTAGAAAAACAAGATGGATGAAGAGAACACGATCATCAAGAATAAATCTAGGCTAGTGGCTAAAGGGTATGGACAAAAAGAGGGTATTGATTTTGAAGAATCATTTGCACCAGTAGCTCGAATGGAAGCGGTCAGGATTTTTCTTGCTTATGCTGCACATAAGGGATTCATTGTCTATCAAATGGACGTAAAGACAGCGTTTCTTAACGGTCCTTTGAAGGAAGAAGTCTATGTCACGCAGCCAGAAGGATTCTTCAATCCTCATTATCCTGACAAGGTGAATCGTCTCCACAAAGCACTATATGGACTCAAGCAAGCTCCAAGGGCGTGGTACGACGAGCTCTCGAAATTTCTGGTCTCCGAAGGTTTCTCAAAAGGTTCCATTGATTTAACTTTGTTCACTTCTAAATATGGAGATGACATTTTGCTTATGCAGATTTATGTTGATGACATTATTTTCGGGTATACAAACCCAAAACTTTCAAAATGGTTTGAAAAAGTAATGCACAACAGATTTGAAATATCTATGATGGGCGAACTAAAATTCTTTCTAGGAATTCAAGTCCACTAATCCCCAAGTGGTATCTTCATTAACCAAGCTAAGTATTATCAAGAGATAATCAAAAAGCATGGTATGACCTCATGTGACCCCGTTGGGACACCATTTTCAACCACATCCCTTGATGCTTATTTAGAGGGATTACCCATAGATCAAACGAGATATCGTTCCATGATCGGGTCCCTCATGTACTTGACAGCAAGCAGACTTGATATTCATCATGCTACATGCTATTGTGCACGATATCAAGCACGACCCACTGAAAAGCACCTCAAGGAGGTTAAACGGATCTTTCGGTACTTTAAGAATACCATTCACATGCGACTCTGGTATCCGAGGGAAACCAGTTTCTTTCTAACGACCTATTCAGATTCTGATCATGCAGGGTGTGATCGACGTCGAAGTGCCAGTCAAAAAAATAACCTAATTACCTTATACTAGATAGGGTAAGCGGGTATCGATCCACGAGGACTATGTGGTTTTAGTTTAAGTTTTTTGGGTGATCGCTGATAAATAAAGGTTTTGGTTTTGAAATCTAACAACTAAACTACTTTTAATAATAAAAATGCGGATTAAAAATTAAAATAATTATTAAGCTAATAATTAAGCTAGAAAAATAAAATAAAGATGTAAACAATTAAAAGAAAAATGTAATCCCTTCCAGCTCCTAATATTTATGGTTGGTCACACTTATGGATTATTGAAACTTTTTAGAACCGATTACGAAGATTACTTTGACTTAATATGAATGAATTAATGTCGGCATTTATTATGTTTGTCAATGACTCGCGATAATAAATCTTATATTAATCCAACCAATAATTATGTTTTAATAATTTATTTAGGTACAATTTATATCGATTATACGACCATCTTTTTCTTTAACTAAACAGAATAAGAATGAACCGTTAACTAATAATAAATTGTCTTGCACAAATAATTAAACATAATATTAAGTCAATAAAAATAATTTATAAATAAATCATAAATGAATGTAATAAAAATATGATAACCCAAAAGTAATGATCGAATCATAAATAAAGTTACCAGAAGGAATTACAACAAAATTAGCATGACATCGCGGTGCACCCGACCCGCTTGACCTCAATCATCATAAAAATAAAATAAGAGAATCTTCTCTTTTCTTTTGTCATCTTTTTTTCAACCCCACTTGTCTTGACAATTCTCCAAGTCTTTTTTTTCCTTTGTTTATATTCCTTTGCGTCAACTAATACTCCTTCCACCGAATGTTGTGTTATTTTTCTTTTTTCGTTTGCACTGTGCGATCTCCCCCTTTCTTTCTTTTGTTTTTTTCTTTTTGACCGTCTTTTTTTTTTCTTTTGAAAGATATATCTTCTTCTTCTCTTTTTTTTTTCTTTTTATAATACCCGCCAGTGGGTTATTGGGTATTGGACCCAAAAATAATTATTATTTTTTTTATTATTTTTTTCTTTTATTCTTTTGGCATATAATAATTTTGGCCCAATAAAAAATAACCCAACATTAATAATTGCTCGAACCCGGACAAATAAAAGATGACCGAAAATATTGCGACGCGCTCAAATCTTTTTCTTCAATATTTTTTCTTCATTTATCGGCGCTCACAATGTCTTTTCTCCAAAAAATTAATTAAACGACCATTTTATTCCACTTCGCTCGTAACCTGCATAATCACAAAACACACTCAAAGTACATATATAACGACAAATAAATATACAATTATGCTAAATTAACATGCTATGAGGTGAATGCAAAATACACCGATTAAATCCTCTTAACTTAACTTTTACCGTCTCGAGTAAAAATAAAATAAAAATATACAAACATGTTAATTTCATAATTTTTAATCATACTATTGAAATTTCATCAAAAAGATCACATTCAACCTAATACACTAATAACCATCCTACATGACAAATAATCCAAAATGATTACCAATATTTTTGTCCTTCTTAAACACTTAGCATAACCATTCCCATTGATTCCATTTACTTTATATTTCATATAATTAACAATGTGTCCAACGTACCTAATGCGCACCTATAATCAATATAAACATTAATCTAAAACAAGAAGTGAAAATATCGTACACCTTTTATAACATTGGAGTTTTTATACCATAAGAGCACATCATAAGCCATCATACTTTAGCTTATATACTTCTACTTCCTTTCATAATTTTTTTTTCACATTTTTCTTTCCTTTTTTTCATTTTTTTTTCACATCACACATAAGCTCTCTCTTTTTAGCCATTCGAGACCGTTTCTCATACAAGTCATCCTGAACGCTTTAAACACTCCTTTCAAGGTTGATATAAAGACCAATTATTCAAAAAAATGAATATCTATCCTATAGGTGCATACTAAGACACATTGGCACATGAGAACCGGTTAATTAAGTCTGTTTATTTAAATGGGAACAGTTATACTTCGTGCCTACTGGTACATCACATGATGGAGTTACCTACCACATAGTCTAATTATACAATGCACTAAATTAAATCAATCTTCCTAATTTCATTACAACAATACAAGGATTAGGTTATTTCACATAAAATTGTCTCAGCTAAGTACAATGCTATCCATCATAAAAATTGGCGTCTGACCCATGCTAACAACTAAAGTATCACCTTGCGCGGGTGACGAATCAGATAGGCAAGCCCATCATATGACTACCACCAATAATTATGACAGTTCTCCAACTCTTTTCAAAGGCCACCGTTCGCGGGTGGCGAGTCGAATAAGATCAATTCTAAATGTCCTAACCCAACTATTACATTACTATATTTCATATTATTTATTTAAACTTTCTACTCAATCTAAGCAAAGGTAAGTAAAGGGAACTCAACCGGCGTGGTTTGATCATCTAAATTATACATATGCCTAGCTACATGCAAACAATCAAATCAATTTAATAACCAAATTATACAATAGAATCGGGTGCACCTGATAATTATGGCCAAATCCTCTAGCTTGCTCCAATAAATCATCCACAAACTAATCTTCAGAATCTTCAAACACTCAACAAACATATATGTAGAAGAAACTTCCACATCTAATTAGCACAAGACTCTTATAATGTGATTAAATTTTTTTTAAAAATTTTCAATTTTTCCCAAAAATCACATTTGAACCTATTTTGACAAAAAATTCACACAAAAACATGTAACACATGTGCCACCCCCCTCAACTTAAAGCATTGCATTGTCCATAATGCAAAAACTTTAAATTGAAATTTTTGTTAAAAATCAATTTGACAAACTCACACACAAAAAAACAAAAAGCTAACTCACTTTCGTAGGAATCACGGTTGCATTTAGCGTATGCAACAAGCCTTTAAACCACTCGGTAACCCGACTGGACGAGTTTTGTCTCGTGAGGGTTTGTAGTGAACACACCCACAAAGTTCCACAAACCACGGGTTGCCTCCCGCGAAGCGCTAAGTTTACCGTCTTCAGCTAGACATAACTCAAATGAGCTATTGAGACGGTTGGAGTGGTTCCAAGTAAACCACATCCACCGTTTCCATCTGATCACTCTCCAACTCAACATACGGCTTTAAACGGTGTCCATTAACTTTAAAAGGCTCTCCACCCACCATATTTGTTATTTCAATGGCTCCGTATGGGGAGACTTGAGTCACAATGTATGGACCCGTCCATTTACTTCTCAACTTTCCAGGAAAAAGCTTAAGTCTAGCATTGAATAACCAAACTTTTTGACCAACCAAGAAAGACTTCTTGGTGATGTGTCGATCATGAAAAGCTTTGGTTTTCTCCTTATAAATCCTAGAACATTCATAAGCATCACGTCTAATCTCATCTAGTTCAGATAATTGAAGTTTCCTAGAACTACCCGCGTTCTCTAAATCCAGATTAACAGTCTTAATCGCCCATTCAGCCCTATGCTCTATCTCAACCGGTAAATGACACGCCTTGCCATATACCAACTTATACGGTGACATACCAATAGGAGTCTTAAAAGCCGTCCTATATGCCCACAAAAGCATCATCTAACCTCAAGGACCAATCTTTCCTATCACTACGAACGTTCTTTTCCAAAATTCGCTTAATCTCCCTATTAGATACTTCAACCTGTCCACTAGTCCGTGGGTGATAAGGGGTAGCTATCCTATGATTAACTCCGTAGTATTTCAATAATTTCCCAAATCTAAAGTTCTTAAAGTGAGAACCCCCATCACTAATGATAGCCTTAGGAATTCCATGTCTAGCAAAGATATTCTTCTTAACAAACTTAAGAACTACACTATGGTCACTAGTTCTAGTAGCCTCAGCCTCTACCCACTTAGACACATAATCAACTGCCACTAAAATGTACACATTGCCATGGGAAGTGGGGAATGGTTCCATAAAATCAATACCCCACACGTCAAAGATCTCAACAACAAGTATGGGATTCATAGGCATTTGATCACGCCTAGAAATCCCACCAACTTGTTGGCAACGAATACATGCTTTTACAAAAGACTGGGCATCATTAAATATAGTCGGCCAAAAGAAAATGCTTTGCACGACTTTATGCCCAGTTTTCGTAGCACCAAAGTGTCCACCACATGCATAAGAATGGCAATGAGCCAATATGTCCATATGCTCGTGGTCGGAACACATCTCCTAACAACTTGGTCAGGACACACCTTATAGAGCTCCGGATCTCCCAAAAATAATGCTTCAACTGGGAGAAGAAGTATTTTCTTTGTTGCTTGGACCAAAACTCTGGAAGCTTTTTAACAGCTAGGTAATTAACTATATTTGCGTACCAAGGAACCTTAGAAACCTCAAATAAGATTTCATCCGGAAAGCTTTCCTTAATCACATCAGAAGGGTTGAACGGTGGAGGGATAATTCTAGACAAATGATCAGCAACTACATTTTCTGACCCCTTTTTATCCCAAATTTCTAGATTAAATTCCTATAAAAGTAAAATCCACCTAAGCAACCTCGGTTTTGTCTCTTTCTTAGTCAACAAATGTCTTAAGGCACTATGATCTGAAAATACTATCACCTTAGAATGCCCCTAAATATATGACCTAAACTTATCAAGAGTAAAAAACACGGCTAACAACTCTTTTTCAGTAGTGGTGTAATTCATTTGAGCTTCTGAAAAAGTCTTACTAGCATAAAAGATTACAACGGGTTTCTTATCGACCTGCTATCCTAGAACCGCCCCAGCGGCATAATCACTCGCATCACACATGATCTCCAAAGGCTTCGACCAATCAGGTGATTGCAGAATAGGGGCTTCTACAAGCTTTTGCTTAAGCATATTGAATGCTTTAAGACATGATTCATTATAGTCAAAGCGTGCATCTTTTAAGAGTAGATTACAAAGAGGCTTTGATATTGCACTAAAATCTTTAATAAATCGCCTATAGAACCCGGCATGACCAAGAAAAGATCGCACACCTTTGACGGTAGTGGGGGGAGGAAGGGTTGAAATTACTTGAACTTTGCCACGGTCAACCTCAAATCCTTTTTCAGACACAACATGCCCTAATACAATTCCCTCACGAACCATGAAATGGCTCTTCTCCCAACTAAGCACCAAATTAGTTTCGGTGCATCTTTTTAACACACTTTCAAGCTGATCAAGGCAGCTTTCAAAGGATTGACCAAAGATGGAGAAATCATCCATAAATATCTCTACAGATTCTCCAACCATGTCAGAAAAGATACTCATCATACACCGCTGAAAGGTAGCGGGTGCATTACACAGGCCAAAAGGCATTCTTCGAAATGCAAACGTCCCATATGGACACGTAAACGTAGTTTTGGCCTGGTCATCAGGATGGATGGGTATTTGATTATAACCGGAGTACCCATCCAAGAAGCAATAGAATTTCATACCAGAAAGCTTCTCAACTATTTGATCAATGAAAGGTAGTGGGAAGTGATCTTTAGATGTGGCATTATTAAGCTTACGGTAATCTATACAAACTCTCTGTTGATCCCAAACATAGATCAGTTTAGCTTTATGTATACGAGATTAGATCAAGTAATACACTTAGAGAAACCTTTGTATATGTATATGACAATCTAAGTGTTATGCGGAATTAACACTTAAACAAGAACACACAAGATGTAAACAAACTTTCACTTTGATTAATGATATCAAACTTGCTTACAATGAAAGTGTTGACGTATGAAAAACTTATATGAACAATAACCTAATGGTCTTCTTTTATAGACATAAGAAGCCTTGTACAATAATCTACGTATCAACTATTCTAGGTAAAAATATAGAAAATACATTGTTGTTCCTATCTTTACTAGAAGTAATCTAGAACATAATAAACGTGTAGATCATATCCTTCCATCAGTGCTTGTCTTCAATGTATCAACGCTTGACTTTGTCTTGTCAACGCTTGATCTATCAGCGTTTGTTTTACTCCTGTCAACGCTTGTTTTACTCTTGTCAACGCTCAAGTAGACTGGCTATATTTTATTCCCAACAATCCTCCCCTAAACTTGATATCTACTCTAGTGATCAAGTTTCTGAATAAACATTAAGAACTAGGAGGAATCTTACAAACCTTCTCATATTGGTAATAAATAAATCTGATCGAGTCTTTGGCCACGTCACTTGAATAATCAATTTCCAGCTGTGTATTCTTCATCTTCTCCAAGACTTCCTTGGACATTAAATACTGACCATCTACAAGTAGATACTCAGCAAACTTTGTAGAACTCAAATAATAAACACAAGCAGCTGAATACAATCTCCATTGAAGACCACTGAGGTCATCTTTAAGATACTTCCATATAGCTGGATCTTCATCTCTTAGTCCACACATTCTCTTGAATGTTGACCACAGTTTTATTCCATTGACTGAAGTTCGTGCTTCAGTCTCATACTTGGCCTCTAACAACCTCCATAGGTCTACCAAGTCTTCTCTTTCAAAACATGCAAACAAAGATATAAGGGTGGTAAAAGTGTGAACCTCTTTTCCATACCTGTCAATCTTCCAAAACCCACATTCATCTTCTTCATAACTTATAATAGTGTTTCTGGAATCAAGTCGTAACACATGTACCATGTCTGAAGCTTCTAATGGTGAGAGCTTGAGGCTCTTTCTTATGACAGCTTCACATGGATGTAATGGATCCATATCTTTGGGAAACATAAGAGGGACTCCCTTCTTCACAGTTCTAGGAACAAACATTGCCTTCTTAAGCTCCATTTCCTATGCAAGTTCTTATTTTCTTTCATCAGAAAGAAGTCTTAGAGTGTTTTCTCCCTGCACTCTAACCCAAATGGGATAAGCTCTGATACTTAGATTTTGCACTGGGTTCTATATATTCTCTCGATATCCTCTCGAATTGATCTCGGTTCTAAGTGGAATGATTGTTCTTGGTTACTAAAAAGGGAAGTGGTTTTCTATTCTACTAAAGGGTTAAATGCTCTAAAATGTAAACTTAAATGTAAACTTAAATTTAAAAGCAATTGTATTAATAACAGTTAATAAAACTTGAAATAATAATATAAAATGAAGAAACAGTAAATAACACTCAAATAGATTCGAAATACTCAAAAGAAAAGAAAATTGATTCGGAAGTATACCTTGATCCGGAAGTTTATCCGGAACTTGGTTCGGAAGTTTTGATCCGGAACTTCGTTCGGAACTTTACTCGGAACCTTCACTCGGAACTTTACTCAGAACCTTCACTCGGAAGTTGATCCGGAACTTTACTCGGAACCTTCACTCGGAACTTCACCCGGAACTTTGTTCGGAAGATTGATTCGGAAGTTGGTGATCCGGAAGTTCACTCGGAACTTTTGATCCGGAAGTTGGTTCGGAACTTTTGGCTCGGAAGTTTATTCGGAAGATTTGTAAAGAACATTCATTCGGAACTTTGAAAAATTGATTCGGAACTTTTTAAATGGAAATTCATTCGGAAGATTTGAAACTCATCCGGAACTATTTGTTCATCCGGAACTATTTGTTCATCCGGAACTTTGTGTTCATCCGGAACCTGGGAATACTCAAGAACAGTAACTTTACCGAAAAACAGGGGAAATCGATTTTAAGCCAAAAATTCACCAAGTTTTCAACCAAAACATAAATAAAACTAAACACAAATGATATACTAACCAATAACAACAAATCCCATCAATAAAAACATAAAACCCAACAACTTTTGAATATCAAATCAATCAAATAAGAACTTTAACTTTTAACCAAATAGATGAAGATGAACAAGATGAAATGGAAAGATTGTATTGATTGAACAAGGTTTTAACAATCAAAAGACAAAGATTAAACTACAAGATTTGAAAAACAATAATCAAAATCACCAAACACCCTAGTGGTGTTGGTGATACCTACGAACAGAAAAGGGAGAAAAAGAAGGAGAAAACAAAAACTAAAAAATTGAATGAAAAGTGTGAGGGGGATTCCTTTTATAGGTGTTCCCTTTGGTTGGTGAGTGGGCTTTCTCCCGTTCTTCTTGTCTTCTCGTCTTTTCAGAAAAGTTGACATTTTCGATTCTGATTTGGGATTTGTCGTCGATTAATTTCAACTCGCCTTTAAATTTCTTCGTTTAATAGACTTGAGTTTCTTCGACTTATGTAAATCTTCCATCTTTGGTCCTTTTCTTTGATAAATCTTTAATTAGGCCAAATGACTTCAAATCTTTTGCATCTCTTGGACAATAAACTTCGTCTTGAGTCTTTTTCTTCGATAAAACCCGTGCAATCCCATGTTTTCTTTAATATTCATCTGGTTGGCTCTGAAAACACATTAAACACAAAAAACACGCATAATTCCAAACAAATGATATTAAATACGTGTTTTGGTCTTGTTTTAGCCAGAATTAAGTGGAAAAAGGATGGGTGTTTACACACCTATCAATTCCCCTACACTTAACCATTGCCATGCCCTCATGCAATGCTTAGCGATAAAGCAATTTTACACTCTTCTCATAATCAATCAACCTTGGCCTTATTAACATACTACTAAACAAAATTTAAAGTACTAAGAGAAATTAAAGCTTTAATGTAAGCAAAAAGGATAGAAAATAGCTATGTGGAAATAACTTGCAAAGAGATCGAGGACTTACATTAGGGCTTTGGTGCTGCGGAGATTTATCACCCTCAAGTTTCACGTTCCCCAAACTAAGCTTAAAAACGAGATCATTGTTATTATAAGTTAGTAAATCAAACACTTACACACATGGCTTAATTATATGCTTAAACTCCCTTATTCCTAGGTGTATCTCTTATATTTTATTTTTGTCTTAGAATGATCATGTAGATGCATTTTTGGACTTATTTCGATAGTTTATTTAGGCTGAAAGCAAAGTAGGACGATTTGATCAATAGTTAGCTAAAGGACAAAATCTCTTAAAACTGCTTCTCGGGATATCAAAAAGTTCATATCTTGGCATAACTCGGTTCACGATTTGAGACCTTTCTCGGGCCGATATTTGGCATGTACTTCATACTTCATATCTTGAGAGACGTGCTTGAGATAATGGTCTTCTCATCGTTCATAGAGTTTCTTCACTTGGAGACTTTTGAGAGGTACTCCAACTTTGTTGACCACGACTTCATGATTATTTCTTCAATCTCTATTTGGGATTTTGAGATACAACGACCCACCTACTTTTTGGACTTGGATCTATTTATCCTCATACCTTGTTAGGGGCTTTTCGGATAGACTTCTCCATCATCTTTATGGGAGTTGATTGCTTTTCGTCGTGAGTCTTGATCCTTCATTTTGACTTTGGGAATAATGCTTTTCACATCAGTTTGGATCTTTAGCAATAAAATGGAATCCTCATGCCTTGTTAGGGCCTTTTCAGACTCGCCAATCTTCGCGCCCCGCTTCATAAGTTATGCCTTGGCTATGAACTCTTATCATTACCGAGCAACTTTTAAACGATCTTGGGCTAGAAGCTAAGTAACTTTTCAAATCGTACGACCTTACTTATTGCAGATAATTTATTAGCAAGTGATGGGAGAATAGGCAAATAATTACACCAAGTGAGCTTGTGCAAGAATACCGACTTATAATTGACTCTATCATTTCTCGTCCTCCACAATTTAAAATCTCAAGTAATGAGACTCGTGGATACTTAGCCTAATAAACCAATTAAGGTCTACATGGTTAAGGCTACTAGCTAGAATAAACTTGGATAAGTCTATTCGGGTTGAGTCAAAATAAACGCAACGGGCCTAATATGTCAAAGACTTCTAAACTAGCTACACCACTTTATTAAAATTTGACTTTATTGCGAGATATATACATACGAAAGCAACGATAAAAATTTAAAAATTACGACTAAATGGCCAAAGTTAATAAAAAATTTGAAAAATGTTGAAAAATATGATTTTCCGGTTAAATGAAGGCATTTTCATGGAAAAGTCCACTTAAAACTTCGATAGAAGTCCCCCCTACACTTAAGATAAACATTGTCCTCAATGTTTAAGCATGTGGGAAAAGTCCCCCCTACACTTATGACATTGTGTACGTTGGTTAAATCAAGTTAAGGAAGAGACGACTAACGTGATCAATTTCAAATGGAGTATGAAGAAAATTGAATCACAATAGTTGAGAGATATAACCGGATTTCGGATAACATGGGAGCATGGTTCTTCAAAGATTCCAAAAGTGCATTCATCCATGTAATCACATCACCACACAAATACAAACACCGATAGAGGTCCCCCTACACTTAGGAGGTTAAAACATAAAAGGATAGATACTCGGGCTGCCTCCCGAGGAGCGCTTGTTTTTGATAACCGAGTCACGAGCCTGACTCGACCCAAAATTAGTTCATGGGAAACGTGGTGAGGGAAGGAATCATCTCCTGAGAGGTGTCCTCACCAAAGTACAACTTCACTCGTTGGCCATTCACCTTAAAATTAGGTCCATTAGGTTGAGCGAGCTCGATAGTACCATATGGAAAAGTTTGGGCAATGGTGAATGGGCCAGACCAACAAGATTTCAGCTTGCCCGAAAAGATTTTCAACCGAGAGTTAAAGAGTAAAACTTTATCTCCAACATGGAACTCTCGGTTTTTAATCTTGGAGTCGTGAATGAGCTTAGTCTTTTCCTTATAGATCAAAGAATTTTCATAAGCCTCATTACGGAGTCCATTCAGCTCATTGAGTTTGATCTTGCGTAGGTCACCGGCTTTGTTGATATCAAAATTAGCCCACTTCAAGGCCCACTAAGCCTTGTGCTCCAACTCAATGGGGAGGTGGCATGCTTTCCCGTACACGAGACGATATGGTGTACAACCAATCGGAGTCTTGTATGCAGTACAAAAATCCCACAAAGCATCATCAAGTTTATCAGCCCATGAGGCACGATGCTCTCCCACGGTTCTTTCTAGAATTCGCTTTAGTCCTCGGTTGGATATTTCAGCATGGCCATTAGTTTGTGGGTGGTAGGCTGTGGAAAGACGATGATTTACACCATACTTAGCCATGACTCTTGCGAATTGTTCATTGCAAAAATGAGTCCCACGATCACTAATAAGGGCACGAGGCACACCGAATCTAGCGAAAAGAACTTTCAAAAAGTTACAAACCACCCTTGCATCATTAGTAGGTAAAGCTTTGGCTTCGGCCCACTTTGAAACGTAGTCAACGGCTACAAGGATGCATTTGTTTCCTTTAGAAGAAGGGAATGGCCCCATAAAGTCGATACCCCAAACATCAAAGATTTCACATTCTTGAATGAAATTCTGAGGCATCTCGTCTTTATGTGTGATCTTGCCTTGTCTTTGGCAAGCCTCACAACGTTTAACCATATTGTGAGCGTCACGATATATGGTGGGCCAATAAAATCCTGAGTCAAACACTTTTTTGGCGGTGTAGTTGGGACCAAAGTTACCACTGGTGGGTCCTTTGTGGCAAGCGTCAAGGATTTCTAAAGTTGCCGGTCCATCAACACATCGGCGAATAATCAAGTCGGTACATTGTTTGAAAAGATACGGGTCATCCCAAAAGTAAGTCTTAATGTCTTTGAAGAACTTCTTCTTTTGTTGGGAGGTTAGCCCGTCAACGAGAATTCCACCCGTCATCAGACTTCGAGTTGATAGACATTAAGGTCTCCAGGGGAAAAGAATCATTGATTTCTTTGTTCGGATGCTCCCCTTGGTAAGGATCCTCAAGTCTACTGAGATGATCCGCGGCTAGGTTTTCAGCTCCTTTTTTATCGCGAATTTCGATTTTAAATTATTGGAGTAGCAAAACCCAGCGAAGAAGTCTTGGTTTGGAATCTTACTTTGTCAACAAGTACTTCAACGCGGAATGATCGGTATAAACGATTGTGGTGGAAAGGACAAGATAGGGGCGAATTTTTTCAAAGGCATAGACAACAACTAAAAGCTCTTTCTCGGTTGTCGTATAATGCAATTGTGCCCCCGTCATTGTCTTGCTAGCATAGTGGATTGGTTGGAAGTGTTTATCCACTCTTTGTCCCAGAACCGCTCCAATAGCAAAATCACTAGCATCGCACATCAACTAAAAGGGAAGCTCCCAATTGGGGGTAACCAAGACGGGTGCCTTAGTTAGCTTATCTTTAAGCGAGTTGAAGGCTTCAAGACACTCTTTGGAAAAGATAAAAGGAGTATCTTTTTCCAAGAGGTGGGTCATCGGGCGAGCGATTTGAGAAAAATCTTTGATGAATCGACGGTAGAAGCCCGCATGACTCAGAAAACTTCTCACACCCTTCACGGTTGAAGGTGGAGGTAATTTGGCGATAACATCGACTTTAGCACGGTCTACTTCAAGACCGGTTTTGGAGATCTTGTGTCCTAGCACGATGCCTTCTTTTACCATAAAATGGCATTTTTCCCAATTCAGAACAAGGCGAGTGTCTTTGCACCGCTTAAGCATACGTTCCAAATTGGCAAGGCAAGACGAGAAAGAATCCCCGAAGACCGATAAATCATCCATGAAGACTTCCATGGTTTGTTCAACCATGTCATGGAAGATAGCTAACATGCACCTTTGGAAAGTCCCGGGGGCATTGCATAAGCCAAAAGGCATTCTTTTGTAAGCAAATGAGTCATAGGGATAAGTGAATGTTGTCTTCTCTTGATCTTGGGGATCGATGGGTATTTGGAAATAACCCGAGAAACCATCAAGAAAGCAGTAATATTCATTACCTGCTAAATGTTCAAGCATTTGGTCCATAAAAGGTAGAGGGAAATGATCCTTTCTCGTGGCATCATTGAGTTTGCGGTAGTCTATACAAACTCTCCACCCAGTAACGAGACGGGTAGAAATCAACTCGTTGTTTGCATTGGGCACAACGGTGATGCCACCTTTCTTAGGCACACAATGGACTGGACTAACCCATGGTGAATCTGAAATAGGGTAAATCATACCCGCATCAAGAAGTTTGATAACCTCTGTTTTGATGACTTCATGTATTTTTGGATTCACCCTTCGTTGGCTTTGAATTGTGGGCTTAAAGTCGTCCTCCATGAGAATTTTGTGTGTGCAGAAGTGAGGATCTATTCCACGAATGTCGGAGATTTTCCAAGCAATAGCCTTCTTATGATCTTTAAGCACGGCGATGAGGCGAGTTTTCTCTTCATCTTTCAAGTCCTTCGTAATGATGACGGGCGACTTCTTTTCTTCTTCAAGGAACACATACTCGAGATAGGGCGGCAACTCCTTAAGTTCTAAATCCAGAGGATTTTCGATGGGAGGCGTTTTCAAAGTCGGAGTATCGATAGCAATAACCGTGGGAGATGGAGGAGAAGGATTGTCTTCGTTGAGAAGGTTTTCAAAGAAATGCATGTCTTCATCCCATCGGTGGGAGAATCATCATTAGCTAAGTTCACATCTCCCATGGTGGCTTCAAGATTGTTCCAAAACAAATCACTTTCTCCAAATAGAGACAGTGATGAATCAATAGAGGAAACGGTTTCAACATTGGGAAGAGAGGTAGGAATATTTTTACAAGCATCATTAAAGTGTTCTTCACAAGCCTCATCCAGAACGTCAATACAATTAACACTCTCGTATGAATAAGGTTGTTTAGACAAATTTCCCATGTTGAAGACGATTTTATCGTAACCCACTCTCATGATAAGCTCACCGGCTTCAACATCGATGAGAGTGCGACCGGTCCTCAGGAATGGACGACCCACGATCAAGGGAACACGGGGGTCCATCTCGTAGTCGACGACGACGAAATCGGCAGGAAAAGTGAATTTGTCGACTCCTACAAAGACGGCTTCGGCTATCCCCACTGGATAAGCAACCGTACGGTTAGCTAATTCCAAAGTCATTTTGGTGGGGACTAGCTCAGGGAGAGATAATTGCTTCCAAACGCTTAGAGGCATTAGATTAATACTGGCACCAAGATCGGCTAAGGCCATGCAATTCTCTACTCCCGGGAAATTGCAAGGGATTAAGAAACGACCCGGATCACCAAGCTTGGTTGGCAATTTCCTTAAGAGCACTGCAGAGCAATTCTCATTAAGTTGGGTGTTGGCAATATCAAGAAGCTTTTCCTTGTCACTCAGAAGATCTTTAAACATTTTCGCATATTTGGGCATATGAGCGAGAGCCTCAGCGAAGGAGATATTGAAATTCAGTTGTTTAAACATTTTAAGAAAGTTTGAAACCTGAATATCATCCTTGCTTTTGAGCTTCTCTTTCCTCAACCTAGATGGATAAGGTATATCAGAAGAAGAGGAAGGCTTTGGGAGAATAGGATCACTCACATCCATGGGTGGAGGAGGGGTAGAAGGAAGAGGTGGAGAAATTGGGGAAGGAGACGGATGAGGAATAGGAGCAGGTGACTCGTTCTCCTTAGTCACAACCACCGGTGGAGGTATAGGAAGCTCGGGTTCCTTGGTACTTTTGCCACTGCGAGTGGTGATTGCTTTCATCTCCCCTCTTGGATTCACAACGGTGTTACTCGGAAGAGTACCCGAAGAAGAGGGTTGATTACCTTGGACGAAACTAGCCATCATGTTTTTTAAGTCATTCGTTTGACTATCCAAGGTATTTCGCATATCAGCTCTCAGATCATTCCCTTGTTTGACCAGGTCAGCTTTCAAGTTGAGCACTTCCCGCTGAAGATTTCCCAAGATCACATCGTTAGTCCTCATGTATTTTTCCACTTCTTGATGTAAAGCGTTTGGTTGGTTGGGAGGAGCATTGTATGCGGGTGGTTGATAAGCAGGTTTCTGGTAAACTTTGTTGTTTCGTTGAGGTGGAGGTGGTTGTTTGTGAGGTGGGATGTATGGGGTACGAGATTGTTGTTGTTGTTGAGGAGGGCGATTGAGGTTTTGTTGTTGGTTTGGGTTGTTTGGAGGAAAACCGGGTGGTGAGAGGTAGTTGTTGGAGCGGTAGCTAAGCAAATTACGGTCACCTTGAGGTCTAGCTTGATAAGCAGGTTGAGGATAGGTGCCATAAGCTGCATTCACATTTTAAGAAGGGTAGTCTTGGGTGGCAGTACAAGTGGTGTAAGAGTGAGGACCCCCGCATATCTCGCATGGTTGGCTAACAGCATTGACTTGAGCGTCTTTAGCGTCTTTAGCGTTTCTAGCGTTGATGTTGTTGGTGTTGCTGGCGGTTTGGGTTGCAAGCGATTCAAGAAGCGTAGTGATTTTGTCAAGTCGCTTATCGCTGTCACTAGTACTAGCACTAGCAACATTGGTCCGAACACTCTTGGTTTGCACACGAGACTTATTCTCAATGATATCCCAAGCAGCATTGGAAGTCTTAGCCAAAAGATTACCCCCCGAGGCACTGTTTAGTGAATCTTGGTCATTCATGTTTAAACCATTATAAAAAGTGTTAATTTGATGCACTTTGGTAAAACCATGTTGTGGGCATTTTCTCAAAAGGTCTTTGAAACGGTACCAAGATTCACTAAACGACTCATCGTACTTTTGTTCAAAGTTGATAATTTCATTCCGCAAAGCGGTAGTACGAGAGGGTGGGAAAAAGTAATTGATAAACTTGGTCTCCAAATCCGTCCACGAAAGAATACTCTGTGGCAGTTCCTTAGCAAGCCAATGTCGGGCTTGTCCCTCTAAAGAAAAGGGAAAAAGTTGTAAACGGATTACCTCTTGTGGAACACCATTGAATTTGACCGTATTCGTGAGTTTTAGGAATCTCTTGATGTGGTCATGTGGATCATCAATGGTACGCCCCAAGAATGGTTGAGCAGAGACCACCTGGATAAAGCCGGATTTGAGCTCAAAATTGTTGGCTGCAATCGCTGGTATAACAATTGGATCAGTGTTGCCATCTACATGAGCTTGCATAAGTTCAATCATCGGGCGATTATCCGGTAGAGGCTCATTGTTGTTGTTGTTATTGTTGTTGAAAGGTGGGTTGTTATTGTTATTATTGTTGTTCTGAGGTGGTATGTTGTTGTTTTGTACACCAGCCATGTCTAAGTTATCGAGAGGCTCGGGCTCTTGATAAGACGTTGATCGAGTGCGCATACACCTGCAAAAGAAGAGAAAAACAAAGCAAAAATATTTTTGGTTTTTATGAATTTTTAATTTTTAGGATTTTTGAAAATTTTATATTTTTTAGTGTTTTTGAAATTTTTTATGAAAAACTAACGTTCACGGGGAACGGATCCCAAAATCCAAGTTCTCACAAAAAACTGTTGATCTTAACGAGAAGAGCCGGCAGCGGCACCATTTGATACTTAGATTTTGCACTGGGTTCTATATATTCTCTCGATATCCTCTCGAATTGATCTCGGTTCTAAGTGGAATGATTGTTCTTGGTCACTAAAAAGGGAAGTGGTTTTCTATTCTACTAAAGGGTTAAATGCTCTAAAATGTAAACTTAAATGTAAACTTAAATTTAAAAGCAATTGTATTAATAACAGTTAATAAAACTTGAAATAATAATATAAAATGAAGAAACAGTAAATAACACTCAACTAGATTCGAAATACTCAAAAGAAAAGAAAATTGATTCGGAAGTATACCTTGATCCGGAAGTTTATCCGGAACTTGGTTCGGAAGTTTTGATCCGGAACTTCGTTCGGAACTTTACTCGGAACCTTCACTCGGAACTTTACTCAGAACCTTCACTCGGAAGTTGATCCGGAACTTTACTCGGAACCTTCACTCGGAACTTCACCCGGAACTTTGTTCGGAAGATTGATTTGGAAGTTGGTGATCCGGAAGTTCACTCGGAACTTTTGATCCGGAAGTTGGTTCGGAACTTTTGGCTCGGAAGTTTATTCGGAAGATTTGTAAAGAACATTCATTCGGAACTTTGAAAAATTGATTCGGAACTTTTTAAAAGGAAATTCATTCGGAAGATTTGAAACTCATCCGGAACTATTTGTTCATCCGGAACTATTTGTTCATCCGGAACTTTGTGTTCATCCGGAACCTGGGAATACTCAAGAACAGTAACTTTACCGAAAAACAGGGGAAATCGATTTTAAGCCAAAAATTCACCAAGTTTTCAACCAAAACGTAAATAAAACTAAACACAAATGATATACTAACCAATAACAACAAATCTCATCAATAAAAACATAAAACCCAACAACTTTTGAAGATCAAATCAATCAAATAAGAACTTTAACTTTTAACCAAATAGATGAAGATGAACAAGATGAAATGGAAAGATCATATTGATTGAACAAGGTTTTAACAATCAAAAGACAAAGATTAAACTACAAGATTTGAAAAACAATAATCAAAATCACCAAACACCCTAGTGGTGTTGGTGATACCTACGAACAGAAAAGGGAGAAAAAGAAGGAGAAAACAAAAACTAAAAAACTGAATGAAAAGTGTGAGGGGGATTCCTTTTATAGGTGTTCCCTTTGGTTGGTGAGTGGGCTTTCTCCCGTTCTTCTTGTCTTCTCGTCTTTTCAGAAAAGTTGACGTTTTCGATTCTGATTCGGGATTTGTCGTCGATTAATTTCAACTCGTCTTTAAATTTCTTCGTTTAATAGACTTGAGTTTCTTCGACTTATGTAAATCTTCCATCTTTGGTCCTTTTCTTCGATAAATCTTTAATTAGGCCAAATGACTTCAAATCTTTTGCATCTCTTGGACAATAAACTTCGTCTTGAGTCTTTTTCTTCGATAAAACCCGTGCAATCCCATGTTTTTTTTTAATATTCATCCGGTTGGCTCTGAAAATACATTAAACACAAAAACCACGCATAATTCCAAACAAATGATATTAAATACGTGTTTTAGTCTCGTTTTAGCCAGAATTAAGTGGAAAAAGGATGGGTGTTTACACACCTATCAAGCTCTGCACTCCAACTCTTCAAATGTCAACGTAATCAACTTCTTATAAGTCCACCATGTTCCATGACATCTGAGCAACATGCAGTACAACTCCCTTCTATCCCTTTTCAAATTTGAGAGAACATTGCTTGCTTTGTGTTTCAGAATGACCTTGCAATCCTTTTGTACTCTGAGAAGAATCTCCAAACCCCATATCTGATCTGAAATGGTCAAATGTGGATTCTCTATACACCTATCTTCCCAAGCATGGTACATCTGAACAACCTCTGGCATATCAAAATCAACCTGCAATTTCAGCTCATTCAACTTCTCTTATGCCAATTCATCACCATACTCAAGCCTTTCTGGTTGTTCTATGATCATAACACTTGAGTCTGAACTGGCTTCATCACTTCCTTCTTGCTCTTCTGAAGTGACATCAAAAGGTGATTCACCCACCTCCTTTCTTTCTTGTTCCACAATTTGTGCAGCCAACTTTCTATCAAACTCAATTTGTGCTACATTCTTTGGAACAACTTCTTCTACCATAATACCCTTACCCTTATCTAATGGATCAACTATTGGTAAGGTAGATGGTAATACCTGTGAAGAGACCTCTTTGATGATGGATGATGACTGGAATACATCAACCTAATTTGCAGGTCTGTCAACGCCCAATTTTGCTTTGTCAGCGCCCAAGATAGTCATGTCAGCGTTCAAAACTGTCTTGTCAACGCCCAAAGTACCTGTCTCAGCGCCTCTTGCAATTTCCTCCAACATGGCTGTAAATGACAAATTTAAGTTTGTAGGAGAGACTAGAGATGTATCAAAACCTGTCTGTTTCTTCAACTCAGTAAGGGTTTCAGCAACACCCAAAGATTCTTCATCATATGAACCTTTTCCACTCTCAACAAATGGTTCTGTAGGAGCTTCATGTGAGCCTTTATCACTCAAATTAACAGGCTCTGTAGCAGCTTCCTCTCCTTTGTAAGAATCCTCCTCAGGTAAAAGGACCTTTGTCTGCCTTCTCCTTGACTCAGCTGTTTTCAAAATAACAATCATCTCCCTCAATTGCTTGAGTTCAAGGCCTTGTGTGCTGACAACTTGTACCAAGTCTACATTTTGCTTTTGCAAGCTCATGCAGACAGCCGTCAATTCCATTAGGGTCATTGGTTCCAATCTGCCCTCTTCTAAAATGGGTATTTGACCTCCCAAGTTAGATTCATTGGGCATGGATGAGGTCTTAATTATGGTAGGACTGTCTTGGCCAGCTTCTAAGCCAGAACCAATAGTCCCAGCCTCATCCATAACACCAACCACACTTGTGGTGGTGGTTCTCTCTGCTACATGGCTAGGACCACTAGAGGAGAAAACTCTAGTAGTCCTTTGGCGTTTTTGTAACCTATATTGTGTTGGGGGAGAAGAAGATGTAGATTGGGTGGATGTGGGTTGGTTAAGGGGTGTTTGGGTCTGTGAAGGATTTGTGTCAACGTTTAAAATTGGCACATCAACGCCAACATTTAATGTGTCAACGTCAAAGGGTTCTTGGTCAATTTGCATATGTTGTGGTGAAGGTAATGGTTCAGGTATTGGGTCAATTTGGGGTTGAGGGTCTGGTTGGGGTTGTGCTTCTTCAATGACAGTAATCATAGCAGGGGTGAGAGGTAAGTCACGATGTGGGGGTGAGTTCATATTCATAAAAATTGCTTTTTTTTGCACAGGGATCTCATAAAAATCATCATGATCACTTGTGCAGTAACCTTGGACATCAAAAACCATTTGTAAAAATCTGGGATAAGCTATAGTCATTTTGTTCCCTTTATTTTTACACATACCCTCAAAAATCATTTTGGAATAATTAAACTTTTGCCCAGTAGCAATGCACACAAGAGCACTTGCAATAGATCTATTGATCTCATTGTGTGCAGTACACTTAGGACCCAAACATTGCAAAAGGACATGTATTAGGTACTTATAGGATGGGGGAAATTCCTGTTTATGATATTTATTTAAAGTTCCTTCAACAAGAAAAGGATAACCCAAAGCCCTTAGTCCTTGTTCTATTTCACTAATGGGGAGGGTGGTTATACCATTTGCATCATCAAGATGCAAAGCTTGGTGAACCAGAGCTTAAGTAACCACCCATGTGCGCCCATGAACAATAGAAGATAATGTAGTCACTCTATTAACTGTTAAGGAACTGACATTGTTCCAAAACTGTTTAATATGTATGACAGGAATGAGTGGTGCATGAGAAAGATCATACCTAAAAGGGGATGCGTTCAAATACGCCACCATTTGTGTGTATTGGGGAAACAGAGTATCATCAGCTTCAAGATACGCGATCATGTTGTGTTGACTTCTGAATCCTAATTCCAAATCACTTGGTTTGAATTTTGGTGCCATTGTTGAAAGTTGTTTGAATGATTGATAAAGATGAAGTTGATAAGAGAAAATTATGTTAGACAAGAATAATAGGTACCCTGTTTAAAATAGGAGCCAAATATATAGGAGAAGAAAATGCATGTGATTGGCCCAAAAATAGGCAAGTATTTTCAAAATGCAATCATGAAAATATTGAAAAAGAATATGTTTTATCTCGTGCATTAAATGAGAGTTATCTGCTCCCAAAATTACGGCCTAAAAATATGTCAAAAAGTAACAACTCGGTAGGTCCCATTGAGTGTCAACGGTAAAAAATAACCCATCAACGCCCAACGGCTATATTCTTGTCAACGTTTTCCAAAGCCATGTCAGCGTCTAAATTGGTCACAACAACGCTTGGAAAAATACTTGTCAGCGTCCAAAAATAAAAATTTATAAAAATGAAAAATGACCATAACAAAGTAATTTATCCTAGAGAAGATAACCAAAAAGTTGATAATTATTATAGGGCGGCAAGCACTGTCAAGTTATGCACACTTGCTTAGGCAAGATAGACATAATAGTCCTCTAGTGTCCCTTGCGAACCAAAACTCTTAACAACTAAGTTACCTTATAAAATTCCTTGTTACTCCCAGGTAAAACCCATGACTAAATTATTCCCAAGTCTCCCAACAGACCACAACCAATTCTAGGCCAAAAATGTCTTGGCAGCATGCATAGTATATCAACTTTTCATGCTACAGTGCCTCATGATTTATTAAAACTAACTCATACTCACCAGTGGACACAATCTAGAATTGTGATAAGAGTATCATATGGATACCCGAACATCCTAAAGGTTCCTAAAACCTCCCCTTAAACTGTGACACATAAGTTGCCAAATATATGACCTTAGAATGCCCCCAAATATATGACCTAAACTTATCAAGAGCAAAAAACACGGCTAACAACTCTTTTTTAGTAGTGGTGTAATTCATTTGAGCTTCTGAAAAAGTCTTACTAGCATAAAAGATTACAACGGGTTTTCTTATCGACCCGCTATCCTAGAACCGCCCCAGCGACATAATCACTCGCATCACACATGATCTCAAAAGGCTTCGACCAATCAGGTGATTGCAGAATAGGGGCTTCTACAAGATTTTGCTTAATCATATTGAATGCTTTAAGACATGATTCATTAAAGTCAAAGCGTGCATCTTTTAAGAGTAGATTACAAAGAGGCTTTGATATTGCACTAAAATCTTTAATAAATCGCCTATAGAACCCGGCATGACCAAGAAAAGATCGCACACCTTTGACGGTAGTGGGAGGAGGAAGGGTTGAAATTACTTGAACTTTGGCACAGTCAACCTCAAATCCTTTTTCAGACACAACATGCCCTAATACAATTCCCTCACGAACCATGAAATGGCTCTTCTCCCAAGTAAGCACCAAATTAGTTTCGGTGCATCTTTTTAACACACTTTCAAGCTGATCAAGGAAGCTTTCAAAGGATTGACCAAAGATGGAGAAATCATCCATAAATATCTCTACTGATTCTCCAACCATGTGAGAAAAGATACTCATCATACACCGCTGAAAGGTAGCGGGTGCATTACACAGGCCAAAAGGCATTCTTCGAAATGCAAACGTCCCATATGGACACGTAAACGTAGTTTTGGCCTGGTCATCAGGATGGATGGGTATTTGATTATAACCGGAGTACCCATCCAAGAAGCAATAGAATTTCTTACCAGAAAGCTTCTCAACTATTTGATCAATGAAAGGTAGTGGGAAGTGATCTTTAGATGTGGCATTATTAAGCTTACGGTAATCTATACAAACTCTCTGTTGATCCCAAACTTAGATCAATTTAGCTTTATGTATACGAGATTAGATCAAGTAATACACTTAGAGAAACCTTTGTATATGTATATGACAATCTAAGTATTATGCGGAATTAACACTTGAACAAGAACACACAAGATGTAAACAAACTTTCACTTTGATTAATGATATCAGACTTGCTTACAATAAAAGTGTTAACGTATGAAAAAACTTATATGAACAATAACCTAAAGGTGGTCTTTAATAGACATAAGAAGCCTTGTACAATAATCTACGTATCAACTATTCTAGGTAAAAATATAGAAAATACATTGTTGTTCCTATCTTTAATAGAAGTAATCTAGAACATAATAAACGTGTAGATCATATCCTTCCATCAGTGCTTGTCTTCAATGTATTAACGCTTGACTTTGTCTTGTCAACGCTTGATCTGTCAGCGTTTGTTTTACTCCTGTCAACGCTTGTTTTACTCTTGTCAACGCTCAAGTAGACTGGCTATATTTTATTCCAAACAATCCTCCCCTAAACTTGATATCTACTCTAGTGATCAAGTTTCTGAATAAACATTAAGAACTAGGAGGTATCTTACAAACCTTCTCATATTGGTAATAAATAAATTTGATCGAGTCTTTGGCCACGTCACTTGAATAATCAATTTCCAGCTGTGTATTCTTCATCTTCTCCAAGACTTCCTTGGACATGAAATACTGACCATCTACAAGTAGATACTCAGCAAACTTTGTAGAACTCAAATAATAAACACCAGTAGCTGAATACAATCTCCATTGAAGACCACTGAGGTCATCTTTAAGATCCTTCCATATAGCTGGATCTTCATCTCTTGGTCCACACATTCTCTTGAATGTTGACCACAGTTTTATTCCATTGACTGAAGTTGGTGCTTCGGTCTCATACTTGGCCTCTAACAACCTCCATAGGTCTACCAAGTCTTCTCTGTCAAAACTTGCAAACAAATATATAAGGGTGGTAAAAGTGTGAACCTCTTTTCCATACCTGCCAATCTTCCAAAACCCACATTCATCTTCTTCATAACTTATAATAGGGTTTCTGGAATCAAGTGGTAACACTTGTACCATGTCTGAAGCTTCTAATGGTGAGAGCTTGAGGCACTTTCTTATGACAGCTTCACTTGGATGTAATGGATCCATATCTTTGGGAAACTCAAGAGGGACTCCCTTCTTCACTGGTCTAGGAACAAACATTGCCTTCTTAAGCTCCATTTCCTCTGCAAGTTCTTATTTTCTTTCATCAGAAATAAGTCTTAGAGTGTTTTCTCCCTGCACTCTAACCCAAATGGGATAAGCTCTGCACTCCAACTCTTCAAATGTTAACGCAATCAACTTCTTATAAGTCCACCCTGTTCCATGACATCTGAGCAACATGCAGTACAACTCCCTTCTATCCCTTTTCAAATTTGATAGAACATTTCTTACTTTGTGTTTCAGAATGACCTTGCAATCCTTTTGTACTCTGAGAAGAATCTCCAAACCCCATATCTGATCTGAAATGGTCAAATGTGGATTCTCTATATACCTATCTTCCCAAGCATGGTACATCTGAACAACCTCTGGCATATCAAAATCAACCTGCAATTTCAGCTCATTCAACTTCTCTTTTACCAATTCATCACCATACTCAAGCCTTTCTGGTTGTTCTATGATCATAACACTTGAGTCTGAACTGGCTTCATCGCTTCCTTCTTGCTCTTCTGAAGTGACATCAAAAGGTGATTCACCCACATCCTTTCTTTCTTGTTCCACAATTTGTGCAACAAACTTTCTATCAAACTCAATTTGTGCTGCATTCTTTGGAACAACTTCTTCTACCATAATACCCTTACCCTTATCTAATGGATCAACTGTTGGTAAGGTAGATGGTAATACCTGTGAAGAGACCTCTTTGATGATGGATGATGACTGGAATACATCAACCTCATTTGCAGGCCTGTCAACGCCCAATTTTGCTTTGTCAACGCCCAAGATACTCATGTCAGCGTTCAAAACTGTCTTGTTAACGCCCAAAGTACCTGTCTCATCGCCTCTTGCAATTTCCTCCAACATGGCTGTAAATGAAAAATTTAAGTTTGTAGGAGAGACTAGAGACGTATCAAAACCTGTCTGTTTCTTCAACTCAGTAAGGGTTTCAGCAACACCCAAAGATTCTTCATCATATGAACCTTTTCCACTCTCAACAAATGGTTCTGTAGCAGCTTCATGTGACCCTTTATCACTCAAATTAACAGGCTCTGTAGCAGCTTCCTCCCCTTTGTAAGAATCCTCCTCAGATAAAAGGACCCTTGTCTGCCTTCTCCTTGACTCAGCTGTTTCCAAAATAACAATCCTCTCCCTCAATTGCTTGAGTTCAAGGCCTTGTGTGCTGACAACTTGTACCAAGTCTGCATTTTGCTTTTGCAAGCTCATGCAGACAACCGTCAATTCCATAAGGGCCATTGGTTCCAATCTGCCCTCTTCTAAAATGGGTATTTGACCTCCCAAGTTAGATTCATTGGGCATGGATGAGGTCTTAATTATGGTAGGACTGTCTTGGCCAGTTTCTAAGCCAGAACCAATAGTCCCAGCCTCATCCATAACACCAACCACACTTGTGGTGGTGGTTCTCTCTGCTACATGGCTAGGACCACTAGAGGAGAACACTCTAGTAGTCCTTTGGCGTTTTTGTAACCTATATTGTGTTGGGGGAGAAGAAGATGTAGATTGGGTGAATGTGGGTTGGTTAAGGGGTGTTTGGGTCTGTGAAGGATTTGTGTCAACGTTAAAATAGGCACATCAACGCCAACATTTAATGTGTCAGCGTCGAAGGGTTCTTGTTCAATTTGCATATGTTGTGGTGAAGGTAATGGTTCAGGTATTGGGTGAATTTGGGGTTGAGGGTCTGGTTGGGATTGTGCTGCTTCAATGAAAGCAATCATAGCAGGGGTGAGAGGTAAGTCACGATGTGGGGGTGTGTTCATCTTCATAAAAATTGCTTTTTTTTGCACAGGGATCTCATAAAAATCATCATGATCACTTGTGCAGTAACCTTGTACATCAAAAACCATTTGTAAAAATCTGGGATAAGCTATGGTCATTTTGTTCCCTTTATTTTTACACATGCCCTCAAAAATCATTTTGGGATAATTAAACTTTTGCCCAGTAGCAATGCACACAAGAGCACTTGCAATAGATCTATTGATCTCATTGTGTGCAGTACACTTGGGACTCAAACATTGCAAAAGGACATGTATTAGGTACTTCCAGGCTGGGGGAAATTCCTGTTTATGATATTTATTTAAATTTCCTTCAACAGGAAAAGGATAACCCAAAGCCCTTAGTCCTTGTTCTATTTCACTAATGGGGAGGGTGGTTATACCATCTGCATCATCAAGATGCAAAGCTTGGCGAACCAGAGCTTTAGTAACCACCCATGTATGCCCATGAACAATAGAAGATAATGTAGTCACTCTATTAACTGTTGAGGAACTGACATTGTTCTAAAACTGTTTAATATGTGTGACAGGAATGAGTGGTGCATGAGAAAGAGCATACCTAAAAGGGGATGCGTTCAAATACGCCACCATTTGTGTGTATTAGGGAAATAGAGTATCATCAGCTTCAAGATACGCGATCATGTTGTGTTGACTTCTGAATCCTAATTCCAAATCACTTGGTTTGAATTTTGGTGCCATTGTTGAAAGCTGTTTGAATGATTGATAAAGATGCAGTTGATAAGAGAAAATTGTGTTAGACAAGAATAATAGGTACCCTGTTTAAAATAGGAGCCAAATATATAGGAGAAGAAAATGCATGTGATTGGCCCAAAAATAGGCAAGTATTTTCAAAATGCAATCATGAAAATATTGAAAAAGAATAAGTTTTATCTCATGCATTAAATGAGAGTTATCTGCTCCAAAAATTACGTCCTAAAAATATGTCAAAAAGTAAAAACTGGGTAGGTCCCATTGAGTGTCAACGGTAAAAAATAACCCATCAACGCCCAACGGCTATATTCTTGTCAACGTTTGCCAAAGCCATGTCAGCGTCTAAATTGGTCACAACAACGCTTGAAAAAATACTTGTCAGCGTCCAAAAATAAAAATTTATAAAAATGAAAAATGACCATAACAAAGTAATTTATCCTAGAGAAGATAACCAAAAAGTTGATAATTATTATAGGGCGGCAAGCACTGTCAAGTTATGCACACTTGCTTAGGCAAGATAGACATAATAGTCCTCTAGTGTCCCTTGCGAACCAAAACTCTTAACAACTAAGTTACCTTATAAAATTCCTTGTTACTCCCAGGTAAAACCCATGACAAAATTATTCCCAAGTCTCCCAACATACCACAACCAATTCTAGGCCAAAAATGTCTTGGCAGCATGCATAGTATATAAACTTTGCATGCTACAGTGCCTCATGATTTAGTAAAACTAACTCACACTCACCTGTGGATACAATCTAGAATTGTGATAAGAGTATCATATGGATACCCGAACATCCTAAAGGTTCCTAAAACCTCCCCTTAAACTGTGACACATAAGTTGCCAAAAATATGCATGAACATAAAAAATTTATGTCAAGATAGGAATTAAAAATTCCAACCATCATCCATAAACAAAAACATGTCCAAATTCTTCTCCAATGATCCATAAGCAACTCTGTATCCAATGGTATACTGCTAACACCACCTGCATATTTAGATTGAAAACCACAAAACTAACATTGTTGCTGACAGCGCCCCGATAACACTTGTCAGCGTTAAGAAAAGCTTTGTCAGCGTTAGACAAATATATTGCTGACAACGTCACAAAAACACTTATCAGCGTTCAAGCAACCTTTGTCAGTGTTAGAAAAATATATTGGAAAATCTAAATTCTCAAAAAGACCAATAACAATGCATTATCCTGTACATACTTTTACAAAAAGACTCCAAAACACATATTATGTGAGATTGATCATCCCAATACTTGTTACCAAGTATTGAAACCTCCCAGCATCAAAAGGTTTAGTTAGTAAATCTGACACATTCTCTTATGTGTCAACCCTATCTGGTTGTATTAAACCTTTTTCAAAATAATCTCTTATAAAATGGTGTCTAATTTCTATGTGTTTAGTTTTAGAATGATGTACAGGATTCTTAATAATGCATAATGTGCTGTTATTGTCAACAAATATCTTGGTATGCATGAAATTATACCCATAGTCCATTAGCTGGTTCTGAATCTACAAAACTTGTCCACAACAAGCAGCTGCAGCCACATACTCTGCTTCAGTTGTAGAATTAACCACCACTGTTTGTTTCTTGCATTGCCAAGATATCAACCTGCTCCCAAGAAACTGACATCCACCAGTTGTGGATTTCCTATCAAACTTATCACCTCCATAGTCATTGTCTGAATATGCAATCAGCTCCAATGGTGAATCCTTTGGGTACCACAAGCCAATACTAGGATAACATCTTAGGTACCTAAAGATTCTCTTGACAGCATAAAGGTGAATTCTTTGGGAGTCACTTGATGGCGTGCACAAGCACACACAACAAACATGATGTCAGGTCTAGAGGCTGTGAGATACATCAATGAACCAATCATTGATCTATAGTTCCTGACATCAACATCCTTTCCATCTCCAATCTTTCCCCAAGGGTGTTCTCTATCCATAGGAGTAGTAGCCCTCTTTTCATGTGGAGAAAAGCCAAACTTCTTCAAGATCTTTTCCACATATTTATCCTGGGAGATGAAGATACCATCTTCTTTCTGCTGAACTTGCAACCCAAGAAAGAAATTCATCTCCCCCATAGCACTCATCTTGAATTTGTCTGTCATAAGATTGGAGAAATCCTCACTCATATTTGGATCTGTGGATCCAAGAATGATGTCATCAACATAGACCTGAACAAGTAAAACATCCTTAACTTTCTTCTTTATAAACAGTGTCTGATCTATCGTGCCCCTTTTGAATCCATTATCCACCAAATAGGTAGACAAAGTACCATACCATGCTCTTGGGGCTTGATGAAGTCCATACATAGCCTTCTTGACTCTATACACCTTGTCTGGATTCTCTGT
Source organism: Glebionis coronaria (assembly GCA_025667525.1). Classification (NCBI taxonomy): domain Eukaryota; kingdom Viridiplantae; phylum Streptophyta; class Magnoliopsida; order Asterales; family Asteraceae; genus Glebionis; species Glebionis coronaria. Next base: position 328,780,602 of record CM046879.1, read on the forward strand.
ATCCTCAAAACCAGGAGGCTGCATCACATATACCTCCTCAACAATTGTTCCATAGAGGAAGGCACTCTTGACATCCATTTGATAGACAGTGAAGCCCATGCAGGATGCATAGGCTAGAAAGATCCTTATAGCTTCAATCCTTGCAACTGGTGCAAAGACCTCCTCATAGTCTATCCCCTCCTCTTGTGTATATCCCTGAGCCACTAATCTTGCCTTGTTTCTAACCACAATACCTCTTTCATCTCTCTTGTTTCTTAGAACCCATCTTGTACCTATAGGTCTGACATATCTGGGACAATCAACCAGCTCCCAAACATCCTGAATTGCAAATTGGTGAAGCTCATCCTGCATTACTTCCACCCAACTTGGTTCTTTGAGAGCATCAAATATCTTCTTGGGTTCCTGTTGTGACAGAAAACAGGCAAACAAACATGCTTGCACAAGAGGGGTATCAACCTTCTTGTGAATATTGGCAATAAATCCACCAAGACCTTGATGAGGTCTTCTAGTCTCAACAGGAGTCATAATATCACCAATGATTTGAGAAGTAGGGTGATTCTTCATAGTAGAAGTGCGAACTCCTCCTTCAAAAAGTCTGATGTCTTCAATCTCATTATCCATGTTGCCAATATCTTCTTCTTCAGACTCTCTTTCATCAACATGAGGATGAACCTCTTTGTTGGGAATAAATTAAGGCCAGATCACTTGAGCGCTGACAAGAGTAACACAAGCATTGACAAGAACAAAACAAGCGCTGACAGTTCAAGCGTTGACAAGATAAAGTCAAGCGTTGACACATTGAAGACAAGCACTGATGGGAAGATATATTCTACGCGTTTATTGTATTCTAGATTACTTCTAGTAAAGATAGGAACAACAATGTATTTTCTATATTTATCTTTACCTAGAATAGCTGATACGTAGATTATTTTACAAGGATTCTTATGTCTATAAAAGAAGACCTTTAGGTTAATGTTTTATATAAGTTTTCATTCGTAAACTACTTTCATTGTAAGCTAGTTTGATATCATTAATCAAAGTGAAAGTTTGTTTATATCATTGTGTGTTCTTGTTTAAGTGTTAATTCCGCATAACACTTAGATTATCATAAGCATATACAAAGGTTTCTCTAAGTGTATTACTTGATCTAATCTCGTATATATAAAGATAAATCGATCTAAGTTTGGGATCAACAAGTGGTATCAGAGCTTGTTGAGGAACTTTTGATCTTAAAGAACACAAGAACCCTAAAAATCACCAAAACCCTAATTTTCTCAAAAACCCTAACAACATCATGTCTGAAGCAATAACCTCTTCCTCCTCATCTTTACCAAACATCAAGATTCTCATGCTTGATGCAACCAACTTTGATCTGTGGAAATTCAACTTTGAGCAATATCTGGGAATCTATGACTACACACTCTGGGAGGTTATTGAATATGGAAACACATTCGATAAAGCCCAAAAGATTGCTAATGTTATTGCTCAAAGATCAGCTGTTGCTGGATGTTCTGAAGAGGATAAGAGAGAAAAACCTAGAGATGGTAGAGCTGTGGCTGCTGAAGACATAGCAAAGAAAAGGGTCGACATGAAAGCCTTAAATATTCTGAAAGTCTCTTTGGGACAAGAAAACCAGCATAAATATAAAGGCTATGAATCTGCTAAAACCCTTTCGGAAGCTCTTGAAGTTGTATATGGTGGCAATGCAGACACCAAGGAAGAAAAGAAAAAGCAACTCATGCATGATTATGCTGTCTTCAAAGCTCAACCCAATGAGAAACTGAGTAGTGTGAGAAGCAGATTGCTTGACATTACAAGCAAGTTGTCCTTCATGGGGACACAAGTTGGTGATGTTTACATTAATGCTACCTTTCTTAAAAGTCTTGGTGAGGCATGGACGATTGAGGCAGGATCTATTCTTGCCAACAATACTTACAAGAGTTCCTCGTTTGATGACATCTACAACAAACTAAGGCTGTTGGAAGATGAAACTCTTTTAGAGCATGGAAGCAAGTATACCAACAGAAACATGTCCTTCTTCTCTCATAGTGAAGGTCAATTCATTCAGAAGGACTCTTACATGCATCTAGTTACTGGATCATCATATGTCAGCGCTGGAACAATTTCTGTCAACGTCTCTTATTCAGACGCTGACACATTCAAGAGTGACTCCCCAAGAGTTAAACCTGCTGGTTTAGATTTGGATACTGTATGTGCCTATATTGCTTCTTTGCCCAATGGTTCAGTGATTACCTATGAGGACCTTGAGCAGATAAGTGATGAGCACTTGGAAGAGATGGACATCAAGTGGAACATGGCTCTTGCTAGTATAAGAGCAAATAGGTGGAACATAAGGTTTAAGAAGAAGATGACCTTCAATGCAAAGGACACAGCTGGATTTGATAAATCCAAAGTTGAATGCTACAACTGTCATCGTATAGGGCACTTCATGAGGGAATGCAGATCTCCTAGAAGATCTGACGCTGGTAAACCCTCAAGTCAGGTTGTTAAATCTCAGGATTCCAAGGCCATGGTTGCAGTTCAAGGAATTGATGGTATGGGATGGGATTGGAGCTATCTGGCTAAGAATGTTGAAGAGGATAAAGCTTTGATTGCTGAGGTTGAAGAAGAAGAGCATGTTGAATATGCTCTCATGGCACACTCCTCCTCTTCATCTGATAATAAGGTATACAATGATGCTTTTTGTAGTAAAGGTTGTAGGTTAAACACTGAGAAACTTAACAATGAAGTGTTAAGATTAATGAGTGATGTGAGTACTGAAACGTGCAAATTGTCTAATTACCAAGTAGCCCTCACTCAAATGAGAAAACCGTTTCTGAATACAAGAAAATGGAATTTGACTTAAAAGATAAAATAAATATCTTAAAACATGATTTAGAGGCTAGTATGGATATTAGAAACATCATGGAAAGGGTAAATGGTGAGTTACATGCTAAATTAGATGAGGCCATTAAGAATAAAGACAATGTTGGCCTTAAAATTCAAAGATTTGATAGAGCCACTCAAACCCTAGGAGACTGTGTGGGTAAACAAAGGGATCCTAAGGACATGACTGGGATTGGGATGAATGATTACTCTTTGGTTCCACCACCAGCTGGTGACTTCTATAGTGTCCAGCAAAAGGACTTATCTTGGACTGGTTTGCCAGAATTCCAAGAGGAGGAATTCATTCCTCCACCAAGAGTTGTCACTCCAGTTGAAGAGTACCAACAAAAGTTGACTGACCTGAATGAATGGAAGAAAGCTAACCCTACTTTGTTTGTTAAGGGTGGCTTACTATGTGAAACTCCCAATGAGTCAACTCCCATTAAGGTTACAAACCCAGTCACTGGTAAAGTTGTTGACCTAGGCTCAAACACTGATAGAAAACCTAGCATTAAATATGCAGAGATGTATAGGAATACTAGGTCACCCAAGAGGCAAGTTAGCAATAATGGAACAGGCTTCTTCTCTTCTAGACCTAAGGTTGTGTCTAGAAAAGCTTGTTACACTTGTGGTAGCTTTTCACACTTGGCATACAAGTGTGTCAGCGCTGACAGGAACAAAGTCAACGTTGTTAGGAAGTCAAACGTTGTCAGACCCAGACCTTGTGTGCAGCAAAGTCCACAAGTGATAGAACTGCCCCATTCTTTACTAGAGGGTCTAACACTCATGGACAAAGACCATTTCAAAAGACAAACACCTGGTCAAATAGGCAATGGGTTTCTGTAGCAAACCCTAGGTTCAACGCTGACAAGGGTAATTTCAGCGTTGAAAAGACTAATTCCAACGCTGACAGAAACGTGACCAGACCTAAATATTTGCAACCACGGGGTAAGGGGTCTAAAGCTTCTTCAAGCTTAACATGGAGACCCAAGAAAGATCAAAACCCTAATGATAATGGGATCTTAATGACCTGCAACAGATTTAATTACATTTCAAAGGTCATTACCAAACCTATTGGGGTTAACTGGGTATTCATCCTAAGAAGGATGAAAATGGGGTTGTTGTGAGGACTAAGTATGTTCTTATTGAACAACCAGATGAATCCAAGTCTTTTAAGACTTGGGTTCCCAAAGAAAACTAATTTGTTTTCTTTATGTGCAGGGCATTCAAAGACAGGTCAATGATTATGGATATTGGGATAGTGGATGCTCAAGGCACATGACAGGGAAGGAAGACTACTTAACCAACTTCACTCCCATTAAGGATGGTGATAAGGTATACTTTGGAGGCGGATATGGTACTATCACAGGCAAAGGAACCCTTCTCACCAAGAATTTGCATTTTGAGAACGTCTTTCTGGTAAAAGAACTTGATTACAACCTTTTTAGTGTATCACAAGTTTGTGATAACCAAAATAAAGTTTTGTTTACTGATACTGAATGTTTGGTGTTAAGCACGGATTTTAAGATCCTTGATGAGAAATATATTGAGTATAGAACACCTAGGCATAAGGACATATATAATGTGAATTTGAATGAGATTAAAATGAATAATAATATGTCTTGTTTTTATGCTAAGGCCTCAGTAGATGAGAGTAATTTGTGGCACAGGAGACTAGGGCACCTAAATTTTAAAAATATAAATAGGCTTGTGAGACTTGGTTTAGTTGATGGTTTGCCTGAGAAGGCCTTCCACAATGACCACTCTTATGTTGCATGTCTTAAAGGCAAGCAGCACAAGGTCTCATTCAAGTCCAAACAGGTGCATACTAGTTCTAGACCTCTTCATATGCTACACATGGACCTCTTTGGTCCAACCAATATAGAAAGTTTGAATGGTAAGTCATATTGCTTTGTCATCACAGATGACTTTTCTAGGTTTACTTGGACATTCTTTCTAGCTATGAAGAGTGACACAACTGATATTCTAATTGATTTTATCACTCAGATTGAGAAGAGGTCTGGCAATGAAGTTAAAATGCTTAGGAGTGATAATGGTGGAGAATTTAGGAATAAGAAGCAAGATGATTTCTGTGTCAGGAAAGGAATTACTAGGCAATTTAGTATTGCTAGAACCCCACAACAAAATGGGGTTGCTGAGAGGAAAAATAGAACCCTAATTGAAGCAGCCAGAACAATGTTGGCTGATGCTCATTTTCCTAAAGCCTTTTGGGCTGAGGCTGTTAATACAGCTTGTTATGTTCAAAATAGAGCATTAGTTAACAAAATTCAGAACAAAACACCTTATGAGTTGCTTTGGGGAAGAAAACCTAATATTGGTTTTCTCAGACCCTTTGGTTGTCATGTAGTAGTTTTAGATACTAGGGATGCCTTTGGGAAATTTTGTGCAAAAGGTGATGAGGGTTACTTCATGGGGTATTCAGTGCAGAGCAAGGGATATAGGGTTTATCTTAAAGAAGAAAAACGTATACTTGAAAGAGTACATGTTAGGTTTTTAGAACATAAGCATAGTGATCCTGAAAGTGGTCCTAATTGGTTGTTTGACTTGGAACCTTTATCTAGAACTTTAAATTATATGCCTGTCACTAATCCAGACATTGTGAAGGTAACTTCAAATGTTATGGAGGAACAAGTTGTTGATGTTTCAGGTACTCAGGTTAATGAAAAGGTTGGATCACAAGCAGAAAAGGCATCTCCTATACAAGAATATGTTACAATTCCCATTTGGACAGATGCTTTTACTGCTGCTTCTACTGCTGGAAAAGATAATGGTAGTTTCCAAGTACCACCAGATACAAACATGCATGGTCCTTCAGACGCTGACAAAGGCAAATCTAGCGCTGACAAGACCAATTCAGACGTTGATGGTTCAGACGTTGACAACCACAGTTCAAGCGTTGTTAGCCCAAGCGCTGACAAACAAGATTCAGGCGTTGACAACACTTCTGCAATGTTTATGAAGAGGTTCATCCTCGTGTTGATGAAATAGAGTCTGATCAAGAAGACATTGGCAATATGGAGAATGAAGTTGAAGATACCAGACTTTTTGAGGGAGGAGTACTTAATTCAGTTATGAAGAATCATCCTCCTTCTCAAATCATTGGTAATGTTAATACTCCCGTTCAGACTAGAAGATCTCATCAAGGTCTTGGTGGGTTTATTGCCAATATACACAAGAAGGTTGATACCCCTCTTGTGCAAGCATGTTTGTTTGCCTGTTTTATGTCACAACAGGAACCCAAGAAAATATTTGATGCTCTCAAAGAACCAAGTTGGGTGGAAGCAATGCAGGATGAGCTTCACCAATTTGCAATTCAGGATGTTTGGGAGCTGGTTGACTATCCCAGATATGTCAGACCTATAGGGACAAGATGGGTTCTAAGGAACAAGAGAGATGAAAGAGGCATTGTGGTCAGAAACAAGGCAAGGTTAGTGGCTCAGGGATATACACAAGAGAAGGGGATAGACTATAGGGAAGTCTTTGCACCAGTTGCAAGGATTGAAGCTATAAGGATTTTTCTAGCCTATGCATCCTGCATGGGCTTCACTGTCTATCAAATGGATGTTAAGAGTGTCTTCCTCTATGGAACCATTGTTGAGGAGGTATATGTGATGCAGCCTCCAGGTTTTGAGGATCCAGAGAATCAAGATAAAGTGTATAGAGTCAAAAAGGCTATGTATGGCTGATGAGACTGCTTTTATACATAGTCTCATCGTCCAAATAGGACTTAAAATGCATTAAATATCATCAAAATACCCAAATATATGTTTGTGTTTGTTGCTTGTGTATTTTAGGTACGGATATTGAGAAAATGACAAAAGATCACAAGAATCAGTAAAAAACGAACACGGGAAACGAAGCCGCACGATGAACCAAGCCCTAATGAAGAATTTTCCAAGAAAACCCTTGAAGATTTGAATAATTATGAAGATTGGTCCTCCAATATGGAATAATTGACACTTTATACCCTTGTATCTTCATAATTACAAGTTTGGTCCCTAAAGTTTGTCAAAATTACAAAAAGGACCCTTAACTTTGAAGAATTGGCAAATTTAGTCCCTCAACAAAACTAAATTGTCAATATTGGTCCTCCAAGAAGTCAACAAACAAGTCAAACGTTGAAGAATGAAGAAAATGCCAAAATCAGTCCTTCAAATATCATCAAATTGCATGTTTAGTCCTTGATACAAGTTAAAATACATTTTGTGCCAAAAATGTCAAATGCCCAAACTTGTTTTCAAAGGAAAGGAGATTGTTGCTGATTATTTACAAAGTAAAGAAATGAGAAACCTTGGGGGGCCAAAACTGTCAAACATCCAAACTCTCCCCCACCAATCAATCCTACACGTCACTCCACTCCGCCAATCACTCCTCACCACCTCACTTCCCCATCTCAGTCACCCTTCCACTAAAGAGTTTAATTAATAAACTCGGTCAACCACTCAGTCAAACCTCCAACTTTTCCCACCCAAACATAATTTTTAAATAATTCACCCCCAAAAACAGATTAAACGCCCCCTAATCATCCCTTAAACCCTAATATCTTCCCCGGATGAATTAATCACAAAACAAAGGGAAAATGCTTAATATGCTCCAGATCCTTGATTCACTCCATCCTCACCCAAACCCACACACAAAACATGACCCCAACACACCCATGTGTTGGGTAGGGCCCACCCCTACAACGTCCCTTTCCCTCAAAACCCTAAAACCGACAAGACCAACGTCTGAGATGGACTCCTTGGCCCCCAAGATCATTTTAATGCTTAAGATGCATTCAAACATCACTACCAACAGCTGTACATCCCACATGGTTCCAGCGGGCTCACATGTATCCATCTTGACCCAATATTCAATCAAACAACAAGGGCAGCAATGGAAATTCATAGCTAGGGTTTAGTTATCTAGATAGTTCCTTTCACTTGTATAAAAGGAGACACATGTGTCCCTTTTATCTTGTTCCTTGTTTTTTCTCCTTTTTCACAACTTTGTAAATCCAGTTTTTAATGAATAAAAAATGGTTTAAGGTTTGTTGATGAGAAGCAAAGAAACAATTTACTTATATTGTTTGAAGTCTTGTTGATTGTCATTATTGTTTTACTTGTTTCAAAAGGTTTTTAGTTTCCTGAATTTCCAAAAATTTTCAATGAAGAAAAGTCAGTTTTTATATTTCTGCTTTATTTTTAAAAGCCAGAAGCTATAGGTTAACTTGTCAATAAGTTAACCCTATAAGCCTATAGGCCCTTATACCAGTTAGCTTTGTTCTTGGTTATCTGTTTTTGGCAGGTTCAAATCAAAGGCAAATATTATCATCACCTTCATTTCAAACAAAAAAGAGAAGTCTGCACAGACCCGAGTCTGTATGGAGATGGCAAAGCAGCCATTGTGGGGCCTGGATGTGGGTCCCACAAGGTAGTCACCTTGTTCTTGTTTCAGTTTTCAAATATTTCAGTCTTGAGTGATTTTGTATGAAAGTTGTTCATGTGTTGTTAATCTGGTTTGATATTGTTTATTTGAGGTTATTATGCATGTGTAGATTGATTAGGATCAATTGGGTTTGGATTTGACTTGATTCTGTTTGAAAAAAAATGAAGTTCAGATTTTAAGGGGTGTTTGGATTAAGGTTCTAGTAGGATTTAATGATATATATCTTGGTTTAAAATCTGTTTTATTCACTCATTTGGTAATTGTTAGGTTGTGTGCTGGCTTAGTATCCAGTTTGGTGAAGTTTTGAACAAGTTTGCATGTCAAAATCTTGAAAAATAGCATAAAACCAGTAAGTGCTTGGCTTGACTGATTTTGGTGAAATTTGTTCACCAAATCTTGAAATCTGCTAGGGTAGGGTATTAAGCAGGGGTGGTAATCATTTGTATGCCATGTGTTTAGCTTGATTGCAAGATTTGAGGCCTTGAAATTCAAATTTGTGCAAGTAAATTTGGTTTACTTTTCATCAGAAACATATAGAATTCATCAGAAACTTCTTAGGCTTATTTGGTGCTTATTTTGCTAAGTGACTTGTGTGATTTTGAGGTTACTTTGACTCCTTATACTCAACTGAGTATAAGGGTGCCCTTTGTGCCAAAAGAAACCAAGCATTAAGCTTTCCTAAGCTCATTTGGTCAACTGACCTAATTTTTGTACTAGCAGTGGGAACAAACTTCCCACTGGTAGCACCATTGTTGGTACTGTTTCACTAGCAGACAGAAACAAGTCACATGTCACTATCACATTCCTGATTTTTTGTCTTTAGTGCTATAAAATTAGAATTAGGGTTTGAAACTGGTTCCATTATTTTTCTAATTTAATTTCTGATTTTTCTGTTTAAATAAAATTTTTATTACTGTTCATTAGCTATTTTTTAGGTTTAATTGCTATTTTAAATACTTTTAATTAATCTGTTTTTGGCATTTAGAAATACTTAATTTTCAGTTTTAAGAAAAAATATTCTAAGATTTTTAGTTAAAAAAGTTTTTATTGTTCATCTTTTAATTATTTTTTATAATTAATTTAGTTTATTTAGGGTTTTATTTAAAAAAGTTTTTGTCTTTTAGTGAAAAATTTAATATTTTTCAAACTTTTTCGCTTTTCTTTTGTTCATTAGAGTAATTTGGATTTTTAAAAGTTTCAAATTATTTTTAGCATTATTTTATTATTTTTTATAGTTATTTTAGTTTAAAAATAGTTTTTAGTAATTTAAAAATTTAAAAATAGTTTTTAAAAATTAAGAAAAATACTTTTTAGTCTTTAGATAATATAAGTAAGTTATTTGTTAAATAAAATAATATTTTGGACATTTTGATTAATTATATTTAATTTTAGGGCTTTAATTAGCATTTAAAATTGAATATTTAATTACGAAAAGGTTTTAAAATATTTTTATTGGATTTTTATTCTTATTTATATTAGTTTTGACTACTTTTAGCTTTTAATTAATTTTTAGGTTTGAAATTTTTAATTTTGTAGTTTTTTTTACGGTTTTACGTGAACACTTTTTCGTCTTAGCTCGATCCGTCTTCGTAACCGTCTTCCTTTTCTCAACCTCATTTCTTTCTTCCTTTTTTAATCACATAATCACAAATCAAAATCAATTCATTACACAACGCACTTGCCTCCTCGAGAACGAACTCACTTTTAGAGTCATTCACACACGGTTTTCCTAAATTGTCGTGCTTACTTGCCCTATTTTGTCATCCTTTTCCTAAAGGGTATACAAAAACTCCAACATCATTTTGGCGCCGCTGCCGGGGAGGCGTGTTGTGTTTTGATTTGAACACTTTTGTTTTTACATATAGCCATAATAGTATTTGTATTAGTAGCACTCTACTAATACGTATCATCAGTTTTTCGTTTTTGTGTGAATATTATTAATATATTGTATACGTAGAACAATAAATTTACAAGTACTCCAAATACGTGAGAAATCACAACCTTGACTTGGGAGGTCATTACCCAATCATTGTATTCGAATCTCAAACCAAAGAAAAAGGAAAAAATAGATAAATACTCTTGTGAAGCTCGATTTTGAAAGATACAAATTATAAGGTGGGTATAAGGCGGTTGTATTTCACGACCTAAAGGAAAAAGGCTCTTAAGTGCTTCGCGCCGCCTCGTTTCCTCCGCTTGCTTGTGCGTATTTTGAGATTGAATGCTAATCGAGGGTTTTGCCGCCCAAAGTATTACTTAAGTATCATATATATTTTCTTGGTTTCTATTGATTAAACCCTCTTGAACGATTTGGTGTTCCACCATCGTTCTAAAGTCATCGAAGGCGTTCACTTCACGTGATCGTTTTCATTCCTTGAGGCTTCTTTAATCGAGAGATTTGATTAAGGAGGAGATATGTAGATTTTTGTCTACCTAATACATTCCAAAAATCCAAAAAAGTAAAAACAATCAAAAACCACAAAAAAATTGAAAAAGTAAAAACACCAAAAAAGAATCTTCTTTGCTCACCCTCTTGTTGTACGTGACGTTTATGCAAACTCGCTCCAAAGCAAGACGTGCTCGTAAACGAAGAAACAAATCAACCACTCCTTCTAGTGAGGAGTCTCCTATTGACGAACCCATCGTAGTGAAAGAAACACCCATGGCTAATCGAACTATGATGGAGTTGCTTCAAGCACCCACCGAGGGTTATGGAGAAGCGATTGTGATTCCCGCTATCCTTGCGGAGAATTTTGAGGTTAAGACGGGTTTGTTGTCCATGATTCAAAACAACAAGTTTCGAGCTGACGAAAAGGACAACCCTCATAACCACATTCGCCAATTTAATCGTCTCACCGCCACTTGCAAGTTTAAGGACGTCTCTAACGACTCGATTAAGATGATGCTTTTTCCGTATTCCTTAGCGGGGCCCGAAAAATTTGGTTAGAGAAAGAGCCACCCAATTCTATATTGACGTGGAAGGATCTCGTTTCAAAATTCGTGAACCAATTTTTTCCGCCCTCTAAGACTACGCATTTGAAAAACGAGATTTCAAAGTTTTCGCAAGAGTATAATGAGAGTTTTTCAACGGCTTGGAATAGGTTTAAGGAAATGTTACACGAATGTCCTCATCATGGTTTTTCCGACTTGCATCAAATTGACACGTTTTACAATGGCTTGAACGATCATGAGCGTGATTATCTTAATGCCGCCGCGGGTGGTAATTTTTTGTGTAAGATGGTCGAGGAAGCATTGTTAATCATTGAGAATAGGTCTAAGGTCTATAGTCCTCGTAGCACGTCGAGTGTTCGTAAAACGTCGTTTTCGCCTTCGCCTTCATTGTCACACACCGTTGATGCTTGCCAAATCGAGGCTAATTTTGAGAACAAGATTTTTGATAAACTTAAGGGATTGTTAATTGAGTTTAAAGTTGGTGAACAACCTACTCCCGCTACGGCTAAAGCGGTTGAGGTTTCTTGTATGTATTGTGGTGGAGCTCACGATTATTCCGAGTGCATTACCAACGGTGGTAACACTTCGAGTGCCTTCGCGGCCGCGGGAACTTATAACCAAAACGGTCAAGTTCCCCGCACTAATCAATTGACTCCACCGGGTTTTCCACCAAATCAAAATGCTAACAATTATCGAAACAATCAAGTTGGTTACCAAAGCAATCAAAGGAACAATTACAAGGGTCATAACAACTATGGGAATCAAGGAAGTAGTAGCCAATTGCAAAATCAAAATCAAAACCGTAATTTTCAAAACACAAGTCAAGGTCTACAAAATGTTTACACTAAAGAACTTCCAATGGACTTTTTGAATTACGCTACGGCAAATGATAAGATTTTGGAAAATATTCAAGAGCAATTGGCTAGTCAAGCTAAGGACACGGCTAAAAACACCAAGGAGTTAGCTAATTTTGTGAAGGAAAATCTTAACATGAGAAATGAGTTGAAAAATGATTTTGCTAATCAAATTAGAGGTCAAAACAATAAAATTGAACAAAGTCATGCTAGGCTTGAACAAAGAATTGACCAAAGAGCCGCTAGTCAAGATGTTAAGTTTAATAGTCAAGATGCTAAGCTTAATGCCATTTTAGAAGCCGTCATGGGGAACAAAGCCTCTACTTCGGGAAGTTTGCCTAGTAACACCGTATCAAACCCGAAGGGAGATATGAAAGTGATTACCACATGAAGTGGTAAGGCACTTAAAGAACCGACTCCTTAACCAATTGCTCCAACGGTGGAGGAAATTGAGGAAGAACCCGAGGTGCTGGTCGAAAAGGAGCATATCTCAAGCCTACAAAGTACCGCTCATGCCACACCTACGGTTGACCCATTACCAACATTGGAACCCGAGATTCCAAAGGCTATGCCTATGCCCCAACCCACACCACCCTTACCTTACCCATCGAGACTTAGGAAGGAGAAACGACAAGAGCGCGACAACTATCAATTTGAGCTTTTTATGAAAATGTTTCGTGAGTTGCACCTTAATGTGAGTTTCGCCGATGCTTTGGTCATGATGCCTCGATTTGCTGCTAACTTTAAGAGTATGTTGAACAACAAGGAGAAAATACATCAATTGTCTAGTTGTTCGTCGGTTTATCTTAATCGCATACCTCAAAAATTCGATGATCCCGGTAAATTTTTTATCCCTTGTGCAATTCAAGATATGGAAGAATGCTATGCCTTGGCCGATCTTGGTGCTAGCATTAATTTGATGCCACTTGCAATCTTCAAGTCGCTCAATCTTCCTAATCTTACTCCTTCACTAATGTCTATCGAATTGGCCGACCATTCCACGATTCGTGCATGTGGTTTGGCGGAAGACGTTTTTGTGAAAGTGGGGAAGTTCTACTATCCCGTAGACTTTATCGTCGTTGATATCCCCACTGATCCTCAAGTTCCTCTTATTTTAGGTCGTTCGTTTTTAGATACGTCTATGGCTTTAATTGATGTGCATGCTAGAAAGATCACCTTACGTTTCAACGACGAGGAACTTGTTATAAACGCAACTCAAAATTCTCAACTTTCTCATGTTTATTTTGTTGCTACCATTAACCTCGTTGATATGATCGACGTGGTTTGCGAGGAATTTTCACAAGAAGGTTTAGGGTTTGGTGATGAAGAAACTAGTGGCAATCCCACTATGTTAGATCCAATTCTTGATAATTCGACACCAACCTTCACTCCATTTGAAGGTGGTGGTTTTACGTTGGAAGAATGCAATGTTCCACGTACTTGTGACGAAGACCTCGACAACGATGAGGACTGATGACGTATAGTCCCCAACCGGGTCATGAGCCCGGCCCACGGGTACTACCCGTATCCGGTCCATCACAGATGGGGGGATAAATGTCATTCAGGCTTATGGGCTTGAATGAACAGTAACCGCACATGTGTGCGGCCCACGGCCCAGTGCGGCCGATATGAGATTAGACAGAATCATGTTCTGTCTGGAATATCTTTATCCCAATAAGAGAGATATTCACTACCAAGATTAGAAGATAACAATCATTCTAAATTCTGGTGATTATCTCTTCCTTGGGGCCAAAGCATCAGTGGAAGCCCACTAGGGTTTCACTGCCTATAAAAGGAACCCCCAAGGGTTCCATAAAGGTATTACGACTTGTACTCTAAACTTACATAAACCCTAAATCGATTACTTACTCTCACGCCGGAGTCTAATCGTGGGAAACATTCCCACGGTAAAGCCTAACGCGTGCTGTTTAGTGTGCAGGATCCCAACCAAACGATTCACTTGGTGCAGGAGCCGGAGCCCAGCCAACCCGAATTAAGCCTAATTCGGGTCTAGCAAGGATCAACCAACTTTTGCATCAACAAGTTGGCGCCATCCGTGGGACCCATAACACTAAGCTAGAACAAAACCTCATCTCAAATTCCAATGACGAAAGGGCATCAGCAAGCCAATCCCAGGAATGTGAATCCTGGAAACCGGAAGTCCCAAGGGGAAGGGATACTCATCCCCACCCAATCACCTAGCCGCCTTGCAGGCGGATCGGGCAACCGTAGCGGCTTCCAGCCCTTGGGGGCAACGAGCACGATCTCCACAACGCCCCCACCTACCTCAACCCTGGACAATCTGGGCCCAGGGAGTGCGCCCAACCCTCCTAACAAGGAGCCGCGCAGACCATCGGTAGAGGAAGAGGTAGAGGCCCTACCACTCAGCGAGGAGGATCTTACTCGAGTTCTCACGCAGAAATTTGATAGGATCGTCCCGGGAATCGCATCGAGGTTGAATTTGGGGAGGAACCTCCAATCCAGACTCAACTTTGGCGACACCGGACCAATCACCTCCTCCCAAATTCAGAGAAAAAGGAGAGCTCGACCTCAGGAACAGGGCACCCTTGAGGAGATTCCTCAACCTCGAAATGTGTTTGAACGCATGGGGGATCGCCTCGTACAGGAACTAGTGCAATCGCGAGAAGGAGAAAGGTCGGATGGTTCACCCGAACGGCCAGATCGGGAGCTGGCCAGAACCGCACGCCGCCCGAGTGTGTGGGACATAATGAACACTGGGAGAAAGGCTCCTGGTTCGTCTCAAAAAAGTGGTCTCTATTCAAAAGATGGGGCACCACCACCGTCCCCAGATCTGTCTGGGGAGGACTCAGATGACCATCCGCCTAAGCGCCGCCGGCCTAGGCGCACCCCTCCACCACCAAACAATGAGCAGTATTATGGTGGCCCTTACTATCGAGATACGGAAGCAGAGGATCTCTCGCGTCCATGGTGTGAACCATGGGATGACCCTAGGCTCACCCGGCCATGGGCGGATCCCAGGGAAGACCTGTTCACCCTCCGCATACGGAACTATTCTGAGGACACCAAACGTCGCATGCCGGCGTGTATCAAGACTTATGATGGGTCCGGTGATCCTGTGGATCACCTCAAAATATTTGATATGTAGGCTAAAATTGAGCGATGGCCCATGCCCATATGGTGCCAAATGTTCAATTCGACCTTGATTGGAAACGCCAGTGACTGGTTCGAGGCACTCCCCCCACGGAGCATTGATAGTTTCACGGAACTACGCACTGCGTTTGAGAACAATTATACTCAAAGGAAGAAGTATAATAGGGATCCGGTCTCATTGGCAACCGTCAAGCAACGGCCGGGGGAGTCCACAGAAGCCTTCACTGAGCGCTTCAATGATGAGTGCACACGCACAAGAACCATGCCAGAGCTCCTGAAAATCTCTGACTACATGCACGCCATAACAGACAGAGAACTGATCAGGCGCCTCAATGACAAGCGTCCAGAGAGATATGATGACCTCATGGAAAGGGTCAGAAATTTCATAGAGGGAGAAACAGCTGTTGCCGCGGCCTACCCATCCCGAGGAAATGGGTACCGGTCAAATGACCAGTCCCGGAGACAATCGGGTGGTCAAGGTAATCAGAACAATAACAAGGGCTCAGACTATAAGAGCCAAAGCAAAGGCGGACGGTCGGACGATAAGTTCACCCCCCTAAAGATGTCCTACCGGGAGATCTTGCTGATTGAAGGGGCGAACTTTCCAAGGCCTCCCCCAATGACCACTCCCCAGAATGTCGGCAAGGAAGTCGCTTCTGCGAGTTCCATAATGACAAAGGACACGGCACGGAGGAGTGTATCCAGCTCAAGAAGCATATTGAGTCGCTGATCAAATCAGGCAAACTCAAGCACCTAGTTAAGGATTGGAAGGATGGAAAAGACAACAACAAGAAGTATGATAAGAAGGATCCCCAAAAGGACAAGCCTTCGACCATATACATGATCCAATCCAGACAGCACCGCAAGAGGCAGAAAGTTGGCCAAAAATTTTCACGCGGCAGGGAAATCTCATTCCCTCCCATCACAGCAAGCGATGTGATTCATGCGCCTCTCACTATTGAGATAAGCATTAGAACACACAACGTTCGTCGCATGTATGTGGATGGAGGATCGTCAGCAGAGGTACAGTATGAACACTGTTTTGTGCAGTTATGCCCAGAAATAAGAAGCCAATTAGTACCGGCCACGTCGCCGCTTACTGGCTTTAGTGGAGACACTATCTGGCCGATAGGGCAATTGCGTTTGCTTGTCACCATTGGGAATGAGGAACATTCCACTACGACATGGATGAACTTCATGGTGATACGCTCACACTCTCCGTATAATGGGATCATAGGCAGACCAGGCATTTTGGCTATCCGGGCAGTACCCTCTACGGCACACGGAATGATCAAATTCCCCGTTGAGGGGGGAATCGTTACTATTTACAACACAGTCACACCAACATCTGAGTGTCATACCGTGACAACACCGGCTCCACCTTTCCCACCCAAGGATGGATCACCACCTCCCAATTGGAAGGTAGCAATTCACCCTGACTACCCGGAACAGGAGGTATCCATAGGAGGGGCGCTCTCGGATAGCGGCAAAAGGGCCATGTGCTCTCTCTTGAGTGCAAACCTAGATATATTCTCATGGGAGCCAAAGCATATGACAGGCGTGCCACGCGCGATAGCAGAGCATAAGCTCCAGATCCGCCAACGGTACCAACCCGTTAAGCAAAAGAAGCGCGACCAGGCGCCCGAGCGCAGCCAAGTGATACTGGAGGAAGTACGGAAACTAGTGGACGCAGGCATCATGCGCGAGGTATACTACCACGAGTGGTTATCTAATCCGGTCATGGTCAAGAAACATGACGGAAGTTGGCGCATGTGTGTGGATTTCACGGATCTAAACAAGGCCTGCCCACAGGACTGTTACCCGTTACCAGAAATCGACTGGAAGGTGGAGTCCTTGTGTGGACATCCTTTAAAATTCTTCTTGGATGCATATAAAGGGTATCACCAAATCCAGATGGCGGAGGAGGATGCAGAAAAAACGACGTTCCATACGAGCCAGGGCGTATATTGCTATACGAAAATGCCGTTTGGATTGAAGAACGCCGGCGCTACATATCAGCGGTTGGTGGATAAAGCTTTTGAATCACAAATAGGACGCAACCTGGAAGTATATGTCGATGACTTGGTGATAAAAAGCCACACGGAGGAGGCACTTCTCCGGGATGTCCAAGAGACATTTGACACGCTGAGAAGGATTAACATGAAGTTAAATCCAAAGAAATGTACGTTTGGAGCAACTGAGGGAATGTTCCTGGGATATTTGATTGACCCAAATGGCATCAAACCTTGTCCAGAGAAGACGGATGCAGTGATACGACTACCGTCCCCTCAGACACGGAAGGAGGTGCAGTCCCTGAATGGGAAGTTAGCCGGGCTGAATAGATTCCTATCTAAGTCCGCAGAGAAGTCATTACCTCTATTTAAGACACTCAAGAAGTGTATTAGAAAGGGAGACTTCCGCTGGACGAAGGAAGCCGAGGAAGCATTCGGCCAACTCAAGCAGCATCTCGCATCTCTCCCTATGCTAGTAGCTCCCCGGCCAAAGGAGGAACTCATTATGTATCTCTCAGCTACTCATGGAGCAATAAGTGCGGTACTTATGACGGATAGAGATACAGTACAAACTCCGGTCTACTTTATAAGTAGAACACTACAAGGGGCGGAGTTGAATTATTCCTCCATGGAAAAATTGGTGTTAGCACTAGTATTTGCTACAAAGCGGTTGCGCTGGTACTTTCAGGCGCACCCAATTGTGGTTATTACGGATCAGCCAATCAAGCAGGTTATTTCTAGACCGGACGTGGCAGGGAGGCTAGAAAAATGGATCAACCTATTGGGGGGGCATAACATATCTTACAGACCAAGGACGGCTGTTAAAGGCCAGATCTTGGCAGATTTCCTGATTGAGAAGCCGGATGAGGAAGGACCAATTATTAAGCAAGACGAGATCCCAACGGAACCTTGGGTGCTATTCACGGACGGATCCTCGTGTACAGACGGGTCCGGGGCAGGTCTCATCCTCACGAATCCAGAAGGAATGGAATTCACGTACGCCCTCCGTTTTGAGTTCACGGCCACCAACAACGAAGCGGAATATGAAGCATTAATTGCAGGTTTAAAAATCGCCGCTAGAATGGGAGTCCGCAACCTTGATGCCTACGTGGACTCACGGCTTGTCGCGAACCATATTCTGGGTGGGTATGTGGCTAAGGAGGACAACATGGTCAGGTACTTGGAAAAAGTCAAGTCGTTAATCGCGACTTTCAGTAAGTTTTCCATCAAGCAGGTGCCAAGGGGCGAGAACAAGAAAGCGGACGCTCTTAGCAAGATCGCATCCACGAGCTTCGCTCACTTGTCTAAACAAGTTTTGGTGGAAATACTCAAGGAGAAATCTATAACGGAAGGGGAGGTAGCCTCTATAGTTGAGGAGGAGGGGCCTACGTGGATGACCCCAATCATCAACTATTTGACCAATGAAACCCTTCCAGACGAGGAAAAGGCAGCAAGGCGCATTAAAAGGAAGTCGCAACATTTTGAACTTCGAGAAGGCATCCTTTACAAGCGCTCTTTCTTGCAGCCGTGGCTGCGGTGTATTGGACCACGCCAGGCAGCTTACGTCATCAGTGACATACACGAAGGGTTGTGCGGCATGCACGCAGGCCCACGATCCGTGGTAGCTAGAGCCTTACGAACAAGTTATTATTGGCCCACCATGCACAGAGACGCGCGCGACATGATTCGCAAGTGCAATGATTGCCAAGTGCATAGGCCAGTACCGCGGCACCCGCAGCAGGAGCTTACACCTATCACGTCCCCATGGCCATTTTATAAGTGGGGAATTGACATTGCAGGACCATTTCCTGTAGCTGCGGGGGGGGGGGGGGGGGTTAAATTCTTGATTGTTGCAATGGACTACTTCACACGATGGATAGAAGCCAAGGCAGTCAAGTCTATCACAGGTAAGCAGGTCAATAAGTTTGTGTGGGAACACATTGTGTGCCGTTTTGGTCTACCAGGAGAAATCATCTCGGACAATGGCAAGCAGTTCACGGACAACCCATTCAAAGATTGGTGTGCATCACTGAACATCAAACGGCGCTTCGCATCTGTTAGGCATCCACAAACAAACGGCCTCGTCGAACGAGCAAATAGAAGCTTGGGGAATGGCATCAAGGCGCGTCTGGATGAACGAAGTGGCAAATGGGTCGATGAGTTATCACATGTGCTATGGGCGCATAGAACTATGATCAAAACAGCCAACGGGGATACTCCGTTTGCATTGGCCTACGGAACTGAAACTGTTATTCCAGCAGAAATAGGAATGCCTACCATCCGCACAGCGGAGGTTAATGTTGTCACGAACGATGAACAGTTGCGAATCAACCTGGATCTGCTGGAAGAAAAGAGGGAAATAGCAGCCATCAATGAGGCTAAGTCCAAGTCTAAGATGAAGGCGTATTATGACGCCAAGGTCAAGGGTGTTTCTTTTCGACCGGGAGATTATGTCTATCGTGCTAATGAAGCAAGTCGAGCGGAGAACACAGGAAAGTTGGGCCCTAAGTGGGAAGGACCGTATGAAGTCACTGAAGCCTTAGGACGAGGCGCGTACAGGTTACGTGATATGGATGGGCGTGACCTAGAACGCACATGGAATATTTCCAATCTCAAAAGGTGCTATCTTTAAAAGCTACGGCTTCCGCATGGGTACTTCGCTATGTGCAGTCTTAAAAGTGCTATCTTTGAAAAACCATGCGGGTTTATCTGTTTTGTCTTGTCTTATGTTTGTTTAGATTCCTTTCTTGTTTCTTACGACTTGTCATTATTGTTCAAACAAAATGTAAACGTTCTAAATAAAATGCCGTGGTGACTAGCTAGCTCCACGGCCCGTTTCGTGCAAATCATTTTTTAGATTTTTTGTTAAGTCGTATGAAATTCTTACTTGTGTTATAATATGCCATGTTTTATTCATATGCATTATTTCAAGTTACCGTACATGTACTATACGCCTCCAGGCGGGGTAAGAGGATTAAGTGAACCTACTAATTCAACTTGCCGCGTAAGAGGGATGCAACCCCAGCCGCATG
The DNA here is from genome assembly GCA_025667525.1 of Glebionis coronaria. Taxonomy (NCBI): domain Eukaryota; kingdom Viridiplantae; phylum Streptophyta; class Magnoliopsida; order Asterales; family Asteraceae; genus Glebionis; species Glebionis coronaria. The sequence continues at coordinate 328,800,915 of CM046879.1, forward strand.
GATCATGTATCCTTACTAGACGCCTTACTCACAAGACGTTGTGATAAGTTTTTTGTGCACCGTATCCACGCGGTACTCTGCATAGTAAAGACGCATGTCGCATGTCTAGTAAATTATAGACTTGTATGTATTTTCTTTATGTGTAAGACGTGATACATCATGCGGCATTGAAATACAATGAAATACACAAGTTTCAAAATTAACAATAAACAAAATGGCCGTGGTTGTCACGGACTTCTAAATAAAAGGACAAGTTTTTACATATATGTCTTAGCCGTGTACATACACGGACGAATATAATCAAAAGTGTTTACAACAGATAAGTTACAAGGGGGGTAGGAATTCCCCTAGATCCTTCTTTCCTTCCTCAATTAAAGCACAAAGGGCCTCCCCACGAGCATCTTTCCCGTCCTGAACTTTGACTGCAAGAGCATCTAGAGCTTCTCCAAGCGGCTTCTCGCCTGACATGGCTTTGGATACGGAATCATAAGTAGCCAACGTCAAGGGAATAGGATCAGCACTCAGCCGGGACATTATTGTTTCGTTTGGAGCATCCTTCATTGCTTCAAGCTCGTCCAAAAGGGGGTGTTGGAGTTCTGCCAAGGCATCCATGGACGCAGTCATCTTACCCGCTGCGGAGGGGTTGTGATACGGATGCTGTGTGATATCCTCACCTTTTGCGATCATCTCCGCAGCTTGGACCAGGCCTTCATGCCTACCACGGTCGATCCCATCGGATACGACCCCAGCAAATGCCTGCAGTAGGTGTGGAGCGTTCAGGGCCCCACTTACGGCAAGCCGCAGTCCTTGCCCGATAATCTACCTACGACCGGCTGTAGCGGTTAGTAGGGGGGGCATACTCTCTCCGCGCAGCTTACAACCACCTTGCTTAACTCTTCATCCGCTAAGGCAACTTTATTTTCAAGATTGGTTTGGGCCTGCGTCAGTTCTTCCTTGAGTGTGTCACGCTCCTGGGCAATGCTGAATGATTGCACGGTCACCGCCTTAGTAGCAGCCTCAGCCGCAGACACCTGGGTATGAAATTTGGAGTTATTACAAGAATATATACTTTTTGGTCTACATGCATACAAGAAGTAGGAGTGTATGTGCAACATTTCTGAAAGTTTACCTTCTCATTTGATGCCGCTACAAGGGCCTCCAATTCAGCAATACGCTTCTCTCTGGTATCGGCGTGAAGCGCCTGCTCCTTCACCGTCGCCTCGGCGGTCAATAATGCCGCCTGCAAGGATGCGATGGTCTTCTCGTTCTTCACGACCATCGCCTCACGGCGGGCTATCCTCTTGTCAGCACGGCTCACATTAGTGAGGGCCTGGATCAGACGACGTCTTAACGCGGCACCCACCGTCACCTGATGTGCGGATGATACGTCAAACTGTTCAATCAGGGCCTCATGATCTAGTTCATCTAAATCCTGTACGAGGGCAGGCGGGGTGATGTGTTCGATGAATTCTGAACACTCGGATTCGGCCTCCAGCCGTGTCAAGCTCGATAAGTTCCATGCTAAGCGCAAGCTCTCTTCTGGCCCCTCGGGGCACGGTTCCTTGGCACGCGCGGTAGCAGGTGATGGGGGATTGTTGGTTGGCGCGGGGGATGGATTTCTCCCCAATTCTTCCCCTTGCGCTGCGGCTGCCGGATTTACCCTGTTGTTTAAAAAATAAGTCTATATATATCATACAAAGGTATAAATCATAATCTCGAGGGGTACTTACGAGGTGCCAATGTCAGGGTCTGGGCCGGTAGGAGCTACGGCGCTCACAGGGGCGACTTGCAGAACTGGCCCTTCCATGGTCGGGGTAGGGTCGGCTTGGGCAGTCGTGGTGCTGCTTCCTTCTTGATATTGTGGATGGTCTTTCCGCAGCTTCTTGGGAGGAGCATTTGCGACTCCGGCATCCTCCCCAATTTTCTTCGCCACCCGCCTGGTTGTTTTTCTCTTTCTGGAGGTAAGTGGGGTGGATCCGGAAGCTTGCGTGGTGTCTTCATTCGGATCACGCTCTTCCTCCTGATTGATGGTGCCTCCCTCCAGCAATGGGTTGTCGCCATCTTCGTTATGAAAATCCAATGGGGATTTCTCGATAACAGGCTCTCCTTCGTCCGACCTGGGCTCGGTTGTCTCTTCAAGTGGTATCGTACGGTCGGCTAAAGCTTCTAGCAAAGGGAGCTCATTCGGCTTTAACGGCCGGAATCCCTCCGCGACCTTCATGGGGTCGCCCTGACGGATTAGTCCGTGAAGGTTCATCTCTGCAAACGATTATGGAAACATATGGGTTAGTGAAATTCTACGCATGTGTGATAAATCAAATTTACAAAATATATATTGGACCTACCCTCGCCCTGTTCCGTTAAGAAGCACGGATATAATTCATCCCTCCCAAAATAACGGCGGCTTATCCCTACTAAGCACAAGAAGTGTTCCGGCAACCCTCTATGGAATTCCGTGCGATGGGTATCTAGTATTTTCAGGTCCCGGCTACTATAATCTTTGGATTTGGGCGGATAGTCTTTTGGGGCTTTGGTTTTAAGTACGAAGGGGGTAGGGAATACTTTCTCATCTACAAAGAAGTAATGGTCGTACCAATTCTTAAGGGAGTCAAGAGGTTTCCTATATGTCATCGGGGCATTCCCGGGTCGTTTCTTGAACGACAACCACCCGTTCACTAACTGGGGAAGTAGAAAGCCCTGAAAAGGTTCACGGTGGGGGTCACTCCGCAGGTATGGCATGTAATCTCAAACTGGTTGATTTTACACGCCCCTATGCAGTGGAGCTGGGTGATATGAAAGTCATAATACAAAAGAAGGTCTACCAAGAACTTGGACAACGGGATACGGTAGTTGGCTGAGTCAAACAGGCGTGTATATATGCCTATTTTCCCCGCCGGTGCATCCGTAGTAGCCTCACCATCACCCGGATAGGTGGGGTGTACGCTTTCAGGTACATAATACTTCGACAGAAAGTCGAGGTATTTTTCCGAAGACATCACGTTCAGGACATCCGTGATAAGGGGATTATCCTTTACCATATTTTATAAAGAGGTTTTTAAGGGCGTGATGATCTAACCTGCGGCGACGAAAATCCGTGGAAAAGAAGGCAAAAAATTTGGGAGATAAAAGCTTGAGATTGACAATGGCAGAAGAAGGAGTGGGTTGTGTGTGTAACAAACGCGCATACCCACTCTTATATAGGGTTGCCTCAGTTTCCGAGGTACCTTGGATCTTCGACACGTGTCAGCCACCTTGCCTATCCAACGGATAGGGTTTCTGACATTTCTGCAACGCCAGAGGGGGACCCACGGGTCACTTCTTAAACAATTTTGCGTGGCTCAAGGGTGGGCATTAATGATGCACTTTTGCAGGCATGCGACTGATTTGTTGACTATCATTAATGTTTTTATTCTTGTCAGGTTATGCGGCTCTTACGTAAGACCGTATTTAATGTCACATTTAAGTTGTCTCGGCCGTTGTGTGCGGACTGAGGTGGTATTCATTAAATATTCCCACGAAGGGTCGCCACGTACGGCCAGGATAACAAAAATTTCAATGTCTCATTTCCTGTCTTTCCTTGGTATGTCCGGAGAGCACGTCTACGACTGTAACAACTAGACTGGGGGGACATGATGACGTATAGTCCCAAACCGGGTCATGAGCCCGGCCCACGGGTACTACCCGTATCCGGTCCATCACAGATGTGGGGATAAATGTCATTCGGCTTATGGGCTTGAATGAACAGTAACCGCACATGTGTGCGGCCCACGGCCCAGTGCGGCCGATATGAGATTAGACAGAATCATGTTCTGTCTGGAATATCTTTATCCCAATAAGAGAGATATTCACTACCAAGATTAGAAGATAACAATCATTCTAAATTCTGGTGATTATCTCTTCCTTGGGGCCAAAGCATCAGTGGAAGCCCACTAGGGTTTCACTGCCTATAAAAGGAACCCCCAAGGGTTCCATAAAGGTATTACGACTTGTACTCTAAACTTACATAAACCCTAAATCGATTACTTACTCTCACGCCGGAGTCTAATCGTGGGAAACATTCCCACGGTATGCCTAACGCGTGTTGTTTAGTGTGTAGGATCCCAACCAAACGATTCACTTGGTGCAGGAGCCGGAGCCCAGCCAACCCGAATTAAGCCTAATTCGGGTCTAGCAAGGATCAACCAACTTTTGCATCAACAAGGACTTCTCGATTATCAAGGATTTTCTTAATGATTTCCCATTTCCTCCACCCAAGGAGGTTATGAGTATCGAGCCCAAATCTTTACTTGAGGAACCACCTATCCTTGAGTTGAAAGATTTACCTCCTCACCTCGAATATGTCTATTTGGAGGAGGGCGACAAGTTTCCGGTTATTATTGCGAAGGAACTTTCGAATGATGAAAAAACCGCACTTGTCAATGTTCTAAAGGATCACAAAGGGGCGATTGCGTGGAAGTTATCCGACATTAAGGGAATCGATCCTAAGTTTTATACCCACAAAATATTAATGGAGGAGGATTTCAAGCCCACAATCCAAAGTCAAAGGAGGGTGAACCCCAAAATTCACGACGTCATCAAAAAGGAGGTCCTTAAACCCCTTGACGCGGGAATGATTTACCCTATTTCTGATAGCCCTTGGGTGAGTCCTATTCATTGTGTCCCTAAAAAGGGAGGGATGACCGTTGTGCAAAACGATGCCAACGAGTTGATTCCCACTAGACTCGTGACCGGATGGAGAGTGTGCATTGACTATCGTAAGTTGAATGAAGCCACTCGAAAAGACCATTTTCCCTTGCCCTTCATGGACCACATGTTGGAGCGTCTTGTGGGAAACGATTTCTATTGCTTTTTAGATGGTTTTTCCGGTTACTTCCAAATTCCCATCGATCCTCGTGATCAAGAAGAAACTACGTTTACGTGTCCATATGGAACGTTTTCCTATCGTAGAATGCCATTCGGACTTTGCAATGCACCAGGAACCTTTCAAAGGTGCATGATGGCTATTTTTCATGATATGATCGAGAAGACGATGGAAGTCTTTGTGGATGACTTTTCCGTGTTTGGTAATTCGTTCACTTCGTGTTTGTCGAACCTCAAGAGAATGTTAAAACGTTGTGAGGAAACCAACCTTGTGCTCAATTGGGAAAAGTATCATTTTATGGTTAAGAGTGGAATCGTCTTAGGGCACAAGGTCTCGAAAGCGGGGATTGAGGTAGATCAAGCTAAGGTAGACGTCATCGCCAAATTACCTCATCCCAAAACCGTCAAGGGAGTTAGGAGTTTCCTAGGCCACGCGGGCTTTTATCGTCGATTCATCAAGGATTTTTCAAAGATTTCTCGACCTATTACACATCTTCTTGAAAAAGAGGCACGTTTTGTCTTTGACGAAGATTTTTTACGAACCTTTGAAATCCTTAAGAGGAAACTTACCGAAGCTCCCATTCTTGTTGCTCCCAATTGGAACCTCCCCTTTGAGCTCATGTGTGATGCTAGTGATTACGCTATTGGGGCCGTTTTGGGGCAACGTCATGATAAGCACTTCTTGCCTATTCACTATGCTAGCAAGACGATGACCGAGGCTCAACTAAAATACACTACAATAGAAAAGGAGTTCCTTGGCGTGGTGTATGCATTTGAGAAATTTCGACCTTACCTCGTCTTGACGAAATGCATAGTGTATACGGACCATTCGGCTATTAAGTATCTTATGGCAAAGCAAGATGTTAAGCCTAGATTACTTCGTTGGATTCTCCTCCTTCAAGAATTTGATCACACCATTGTTGTCAAAAAAGGAGCCGAGAATCTAGCGGCCGATCATCTTTCTCGTTTGGAAGATCCTCACCAAAGTGTTTACGAGCCCAAGGAAATCACCGAAACATTTCCGCTCGAGACACTTGGTGTAGTGAATTCTAAGCTTGATTCTTCCACCCCATGGTTTGCGGATTTTGCAAATTACCATGCGGGTAACTTCATCATTAAGGGTATGACGACTCAAGAAAAACGAAAATTCTTTCGTGACGTCAAGTTCTACTTTTGGAACGACCCTTACTTGTTTCGAACTTGTGCGGATCAAATCATCCGACGTTGTGTATTTGGCACCGAAGCTTCTAACACCCTTAGAGCTTGTCATGAGGGACCCACGGGTGGTCACCACGGTGCTAATCTCACGGCTAAAAAGGTGTTTGATGCCGGCTTCTTTTGGCCTACTATTTACCGAGATGCACAAGATCTTGTAAAGTCGTGTGATGCATGCCAACGACAACGAAAAGCCTCACAAAAAGATGAAATGCCACAAAATATCATCCAAGTGTGTGAGATCTTTGACGTTTGGGGTATAGACTTTATGGGGTCGTTCCCATCATCTCGTGGTAATAAGTACATCCTTGTTGCGGTTGACTACCTATCTAAGTAGGTGGAGGCCAAAGCCTTGCCCACCAATGATGCTCGTGTGGTAGTTAAGTTCTTGAAAAGCTTGTTTTCTCGGTTTGGAACCCCTCGTGCTATCATAAGCGATCGTGGAACCCATTTTTGTAATGACCAATTTGAAAGGGTCCTAAGGAAATATGGGGTTACACATCGGCTTTCTACGGCTTATCACCCACAAACGAGTGGGCAAGTCGAGGTTTCAAACCGAGCGTTGAAGAGGATCTTGGAGAGATCCGTTGGGGAAAACCGACTAACTTGGTCGGATAAGTTGGACGATGCTTTATGGGCCTTTAGGACCGCTCATAAGACGCCTATTGGGTGCACTCCCTATAAGCTTGTGTATGGAAAGAATTGTCATTTTCCTATCGAATTAGAACACAAGGCTTATTGGGCCCTAAAGCATTGTAATGATGATATGGAGACCGCGGGAAAACACCGGAAAATGCAATTAAATGAATTGGATGAATTGAGGGACACTGCTTATGAAAATTCATTGATTTATAAAGAGAACACTAAAAAGTTGCATGATTCTAAAATTAAAAACCGGGTTTTTAACATTGGGGATTAAGTTTTGCTTTTTAATTCAAGATTGAAAATCTTTTCCGGTAAGTTGAAATCCCGTTGGTCCGGTCCATTCACCGTGACTCAAGTATTTTCGTATGGGACCATCGAGCTAGCTCAAGATGATGGTCCTAACTTCAAGGTGAATGGACATAGGTTGAAGCACTACTTTCGCGGGGAAGTTCAATCCTTGAACTACCTCGACCAAATCACTTTCCCCAATGATAATTAGTATTGAGGGGATCGAGTCGAGCTCATGACTCGGTAATAAAGAACGAGGTGCCTCGTGGGGGAGACCCATGCTTATCTATGTACATATTATTGCTTTCTAATTAGTTTAATGTGATGGGATTTGTGCCCTTCCAACCTTTGTTTCGTGGTTGTTTGTGAATTGTGGTTTTTAGATGATCATGATCTTCGCGATTGGAGCCTCTCGTGTTCGTTTTATGGGAGCACTCGATCGTTTGCTTTGAAGACTTTCTCAATATCCAAATGATATATCCTTTGATGTTCTAACCTTAGGTTATTAGCACACTTCATAAACGGCTATTAATTTAATGGTTACACCCTTTCCATGCTAGATTATGCATTCGACTACATCTCTAGTATGGGGGTGTTTGCACCCCTAGAATCGAAACATTGAGGACAATGTTTAACTTTAGTATGGGGGGTGAATAGATACTTTACTTGCCAAACCTTCACGCTTTCCAAAGTTTGTCTTTTTGTTTATCGTTTTTGTTGCAAAATAAGGCTAAAAATGGCCAAATTTTAAAAATTTTCTCATGTTTTATAAGTGTTTGAAGACACGAATGTAGGTTTTCTGATGGCGAGAATAAGAGTACTTTTTGACTCGACCGTGCGTGTTGAGCACTTTGCTTTGATTCCTTTACTACACATTAGGCTAAGTCTCTTAAATGAGGACGAGAAATGATAAAGTTAATTATAAGTTACTATGCTAAACGTAAAGTACTCGTATTCTTTCAAAAACTCATGTGTTCTCGTTGTTTGCTTATTCTCCCTTCGCATGTAAATATTTTTTGCTTAATAAATATTGACTTAGCGGTTTAGTTAGGATTGTTGGGTTTCTAGTATTTTCTAGTAGCTTCCGTGTAATTAAATTAGGAAGACATTAAGGTATCGCCAGCGTCACGGTTTTGAAGTACTGGCACCCCAATAATAAAAAGCTTCACCCAATAATAAGATTTCAAGTGCTCACCTAAATCAAGCAAGCAATTTGAAGCCCCACAAGGCCGAAAAGTCTATGCAAAATTGAAAGTGAATCAAGCCTTAATCTTCGATGCTTTAAAGATCCAAAATTCTCTTTAGCGTGAGGATATACGTCTTTGGCTAATAAAACCACCGATGAGGCGGATAATAAAAGGCAAGGCAAGACCGAAGTCATAATAAAAGCTTCATGGCGAAGTTGAATAAAAGATGGAGGTAAACCAAAGATAATAAGGCCCTTCCGTTAGGGGGCGTATAAATGTCTTGGTAATAAGTCTCATGTTCAAAACCGTTATAAACCGTGTTTATCGATTCTTCTTGTCAACTTAATTTTTTAACATCGTTGTCTATTAGGAGGGGTTATTGATTTGATGGTCTTAGTTACACCGTTAGGACTCTATATTTAGACCTAAATCTCTATTATCGCATAAGTCAACAATGTATCCTCGTGAAACATTCAAGAAAAAATAAAATATAAGAGATACAACTTAGGAATAATGGGAGGATAAGTACGTGATTAGGGCATATGAGTAGTGTTAGCATTACTAACTTATATTGACAATGATCTCGTTGCACGCTTGGCATGGAATTGGAGTGAAAATCGAGGACGATGAAATTATTTCTAACGAAGCATTCACGTGTTCTTATTCTATGAACCTAAACGTCCCATTTTGCGATGAAAATCATACATTATGTCTAAAACGCAAGTAGTAGTAATAGTAGTAGTGTAGCTAGTTTATCATTCAATAAAGTGAATAAAAATGAATTTTGGAGATGCTACGATACTTTATTCTAGCATTGCGTGAGGGCACGGCAATGGTTTAGTATGGGGGAGTGATGAGACTTCTCTTATACATAGTCTCATCGTCCAAATAAGACATAAAATGCATTAAATATCATCAAAATACCCAAATATATGCTTGTGTTTGTTGCTTGTTTATTTTAGGTACGGATATTGAGAAAATGACAAAAGATCACAAGAATCAGTAAAAAACGAACACGGGAAACGAAGCCGCACGATGAACCAAGCCCTAATGAAGAATTTTCTAAGAAAACCCTTGAAGATTTGAAGAATTTTAAAGATTGGTCCTCCAATATGGAAGAATTGACACTTTATACCCTTGTATCTTCATAATTACAAGTTTGGTCCCTAAAGTTTGTCAAAATTACAAAAAGGACCCTTAACTTTGAAGAATTGACAAATTTAGTCCCTCAACAAAACTAAATTGTCAATATTGGTCCTCCAAGAAGTCAACAAACAAGTCAAACCTTGAAGAATGAAGAAAATGCCAAAATCATTCCTTCAAATATCATCAAATTGCATGTTTAGTCCTTGATACAAGTTAAAAAACATTTTGTGCCAAAAATGTCAAATGCCCAAACTTGTTTTCAAAGGAAAAGGAGATTGTTGCTGATTATTTACAAAGTAAAGAAATGAGAAACCTTGGGGGGCCAAAACTGTCAAACATCCAAACTCTCCCCCACCAATCAATCCTACACGTCACTCCACTCCACCAATCACTCCTCCCCACCTCACTTCCCCATCCCAGTCACCCTTCCACTAACGAGTTTAACTAATAAACTCGGTCAACCACTCAGTCAAACCTCCAACTTTTCCCACCCAAACATAATTTTTAAATAATCCAACCCTAAAAACAGATTAAACGCCCCCTAGTCATCCCTTAAACCCTAATATCTTCCAAGGATGAATTAATCACAAAACAAAGGGAAAATGCTTAATATGCTCCAGATCCTTGATTCACTCCATCCTCACCCAAACCCACACACAAAACATGACCCCAACACACCCATGTGTTGGGTAGGGCCCACCCCTGCAACGTCCCTTTCCCTCAAAACCCTAAAACCGACAAGACCAACGTCTAAAATGGACTCCTTGGCCCCCAAGATCATTTTAACGCTTAAGATGCATTCAAACATCACTACCAAAAGCTGTACATCCCACTTGGTTCCAGCAGGCTCACATGTATCCATCTTGACCTAATATTCAGTCAAACAATAAGGGCAGCAATGGAAATTCATAGCTAGGGTTTAGTTATCTAGATAGTTCCTTTCACTTGTATAAAAGGAGACGCATGTGTCCCTTTTATCTTGTTCCTTGTTATTTCTCCTTTTTCACAACTTTATAAATCCAGTTTTTTAATGAATGAAAAATGGTTTAAGGTTTGTTGATGAGAAGCAAAGAACCAATTTACTTATATTGTTTGAAGTCTTGTTGATTGTCATTATTGTTTTACTTGTTTCAAACGGTTTTTAGTTTCCTGAATTTCCAAAAATTTTCAGTGAAGAAAAGTCAGTTTTTATATTTCTGCTTTATTTTTAAAAGCCAGAAGCTATAGGTTAACTTGCCAATAAGTTAACCCTATAAGCCTATAGGCCCTTATACCAGTTAGCTTTGTTCTTGGTTATCTGTTTTTGGCAGGTTCAAATCAAAGGCAAATATTATCATCACCTTCATTTCAAAAACAAAGAAAAGTCTGCACAGACCCGAGTCTGTATGGAGATGGCAAAGCAGCCATTGTGGGGCCTGGATGTGGGTCCCACAAGGTAGTCACCTTGTTCTTGTTTCAGTTTTCAAATATTTCAGTCTTGAGTGATTTTGTATGAAAGTTGTTCATGTGTTGTTAATCTGGTTTGATATTGTTTATTTGAGGTTATTATGCATGTGTAGATTGATTAGGATCAATTGGGTTTGGATTTGACTTGATTCTGTTTGAAAAAAAATGAAGTTCAGATTTTAAGGGGTGTTTGGATTAAGGTTCTAGTAGGATTTAATGATATATATCTTGGTTTAAAATCTGTTTTATTCACTCATTAGGTAATTATTAGGTTGTGTGCTAGCTTAGTATTCAATTTGGTGAAGTTTTGAACAAGTTTGCATGTCAAAATCTTGAAAAATAGCATAAAACCAGTAAGTGCTTGGCTTGACTGATTTTGGTGAAATTTGTTCACCAAATCTTGAAATCTGCTAGGGTAGGGTATTAAGCAGGGGTGGTAATCATTTGTATGCCATGTGTTTAGCTTGATTGCAAGATTTGAGGCCTTGAAATTCAAATTTGTGCAAGTAAATTTGGTTTACTATTCATCATAAACATATAGCATTCATCAGAAACTTCTTAGGCTTATTTGGTGCTTATTTTGCTAAGTGACTTGTGTGATTTTGAGTTTACTTTGACTCCTTATACTCAACTGAGTATAAGTGTGCCCTTTGTGCCAAAAGAAACCAAGCATTAAGCTTTCCTAAGCTCATTTGGTCAACTGACCTAATTTTTGCACTAGCAGTGGGAACAAACTTCCCACTGGTAGCACCATTGTTGGTACTGCTTCACTAGCAGACAGAAACAAGTCACATGTCACTATCACATTCCTGATTTTTTGTCTTTAGTGCTATAAAATTAGAATTAGGGTTTGAAACTGGTTCCATTATTTTTCTAATTTAATTTCTGATTTTTCCGTTTAAATAAATTTTTTATTACTGTTCATTAGCTATTTTTTAGGTTTAATTGCTATTTTAAATACTTTTAATTAATCTGTTTTTGGCATTTAGTGCCAAAAATACTTGATTTTCAGTTTTAACATTTTTTATAGATTAAGGAAAAATATTTTAAGATTTTTAGTTAAAAAAGTTTTTACTGTTCATCTTTTAATTATTTTTTATAATTAATTTAGTTTAATTAGGGTTTAATTTAAAACTGTTTTTGTCTTTTAGTGAAAAATTTAATATTTTTCAAACTTTTTCACTTTTCTTCTGTTCATTAGAGTAATTTAGGATTTTTAAAAGTTTCAAATTATTTTTAGCATTATTTTATTATTTTTTATAATTATTTTAGTTTAAAAATAGTTTTTAGTAATTTAAAAATTTAAAAATAGTTTTTAAAAATTAGGAAAAGTACATTTTAGTCTTTAGATAATATAAGTAAGTTATTTGTTCAATAAAATAATATTTTGGACATTTTGATTAATTATATTTAATTTTAGGGCTTTAATTAGCATTTAAAATTGAATATTTAATTACTAAAAGGTTTTAAACTATTTTTATTGGATTTTTATTCTTATTTATATTATTTTTGACTACTTTTAGCTTTTAATTAATTTTTAGGTTTGAAATTTTTAATTTTGTAGTTTTTTTTACGGTTTTACGTGAACGCTTTTTCGTCTTAGCTCGATCCGTCTTCGTAACCGTCTTCCTTTTCTCAACCTCATTTCTTTCTTCCTTTTTCAATCACATAATAACAAATCAAAATCAATTCATTACACAACGCACTTGCCTCCTCGAGAACGAACTCACTTTTAGGGTCATTCACACACGGTTTTCCTAAATCGTCGTGCTTACTTGCCCTATTTTGTCATCCTTTTCCTAAAGGGTATACAAAAACTCCAACATCAAAGGCCTTCATCAAGCCCCCAGAGCATGGTATGGTACTTTGTCTACCTATTTGGTGGATAATGGATTTAAAAGGGGCACCATAGATCAGACACTGTTTACAAAGAAGAAAGGCAAGGATGTGTTGCTTGTGCAGGTCTATGTTGATGATATCATTTTTGGGTCTACTGATCCAAGGATGAGTGAGGATTTCTCCAAGCTTATGACAGACAAATTCAAGATGAGTGCTATAGGGGAGATGAACTTCTTTCTTGGTTTACAAGTTCAGCAGAAAGAAGATGGTATCTTCATCTCCCAGGATAAATATGTTGCTGAGATCTTGAAGAAGTTTGGCTTTTCTCCATATGAAAAGTGGGCTACTACTCCTATGGATAGAGAACACCCTTGGGGAAAGATTGGAGATGGGAAAGATGTTGATGTCAGGCATTATAGATCCATGATTGGATCCTTGATGTATCTTACTGCCTCCAGACCTGACATCATGTTTGTTGTGTGTGCTTGTGCACACCATCAAGTGACTCCCAAAGAATGTCACCTTTATGCTGTGAAGAGGATCTTTAGGTACCTAAGATGCTATCCTAGTCTGGTTTGTGGTACCCAAAGGATTCACCATTGGAGCTGATTGCATATTCAGATAGTGATTATGGAGGTGATAAATTTGATAGGAAATCCACAACTGGTGGATGTCAGTTTCTTGGGAGCAAGTTGATATCTTGGCAATGCAAGAAACAAACAGTGGTGGCTAATTCTACAACTGAAGCTGAGTACGTGGCTGCAGCTGCTTGTTGTGGACAAGTTTTGTGGATTCAGAACCAGCTGTTGGACTATGGGTATAATTTCATGCATACCAAGATATTTGTTGACAAGAACAACACTTTATGCATCATTAAGTATCCTGTACATCATTCTAAAACTAAACACATAGAAATTAGACACCATTTTATAAGAGATTGCTTTGAGAAAGGTTTAATACAACCAGATAGGGTTGACACTGAGGAAAATGTGTCAGATTTGCTAACTAAACCTTTTGATGCTGGGAGATTTCAATACTTGGTAACAAGTATTGGAATGGTCAATCTCACATAATATGTGTTTTGGAGTCTTTTTGTGAAAGTATGTACAGGATGATGCATTGTTATTGGTCTTATTTATGATTTAGATTTTCCACTATATTTTTCTAACACTAACAAAGGTTGCTTGAACGCTGATAAGTGTTTTTGCAATGTTGTCAGCAATATAATTGTCTAACGCTGACAAAGCTTCCCTCAACACTATCATGTGTTATCGGGGCGTTGTCAACAAGAATGTTAGTTTTGTGGTTTTTAATCTAAATGTGCAGATGGTGTTAGCAGTATACCATTGGATACAGAGTTGCTTATGGATCAATGGAGAAGCATTTGGACAAGTTTTTATTTATGGATGATGGTTGGAATTTCTAAATCCTATCTTGACATAAATTTTTATGTTCATGCATGATTTTAGCAAACTTACGCATCATAGTTTAAGGGGAGGTTTTAGGAACCTTTAGGATGTTTGGGTATCCATATGATACTCTTATCACAATTCTAGATTGTGTCCACAGGTGAGTATGAGTTAGTTTTACTAAATCATGAGGCACTGTAGCATGCAAAGTTGATATACTATGCATGATGCCAAGACATTTTTGGCCTAGAATTGGTTGTGGTCTGTTGGGAGACTTGGGAATAATTTTGTTATGGGATTTACCTAGGAGTTACAAGGAAGTTTGTAAGGTAACTTGGTTGTTAAGAGTTTTGGTTAGCAAGGGACACTAGAGGACTGTTATGTCTATCAGCTTTTTGGTTATCTTCTCTAGGATAAATTACTTGTTAAGGTCATTTTTCATTTTCAAAACATTTTTATTTTTGGACGCTGACAAGTATATTTCCAAGCGTTGTTGTGACCAATTTAGACGCTGACATGGCTATAGGCAAACGTTGACAAGATTATAGTCGTTGGGCGTTGATAGGTTATTTTTGACCGTTGACACTCAATGGGACCTACCCAGTTGTTACTTTTTGACATATTTTTAGGCCGTAATTTTGGGAGTTGTTACTTTTCATTTAATGCATGAGATAAACTTATAATTTTTCAATATTTTCATGATTACTCTTTGAAAATACTTGCCTATTTTTGGGCCTATCACATGCATTTTCTTCTCCTATAAAATTGGCTCCTACTTTTAAACAGGGTATCTATAATTCTTGTCTAACACAATTTTCTCTTATCAACTTCATCTTCATCACATAAATTTAACAGCTTTTAACAATGGCACCAAAGTTTAGACCGTCAGATTTGGAATTGGGGTTCAGAAGTCAACATAACATGATCGCGTATCTTGAAGATGATGATACTCTGTTTCCCCAGTACACACAAATAGTGGAGTATTTGAATGCATTCCCCTTAAGGTATGCTCTTTCTCATGCACCACTCATTCCAGTCACACATATTAAACAGTTTTGGAACACTGTCAGTTCCTCAACAGTTAATAGAGTGACTACATTGACTTCTATTGTTCATGGGAGACCTTGGGTAGTTACTGAGGCTTTGGTACGCCAAGCCTTGCATCTTGATGATGCTGATGGTATAGCCACCCTTCCCATTAATGAAATAGAACAAGGGCTTAGGGCTTTGGGATATCCTTTTCCTGATGAAGGTACCTTAAACAAGTATCATAAGCTGGAATTTCCCCCAGCCTAGAAGTACCTCATACATGTCCTCCTTCAATGTTTGAGTCCCAAATGCACTGCACACAATGAGATCAATAGATCTATTGCAAGTGCTATTTTGTGCATTGCAACAGGGAAAAAATTTAATTATTCTAAAATGATTTTTGAGGGCATGTGTAAAAATAAGGGGAACAAAATGACTTTAGCTTATCCCCGTTTTTTACAAATGGTTTTTGATGTCCAAGGATACTGCACAAGGGATCATAATGATTTTTATAAGATCCCTGAGCAAAAGAAAGCTATTTTTATGAAGATGAACTCACCACCCCATCGTGACCTACCTTTAACCCAAGCTATGCTTGCTGTTATTGCAGCAGCACAACCCCAACCAGACCCCCAACCACAAATTGACCCCAAACCACAACTTGACCCAATACCTGAACCCATACCTTCACCCGAACCTATGCAAATTGACCAAGCTTCCTTCAACGCTGACACATTAAATGTTGGCGTTGATGTGCCTATTTTTAATGTTGACACACAACCTTCACAAACCCAAACACCCCTTAACCAACCCACATCCACCCATTCTTCCACACCATCTTCCACACCCCCTGAATATAGGTTGATGAAACGCCAAAGGACTACTGGAGTGTTCTCCTCTGGTGGTCCTAGCCATGTAGCAGTGAGAACCACCACCACAAGTGTGGCTGGTGACCTGGATGAGGCTGGGACTATTGGTTCTGGCTTAGATGCTGGCCAAGGCAGTCCCACCATCATTAAGTCCTCATCCATGCCCAATGAATCTGACTTGGGATGTCAAATACCCATTTCAGAAGAGGGCAGACTGGAACCAATGACTCTTATGGAATTGACGGCAGTCTGCATGAGCTTGCAAAAGCAAAATGCAGACTTAGTACAAGTTGTCGGCTCACAAGGCCTTGAACTCAAGCAATTGAGGGAGAGGATTGTTGTTTTGGAGAGTGCTAGTGCAAGGAGGGGTATGGAGGAATCTTCCAAAGGGGAGTAAGATCCAATAAATCTGAGTGATAAGGGCAGCCATGATGGTCAATCCTTGGATGTTGCTGAGGCCCTTACAACTTTGAAGAAACAAACAGGTTTTGATACGTCCTTAGTTTCTCCTACCAACTTGAATTTATCATTTACAGCCATGTTGGAAGAAGTTATAAAAGGCGCTGAGGCATGATATTTGGGCGTTGACAAGGAGAATTTGGACGCTGATAGAAATATTTTGGGCGCTGATAGAACAAAATTGGGCGTTGACAGACCTGCACATGAGGGTGATGTATCCTAGTCATCATCCATCATCAAGGAGGTTTCTGCACAGGTATAACCATCTACCTTACCAACCTTTGCACCATCAGATAAGGGTAAGGGTATAATGGTAGAAGAGATTGTTCCAAAGGATGCAACTCAAGTTGAATTTTATAGAAGATTGGCTGCACAAATCATGGAACAAGATAAAAAGGAGGTGAAAGAGTCACCATTTGTTGTGACTTCAGAAGAAGGAAGTGATGGAGCTAGCTCAGACTCAAGTGTGATGATTATAGAACCAGAAAGACTTGAGTATGGGGATGAGTTGGCTGAGGAGAAGTTGAGAGAGTTGAAATTGTAGGTTGACTTTGACATGCCAGAGGTGGTTCAAATGTACAATGCTTGGGAAGAAAGATGTATGGAGAATCCAGACTTGACCATTTCAGATCAAATATGGGGTTTGGAGATTGTTCTTAGAGTTCAGAAGGATTGCCAGGTAATTTTGAAACACAAGGCAAGCAATATTCTCTCAGAGTTGAAAAGGGATAGAAGGGAGCTATACTGCATGTTGCTCAGATGTCATGGAGTTGGATGGACTTATCAAAAATTGAGGGCATTGACATTTGATGAATTGGAATGCAAGGCTTATCGCATTTGGGTGAGAGTGCAGGAAGCAAACACTCTTAGACTTCTTTCTGATGAAAGAAAGGAAGAACTTGCAGAAGAAATGGAGCTCAAGAAAGCTATGTTTGTTCCCAGACCAGTGAAGAAGGGAATTTCTGTCGAGTTTCCCAAAGATATGGATCCACTATATCCAAGTGAAGCTGTTATAAGAAAGAGCCTCAAGCTCTCACCACTAGAAGCTTCGGATATGGTGCAAGTGTTACCATTAGATTCCAGGAACCCAATTGTGAGCTATGAAGAAGATGAATGTGGGTTTTGGAAGATTGGCAGATATGGTAAAGAGGTACACACTTTTACCACTCTCATATCTTTGTTTGCAAGTTGTGATAGAGAAGACTTGGTTGATCTATGGAGGTTGCTAGAGACCAAGTATGAGGCTGAAGCACCACCTTCAGCTAATGGAATAAAACTGTGGTCCACATTCAAAAGAATGTGTGGACCAAGAGATGAGAATCCTGCTATTTGGAAGGATCTTGAAGATGACCTCAGTGGTCTTCAATGGAGATTATATTCAGCTGCTGGTGTTTACCATTTGAGTTCTACAAAGTTTGTTGAGTATCTACTTGTGGATGGTCAGTATTTCATATCCAAGGCTATTTTGGAGAAGATGAAGGACACTCAGCTGGAAATAGATTATTCAAGTGACGTGGCAAAAGATTTGATCAGATTTATTCATTACCGATATGAGAAGGTTTGTAAGATTCCTCCTAGTCCTTAATGCTTATTCAGAAACTTGATCATAAGAGTGGATATCAAGTTTAGGGGAAGATTGTTGGGAATAAATTAAGGCCAGATCACTTGAGCGCTGACAAGAGTAACACAAGCGTTGACAAGAACAAAAAAAGCGCTGACAGCTCAAGCGTTGACAAGATAAAGTTAAGCGTTGACACATTGAAGACAAGCACTGATGGGAAGATATATTCTACGCGTTTATTGTATTCTAGATTACTTCTAGTAAAGATAGGAACAACAATGTATTTTCTATATTTATCTTTACCTAGAATAGCTGATACGTAGATTATTGTACAAGGCTTCTTATGTCTATAAAAGAAGACCTTTAGGTTAATGTTTTATATAAGTTTTCATTCGTAAACTACTTTCATTGTAAGCGAGTTTGATATCATTAATCAAAGTGAAAGTTTGTTTATATCATTGTGTGTTCTTGTTTAAGTGTTAATTCCGCATAACACTTAGATTATCATAAGCATATACAAAGGTTTCTCTAAGTGTATTACTTGATCTAATCTCGTATACATAAAGCTAAATCGATCTAAGTTTGGGATCAATACTCTTTATATAAAATAGAAGGTTCACCCTGTTCAAAAGTAGAAGAGAAAAGATGTGCAAAAGTGTTGTCAACGCCTGAACCTTGGTTGTCAGCGTGTGGGCTAACAACGCTTGAACTGTGGTTGTCAACGTTTGAGCCATCAACGTCTGAATTGGTCTTGTCAGTGCTAGATTTGCCTTTGTCAGCGCCTGAAGGACCATGCATGTTGTTATCTGGTGGTACTTGGGGACCACCATTATCTTTTCCAGCAGCAGCAGCAGCAAAAGTATCTGTCCATATGGGGATTGTGACATACTCTAGTATAGGAGACGACTTTTCTTCTTGTGATCCAACCTTTTCATGAACCTGTGTACCAGAAACATCAACAACTTGTTCTTCCACAACATTTGAAGTTACCTTCATAATGTCTGGATTAGTGACAGGCATATAATTTAAAGTCCTAGATAAAGGTTCCAAGTCAAACAACCAATTTGGACCACTTTCAGGATCACTAGGTTTACTCTCTAAAAACCTAACATGTACTCTTTCAAGTATACGCTGTTCCTTTTTAAGATAAACCCTATAACCCTTGCTCTGCACTGAATACCCCATGAAATAGCCTTCATCACCTTTTGCACTAAATTTACCTAAGGCTTCACTAGTATCTAAAACAACTACATGACACCCAAAAGGTCTGAGAAAACCAATATTGGGTTTTCTTCCCCAAAGTAACTCATAAGGTGTTTTATTCTGTATCTTGTTGACCAATGCTCTATTTTGAACATATCAAGCTGTATTAACAGCCTCAGCCCAAAAAGCAATGCGGAAATGAGCATCAGCCAACATGGTTCTGGCTGCTTCAATTAGGGTTCTATTTTTCCTTTCTTTAACCCCATTTTGCTGAGGGGTTCTGGCAACACTAAATTGCCTAGTAATTCCTTTCCTGGCACAAAAATCATCTAACACTTTATTCCTAAATTCACCACCATTATCACTCTTAAGCATTTTAACTTCATGACCAGTCTTCTTCTCAATCTGAGTGATAAAATCAATTAAAGTGTCAGCTGTATCACTCTTCATAGCTAAAAAGAAAGTCCAAGTAAACCTAGAAAAGTCATCTGTGATGACAAAGCAGTATGATTTACCATTCAAACTCTCTATATTGGTTGGACCAAATAGGTCCATATGAAGCAAGTGAACAGGTCTAGTACTAGAGTACACCTAATTGGACTTGAATGAGACCTTGTGATGCTTGCCTTTAAGACATGCAACACAAGAGTGGTCATTGTGGAAAGCCTTTGCAGGCAAGCCATCAACCAAGCCAAGTCTCACAAGCCTGTTTATATTCTTGAAGTTTATGTGCCCTAGTCTCTTGTGTCATAGATTACTTTCATCTACTGAAGCTTTAGCATAAAAACATGACATATTGCTATTCATTCTAATCCCATTCAGATTCACATTATATATGTCTTTTTGTCTAGGTGTTCTATAGTCAATATATTCTCATCAGGGATCTTATAATCCTTGCTTAACACCAAACATTCAGTATTAGTAAACAGAACTTTATTTTTGTTATCACAAACTTATGAGACACTAAAAAGATTGTAATCAAATTCCTTTACCAAAAATACGTTCTCAAAACGCAAGTTCTTGGTGAGAAGTGTTCCTTTGCCTGTGATAGTATCATATCCGCCTCCAAAGTAAACCTTATCACCATCCTTAATGGGAGTGAAGTTAGTCAGATAATCTTCCTTCCCTGTCATGTGCCTTGAGCATCCACTGTCCCAATATCCATAATCATTGACCTGTTTTTGAATGCCCTGCACATAAAGAAAACAAGTTAGTTTTCTTTGGGAACCCAAGCCTTAGCAGACTTGGATTCATCTGGTTGTTCAATAAGAACAGACTTAGTTCTCATAACAACCCCTTGTTCATCCCTCTTTGGATCAAATACCCAGTTAACCCCAATAGGTTTTGTAATGACCTTTGAAATGTAATTAAATCTGTTGAAGGTCATTGAAATCCCATTATCATTAGGGTTTTGATTTTTCTTTGATCTCCATGTCAGAATTGAAGAAGCCTTTGACCCTTTACCCTGTGGTTGAAAATATTTAGGTCTGGTCACGTATCTGTCAGCGTTGGAATTGGTCTTGTCAACACTGAAATTACCCTTGTCAGCATTGAACCTAGGGTTTGCTACAGAAACCCATTGCCTATTAGACCAAGTATTTGTCTTTTGAAATGGTCTTTGTCCATGAGTGTTAGACACTCTAGTGAAGAATGGGGCAGGTCTAACAACTTGTAGACTTTGTTGCACACAAGGTTTGGGTCTGACAACGTTTGACTTGCTAACAACGTTGACCTTGGAAGCGTTGACACACTTATATGCTAAATGTGAAAAGCTAGCACAAGTGTAACAGGCTTTTCTAGACACAACCCTAGGTCTAGAAGAGAAGAAGCCTGTTCCATCATTGCTAACTTGGCTCTTAGGTGACCTAGTATTTCTATACATCTCTGCATACTTAATGCTAGGTTTTCTAACAGTGTTTGAGCCAAGGTCAATAGCCTTACCAGTGATTGGGTTTGTAACCTTAATAGGGGTTGACTCATTAGGACTTTCACATAATAAGCCACCCTTAACAAATAAGGTAGGATTGACTTTCTTCCATTCATTTAAGTCAGTCAACTTTTGTTGATACTCTTCAACTGGGGTAACAACTCTTGGTGGAGGAATGAATTCCTCCTCTTAGAGTTCTGGTAAACCATCCAAGATAGGTCCTTTTGTTGGACACCATAGAAGTCACCAGCTGGTGGTGGAACCACAGAGTAGTCTTTCATCCCAATCCCAGTCATGTCCTTAGGATCCCTTTGTTTATTAACACATTCTCCTAGGTTTTGTGTAGCCCTATCAAATCTCTAAATTTTAAGGCCAACATTATCTTTATTCTTAATGTCCTCATCTAACTTAGCCTGTAGATCACTATTAACCCTTTCCATGATGTTCCTAACATCAATACTAGCATCTAACTCATGTTTTAAGATATTTATTTTATCCTTTAAATCAAATTCCATTTTCTTGTATTCAGAAATTGTTTTCTCAGTTTGAGTGAGAGCTAATTGATAGTTAGACAGTTTGCATCTCTCAGTACTCACATCATCTAACAACCTTACCACCTCTTTGTTAAGTTTCTCAGTATTTAACCTACAGCCCTTACTACAAAAAGCATCATCGTATACCTCATTATCTGATGAAGAGGAGGAGTGTGCCATGAGAGCATATTGAACATGCTCTTCTTCTTCAATTTCAGCAACCAAAGCTTTATCCTCTTCCACATCCTTAGCCAAATAGCTCTAGTCCCATCCCATACCATCAATTCCTTAAAATCCAACCATAGCCTTAGGATCCCGAGCCTTAACAATTTGGCTTGAGGGTTTACCAGCATCAGATCTTCTAGGAGATCTGCATTCCCTCATGAAGTGCCCCATACGATGACAGTTGTAGCACTCAACTTTGGATTTATCAAATCTAGCTGTGTCCTTTGCATTGAAGGTCATCTTCTTCTTAAACCTTCTATTCCACCTGTTTGCTATTATACTAGCAAGAGACATGTTCCACTTGATATCCATCTCTTCCAAGTGCTCATCACTTATCTGCTCAAGGTCCTCATATGTAATCACTGAACCATTGGGCAAAGAAGCAATATAAGCACATACAGTATCTAGGTCCAAACCAACAGGTTTAACTCTTGGTGAGTCACTTTTGTATGTGTCAGCGTTTGAAAAGGAGGCGTTGACAAGACATGTTCAAGCGTTGACACATGATGATCCAGTAACTGGATGCATGTAAGAGTCCTTCTGATCAAATTGGCATTCACTATGTGAGAAGAAAGCCATGTTACTATTAGTAGACTTACTTCCATGCTCCAAAAGGGTTTCATTCTCCAACAGCCTTAGTTTGTTGTAGATATCATCAAAAGTAGAACTTTTGTGAGTGTTGTTGGCAAGTATAGATCTTGCCTCAATCTTCCACGCGTCACCAAGACTTTTAAGAAAAGTGGCATTAATGTCAACATCACCAAGTTGTGTCCCCATGAAGGAAAATTTGCTTGTAATGTCAAGCAATCTGCTTCTCACACTGCTAAGCTTCTCATTGGGTTGTGCTTCGAAAACAGCATAATCATGCATGAGTTGTTTCTTCTTTTCTTCCCTAGTATCTTCATTGCCACCATATGCAACTTCAAGATTTGTCCAAAGGTCTTTAGCAGAATCATAACCTCTGTATTTATGCTGGTTCTCATGTCCCAAAGAGACTTTCAGAATATTTAGGGTTTTCATATCAACCCTTCTCTTTGCTATGTCTTCAGCAGACACAGCTCTACAATCACCAGGTTTTTCTTTCTTATATGCTTCTTGACATCCAACAACAACAGTTCTTGTAGCAATAGCAGCAGCAACCTTTTCAGCTCTATTAAATATGTTTCCATACTCAATGATCTCCCAGAGAGTGTAGTCATAGATCCCCAGATATTGCTCAAAGTTGATGAAATGTGTATAGTTGAAGTTCGTTTTTCTCAGTTCTAACAAATTGAAAGTCCTAACAAGATCGAGTCTTTAATTGTTTTTGGTTGGTAAAGTATTTGGATATTCTATTGCTAATTCAAACAAAGCCTTGCCAAAATGAAAAATACAATCTACTTATATGTAAAACAAAGTGCACAAACCAAGTTTTTATTCAAGTAAAATGCTAAAATGTAAATTCTACAAACTATAAGGACTGAAAATGTAAATTCAATGGAAATAAAAATGCTAAAAATGTAAAGTCAAAGAGTCTAGGGACTAATTATGTAAAATCAGTAAACTATATGGACTGAAAATGAAAATTTATCAAACTAGTAACCAAATTCTTAACTAACTGAAAACTGCCTAACCACTTTTGAACAAACTTGAAAAATGCAAGGATTGAACTATTGCAAAACCTAAAAAGTTGGAAGATTAGCTAAGTTTACAAACTGTTTAATACTAGAAGGACCAAAGTGCAATTTTTAAATCTATTTAACCAAAAACGGGTTCAAGTACAAAATAAGCTCGTTTGAGCTTGTTTCTTAACCAAATAAGCTCAAACCAATCTCAAACGTTTTGAAATAAAAAATAAGCTAGTCCTATCTAAGGAATTTAGCTTAAAATGACTAGAACTCTTATAAGCAAATCCTAATAAGCTCAAAATAAGCTACCAATTAAGCTAGACTTGCACAACTTGATTTTAATGATGAAAATTGTTAAACAGCTCAAAAGAAAGACGGGAAATCAAGTCTCAAAGAAAATGATCAAGTAATAAGCTCTAAATCTGAAAATAAGCTAAATTGAGCTTATGTTGACTTTCGTTGACCAGATTTTTCAAAAAGCTCAAAATTTCAAAACCTACTCAGGAACACTTTTGGAATAGAAATGTAAAAGAAAATCAGCTAGTTTATGAAATAGAAAATGAGATATGAGAAATCAGTTTGTGTTTCATTACAGGGAATTGCATTTGCTCTTATGCTTATTCTTTTGCTTATTTCTTACTCAAAACAAGATACTGTTCAATTTCCTTATACACACTAAAAGTTAATATATTGAATGAAAGATTAGAACTGGTTTCAAAGGATTTCATCAAAGATTAAAGAAATGCCAACCAAATGAAAATCAATACTTTCTGAAAATATACTTGATAAAAACTGACCCAAACCTTTTTGATAGCCAATTGCCTTTTTGACCAAATTCTTGACTTAAAAATGACTGAAAGCTTTATACTATGACCAAATGACTTGAAATGAACCAACATTTGCCAATTGCTAACACTTGAACACTACTTGAAATCCAATCCCAAACACTACTTATCTGATATTTTTCAAACTTTTATGAAGGATTTTTAAGCAAATGATTAGACTGAGTGAAGAGTAATATCAACCTAAGTTCAATAGCTTGAATGAAGTGCAAAATATCCAAAAACAAGCAGTTTAAAAGGCTAGAACTCTAAATGACTTATTAAGCTATAGTGACTGATAAATGTGAAAAACAGGACAAGTTTTAAGGCTAATAAGCAAGTATAAGCTACACTTAAGCTACAAAGTCACTGAAATCAGATCAAAGACAAGCTGAGCACATTTTATCATACAATCAAATAGGATTAAGCTAGGTATTAAGCATGCAATCAACAGTTTAAGGGAACTAGAACTAAGAATGTAAAACCTTTTAGCTTAGGCCTCCGTTGGGGAGTAGAGAAGCGCTGAGCTTTTTAAGCTAGTGCTAACCACCACCTTAGCACTAGAACACACTAAACATCTACAATTCAGCAACTACAATCACCAAAATCACCATTGTTGAACTGAAATTCTGCAAAATCTACTAGGAATGCAACTGAATGAACTGAACAAGTACAATAGCTTCAAGAACTTCACAAATTGCTAATCATGATCAAGTGAGATCATAACCAACTAATCAGCATCACAAGAGTAACAGAGTGCTGGTATGAACAGTAGAAAAGTAATGAAGAATTTGGAGGGAAAATGGAAATTTATTTGATTGAATTGGAAAGGTAGTTACAAAGCTGGTAATTTGTTACAACTAATAACAGACTCAAGAGTTTGTCAAACTCTTGAGTTGTTAAGCTAAAACTAAGCTGAGATGAGAGAAAAACTAAAAGTGTGTGTGATTTCACACTTTTCTACAACAAAAGAAATGAGAGCTAATCTAGGGTATTTATAGACTAGAAATGTAAAGTGGTTGGGATTGGTGACGTGTTAGAACCAATCAAAAGCTTCCACGTGGATAATTCTGCTCAATTGAATTTGTAGGTGAAGAACACTTTTGGGTATTTTTTATTGAGATGTTGTTATGTTAATTGATTGTGTCCGTTGTATTAGTCTCTCGAAAACGATTACTTTTCATGTTTATATCATCTTCTGAAATTGCCTCTAGCTCAAACTCGATCCTGGTAATTTTCGTTGAAGAAGATGACACGTGGCACAATGTTATTGGATAAGGGAGAAGCACATAGATCATTATCCAAAGTGAATAAATCTGATTATTGCATGTTGCGTTTCTATTGGTGGAGAAAATGTAAGTGCGCAGCACTGTTGGGATACGGCCAATTAATGCCAAATGAAGTTAGTGGCCAGGTGTCACTTTTGTTGGCAATCCATGTTTTAAGTTTCCTTGCTTCCCATTGGTTGAGAATGTTAGACACGGATCAATCTTAACTTTAATTTCCAAAATTTGCAGAAATAGTCCCTTAACTTGGCAGATTGAACTTTTGAGCTATATTCTTCATTTCTTTGACAATTTCAGTCCTTCAACTTGCATTTTTAAACATTTAAGCCCTTTGACTTGGTTGACTTGAGAGTTGACCATATTTGACTTTGATCTTGACTTTGACAAATTTACACCTTTGGTCCTTCATCTTTGGCAGATTGTCAAGATAGGTCCTTGTACTTCAAAGTCTTGTCACTTTTGATCCTTCTTTGTCTTTTTCATCAAATTAAGCTTGATTTTCCTTTGTTTGCTTGAAATTGCATCATTCTTACCTATTTGAGCACAAACACAAAACATGCCACATAATTCCGCTTTATAGCACAAAGTTTAAGTATTTTTCTTGTGTTTTAGGGTGATTTGTTGACAAATTGATATGAGTTTTTGCTCATATCAAATCCCCTACACTTGAACATTGTCATGTCCTCATGCAATGCTATATTTTAAAGCACAAATTTACATTCTCCTCATAATTAATCCACCTTGGCCATTATGGAATGCATCTACACTACTCTGCACTATATGATGCATGATTTTTTATTTTTAACAATGCAATGAACAAAATACAATTCTATCTATATTTTTTGGTTTTTCTTGAAATGGTTTTGATGGAAACAACTCATAAAGAAATCATTGACATAGATTAGGGCCTTGGTACCATGGACACTTATCACCCTCAAGTTTCACTTTCCCCATACCAAGCTTAAAAATGGGATCATTGCATTCACAAGTAAAAAGTGCATCAACTTATTCATGATAATTAAATGTGGAACCGGTTATTATTTGAGCAAATTGCTTGTGGGCAAATTTGTCATTATTTCAAGTGTGAAATATAAGAAATGCAAAATCCAAAAATAAGGAAGCACGGTTTTAATCCTAAATAATCCTCTCATCCATTACTTGAAAAACCGCTCACAATTAATATAAGTCCGTTTCAAGAGTAATAAGTCATTCGCCTTATGTGTAAAATCCTCATGTCATGCTTTCATAAGTAGCTACACACTCGCTAAGGAAAGAAAAATAAAACTCACGCAATAATTTACATCCGCCATCTTTTTGAGACTTTGGATCTTCAACCCCGCAACCCGTCAAGGTAATATTGTAACTCAATAGTCACTATAATTAACACCACACTGCCCGTCTTGGGAGTCTTGTATAATATTTTTTTTACTTTTCTTTTTCTTTTTTCTTTTTTTTTCTAGCCACTCATTTTTTTTCATAAGTCGCTCTTATTTTTCTTTATTCCTCACTAAGAAAGTTTAAAATAATAAAAGGAAAAACACCCGCTAAATATTGAGCATGACATAAGTCTAGTACACATAAAATGTTCTAACTTAGAATCTTAAGACGTACTTATACCAACCGTGAATGATTAGACAAAAATGCATAAGATATTACAAATCGATTAAAATCGTTCTTGATTATTTATTAACATATATACATGCGAAGAAATTAGAGGCAAAGAAGAGAAGGGTTTGGCCACAATTAATTATCATGAAGTTTATCTAGCCTTTTTATACTTGCTTCAACTCTATCATTTCCCATTCTCCACAAATTTAAAATCTCAAATAATGAGATTGGTGGATGCTTAGCCTAATAGACCAATGAAGGACTACATGGTTAAGGATACTAGCTAGAGTAAGCTAAGATAAGCAAACTCGGGTTGAGTCAAAATATCCATGGCGGGCCTAATATGTCAAAGAAGTCTAAATTTGTTAAACCATGTTTTCATTATATTGTTTTCCTTTTTCCAATTTTTTGATGAAAAATAAAAGAAGAAATATATACAATGCACATGTGTTATGCAAATGAAAAATTATTGATGCAAAAATTATGAATGCACATTTTTGGTGGCCAAAGTAGATCAAAAATTTGAAAAATGTTTGAAAAATTAATTTTCCAAGTTATCATGAAAGACAATGACAAGTTCTAGGTAAGGTCACTTCGATAGAAGACCCTCCTACACTTAAGCTAAACATTGTCTTCAATGTTTAAGAGCATGGAAGTATAAAAACTTCCCCTACACTTATGCAATGAATAGACTTTGCTTAACCCATGTTAAGGAAAGGACAACTATTAGTGAATTCAAGTTTAAGCACAAGGTGTCAATGAAAGATCACAATAGTAACAAAGTGAACCGGATACAAGGGCCTCCTCCATAAGCTCCAAAGCATGAAATGAGTGAGCAACCCTACAAACAACATGAAGACAAAAGAAGGTCTCCCCTACACTTATCTCCAAGTCTATACCCTTATTGCTAACCTACAACACTCTAAACCTAGTTATACGATGCTTAAGTTAATGAGTCTCTAGCTCGACTCGTCCCTCAATGAATTAATTCATAGGGAAAATGGGGATCTCTTGGACCATTTCAATGGAAATGTCCTCCCCAAAATAATGTTTCACACGGTGACCATTCACTTTAAAATTTGGACCATCGGGTTGTGACAACTCAATAGTTTCATATGGAAACACTTGAACAATAGTGAATGGACCGGACCATCTCGACTTAAGCTTGCCCCCAAAAAGTTTCAACCTTGAGTTAAAGAGGAGAACCGGCTCTCCAACTTTAAACTCACGGTTCTTGATCTTAGCATCATGCAATTTCTTAGTCTTTTCCTTGTAAAGCAAACAATTTTCATAGGCATTGGCTCTCAATTCATCCATCTCATTAAGTTGATCTTTCCTATGTGAACAGGCTTGGTTTAAATCAAAGTTAGCGCACATGAGAGCCCAAGATGCCTTGTGTTCTAACTCGAATGGGAGGTGGCACGCTTTACCATAGACAAGCCTATAAGGAGTACAACCAATTGGTGTCTTAAAAGCCGTCCTAAAAGCCCACAAAGCATCATCAAGCTTATCCGACCAAGAAGCTCGATGCTCTCCCACCGTTCTCTCTAAAATTCTCTTTAAACCACGATTTGTGACCTCGGTTTGACCTTTGGTTTGAGGGTGATACGCGGTAGAAAGTCTATGATGAACTCCATATTTATTCATAACTCTCGTGAATTGATCATTACAAAAGTGCGTACCACGATCACTTATGATGGCCCGAGGTACACCAAATCTAGCAAACAATTGCTTTAATAACTTCACAACAACTCTAGCATCATTGGTAGGTAAGGCTTTAGCCTCCACCCATTTAGACACATAATCCACCGCCACAAGTATATACTTGTTTCCCTTAGAGGATGGAAAAGGTCCCATGAAATCGATGCCCCATACATCAAAAATCTCACACTCTTGAATAAAATTTTGTGGCATCTCATCACGTTGCGTAATTTTTCCTTGTCTTTGACACACATCATAAAATTTCACCATCTCATGGGCATCTTTATAAATGGAAGGCCAATAGTAACCCGAATCAAAGACTTTCTTGGCGGTATAGTTAGGCCCAAAATGTCCACCCGTAGGTCCTTTATGACATGCTTCTAAGATCTTAAATGCCTCGGGCCCATCTACACACCGTCTAATGATTTGGTCCGCACATTGCCTAAAAAGATAAGGATCATCCCAAAAGTAGTACTTAACTTCCTTAAGAAATTTCTTCTTTTGTTGGTAAGTAAGACCCTCAATAAGCACATTCCCCACAAGATAGTTTGCTATATCCGCAAACCAAGGAGTGGCATCCTCTTGGGAAGAGATAGACATGAGCTCCTCTAATGGAAAGGATTCATTGATTTCTTGATTTGGAAAATCTCCTTGAAAAGGATGCTCAAGTCTACTCAAGTGATCCGCCGCTAAATTCTCGGCCCCTTTCTTATCACGAATTTCTATCTTAAACTCTTGAAGCAACAAAACCCATCTCAAAAACCTAGGCTTAGCATCTTGTTTTGTCATGAGATACTTGAGAGCGGAATGATCCGTATACACTATGGTTTTGGATAGCACAAGGTATGGTCTAAATTTCTCAAAAGCATAGACTATAACAAGCAACTCTTTTCCCGTGGTAGTGTAATGAAGTTGTGCACCGGTCATGGTTTTACTCGCATAGTGTATAGGTTGAAAATGCTTATTCACTTTTTGTCCTAAGACGGCCCCCACCGTATAATCACTAGCGTCACACATAAGCTCAAAAGGTAATTCCCAATTTGGAGAAACCAAAACGGGAGCCTTTGTCAATTTCTCCTTAAGAGTCTCAAAAGAGTCCAAACAATCTTGGTTAAAAATGAAAGGAGCCTCTTTTTCCAAAAGGTGAGTCATCGGTCTAGCTATCTTAGAAAAATCTTGTATAAAGCGCCTATAAAATCCTGCATGACCTAAGAAACTCTTCACACCTTTAACTGAAGTGGGTGGGAGAAGCTTAACAATCACATCAATTATAGCTCGATCCACCTCTAGTCCCTTGTTGGATATTTTGTGTCCTAAAACAATTCCCTCTTTCACCATAAAGTGACATTTCTCCCAATTAAGCACTAAACGTGTTTCCTCACAACGCTTAAGGATTCTCTCTAGATTGGTGAGACATGAGGTAAATGAATTTCCAAAGACGGAAAAATCATCCATGAAAACCTCCATAGTTTGCTCTATCATGTCATGGAAAATCGCCATCATGCACCTTTGAAACATCCCCGATGCATTACATAAGCCAAAAGGCATCCTCTTGTAAGTAAATGTACCATAGGGACAAGTGAATGTGGTCTTTTCTTGATCCTTAGGGTCAATGGGTATTTTGAAATAACCCAAAAAGCCATCAAGAAAGCAATAGTACTCATTTCTCGCTAAGCGTTCAAGCATTTGATCCATAAAAGGTAATGGGAAATGGTCTTTCCTATTAGCCTCATTGAGCTCCCTATAGTCAATACAAACTCTCCAACCGGTAACAAGTCTTGTAGGAATAAGCTCATTGTTCTCATTAGGCACTACGGTTATTCCACCCTTCTTTGGAACACAATGTACCGAGCTAACCCATGGATAGTCAGAAATGGGGTAAATCATACCCGCATCAAGGAGTTTAATCACTTCCTTCTTAATGACCTCATGGATTTTTGGGTTAACTCTTCGTTGACTTTGAATGGCGGGTTTGTAATCATCCTCCATAAGGATTTTGTGTATACAAAAATGTGGATCAATTCCCCTTATGTCGGATATTTTCCATGCTAAGGCTTTCTTGTGTTTCTTAAGGACTTCAATGAGTTGCTCATTCTCATCCTCTTTCAACTCTTTAGCAATGATCAAGGGTAATTGTTCTTTGCCCTCTAAGAAAGCATACTCTAAGTGGGATGGAAGGTCCTTAAGTTCAAGTGGAGGTGGACTCTCTATGGAAGGTTTTACTATGGAAGGATTCTCATTCGGAACTTCTTGTGGAGTAGGAGAAGGAATAGGGTACTCATTGAGCAACTTTTGGATAGTAAGAATATCTTCTTCCCAATTAATGGGAGAATCATCATCACCAAGAAAGTTTGACTCAAATTCCTCCAAGAGGAAATCACTCTCTCCAAAAGGTGTTAAAGAGGGAGCAATTGAGGCCACGGTTTCAACACGGGGCATTTCATCACTAGTACTCTTGCAAGCATCATGAAAGTGTTCATCACACACCTCATCTAACACATCAACTATGTTAATAGTCTCACACAGTCTAGACTCCTTAACCTCTTTCCTATCACAAACTTTCCCTAACTTAAACACCACTTTCTCATCCTCTACTCTCATAATTAGTTCTCCCTCCGCCACATCTATCAAAGTACGACCCGTTCTCAAAAACGGTCTACCAACAATCAAAGGAACTCTAGGATCCATGTCATAATCAACCACTACAAAGTCGGCCGGAAATGTAAACTTATCCACACCTACAAACACATCCTCCGCTATACCTACGGGGTAAGCTATGGTTCGGTTGGCTAACTCAAGGGTCATCCTAGTGGGAGTGAGCTCGGGAAGAGAGAGTTTTTTCCAAACCGATAAAGGCATGAGGTTAATGCTTGTCCCTAGGTCCGCCAAAGCCATGCAATTTTCTACACCGGGAAAATTACAAGGTATCAAAAAGCGCCCCGGATCTCCAAGTTTTGTTGGTAAGGTTTTAAGTAGCACGGCGGAACAATTTTCATTAAGGGATGTATTGGGCAAATCAACCAATTTTTCCTTGTTTGAGAGTAAATCCGTGAACATCTTAGCAAACTTTGGCATATAAGCAAGAGCTTCTGCAAAGGATATATTGATGTTGAGTTTCTTGAACATCCTTAAGAAATTTGAGACTTGGATGTCATCCTTGTTCTTTAACTTGTCCTTTTTCAACCTTGAAGGATATGGAAGAGTTGGTTTTGGTGTAGGTGGAGTAGGTGTTGTAGTGGAAGATTTGTCTTTGTTAGCTTCTTCATTGGGAGGTGTGGAAGGTAGAGGAGAAGTAGGAATAGGTTGAGAAGGTGTGTTTGATTGAATGGGAGCATTTTGAGGTGGTGAAGTAGAGGTAGAAGGCTTTTCACATGTAGGAACAAAAGTGGGTGGAACAATAGGAGGCTTAGGAAGTGAAGGATCCTTTGTTGTCTTTCCACTTCTAGTTGTAATAGCATTGACATTTGCTCTTGGATTTTTTTGTGTGTTAGATGGTAAAGCCCCTTGTGGTCTTTGATTATAAAGCATCATAAACTTCTTATTTGTGTCTTCATGCATTTCTCTCATTCTTTTCTCATTAGCTTGGAACCTCCTTTCATGCTCTTGATTCATTTTGTGAAGAAGCTCAATTGTGTTATAATCTTGAGGCACATTTCCTTGAAAACCTTGGGGTTGGAAAGGTGGAGGTTGATTGTAAAACCCTTGATTGTTACCTTGAAAGGTATTTCCTTGATTGTTAAAGGTATTTGGTGGTTTATAGTTATTCCCTTGGTAAGGTGGTCTTTGACCTTGATTCCTTTGTAACACTTGAGGAGGATTTTTTTGAAGTTGGGTGGGTGGTTGGGGTGGGAATCCCGGTGGAGTAAGGTAATTTTGGGACTTGTAAGAAAGGTTATTTGGATTGATATTTGGCTTGAAGTGTTCACGATGTTCCTCTTGGTAAGCATAACATTCCCCTTGATAACCTTGCACCTTATCACAATGTTCATAGGAATGGGGACCTCCACAAGTCACACAAGAAAGAGTAATGGCATGCACATCATTTGTGGAATGAGTTCCCATAGAAATCTTCATCAAGTCATTCATCATTGTTTCTTGCATCTTTTGAGAATTTTGCATGAATGTTTGACTTTCCTTTTGAGCTTGAGTAAATGCTTGCATGCATGAAATGAATTGAGTCTCCAATGGGTTAGAGCTTCCTTCTTGAATGACATGGACTCTTTCATCAAATTGTGTGATTGTTTGAACCATTGCTTTGGTCTCAATGATGTCCCAAGCTTCTTGAATGGATTTAAGAAGAATATTCCCTCCCGCGGAAGCATTGGGTGAGTCTTGGTGATGAGGTTTAAGGCCATTGTAGAAAGTATTGATTTGGTGAACTTCATCCAATCCATGGTTAGGGCATCTCCTCAATAACTCTCTAAACTCCTCCCAAGCATCACTAAAGGTTTGACTAGGTTTTTGTTGAAAGCCTATAATTAAGTTCCTCAAAGCCGTGGTCTTAGATGGGGGAAAGAACTTGTTCAAAAACTTAGTGGTGAAACCATTCCATGTGGTGATACTATCGGGTGGTTGTGTGTCTAACCAATGCTTAGCGGGTCCCTCTAGTGAAAATTGCACCAAAATCAACTTAATGGCATCATGGGGAACTCCATTGTACTTAATGGTATTGCAAAGAGCAAGGAATCTCTTAAGGTGATCATGAGGATTATCATTCTTGTTACCATAGAAAGGTGTGTTTGAAACCAAGTTAATCATAGCCGTTTTTAGCTCAAATGAATTTGCGGGAATATCAAGAATCTTGATAGCATCGGCATATCCGTGAACATTGGATTGCAAACGTTCCATCAAAGAACGAGTATCTCTAGCCATGGCTTCTTGTTGTGGATGAATCAAAGCACGATTCTCGTGATCGGCTTGATGGACGGTGGTGTTCCTACTCTTTCTCTTTTTATTCCTTTTCGGAGGAAGGGCTTGTACACCAATCGGTATTTTGCACGCCTGCGAGTGAGCATGCAACTCAATACGAGGAATGAGAGAGAAGCTCTCGTGTGACTTTGAAGAGAAAAGGATTATCCTCTTCGAGTTTCAATATGAAATATCCACAAGAAAATAATAATATACGTATGTACTACTTGGGTGCAAGACCCCCAATGAAGCCTTCCTTCTTAGAATACTCACAAGTGAACGGGGGTTAGGTGGCGCGAAGCACTTAAGTACCTATTCACCCTTAGATGGAATTTTATAGCACATCGCCTTTCTATTCACTTAATTGTTTGTATTCTTCGAATTGTTGCTTATTGGAAGTATTTATCTATTCTTGCTTTATTTTGTTTGATCGATACACGTGTCAAGGACCGGAACGCCCCTCAACACGGTGTATTGCCTTGGCAATACATATGGAGAATATGTGAATTGGTTGTTCTTATACGTATACGTATTTACTTATAATAATATATGGAAAATATTTTTGTATTTATGAGTTTTTAAGAGAAAATACTATATGTACATAAAAACCGAGAGAATCCAATAATATATATTTTTGGGTGCAATCTCTTAGGAAAAAGATTTCTTTTTGGATTTTTTTAATTTGTTTGGTCAATTCTTTAGGAAAAGAATTGTTTTGTTAACTTTTTAGTTTTTATATATTTTTATATTTTTGATTTTTGATTTGTTTTTTATTTATGATAAGTAAAAATAACGTTCACTAGGTGAACGGATCCCAAAAGCCAATGAAAACCGTCAACCGATAGTCTCTCGTAAAGTCAAAGAACCGGCAGCGGCGCCATTTGAAATGGGTATAGTTGAAGTTCGTTTTTCTCAGTTCTTAACAAATTGAAAGTCCTAACAAGATCGAGTCTTTAATTGTTTTTGGTTGGTAAAGTATTTGGATATTCTATTGCTAATTCAAACAAAGCCTTGCCAAAATGAAAAATACAATCTACTTATATGTAAAACAACGTGCACAAACCAAGTTTTTATTCAAGTAAAATGCTAAAATGTAAATTCTACAAACTATAAGGACTAAAAATGTAAATTCAATGTAAATAAAAATGATAAAAATGTAAAGTCAAAGAGTCTAGGGACTAATTATGTAAAATCAGTACACTATATGGACTGAAAATGAAATTTTATCAAACAAGTAACCAAATTCTTAACTAATTGAAAACTGCCTAACCACTTTTGAACAAACTTGAAAAATGGAAGGACTGAACTATTGCAAAACCTAAAAAGTTGGAAGATTAGCTAAGTTTACAAACTGTTTAATACTAGAAGGACCAAAGTGCAATTTTTAAATCTATTTAACCAAAAACGGGTTCAAGTACAAATAAGCTCGTTTGAGCTTGTTTCTTAACCAAATAAGCTCAAACCAATTTCAAACGTTTTGAAATCAAAAATAAGCTAGTCCTATCCAAGGAATTTAGCTTAAAATGACTAGAACTCTTATAAGCAAATCCTAATAAGCTCAAAATAAGCTACCAATTAAGCTAGACTTGCATAACTTGATTTTAATGATGAAAATTGTTAAACAGCTCAAAAGAAAGACGGGAAATCAAGTCTCAAAGAAAATGATCAAGTAATAAGCTCTAAATCTAAAAATAAGCTAAATTGAGCTTATGTTGACTTTCGTTGACCAGATTTTTCAAAAAGCTCAAAATCTCAAAACCTACTCAGGAATACTTTAGGAATAGAAATGTAAAAGAAAATCAGCTAGTTTATAAAATTGAAAATGAGATATGAGAAATCAGTTTGTGTTTCATTACAGGGAATTGCATTTGCTCTTATGCTTATTCTTTTGCTTATTTCTTACTCAAAACAAGATACTGTACAACTTCCTTATACACACTAAAAGTTCATATATTGAATGAAAGATTATAACTAGTTTTAAAGGATTTCATCAAAGATTAAAGAAATGCCAACCAAATGAAAATCAATACTTTCTGAAAATATACTTGATAAAAACTGACCCAAACCTTTTTTATAGCCAATAGCCTTTTTGACCAAATTCTTGACTTAAAAATGACTGAAAGCTTTATACTATGACCAAAGGACTTGAAATGAACCAATATTTGCCAATTGCTAACACTTGAACACTACTTGAAATCCAATCCCAAACACTACTTATCTGATATTTTTCAAACTTTTATGAAGGATTTTTAAGCAAATGATTAGACTGAGTGAAGAGTAATATAAACCTAAGTTCAATAGCTTGAATGAAGTGCAAAATATCCAAAAACAAGCAGTTTAAAAGGCTAGAACTCTAAATGACTTATTAAGCTATAGTGACTGATAAATGTGAAAAACAGGACAAGTTTTAAGGCTAATAAGCAAGTATAAGCTACACTTAAGCTACAAAATCACTGAAATCATATCAAAGACAAACTGAACACATTTTATCATACAATCAAATAGGATTAAGTTAGGTATTAAGCATGCAATCAACAGTTTAGGGGAACTAGAACTAAGAATGTAAAACCTTTTAGCTTAGGCCTCCATTGGGGAGTAGAGAATCGCTGAGCTTTCTAAGCTAGTGCTAACCACCACCTTAGCACTAGAACACACCAAACATCTACAATTCAGCAACTACAATCACCAAAATCACCATTGTTGAACTGGAATTCTGCAAAAATCTACTAGGACTGCAACTGAATGAACTGAACAAGTACAACAGCTTCAAGAACTTCACAAATAGCTAATCATGATCAAGTGAGATCATAACCAACTAATCAGCATCACAAGAGTAACAGAGTGCAGGTATGAACAGTAGAAAAGTAATGAAGAATTTGGAGGGAAAATGGAAATTTATTTGATTGAATTGGAAAGGTAGTTACAAAGCTGGTAATTTGTTACAACTAATAACAGACTCAAGATTTTGTTAGACTCTTGAGTTGTTAAGCTAAAACTAAGCTGAGATGAGAGAAAAACTAAAAGTGTGTGTGATTTCACACTTTTCTACAACACAAGAAATGAGAGCTAATCTAGGGTATTTATAGACTAGAAATGTAAAGTGGTTGGGGTTGGTGACGTGTTAGAACCAATCAAAAGCTTCCACGTGGACAATTCAGCTCAATTGAATTTGCAGGTGAAGAACACTTTTGGGGATTTTTGATTGAGATGTTGTTATGTTAATTGATTGTGTCCATTGTATTCGTCTCTCGAAAACGATCACTTTTCATGTTTATATCATCTTCTGAAATTGCCTCTAGCTCAAACTCGATCCTGGTAATTTTCGTTGAAGAAGATGACACGTGGCACAATGTTATTGGCTAAGGGAGAAGCACACAGATCATTATCCAAAGTGTATAAATCTGATTATTGCATGTTGCGTTTCTATTGGTGGAGAAAATGTAAGTGCGCAGCACTGTTGGGATATGGCCAATTAATGCCAAATGAAGTTAGTGGCCAGGTGTCACTTTTGTTGGCAATCCATGTTTTAAGTTTCCTTGCTTCCCATTGGTTGAGAATGTTAGACACGGATCAAGCTTAACTTTACTTTCCAAAATTTGCAGAAATAGTCCCTTAACTTGGCAGATTGAACTTTTGAGCTATATTCTTCATTTCTTTGACAATTTCAGTCCTTCAACTTGCATTTTTAAACATTTAAGCCCTTTGACTTGGTTGACTTGAGAGTTGACTAGATTTGACTTTGATCTTGACTTTGACAAATTTACACCTTTGGTCCTTCATCTTTGGCAGATTGTCAAGATAGGTCCTTGTACTTCAAAGTCTTGTCACTTTTGATCCTTCTTTGTCTTTTTCATCAAATTAAGCTTGATTTTCCTTTGTTTGCTTGAAATTGCATCCTTCTTACCTATTTGAGCACAAACACAAAACATACCACATAATTCCGCTTTATAGCACAAATAAGTATTTTTCTTGTCTTTTAGGGTGATTTGTTGACAAATTGATATGAGTTTTTGCTCATATCAGTTGAATTTCCATAATTCAAAGTTGGTTGCATCAAGCATGGGAATCTTGATGTTTGGCAAAGGTGAGGAAGAAGAGGTTATTTCTGGATTTGACATGATGTTGTTTAGGGTTTTGAGAAAATTAAGGTTTTGGTGATTTTAGGGTTCTTATGTTCTTTAAGATAAAAAGTTCCTCAACAAGCTCTGATACCACTTGTTGATCCCAAACTTAGATCGATTTAGCTTTATGTATACGAGATTAGATCAAGTAATACACTTAGAGAAACCTTTGTATATGTATATGACAATCTAAGTGTTATGCGGAATTAACACTTAAACAAGAACACACGAGATGTAAACAAACTTTCACTTTGATTAATGATATCAAACTTGCTTACAATGAAAGTGTTAATGTATGAAAAAAACTTATATGAACAATAACCTAAAGGTCTTCTTTTATAGACATAAGAAGCCTTGTACAATAATCTACGTATCAACTATTCTAGGTAAAAATATAGAAAATACATTGTTGTTCCTATCTTTACTAGAAGTAATCTAGAACATAATAAACATGTAGATCATATCCTTCCATCAGTGCTTGTCTTCAATGTATCAACGCTTGACTTTGTCTTGTCAACGCTTGATCTGTCAGTGTTTGTTTTACTCCTGTCAACGCTTGTTTTACTCTTGTCAACGCTCAAGTAGACTGGCTATATTTTATTCCCAACACTCTCCACCCAGTAACTGGTCGGGTTGTGAGTTTTTCCCCACTCTCGGTTTCCACAACGGTGATTCCGACCTTTTTAGGCACCGTTTGAGTAGGACTTACCCATTTACTATCCGAGATGGGATAGATGATACCAGCATCTAACCATTTAAGAACTTCCGTCTTGACTACCTCTTTAATATTAGGATTCAGACGCCTTTGCGCATCTCTTGCAGGCTTAATATCTGGATCCGTAACAGTTCGATGCATACATAATGAAGGGCTGATCCATTTTAAATCTGCAATCGTCCATCCTACTGCTGCTTTGTACTTGGAAAGCACTTTTAGAAGTGCTTCCTCTTGTGATTCAGAAAGATCAGAAGCAACAATAACGGGTAATGTATTGTTAGGACCTAGAAAAGCATATTTTAGATTGGATGGCAAAGGTTTTAGCTCAAGAGTTGGATGCACCTCTAAAGAGGGCTTAGTGTCCGTGTCAAAAGTAGAAGGCATGGGATCCACTTTATAAGACCAAGGTGGTTTTTGATGATCCAAAGAACTGACCAAACACTCTTGAATCTATTGAACTTCAGCAACATCAAGAATCTCCTCATTATCAACAGTTAGATATAATTCCAAAGGATCATCCTTAAGCATACGGGATGCATGCTTTTGAACTTCCTCATCAATCACATCTACTTGGTAACATTCATTCATCTTAGGAGAATTCATAGAATTAAACACATTCAATCGTATCTTTTTATTACCAAATGCAATATCCATGGCACCAGTTCGACAATTAATCCTAGCATCTATCGTGGCTAAGAATGGGCGCCCAAGGATAATAGTTGGTTGAACATCTTTGTATTGTGACTCGGTGTCCATAACAAAGAAGTCAACTGGGTAATAGAAGTCATCAACTTTCACAATAACATCCTCTAAGATACCTCTAGGAATTTTGGTAGATCGATCGGCTAAGGAAATAACGGTGTCTGTCTTACGAAGAGTTCCTAAGTCATACTTATCAACCAAACTAGCAGGAAGGATGTTGATACTAGCACCAAGATCAAGGAGCGCCTTCTTAATGGCAATATTTCTGACCACAACTTAAATCAACGGTGCTACAAGATCTTTGAATTTAGGAGGAAGGGAGCTAGATAATACTGTACTAACATGCTCAGTTAGGTCAATCTTTTTAGGCAACGACGCCTTCAACTTCCTCTTCTGAGTACACAAGTCCTTTAAAAACTTGGCATAAGCAGGAATTTACTTGATAGCATCAATAAGGGGGAGATTGATTTTAACTTGCTTGAAAGTCTCCCACATATCCTCAGCATGAGGACCCTTTTTACCTAACCTTGCAGATGTCGATTTCTCCAAAGCCGTAGGGTAAGGTGTGCTGGACACACCACCCTCCTCAATTTCGGGAGTTTTCGTAGCTTTAGGATTCGGTGTTGTTGGTTTAGGAAAATCATTTAACAAATCATTTACCAACTCAGAACTTGACTTAACATTATCAGAATTTTTACCTTCAACAATAATCTCGTCATCAGTAACGAAATCATCGACATCAGGAGAATTTGGAATTCCCTTGTCATTGTTGTAGATTTTACCGTTTCGAAGAGATGTCACCATATTCACGTGCTCATTTCCATTTTTCTTGTGTGCGGGATTCATGGTAGGGTAGCTCGGTAGCCTTCCCTCGTCTCTTTTGCTTAATTGATCCGCTAATTGACCAACTTGTCTCTCAAGAGCTGCAATAGATTTAGTAGTGGTCTCGTGTCTTTGATTAGTGACCTTGAATTTTCTATTAATCTCTTGATTGTTGGTAGATAATGAATCCATAAGCCTATCAAACTTTCGGTCAAGGTTCAAGAGACGGTTGTCATCTTGGCCTTGTTCTTGATTTGGATATTGTTGTTGTGGCCTATGATTATAAGAATTT
The DNA here is from genome assembly GCA_025667525.1 of Glebionis coronaria. NCBI lineage: Eukaryota > Viridiplantae > Streptophyta > Magnoliopsida > Asterales > Asteraceae > Glebionis > Glebionis coronaria. The sequence continues at coordinate 328,841,339 of CM046879.1, forward strand.
TGTTGGAAGTTAGATGAATCGCCACCCTCATACCTTGGTTTGTAACCAAAGTGTTGTTGTTGGGCATTATTAGGGCGATTGTCTTCATCTTTCCAACGGAGGTTGGGGGGATTGCGCCATCTAGGATTATAACTTTCGGAGAATGGGTCATTTTGTCGACGACCACCATAGACTCCATTTACCTCCTCATTTGTTGGTGCCCCCCAACTTTGACAATTATCGACAGAGTGACTCGGATCACCACACATTGAACACCCACTATGCGACACATTAAATACATTTGGCACACCTTTTCCTATATTTTTCAACAAAAGATCAACTTTCTTACATAACTCGCTATTTTCATAATTTGTGCCACGTTGGTTAGACACATAATTGGCGGAAGATGGGTGGTTGTTTCGATCAACTGAAGCTTGGGTCTTGGAACCTTTGCTTAGTTTTTCAAGAAAAACTCCCATTCTTCCTCCATAGGTCGCGAGAAAAACATACCCCCACTAGTGGCCATCACAAATTGTTGGTTGTTATAATCCAACCCATCATAGAAGACTTTGACAAGCTCCCATTTTAGAACATCGTGATGAGGGCATGTTCTTAATAACTCCTTAAGTCTATTAAATGCTTCATGAAACTGCTCGCCTGGGATTTGACGAAAGGATTTAATCTTATTCCTAATGGCAGCAGTTTTACTTATAGAATAAAATTCCTCAAGAAAAGCAGATTGCATTTCAGACCATGAGTTAATACTACCTGTCTCAAGAGATGAGAACCAGTCCTTAGCTTGATCTTTAAGTGAGAAAGGAAAAAGGCGAAGTCTTACCTCATCCTTGGTAATATTATTAACCTGATGTGTGTCAGCAATTGAGAAGAATTCTCATAGATGTGCGTATGGCTCCTCACGACCTCTAAACACTGGCAAAATTGCTATGAGGTTCGGCTGGATCGTGAAGTTACTTGTAACCCCTTTAACCAGGTCCGGATAGACGATAGGCGAAGGATCCTCGAAGATCCCCGACCTGTAATAAGAATCAACACCCCGTGGTGGAGATTCTTCTCCGCTACTATTGCCGCTAGCACTTCCGCCAACATCTTCGTCACCTGGCATTTCAGCGAAAAGTTCTGCTAAACCTGAAAAATCAAGATTAGTAGAAAACTGTCGAAACGTCTTCCTTCTTAACCGTGCACTTTTCTCAACCTCAGGATCGTAAGCTAACGGTTATGTACGTCCCGAACTGTGTGTGCGCATACACTAACCTGCACACTCACAAGAAACAAAACAAACAAACAAAACAAAACAAAACAAGAAAAATAAAATCTTTTTCTATTTTTTTATTTATTAAATAAAAATATTAACAAAAACTTAAACGAAAAGCTCACTCGGTCCCCGGCAGCGCCGCCAAATTTTTGATCGACGTCGAAGTGTCGGTCAAAAAAATAACCTAATTACCTTATACTAGATAGGGTAAGCGGGTATCGATCCACGAGGACTATGTGGTTTTAGTTTAAGTTTTTGGGGTGATCACTGATAAATAAAGATTTTGGTTTTGAAATCTAACAACTAAAATACTTTTAATAATAAAAATGCGGATTAAAAATTAAAATAATTATTAAGCTAATAATTAAGCTAGAAAAATAAAATAAAGATGTAAACGAATAAAAGAAAAATATAATCCCTTCCAGCTCCTAATATTTATGGCTGGTCACACTTATAGATTATCGAAACTTTTAGAACCGATTACGAAGATTATTTTGACTTAATATGAATGAATTAATGTCGGCATTTATTATGTTTGTCAATGACTCGCGATAATAAATCTTATATTAATCCAAACAATAATTATGTTTTAATAATTTATTTAGGTACAATTTATATCGATTATACGACCATCTTTTTCTTTAACTAATCAAAATAAGAATGAACCGTTAACTAATAATAAATTGTCTTGCACAAATAATTAAACATAATATTAAGTCAATAAAAATAATTTATAAATAAATCATAAATAAATGTAATAAAAATATGGTAACCCAAAAGTAATGATCAAATCATAAATAAAGTTACCGGAAGGAATAACAACAAAATTAGCCGGACATCGCGGTGCACCCGACCCGCTTGACCTCAATCATCATAAGAATAAAATAAGAGAATCTTCTCTTTTCTTTTGTCATCTTTTTTGCAGCGCCACTTGTCTTGACAATTCTCCAAGTCTTTTTTTTTCCTTTGTTTATATTCCTTTGCGTCAACTAATACTCCTTCCACCGAATTGTGTGTTATTTTTCTTTTTTCGTTTGCACTGTGCGATCTCCCCTATCTTTCTTTTGTTTTTTTTTCTTTTTGATCGTTTTTTTTTTCTGTTGAAAGATATATCTTTGTCTTCTCTTTTTTTTCTTTTTATAATACCCACCAGTGGGTTATTGGGTATTGGGCCCAAAAATTATTATTATTATTTATTTTTTTTTCTTTTATTCTTTTGGCATATAATAATTTTGGCCCAATAAAAAATAACCCAACATTAATAATTTCTCGACCGAACCCGGACAAATAAAAGATGACCGAAAATATTGCGACGCGCTCAAATCTTTTTCTTCAATATTTTTTCTTCATTTATCGGTGCTCATAATGTCTTTTCTCCAAAAAATTAATTAAACGGCCATTTTATTCCACTTCGTCGTAACCTACATAATCACAAAACACACTCAAAGTACATATATAACGACAAATAAATATACAATTATGTTAAATTAACATGCTATGAGGTGAATGCAAAATACACCGATTATGGTGTCTTGATACACGTAAAATTACTTCTCGTGGTGCACAACTTCTAGGTCAAGATAAGCTTGTGGGATGGTCTTCCAAGAAGCAGGATTGCACATCATTGTCATCAGCTGAAGCGGAGTATGTGTCCCTATCTGCGTGTTGTGCTCAAGTTCTTTGGATGAGAACACAACTCACGGATTATGGCTTCCACTTTGATAAAGTACCTATGTATTGTGACTAAAAGTCTGCCATAGCCATCTCCTGCAACCCGGTACAACATTCCTTCACGAAGCACATTGATGTCAGATATCACTTCATTAAGGAACAAGTTGAAAAGGGTATTGTTGAATTATACTTTGTTGGAACTGATTACCAATTAGCTGACTTGTTTACAAAAGCTCTTTCGAAAGAGAGGTTTGCGTATCTTGTTAGGCAAATTGGTATGAGATGTTTGACGCCAGCAGAACTGGAGATTCTAGCAAAGAAGCCTGCTTGATTCGTCTATCAAACATCTACTTGTAAATATTAATGAAAAAGCAAAATACAAAATTAATTTTTTTTTGATAATCCAAAAATATTCTTCTCGGCATGTCTTTTAGTATCGATAATATGGATGTAGCTAGAAATGTCGCTCAATAACGACACGGGTGTGTACATAAAGCTCGAATGAAAGTTGTAAATATTTTTCAAAACATGTCATTTCTATCTTTTATCAAGGAAATTGTCTCTTTTGGACAATATTTCCAACAACGAGTAGAGCAATCTATCTCGGGTTGAGCTTGTCACAAAACATTCAACGTTTTGAGCTCAACACAATGGCTTGTAATCACTTTCAGATTGCAACCCGGATCTAAATTCACGGGGGAGTGTACATTTTTGTGCCCTTACCCTTAGCAAAAGAAGTTAAATCTTCTTACACTTGAGTGGATTTGTCAAGACATTCAAAGTCTATGAACTCAAGTTTATGCTTTAGAAAAACCTTTTCGACAAAAAGAATTGATTTTTCAAAAAGCGTTGAACACAATTTTTTCAAGATTTTCTCAACGATATTCAAAATCTTTCAAAAATTGTGTGTTCAACAACTCCTATCCTCAAAAGTTTAATGTGGATCAAATCCTCGTAATGACAATTCCATTGGATCAATTTTTGAGGGGGAGATTTCCAAAATTCATGCTAAGTTTGACACATTTTTCTCCCGAAGATTTTTAAGACTATTTTTCAAAATATATTTTATTCAAATTTGGTATCTCTAATATCAAAAGATTTTATATATTAGAGATAGGGGGAGAAAATGTGATTAAAATGTGATCTAAAGACTCAAGCACTCATGGTTTCGATCAAATACCCACAACATCTTTAATTCACGACGTTATTGGTGTCAAAATCTTTAATTCATGACGTTATTGGTGTCAAAAGGGTGGTTAGGTTTAAGTCCTATGATCCAACCAGAACCGGAGGGATCTTCCCTGGGACAACCCAATAGATTATTAGAAGTCCTTAGGAAAGATGGAGTAGAATGTGAACGAAGCTGAATACCGACTAAGTACTGATGATAGCACTGGAACAATCACAACAAGGTGCTATTAATGATGTCTTGGTAAGCATTGAAGGGGTTGAAGAATGAAAAAGAAATGTAAGGATAAAGGGTCTAAAGAAAGAAGCCCTCCATACAACTTAGGCAGAAACCGGGTCAACTCATCATGAAGACAAATTCATCATGGCCCAGTGATGTGAAGCACAACCCTTTCCTAGCTACTCAGGCTTCTCTCAAAAGAAGTTTGTTTTATTGTCACGGAGATCAACACGCCTTCTATTTACTTTCTCACTACAAGATTGTTGATATTGAATAGGTGGCATCTGCTCCAGCCTCTGACCACTAAAAGTGCACAAATCGAGTCTGGAGCCAAGAGATCAATCAAATCTCGTTAGGACACGCGGATGAAGATCAAGAGAGTCCTACGCTATATCCTTGTGATATTGCTAGAACACTCAAAGGGATACTACTTAGTATTCACAATGATGAGTGGAAATTCTTCTAGTGTTAACATCAAACAGCACTGCAGTAGGTCATATGTAAGATTCTTTATGAATTGAACATATGTAAAACTGAAAAGCAACAGTGGTTTGATTCTAAATTGATTCAAACTCGTTTCAGGTTTCTACGCAATATCCTTATGGTCTTGCCAGAACATTCAGAGTGATATTCATTAATATTCACAGTGACGAATGGAAATCCTTCTAGCGTCAACATCAAACAGCGCTACGGTAGGTAACTTGTGAGATTCTTATGAATCAAACTTGTGTCAACTGGAAAGCAACAATGGTAAGATTCTTAATGAATCAAACTTGTTCCAGGAATTTGAATTGACGACTTTAATCAAGCGGATATTTATCCAATTGATTCACTCTTTACGTTCGCAGTCTTGCTTTGAGACGGTCGAGTAAAGAGAACGGCTAGTACAACCGCGAAACCCTGTCAAGGAGATTCTTAATTGAATCTACCTAATCACAGGGACGATATTTAATATCGTATAACGGTCTTCATCGACCGGAGGTAAAACGCTACCGATTTAGGATGAATGTCAAAGCCATTCAGTCCGTGTCTATGTTTTGTCTCGAGAAGGTGGCGTCACGGTGTACTCAACAAAGTCAAAGATTCAAAACCACATGTTCATGCCCAAAGACTTATTCAACAATTAATAGTGTGAGCATGTGGATAAAGACACAAGATCGCAAGATGGCAAAGACAAGTCAAGAATGATTTGAAGATCTCAAGATAAAAGACATAGTCGAAAGACAACGACAAAGGCTCAAAGATCACAGCATGAAGGAACAAAACTACTATTACACGTTCAAGACTCATTTATGACGAAATTCATAAATCTCCATTGGAATCCAAATATCGAAGAGGAATGACCTCACATTGGGGGAGATTGTTAGCCTCAAAATATTGAGTCAAACAAAAATGTTTGGTCATAGGTTTCTATTGTAATATTTATTAGAACGTTGTAATAGTTTGTTAAATAGTCGTGGTTCACGGGCTTAGATTTAAGCTACTTAAAGCCCAAAAGACAAGCCCGGTCCAAACAATATAGCCCATTATGGTTACATGTAAGCCCGGCTATATAAGGCCCTTCCTAGCATGTTAGGAAGGGTGGATGGTCATTAGTACTCTCATTATTCTAATCTAATATTCACCAAGTTAATCATCTCTCTCTCTCCTTTCTATCACTACTTTCTCTCTATAGGAATCTATCTCTTTTCATCTATCTTCTATCTATAATCATCATAATAATATGGGACAACAGTAGGAGATCACGTCTTCCTTAAGGTATCGCGGACACGTGGTGTTAGACGTTTTGGAATCAAAAGGAAGCTCATTCCTCGATTCATCGAACCGTTTGATGTCTTTGAGCGAGTCGGTGAAGTATCTTATCGTTTAGCGTTACCTCCGCAACTTTCTCATGTTCACGATGTTTTCCATGTGTCCTTTCTTAGAGGGTACAAGTATCATCCCCTTCACATGGTTTAGTATCCACTGGAACAGATTCGTGAAGATCTTACCTTCATAAAGGAACCCGAGCGAGTTCTTGACAGACAAGAAAGAGTCATGTAACACCCTCATTTTTACATATAGCAGCGGAAGCTATTTTGGGGTATTACTTCATGATACACAGTACACAATAATAGAAAACGACTCAAAAGAGACGTTTTTAAAAGAGAGTTATCATTCATTTATTCATCAGAGTATTTACAAACAGAGGTCCCGAAGAACATTTTGAAAACATAAAAGTGAATGATAACAAGTTTGGACGTCCTCATGTCCTTTGCCTCTCCGTGCCATAGTCCGTATGATTTTTAGTTACCTGGGATAAATATGCTCAAAGTCAACACAAAGGTTGAGTGAAATTCATAGGTTTGAGTTATAATAGTTTGAATACAAGTTTAATCATCAATGGGATATGTTGTTACACCCGTTAAAATCATAATTATTGCATCTGAGCTCATGACACCCCACGTTAACATTTCCAAGTCCAGTGATGGTACTGCAGACTAATCAATGACTAGAAGTAAGGCGTAACTTGCCAAGGTTACCCTCTTTGTTCTCAAATATAGTGCTATTGGTGCCAAAAGTACAGGCAAACCAACGGGAGTCGTCACACTCCAAATAGATCTATTCACATTATTCGCGTTCACGTTACGGTGATTATGGTTCATGAAATGTATGTTATAGTGGCAGATCAAGATACTCGTGCAATAATTTATCAAGATAGCATACCAAAATACTTGTATTCATGTTTAGAGCATATATCCCCCTCACGGGTTTGTAAAGCATTTAAAAGTGAGGCTATGAACACACCTTAGGTTAGGGATATCTGCTTGATATCAAGAGGGACTCAGGTAGACGGCTTTTACCATGCAACCTGAGGTATCATATGTCAAGTATTTAGTTAAGTTGTGTTATGTTTCAAAACTTTGTTTAATATAGTTTAAAAGGTTTATTTCTTTGATTCATTAGTTTATGAATATCGTTGTATCACTATTCGTGTCATCATATGTCAGAAGCCATTCTATAAATGTTTGAGGAGCGAGGGCACTTTCACTCGTAAGCCCAACCACTCAGTCAGAACGTAATATCGAGATGGAACATCTTAATATGAAATTCCCTAGTAGTAGGATACGTCTGTGTGTTAAGGAAAATAGGTTTTGAGGTTTCTTTAAAAGTTATTCGATAATAAGTTATGTTTATATTTATAATGTATTTAGAGTTTATATATGTTTTAATCAATGTATAAAAAGGATTATTTGTATTTAGTTTATAAAATATCAAACCTTATAGGATTATTGTATATTTTTCAAAATATCTCATTTATACCTTTAAGTTTAAAAAAATGGCAAAATATACCCTTGTAGTTATAACTTATACAAGTTTTGTCTTTTATGGATACATATATGTAATATAAACCTTGTACTTTCAAACATGGCAAATTAGAAACTTAAATTTAAGTTTATGATCATGGAAAAATAGGTCCTTATAGTTTATAGTTTCAAAAATTACACATTTAGTCCTTTATCTTGAAAATAGTTTCATAACATGTTTTAACACTAAAATAGACTTGTTTTATGAATCAAAAGCTAAACTAAAGTTTCATTTGTGTTCTTATATGTCTTATAAGACTTATGAACATCTTATAACAAAAACATAATAAGTTTAAAACTTTGAAATCAAATTGATCATAAATAGTAAAAATTTAGGGTTTTCTAGGTTCAATCATAGTTTCATGAATGTTTTAAGGTATCATAAGGCATGTAATCATTATAACAACATCTCTAGGTGTTCTATAACTATCTAAGATCAAACATGGGTGTTTAGAACTTACTTGAATACAAATAGAGCAAGAACAAGATGAAAAGGGGAGTATGTGCTAGTTTTGAGGCCTTGATGATCACTACAACTTGTTAATGGCTTCTAGGTCTTGTACTCTTGGTTTCTTTTCTTGTAAACCTTATTAGAGCATCATATCATCCTTAGGCTACTGTTAGTGCTTGGATTGAGAGAGTTTTTAGTGCTTTATAGAAGTTGAGAATGGAATGAAGAGTTATGTGTTAGTTATGGCTATCTATATGCAAAGAAAGGCTTCATGGATAAGTTTTGCAAGGATAGGTGTCAAGTGCTGGAGTACATGACAAGGATAAGCTAGGAGGACGATAAGGCTAAGCTAGTTGATGAGTATTACAAGCTAGGGATGTAGCTTTGCAAGGTGTAAGCACATGGTGAAGTTTAGGAAGCATGTGGTGGCAAGGTGCTTGTAAGCTACCTTCTTGATTGCTTAGGATGATGTAGGGAGGTGCTAAACATGAGGGAGGTGTGTGTTAAGGTGCTAGAATCAGTAGTAGCTTGATCATAGAGGTTCTTGAGGTGTTAGGGTGCTTGGTTTAACAAGGTTATGCTTATACATGGTTGTTTCTGGACAGCCAGCAATAGTCTCGGTAAATTGTTTGTCATTTACAAACCGTGACTTCGTTTAAGCTCAAATTTGTGATAATTGTTAGATATTTGAGTCCTCTACAACTTTTAGTTTTACATATTCAAGGGTTACTACACAAAATCTTGAGATAATAGCTGTTTACTACAAGTATGTCGAATCTGCGTACCTTTGGCATTTCGGCTATAACTAATTCATATGATGTCGAATCGGGGTGATTCAATTTGTAAAATGACCACAAGACATAGGGCTAAAACCTAGTTCTTTTACTTAATACTCAGGTCTTATTGATTTGTCCAGATTCTATGTTTTTTTGGCTGGTCATATTCTGAAATTACAAGTATGAACTAGTTTTAGTCATGCCTGGTTTGCTATGGTTTTGTGATTAGGATTTGATGAGTTAGGGTCTTAGTATTTATGTTTAGACAGATTTAGGGATTGTGTTTGAGGTTTAGTAATGATTCACCAAGAGTTTTAAGGGTTTTATTGGGTTAAACTAGGTTAAACTTGAAATTAGGTTAATGACTTGTTTTAGCTTAGGTCATGTTGAAATCTTGGATTGAGGTTCTAGATTGGAGTCTAACATGATGTAGAGGTACCGTTTTGGGTTTAGGATCTTTAAAATGAGTACTTGTACCTTGTGGTAGAGCGGTGTGAAAGTTTGAACATGATTTAGGACATAAGATGACCAAATTAGGGCTTTATACTTAAATGACTTGTAAATTGTTATTTGAATACTTGCTCAATGATTCAATGAGTGTATCACACTAAACTTTAGTTAAAGTAGCTTTTACATAAGCCTTGCATACTTCAAAACTTGTTTCATTTTGTAATTAGGGTTTTTGAATCAACCGTAAAGGTATAATGCTTGTTTTGGTAAATTGTGGGATATAAGATGTTGTATTGATTGAATATTTAGCAAAATGATCATTGATATATATATATATATACTTGACATACTTAGCGGTTTACATGATGTAATCATGTATATAATTGGCAATAGTGGTTGCGTAAGCACGTCTAGATTTCTATGTAAGTTACTTTACATAGTTGAGATATAGTGAAGCAAAAATTTAACCCATAAAAGTAGTTCTCATATATATCATGAGTGTATATTACATAGAGGAAATTTATGAGTTGTTACAGTCTTTCCCCCTTAAGGAAATCTCGTCCCGAGATTTAGTTTGATATAGGAGTAGTGTTCGAAAATAGGTGTGGGTATTTAGCACGAATCTGATCTTCGCATTCCCAGGTAAATTATGGGCCTCTTTTTGAGTTCCATCGTACATTGACAATAGGGATACGACTTTGTTTAAGTTATTTGACCTCTCGGTCCATGATTTCCACAGGTTCTTCTATGAAATTGAGCTTATCGTCAAGCTGAAGTTCTTTCATTGGAATGATAAGAGATTCGTTTGATAGACATTTCTTGAGATTAGAAACGTGGAAAGTATTGTGTACAGTACTGAGCTCTTCAGGGAGCTCAATTCTGTATGCTACTGGGCCAATCCGTTCAAGGATTTTAAATGGTCCAATGTATCGTGGATTAAGCTTTCCTCGTTATCGAAAACGAATGACACCTTTTCGAGGTGATACTTTCAACATAACACGATCTCCAACTTGGAATTCTAAAGGTTTTCGTCTTATGTTGGCATAACTTCTTTGTCGATCTCTAGCGGTTTGTAAGCGTTGTCGAATTTGAAAGATCTTCTCGGTGGTTTCATGGATTATTTCTGGTCCTGTAAGTTGAACATCTCCAACTTCAGCCCAGCAGACCGTAGATTTGCACTTTCGACCATAAAGTGCTTCGAATGGAGCCGCTTTGATACTGGCGTGATAACTGTTATTATAGGAGAATTCTATCAACGGTAGATGTCTATCCCACCTTTTTCCGAAGTCAATAACACAAGCTCGGAGCATGTCTTCAAGTGTCTGAATAGTTCTTTCACTTTGACCATCGGTTTGAGGATAATAGACTGTACTCATGTCTAACTGAGTACCCAAAGCACTTTGTATTGATTTCCAGAATCTAGATGTGAAGTGAGGATCACGATCTGATATGATAGATATTGGCACTCCATGTCGGGAGATGATTTCTTTTATGTATAACCTCGTAAGAGTTTCCATACTATCAATCTCTCGAATGGGAATGAAATGAGCAGATTTTGTAAGACGATCAACAATGACCCAGATTGCGTCATGTCCATTAGATGTTCTAAGAAGTTTTGTAACAAAATCCATAGTTATTCTTTCCCATTTCCACATAGGAATTTCGGGTTGTTTCAGTAAACCAGATAGCTTCTAACATTCAGTTTTAACTCTTGAACATGTTAAACACGTGCCCACATATTCAGCAATGATTGCCTTCATGTTAGGCCACCAGTAGAGTTTCTTTAGATCCTGATACATTTTGTCAGAACCTGGATGAATGGAGTACTTTGATTTATGGGATTCGTGCATAATCAAGCTCCTCAAATTACCATGATATGGTAACCAACTTCTATTCTTGATGCAACGTGTTCCATCAGGACGTATTTCAAAAGTTTTGTCCATTCCTCTTAAGTTCTCAAACTTAAGGTTTTCTTCTTTGAGTGCTTCGTTTTGAGCTTTAAGGATTTGTCTAGGTAGATTTGGATGGAGAGTCATAACTAGCGATCTGACTCGAAGTGGGTTAATTCGTTCTTTTCGGCTTAAGGCATCTGCTACGACATTAGCCTTTCCAGGATGATAACGAATTTCACAATCATAATCAGCGAGTAGTTCTAACCAACGTCGTTGTCGCATATTTAGATCTTTTTGATCAAGAATATGTTGTAGGCTCTTATGATCGGTGAACACTATACACTTTGTACCATACAAATAGTGTCTCCATATTTTAAGAGCGAACACGACTGCCCCTAGTTCGAGATCATGTGTGGTATAATTTTTCTCATGAGTCTTAAGTTGTCGAGATGCATAAGCAATGGCTTTTTCTCTTTGCATCAAAACAGCTCCAAGACCTTGATGAGATGCATCACAGTAAACGACAAAATCGTCATTTCCTTCAGGTAATGCTAGAATTGGGGCTTCACACAACTTTTGTTTTAACAACTGAAAAGCTGTTTCTTGATCTTTTCCCCATATATACTTTTTTTTCTTCTGGGTTAGTTCAGTCAAAGGCTTTGCAATTTTTGAAAAACCTTCGATGAACCTTCGATAATAACCAGCAAGTCCTAAAAACTGGCGTATCTCTATAGGTGTAGTAGGAGATGCCCAATTTTTGTCTGCTTCAATTTTTGTAGGATCAACATGGATCCCTTGATTATCAATCAAATGTCCAAGAAATGGCACAACATTGATCCAGAAGTCACACTTTGAGAATTTAGCATACAACTTCTCATTCTTGAGTAATTCAAGAATTATTCTCAAATGGTTTACGTGATCTTCTTCATTGCGAGAATAGATGAGAATATCATCGATGAACACAATTACAAACTTATCCAAGTAAGGTTTACACACACGGTTCATGAGATCCATGAATACAGCTGGTGCATTAGTTAACTCAAATGGCATCACTTGAAATTCATAGTGTCCATACCGAGTTCTGAATGCGGTTTTTGGAATATCTTCCTCCCTAACTCTCAGTTGATGATAACCTGAGCGTAGGTCGATTTTTGAGTAAATACTCGAACCTTGAAGTTGGTCGAATAAGTCATCAATTCTGGGTAACGGGTAACGATTCTTTATAGTGAGTTGATTCAAACCTCGGTAGTCGATACACATTCTAAAAGTTCCGTCTTTTTTCTTGACAAATAAGACAGGAGCTCCCCAAGGTGATGTACTAGGACGAATAAAACCACGATCAGTTAATTCTTGAAGTTGAGTAGATAGTTCCTGCATTTCTGAAGGAGCTAATCTATTAGGTGATCGAGCTATAGGTGCAGCACCCGGAATCAAATCGATTTGAAATTCTACTTGGCGAGTAGGAGGAAGGCCATGTAGATCTTTGGGAAAAACTTCTGAAAACTCTCTGACTATAGGTATATCTTCAAGTCGCTTCTCGTCAGGCTTGTTCTCCGTTACTTGAATTACGAATACTTGGCAACCTCGAGATATATATCTCTCAGTTTTTATACAAGATACAAGATTTAGTCGGGTTTTACTTCGATCTCCTCGGATAATTAGAGTTTCATCATTTATAGGAATATGAACGACTTTCTCGTTACATAGGATTTTGGCATGAGTTTTGGATAACCAATCCATACCAATAACAACATCAAAACTGCCAAGTTGAATTGGCATGAGATCAATTTTGAAAGGTTGTTTTGACAAGGTTAGGTACAGTTTTGGAGAATAGTATTAGTACTAACTAAGTTTCCATCGGCCATCTCGATATCATAATAGGTACTTAAGGTAATGGGGATAATATTTAGTTTAGAAGCAAGAGATGTAGATACAAAGCTTTTATCAGCTCCAGAATCAAATAATACTCTAGCCAGATGTTGATTAAGAAGGAACATACCCATAACTACGTTAGGGTCTTGTGGAGCGTTTTTGTCCCTTAACATATAGGCTCTTCCTTGGGCACCATTGTTGTTCTTTCGACATTGATTTTCATAATGCCCTTTCTCTCCACAGGCATGACAAGTAACTATCACTAGTAGCTGATTACTTCCGGTGGCTGGTCACTTGTTTCTACAGTTCTTGGTTAAGTGGCCCGTCTTGTTACAAGTTCGGCATTTAACACTGCAGAGACCGGTATGGTGAAGAGAACACTTTCTACACATTGGTAGACTTCCGGAATACCTATTAGTCTCAGCTGGAGTAGCAGCATAAGATCGAAACGTTTCTTGCCTTTGGTTCTGATAAGGGTTGGTGGTACGGTTCTGGTTATTGATGTTACGGTTACGGTTATTGTTGAATGTTCTTCTGTCGTCGAACTTTCTTTTATGATCATTGGATCCTTGCACAGGGTTGGTCCTGGTTACTTGATCCATCAGCTTTTGAGTAATGGTAATGACTTCCTCCAAAGATTGAGGTTTAGAGGCAGTAACATTTCCTTTGATACTCGAAGGCAACTTTCCGATAAAAACTTCCATTGTTCTCTCAGTATCTGGCACCATGTTGGGACATAGAAGTGCCAATTCCTGAAATCTTCTTATGTAAGTTTTGATATCGGTTCCCTTTACAGTAAGATGGTAGAATTCCTCTTCCATCTTCTGGATTTCAGTTCAGGACAATTTTTCTTTATTAGGAGTTTCTTGAATTCAGCCCAAGTAATCTTATAAGCTTCCTTAATTCCCATAGGTTGGGCAAATGAGTTCCACCAAGATAAGGCTTCATCAGTAAGAGTACCAGTAGCAAACTTGATCTTACAGTCTTCAGTACAGTTGCTACGAGAAAATACTGATTCGCTTCATTCAAACCAGCGGATTAATCCAACGGCTCCTTCTGTGCCCTTAAAATTAAAGGGTTCACAGCTCATAATAATATTTAACGTTATAAAATACCACAAAATAATTGAAAGTAGAATTAAATTATGACCTTATTTTTACGGGTTTTACATCCTCACCACCTTAAGGGAGCGACGTCCCAGCGCTCAACTCGCCTCATACACGAGTTGTTCACTACCCGGAAGGATGAGGGCATTCTTTATAAAGAAGTCCTTACGTTCCCACGTGAATCTCGAACCACGATCTCCACTGGTTTTTTTACAAAACGCAACTTGTCGTCAAGTTGTATCTCACCAAAAATGAATAAATAAATCCTTATCCACAAGTCACTCGTCAAGCTCGACACATCAAAATTTTATGGATCACACGAAGCTCATTCGACAAAAAGAATAGATGACAGGATTTTCGGATATGTCCAGTTAAAAAGAATGTTTCAAGTTAAAGGATATCCCTCGGCCGGATAGCCATGGACACACATCAAAAGAACTAACAAGAAAAACATTTTCGTCGTCGGAGGGTGCTCATACGCGGGTCCCTACTCAAAAGATAATACAAAGACACCATCTCACTTTCGCCAACGCGCATTAAAGTCTCAATAAACATCGTCGTTGAAAGTCAAAAAGATATTACATAATATGTGTTCTACATGATCGGACGTCATCGGATGATGTTGTCTCAAGTTCTCACAACTTAAGATCATTTGACTAGATCACACACCATGTAAGTACATAAAAGAAAAGGTCGAACATAAACATCGAGTATAGATCTCCACCATTAATCATCGGGAAAACCTTGAACAAACCCTTGATAATAACCACTTAATCTCCAGAGTCTTTCTACTTGTGGTGTCGGCTTCAACATACTCCTCGAGGTTGTAACATATTTATTAACTCCTTTCATTAAGAGATTCTGTCCTCAATCATTCCACAAGTACACGCATAAATCATGGTGACACTTATCATTTCTTCTTATACACTGCTTCCCGAGATTTGTTTTAAACTCAGAATAAAATAGTGATCTTCAGTACGAGGAACAGAACGAGATAAAAATAAATTCAATAAACGCATAAACGTACACGATGTGGTAAAATGATTTAAGGTTGACGATCGACGAGGGATCTCGAATCACGTAACCGTAAAACATAATAATTCACAATATTAGAAAAATGAGAGCGAAGAATGAATTAAATATTAACATTAAAATAACGTTTGTCACAATTATCCGTCCCGGATTTGGTATTACCTTAAGACTCAATTGAGGTACTTTCTTGATAAAGATGATATATTAAAAATAGAAGTTAAATAGCTTCATAATTTATTTTGGTTGTCTTAAGAAACTTTGAAAGAATGACATGAATTTTATAAATTAAACTCATATTGTTGGCTACAATTAGAAGATATAATTTCCAAATTAAATCACTATTAGGAATATAAATTAAACCGATAATTTCATTACATTAAAAGTAAAGTATGATAAATCAATTACTTCAATAGATAAAACATGATTTCATTTTAAACATTAGTTTTAGTTATACAAAATATGATGTATAAATTTGACCTTTTACTTGTGATGGTTATTTCGATAACTGAAAATCATTGGAAAATGTATAAAAGTTCCATAAAATTTTATAATACGTTGTAGAAGTACATAAAGGTGTTTATTATTTCAATATAAATATGGGATATATTCGGGTTTCAAAGTGTGACAAGATAACAAACGAATATGAATGGTAATAATGTCAACAATTAGTACGAAATCAACAGTACAAAAGAGGACAAAGCAAATGACGTATGAATTCTTAAAGAGAATAATAAAATAAAGGCGTCGATGGTAAGACGATAAGAAATAATAGGTTAAACAAGTTGTCAATTTTGTTAGTGCGGTCGATGGTTCACCAATATCAGTTCGTTAACTTAGCGGTGGTCGATACATGATCGGAAATAAGATCCATACAAACATTTTAATAAAATTAAATTCCTAATAATCACTTGTAATTAAAACAAATCAATTGAACGATGTTAGTGTTTAAAGAGAGAAGTCAAAGCACGGTTCACAAGAGTGGATTTCGAGACAAACGAGAGTGACAGACGTCATCCCGGATATACGAAAATCACTCTAGCGATAATTCATTATTCACGTGCGGAGACATTCCAAAGATCTACCCAGTCGCATAAAGAAGATTGGACGAGAAGGAAGGATAAAACATCGAGACTTTCAAGCCATTTATCAACAGTCAGTAATTAGACGAACGGTCAAAAGAAATCAATTATAAGACAAAATGAAGTAACAAGTGGGAAAACAATCATCGAGTAAAAACGTACTTATAATCACGTAATTCGTTTAACAAAAGGTAAGAAAACATATGCGGATGCATAGAAATTGTGCTACTTGCATAAAATATAAAGGTTTTCAAAACTTTTTATCACTTTATTTCATTTTATTTATCTTTATCATAAATACAAGTAAAAAGTTCTTTAGTATCAAGATTTTTAAGGTGACTGTTATTCAGCCTAGCATGGCTCCTTCTAAATTAGACATAGGTGATCAGGCCATGTATAATTTAGGGCTAGCAATGCAGTGCTCAGTTTCGTCGAAGAGTATTACGTTTCTTATGTTTATATACAAACCATGTCATTTGTAAAATGGAATTTATAAATAGTTTATGAATTTATAGAATACAAGTAATTTGCGAGATACTTAATAAGCAACTTTTAATGTTACGAAAAGTATTTTATAAGACCAAAGTAAAAACAATTGGTGAAAATAATCATAAAACAATATCAGATTTATTTATAAGGTGACATTATGACAACGTATAAAGTAGCCAAAGGTTTGCAAAAAAAAAAAAAAAAAGCGACAAATAGTAGCTCAAAAAACAATCAATGAAATGGTTACAAGTCGTTAAGGTTTCAGAAGTTATAAGGTTTAGACAAAAACGCCATGAGACACGTGATGAGAACGTCGACGAAGAATGTGAAGGCAAAACTTCAAAACTCAACCCAAATCAGTGGAAGGTTAGAAGAAAATAAAAATAAAATAACATCAATGACAAATGAGTCATTGATAGGTGTGTAAACACCCATCCTTTTACCACTTAATTCTGGCTAAAACAAGACCAAAACACGTATTTAATATCATTTGTTTGGAATTATGCGTGGTTTTTGTGTTTATTGTGTTTTCAGAGTCAACCGGATGAATATTGAAGAAAACATGGGATTGCACGAGTTTTACTAAAGAAAAAGACTCAAGATAAAGTCTATTGTCCAAGAGATGCAAAAGATTTGAAGTCACTGGGCCTATTCGAAGATTTATCGAAGAAAAGGACCAAGGATGGAAGATTTACACAAGTCGAAGAAACTCAAGTCTATTAAACGAAGAAATTAAAAGACGAGTTAAATTTAATCGACGACAAATCCCAAATCAGAATCGAAAACGGAAACTTTTCTGAAAAGACGAAAAGACAAAAAGAACGGGAGAAAGCCCACTCACCAACCAAAAGAAACACCTATAAATAGACAACTCCCCACACACATCCACTAGTTAGTCTGGAGTTTTTCTTCTTCCCCACTTTTTCTCTCTGTTCCGTTTCATCACCATCACCATTAGGGTGATTGGTGATTTTAATCTTTAATTTTCTCATCTTGTAATTTTAATCTTTGATTTATCTTGTCAAAACATTAATCATTCAATACAAAGTTCTTGTTTAATCTTTCCATTTTATCTTGTTCATCATCATCTTTATCTTCATGTTTTTAAGTTTTTATTTTCTTGATTTGATCTTCAAAAGTTGTTGGGATTTGTGTTTTTGTTGATGGGATTAGTAGTTTATGGTTAGTAGATGCTTTGTGATTGATTTATTTAAGTTTTTGGTGAAAAACTTGGTGATTTTTGGATCAAAATCGTGTTTCCTTGTTCTTCGGTATTGTTTCTGTATCTGGGTTTCCCAGAAGTTCCGAACGAGTGAACAGTAACTTCCGAATGAGTTTTGTTTTCAAAAGTTCCGAGTCAGTTAAAAGTTCCGAATGAGTTTACCTATAAAAAGTTCCGAACCAAGCTAAGACTTCCGAACCAAGAAGAACTTCCGAACGAAGCTAAAGTTCCGAGCCAAGCCAAAAAGTTCCGAACCGATTTCTTCCGAATCGGAACTTTGAAAAGTTCCGAACCGATATTCAGACTTCCGAACCAACTTTTACCAAATGTTCCGAATCGGAACATATAAAACTTCTGAATCAGTAAGTTCCGGATGAAACGGAAAGTTCCGAATCAAGCCTAAACTTCCGAACGAAGCACAAGTTCCGAATGAATCTTCATCTTCCGAATGAACAGTAACTTCCGAATCAGTTATCTTTTGGGCATTTTAAAGGTTTACTGTTTCTTTACTATTGCTATACTGTTTCTTTATTTTAATTTTAATTTTATTTTAATCTTAATTCTAATCTCAATTCCAGTTTTTATTAATCATCATTAAATTAAATTAATTATCTTTGATTTAAATTTTCATTTTAGCTTATTCAAACTTTTTAGTAGATCAGAAAACCAAACCCTTTTATTTAGTAACCAAGAACAATCATTCCACTTAAGACTGAGATCAATTCGAGAAGATTCCGAGAGAAATTAGAACCCATACAAAACGCGTGTATCAAATGGCGCCGCTGCCGGCTCTTCTCGTTAAGATCAAAAGTTTTCTGTGAGAACTTGGATTTTGGGATCCGTTCCCCGTGAACGTTACTTTTTCATAAAAATTTTCAAAAACAACTAAAAAATATAAATTTTCAAAAATACAAAAAATTAAAAAAAAACATAAAATCCAAAAATATTTGTGCTTTGTTTTTCTTTGTTCGTTCTTTTGCAGGTGTATGTGCACCCGATCCACGTCTTATCAAGAGCCCGAGCCTCTCGATCACTTAGACATGGCCGGTGTACCACCTCCAAACAATAATAACAACAACATGAATAATAACAACACAATGAGCCCCTTCCGGATAATCGCCCGATGATTGAACTACTGCAAGCTCATGTCGATGGCAACACGGATCCAATTGTTATACCACCAATTGCCGCCAACAATTTCGAGCTAAAATCAGGCTTTATCCAGATGGTCTCCGCTCAACCATTCTTGGGACGAACCATTGATGATCCACACGACCATATCAAGAGATTCTTGCAACTCACCAACACGGTCAAGTTCAATGGTGTTCCACAAGAGGTTATAAGGTTACAACTTTTTCCCTTTTCTTTAGAGGGACAAGCCCGGCATTGGCTTGCTAAGGAACCGCCACAGAGTATTCTCTCGTGGACGGATTTGGAAACAAACTTTATAAATTACTTTTTCCCACCCTCTCGTACTACCGCTTTGCGGAATGAGATCATAAATCTTGAACAAAAGTACGATGAGTCGTTCAGTGAATCTTGGGATCGTTTTAAAGATCTTTTAAGAAAATGCCACAACATGGTTTTACCAAAGTACATCAAATCAATACTTTTTACAATGGTTTAAGCATGAGTGACAAAGATTCACTGAACAGTGCCTCGGGGGGTAATCTATTGGCTAAGACTTCCAATGCTGCTTGGGATATCATCGAAAACAAATCTCGTGTGCAAACCAAGAGTGTTCGGACCAATGTCGCTAGTGCTAGCACTAATGACAGCGACAAGCGATTGGACAAAATCACTACGCTTCTTGAATCGCTTGTCACCCACACCGTCAGCAACAACAACAACAAAAACACCAAAAACGCTCAAGTAAACGTTGTCAGCCAACCTTGTGAGATATGCGGTGGTCCTCACTCTTACACAACTTGTACCGCCACCCAAGATTACCCTGCTGAGAATGTGAATGCGGCATATGGCACCTACCCTCAACCTGCGTATCAAGCCAGACCTCAAGGTGACCGTAACTTGCTTAGCTATCGATCCAACAACTATCTTTCCCCACCCGGTTTTCCCCCAAACAACCTAAACCAACAACAAAACCTTAACCGCCCTCCTCAACAACAACAACAACCTCGACAACCATACATCCCACCTCACAAGCAACAACAACCACCTCAACGTAACAATCAAGTCTATCAACAACCTGCTTACCAACCACCTGCATACAATACTCCTCCCAACCAAACCACCACTGCATTACACCAAGAGGTTGCTACCTACATGAGAACCAATGATGTGATTGTGGGAAATCTCCAAGAGGAAGTGCGCAATTTGAAAGCAGACTTGGTCAAGCAAGGAAACGATTTGAGAGCCGACATGAGAAACACGTTGGATACCCAAACTAATGATCTGAGGAACATGATGGCTAGTTTCTTCCAAGGTAATCAACCCTCTTCTTCGGGTACTCTTCCGAGTAACACCGTTGCGAACCCAAGAGGGGAGATGAAATCAATCACTACTCGAAGTGGGAAAGGTACCAAGGAACCCGAGCTTCCTATACCTCCACCGGTGATTGTGACTAAGGAGAACGAGTCACCTGCTCCTATTCCTCATTCTTCTCCTTCCCCAATTTCTCCACCTCTTCCTTCTACCCCTCCTCCACCCGTGGTTGTGAGTGATCCTATTCCCCTAAAGCCTTCCTCTTTTTCCAATATACCTTATCCTTCAAGGTTGAGGAAAGAGAAGCAAAAGAGCAAGGATGATATTCATGTTTCGAACTTCCTAAAAATGTTCAAACAACTGAATTTCAATATCTCCTTCGCTGAGGATCTCGCTCACATGCCCAAGTATGCAAAAATGTTAAAAGATCTTTTGAGCGACAAGGAAAAGCTCCTCGATATTGCCAACACCCAACTTAATGAGAACTGCTCTGCAGTGCTCTTAAGGAAGTTGCCAACCAAGCTTGGTGATCCGGGTCGTTTTCTTATCCCTTGCAATTTCCCGGTAGTAGAGAATTGCATGGCCCTAGCCGATCTAGGTGCTAGTATTAATCTCATGCCTCTAATTGTTTGGAAGCAATTATCTCTCCCAGAGCTAGTCCCCACCAAAATGACTTTGGAATTAGCCAACCGTACGGTTGCTTATCCAGTGGGGATAGCCGAAGACGTCATTGTAGGAGTCGACAAATTCACCTTCCCTGCTGATTTTGTTGTCGTCGACTACGAGATGGACCCCCGTGTGCCACTAATTTTTGGTCGTCCATTCCTTAGGACCGGTCGCACTCTTATTGATGTTGAAGCCGGTTAGCTTATCATGAGAGTGGGTGACGATAAAGTAGTCTTCAACATGGGAAAGTTGTCTAAACAACCTTATTCATATGAGAGCGTTAATTGTATTGACGTTCTTGATGAGGCTTGTGAAGAACACTTTAATGATGCTTGCAAAAGTATTCCTACCTCTCTTCCCAATGTTGAGACCGTGTCCTCTATTGATTCATCATTGTCTCTATTTGGAGATAGTGATTTATTCTGGAACAATCTTGAAGATACCATGGGAGATGTGAATTTAGCTACTAATGAATCTCCTATCGATGGGGATGAAGACATGAATTTCTTTGACAATCTTCTCACCGAAGACAATCCTTCGCCTCCATCTCCCACGGTTATTGCTATCGAAACTCCGACTTTAAAAGCACCTCCCGTCGAAAATCCTCCGGATTTAGAACTTAAGGAGTTTCCGCCCCATCTCGAGTATGTATTCCTTGATGAAGAGAAGAAGTCGCCAGTTATCATTTCTAAGGATTTGAAGGATGAAGAGAAAGCCCGACTTGTCGCCGTTTTGAAAGATCATAAGAAGGCTATTGCTTGGAAAATCTCGGATATTCGTGGAATTGATCCTCACTTTTGCACCCACAAAATTCTCATGGAGGACGACTTCAAGCCCACAATTCAAAGCCAACGAAGGGTGAATCCAAAAATCCATGAAGTCATCAAAACAGAGGTTATCAAACTTCTTGATGCGGGTATGATTTACCCTATTTCGGATTCACCATGGGTTAGTCCAATCCATTGTGTGCCCAAGAAGGGCGGAATAACCGTTGTTCCCAATGAACACAACGAGTTGATTCCCACTCGTCTCGTTACTGGGTGGAGAGTTTGTATAGACTACCGCAAACTCAATGATGCCACGAGAAAGGATCATTTCCCTCTACCTTTTATGGACCAAATGCTTGAACGTTTAGCCGGTAATGAATATTACTGCTTTCTTGATGGTTTCTCGGGTTATTTCCAAATACCCATCGATCCCCAAGATCAAGAGAAGACTACATTCACTTGTCCCTATGGCACATTTGCTTACAAAAGAATGCCTTTTGGCTTATGTAATGCGCCTGGGACTTTCCAAAGGTGCATGTTAGCTAATTTCCATGACATGGTTGAACAAACCATGGAAGTCTTCATGGATGATTTCTCGGTCTTTGGGGATTCTTTCTCTTCTTGCCTTGCCAATTTGGAACGTATGCTCAAGCGGTGCGAAGACACTCGCCTAGTTCTGAATTGGGAAAAATGCCATTTTATGGTAAAAGAAGGCGTCGTGCTTGGACATAAGATCTCGAAAGCAGGTCTTGAAGTACACCGTGCTAAAGTCGATGTTATCGCAAAGTTACCTCCACCTTCAACCGTGAAGGGTGTGAGAAGTTTCCTGGGTCATGCGGGCTTCTACCGTCGATTCATCAAAGATTTTTCTCAAATCGCTCGCCCGATGACCCACCTCTTGGAAAAAGATACTCCTTTTATCTTTTCCAAAGAGTGCCTTGAAGCATTCAACTCGCTTAAGGATAAGCTAACTAAGGCACCCGTCTTGGTTACCCCTAATTGGGAGCTACCCTTTGAGTTGATGTGCGATGCTAGCGATTTTGCTATTGGAGCGGTTCTTGGACAAAGAGTGAACAAACACTTCCAACCGATCCATTACGCTAGCAAGACAATGACAGGGGCACAATTGCATTATACGACAACCGAAAAAGAGCTTTTAGCTGTTGTCTATGCTTTTGAAAAATTCCGCCCCTATCTTGTCCTTTCTACCACCATTGTGTACACCGATCATTCCGCGCTGAAGTACTTGTTGACAAAGCAAGATTCCAAACAAAGACTTCTTCGCTGGGTTTTGCTGCTCCAAGAATTTAAAATCGACATTCGCGATAAAAAAAGGAGCAGAAAACCTAGCCGCGGACCATCTTAGCAGACTTGAGGATCCTTACCAAGGGGATCATCCGACCAAAGAAATCAATGATTCTTTTCCCTTGGAGACCTTAATGTCTATAAACTCAAAGTCGAATGAAACCCCGTGGTTTGCGGACTTTGCAAACTACTTGGCGGGTGGAATTCTCAAGGAAGGGTTGACGTCCCAACAAAAGAAGAAGTTCTTCACCGACATCAAGACTTACTTTTGGGACGACCCTTACCTATTCAAACAATGTGCCGACCTGATTATCCGCCGATGTGTTGATGGACCGGCAGCGTCTGAAATCCTTGATGCTTGCCACAAAGGACCCACCGGTGGTCACTTTGGTCCCAACTACACCGCTAAAAAAGTGTTTGATTCGGGATTTTATTGGCCCTCCATATATCGTGACGCTCACAATATGGTTAAACGATGTGATGTTTGCCAAAAGCAAGGCAAAATCACACATAAAGACGAGATGCCTCAGAATTTCATACAAGAATGTGAAATCTTTGATGTTTGGGGTATCGACTTTATGGGGCCATTCCCTTCATCTAAAGGAAACAAATACATCCTTGTTGCCGTTGACTACGTCTCCAAGTGGGTTGAAGCCAAAGCTTTACCTACTAATGATGCAAGGGTGGTTTGTAACTTTTTGAAAGCTCTTTTCGCTAGATTCGGTGTGCCTCGTGCCATTATTAGTGATCATGGGACTCATTTCTGCAATGACCAATTTGCTCGAGTAATGGCTAAGTACGGTGTAAATCATCGTCTTTCCACAGCCTACCACCCACAAACTAATGGCCAGGCTGAAATATCCAACCGAGGACTTAAGCGAATTTTGGAAAGAACCGTGGGAGAGCATCGTGCCTCATGGGCTGATAAACTTGATGATGCTTTGTGGGCTTTCCGTACTGCTTACAAGACCCCGATCGGCTGTACGCCTTATCGTCTTGTGTACGGGAAAGCGTGCCACCTCCCCATTGAGTTGGAGCACAAGGCTTATTGGACCTTGAAGTGGGCTAATTTTGACATAAACAAAGCCGGTGACCTACGAAAGATCCAACTCAATGAGCTCAATGAACTTCGGAATGAGGCTTATGAAAATTCTTTGATCTATAAGGAAAAAACTAAGCTCATTCACGACTCCAAGATCAAAAACCGAGAGTCCCATGTTGGAGACAAAGTCTTACTTTTTAACTCTCAGTTGAAAATCTTTTCGGGCAAGCTAAAATCTCGTTGGTCCGGCCCATTCACCATTTCCCAAATTTTTCCATATGGTACTCTCGAGCTCGCTCAACCAAATGGACAAAATTTTAAGGTGAATGGCCAACGAGTGAAGTTGTACTTTGGTGAGGACACCTCTCAGGAGGTGATTCCATCCCTCACCACGTTCCCCATGAACTAATTCTGGGTCGAGTCAGGCTCGTGACTCGGTTATAAAAAACAAGCGCTCCTCGGGAGGCAGCCCAAGTATCTATCCTTTTATGTTTTAATCCCCTAAGTGTAGGGGGGACTTCTATACATGTTTGTCTTTATGTGGTGTGATTACAGGGATAAGTGCACTCTTGGAATCTTCGAAGAACCGTGCTCCCGTGTTATCCAAAATCCGGTTCTACCTCTCAACTATCGTGATTCAATTTTCTTCATACTCACATTTGAAATTGATCACTTTAGTCGTATTTTCCTTAACTTGAGTTAACCAACGTACACAATGTCATAAGTGTAGGGGAGATTTTTCCCACCTGCTTAAACATTGAGGACAATGTTTATCTTAAGTGTAGGGGGGACTTCTATCGATGTTTTAAGTGGACTTTTCCATGAAAATGCCTTCATTTACCAGAAAATCCTATTTTTCAACATTTTTCAAATTTTTTATTAACTTTGGCCATTTAGTTGTAATTTTTAAATTTTTATCGTTGCTTTCATATGTATGTATCCCGCAATAAAGTCAAAAATATTAATAAAGTGGTGTAGCTAGTTTAGAAGTCTTTGACATATTAGGCCCGTTGCGTTTATTTTGACTCAACCCGAATAGACTTATCTAAGTTTATTCTAGCTAGTATCCTTAACCATGTAGACCTTAATTGGTTTATTAGGCTAAGTATCCACGAGTCTCATTACGTGAGATATTAAATTGTGGAGGACGAGAAATGATAGAGTCAATTATAAGTCGGTATTCTTGCACAAGCTCACTTGGTGTAATTATTTGCCTATTCTCCCATCACTTGCTAATAATTTATCTGCAATAAGTAAGGTCGTACGATTTGAAAAGTTACTTAGCTTCTAGCCCAAGATCGTTTAAAAGTTGCTCAGTAATGATAAGAGTTCATAGCTAAGGCATAACTTATGAAGTGGGGCGCGAAGATTGGCGAGTCCAAAAAGGCCCTAACAAGGCATGAGGATTCAATTTTATTGCTGAAGATCCAAAGTGATGTGAAAAGCATTATTCCTAAAATCAATATGAAGGATCAAGACTCACGACGAAAAGCAATCAACTCCCATAAAGATCATGGAGAAGTCTATCTGAAAAGACCCTAACAAGGTATGAGGATAAATAGATCCAAGTCCGAAAAGGAGGCGGATCGTTGTATCTCAAAATCCCAATTAGAGATTGAAGAAATAATCATGAAGTCGTGGTCAACAAAGTTGGAGTACCCCTCAAAAGTCTCCAAGTAAAGAAACTCTATTATGATGAGAATACCATTATCTCAAGAACGTCTCTCGAAGATATGAAGTATGAAGTACATGCCAAATATCGGCCCGAGAAAGGTCTCAAATCGTGAACCAAGTTATGCCAAGATATGAACTTTTTGATATCCCGAGAAGCAGTTTTAAGAGATTTTGTCCTTTAGCTAACTATTGATTAAATCGTCCTACTTTGCTTTCAGCCCTAATAAACTATCGAAATAAGTCCAAAAATGCATCTTCATGATCATTCTAAGACAAAAATAAAATATAAGAGATACACCTAGGAATAAGGGAGTTTAAGCATTTAATTAAGCCATGTGTGTAAGTGTTTGAATTGCTAACTTATAATAACAATGATCTCGTTTTTAAGCTTAGTTTGGGGAACGTGAAACTTGAGGGTGATAAATCTTCGCAGCACAAAAGCCCTAATGTAAGTCATTGATCTCTTTGCAAGTTATTTCCATGTAGCTATTTTCAAGTGAAAATGGTTTTCTATCCTTTTAAGTTTTAATTTCTTTTAGTACTTCAATTTTTGTTTAGTAGTGTTTTAATAAGGTCAAGGTTGATTAATTATGAGAAAAGTGTAAACTTGCTTTATCACTAAGCATTGCATGAGGGCATTGCAATGGTTAAGTGTAGGGGATTTGATAGGTGTGTAAACACCCATCCGTTTACCACTTAATTCTGGCTAAAACAAGACCAAAACACGTATTTAATATCATTTGTTTGGAATTATGCGTTTTTTTTTGTGTTTATTGTGTTTTCAGAGTCAACCGGATGAATATTGAAGAAAACATGGGATTGCACGGGTTTTACTGAAGAAAAAGACTCAAGATAAAGTCTATTGTCCAAGAGATGCAAAAGATTTGAAGTCACTGGGCCTATTCGAAGATTTATCGAAGAAAAGGACCTAGGATGGAAGATTTACACATGTCGAAGAAACTCAAGTCTATTAAACGAAGAAATTAAAAGACGAGTTAAATTTAATCGACGACAAATCCCGAATCAGAATCGAAAACGGAAACTTTTCTGAAAAGACGAAAAGACAAGAAGAACGGGAGAAAGCCCACTCACCAACCAAAAGAAACACCTATAAATAGACAACTCCCCACACACATCCACTAGTTAGTCTGGAGTTTTTCTTCTTCCCCACTTTTTCTCTCTGTTCCGTTTCATCACCATCACCATTAGGGTGATTGGTGATTTTAATCTTTAATTTTCTCATCTTGTAATTTTAATCTTTGATTTATCTTGTCAAAACATTAATCATTCAATACAAAGTTCTTGTTTAATCTTTCCATTTTATCTTGTTCATCATCATCTTTATCTTCAAGTTTTTAAGTTTTTATTTTCTTGATTTGATCTTCAAAAGTTGTTGGGATTTGTGTTTTTGTTGATGGGATTAGTAGTTTATGGTTAGTAGATTCTTTGTGATTGATTTATTTAAGTTTTTGGTGAAAAACTTGGTGATTTTTGGATCAAAATCGTGTTTCCTTGTTCTTCGGTATTGTTTCTGTATCTGGGTTTCCCATAAGTTCCGAACGAGTGAACAGTAACTTCCGAATGAGTTTTGTTTTCAAAAGTTCCGAGTCAGTTAAAAGTTCCGAATGAGTTTACCTATAAAAAGTTCCGAACCAAGCTAAGACTTCCGAACCAAGAAGAACTTCCGAACGAAGCTAAAGTTCCGAGCCAAGCCAAAAAGTTCCGAACCGATTTCTTCCGAATCGGAACTTTGAAAAGTTTCGAACCAATTTTCAGACTTCCGAACCAACTTTTACCAAATGTTCCGAATCGGAACATATAAAACTTCCGAATCAGTAAGTTCCGGATGAAACGGAAAGTTCCGAATCAAGCCTAAACTTCCGAACGAAGCACAAGTTCCGAATGAATCTTCATCTTCCGAATGAACAGTAACTTCCGAATCAGTTATCTTTTGGGCATTTTAAAGGTTTACTGTTTCTTTACTATTGCTATACTGTTTCTTTATTTAATTTTAATTTTATTTTAATCTTAATTCTAATCTCAATTCCAGTTTTTATTAATCATCATTAAATTAAATTAATTATCTTTGATTTAAATTTTCATTTTAGCTTATTCAAACTTTTTAGTAGATCAGAAAACCAAACCCTTTTATTTAGTAACCAAGAACAATCATTCCACTTAAGACCGAGATCAATTCGAGAAGATTCCGAGAGAAATTAGAACCCATACAAAACGCGTGTATCAGTCATATATATAAAAAGAATAAATCAATCCATATGTGTATTCTTTGTAAGATACTCGACACAACATGCTTTTAAGAAAGTATATTATTCATTTTAAAATTACACCATTAATCCGGTAATTGCCAATCTTGTAATGTTTCTATTTTTAAACATTTTCACATGCAACTAGTATTAGTTAGTCGTAAAATAATATTCGTTAAAATTTTACGATCTCAAATGAACTCAAAACTGCTTAGAAACGTTTAAAACACATGTTCCGAATTTTTATTTATTTATTTATTTATTATTATTATTATTATTTTATTTTATTTTATTTTATTTTTTTTATTATTTTTTTTATCAGATTTAACTTTTTAATATAAGCCGATTAATTGACCCGATAAACGACATCTCCAAGACTCGGAGTCTAAAGCATTTTGATGCAAAACGACGTTTCAGACGACTTTCTAATTTTACCCGAGACCTGAAACCCAATGTAAAATGACCAAAATACCCCTGCAAGTTCTGTGCAGGTTTGACTATTTTATTTTAAAAACACAGGTTT
Source organism: Glebionis coronaria (assembly GCA_025667525.1). NCBI lineage: Eukaryota > Viridiplantae > Streptophyta > Magnoliopsida > Asterales > Asteraceae > Glebionis > Glebionis coronaria. Next base: position 328,870,069 of record CM046879.1, read on the forward strand.
TACTTTTATGTTTTTCCCTGTTTATACTACCCCCTGCAGTTTCTACATAAAATATATTTTTTTTTTCGACACTTCCTAACGGCTTAAAATATATATATACACACATGTCTTGTGGATTTTACAACAATGAAAAATAAATCTCATAATGAGCATCAAATAAAAATATAGTATAATGAATGACATAAGATGCTTCAAGGTATCCAACACAAAATTTAGGAAGCAAAACGGTGAATGACGTTCATAATTTAAGTTTCAAGGTGCGATGTAGGCAAACCTCCTTGGTGCCACGATTCTTCAAAACTCCAAAATATAACAAGAAAAGAATGGAACATTAACATGCTACACTCCGGGAGCGAGAAGGTTAATGAAAAACAAATGATACAATTTTATATAAGTAAAATCGTATCCCAATTCTAGTGCCATAATCTAGACGATGATTTATAAAATAACGATGACGTTACCGAGATATAAGTGAACAATACACTTCGGAGTTGATACATATAAATGTCAACGAATTAAATCTTCGCATGTCGTGTAAAACGATAATAAAAATCAACAAAATATTATAAAAAAATCATGGTATTATTCAACACTATTTTAAGAAATGTTTCAAAATGTATGACTCACACGATGGCGGTTATTCTATTCCAAAGACACATTGAGCTTCACAATGGTCTAGAAATTACGTTTCAAGACGTCTAAACACAAACAGTCGGAAGACAATTTGGATATCTATATAGATATCTCAAAGGGTTAAACAATGAAAGTAACGTGCGCGGATGAAGGTATGTAAGGTCATAATATAAAATTTGCAATAAAAGCAATTTAAATACTTCAAAACTAAATACAGAAAGATCTTGAAAATTCAATGTATTTATTTAAGTTAATCATTAATAAATGATAAACTTTTATCAAAAAGTTTAACGACATAAATATATATCGATAAAAGGGATCCTAGATATAAATATATATCCATAAGTGGATCATAGTATTTATTTATAAATACTTGCCAATAAGGTATACGTAATAACGTATACTAAAATTGTAATCTCAGAAGTAGCTTGAACCTGAAGTCACGCGAAGTCCTGTGCACCGACTCTTTGAAAAATAAAAACTGACAGTTATAGTTTAGGTTTTTAAAATAAAGACCTAGTTCTCTATAACTCATAGCTCTGGTACCAATTTTTAACACCCCCAAATTTACACGCAGCGGAATACATCTTTGGGTGCTAAACAATGATACAACAACACATAATTTATAAAGAACGACTCGAAAAGAGACGTTTTAGATTTATCGTTCCTAAAACATTTGTCAGAGTAGCGTAGTCCCAAGTAATCGTTACCGAAAGATAAGTTAAAACAACATATTAATTTGTTTAAAAAAAATGGAACGATAATTAAATCAAAGAGTATGAAGTTGTGCACTGCTATGTTGTTCAAACTCTTTGATTTAATTATCGTTCCATTTTTTTTAAACAAATTAATATGTTGTTTTAACCTATCTTTCGGTAACGATTACTTGGGACTACGCTACTCTAACAAATGTTTTAGGAACGATAAATCTAAAACGTCTCTTTTCGAGTCGTTCTTTATAAATTATGTGTTGTTGTATCATTGTTTAGCACCCAAAGATGTATTCCACTCCGTGTAAATTTGGGGGTGTTAAACTTTTCTTGTGGTTGCGGGTATTTCTAGAATAGTGTTTGTGGCTGGTGTATGAGGAACAGTGATATCAGAGAAAACATATGGTCCATTGTTAATACATTGCCTCAATGCATCACCATTAGGTATTTTGTCAAGATAGCGAAGAAAAAGTGATTGCCATTGAGCATATCGACCGACCACAAGCATTGGTGGTCTCTCTTTGTTACCCGCCACCATGATGTTGTTGTTCGTCACACGATATTCTGCAGTAGAATCCATCTCAATATTCTCTTAAGTGATGAATTGAATGTGGATCTTAAGTAGTTGTGTTGTAATTGTGTTGTTGTTGAAATTCCGAAAATTGCGATTTTTTTCTAAGTCCGACAATAAATTCCTCAGTCCGACAAAACGGTAGACCTAAAAAATTTGTAATCACCAAATTTTGAGATTCCCCATCATGTGCTTCGTGCATCCGGAGTCCAGTATGAAGAGAATTATTTGTATCACCTGCAGAAGAGTTAGAACACGATGGAGCATTTGCTAAATTGGATACCACATTAGTTGTGATTTCAGAATCATTAGTGTCCTTAGCAACATTTAAAGGCATACTAACACTTGTTGTCACATTTTCTGTCCTAACTTTAGGCATCCATTTATATCCTGGAGGACATTGATTAGCAAACCACCATTTCCACGACTTGCTAGCAGACTCATATAATTCCCTAATTCTGCTTCTAGTGGTCTTAGTGGTGGAGTCTGATGCAATACTTTTTCAAGGGGGGTTACACCATAATGGTTCACTTTGCGTTTGGGTTTTCTAGCACTAATAGGCATCGCAGTTTGCTTCTTAGTTCTAGTATCTACGCCTTTGACATTATTCGAAACACACATAGCATGATTAGCATTAGCACACTTTCTACATCCTAGGGTGGTCTTCTACTGTCTTCATCTTCCCTTGACTTTTGTTTTGCCAAACCTTTTCATTCATGCGAGTGCTCTTAAGATAAGGCCGGCTAACATTATCAGTGGGTATTACCCCTGTAGTAAAAGACACACGTCAATTAGTGTTTCTAGAAGTCTGCGGTGATTGACTTTCTTTGTTGTGTGTGGGTTTCGTGGCCAATCTATACATCCATGGTTTAATCATATTTGTTTTCTCAATGTTTTGTGATCGAATATGTGTTCTAAGAGTATTCTGTGGTAACTTATCCTTCACATCCGTCTTGGGGGCAAACGCAGGTTTTGCAAATGCAGAATTAGAGAAAACAGATGGTTTTCCCAAGACAGAGGGTGTAGTCACTTTGTGCGCATTGGGTTGTCTTAGAACAGGTTTCATAACACTAGGTTCCACAATTTTCCCACCCATCTTAGCAACGAGTTTCTTCAACTCTGGTATCGTTATTTCCCTCTCTTGTAACTGAGCTTTCAACCCTTTGATTTCCAAATTCTGCTCATTCATTTCTCAAAAGGTTTTGGAAAGTTTTTCTTGCAAGTTATTATCATGTGGAAAACTACCAACGTCTTTTTGCAAAGCATGTTCAAGAGAATGACAATGTTTTTGGAGGAAATCAGTTTTGTGTTGAAGTAACTCAAAATTCTTTTAATCAACATTTTCTTTATGTTTCGAAAGCTCAACTTCAAGAATCTCACACTCTTTGATCTTATCAAGATATTTACATGCAACATCAGAATATTCATCGATATCAGCACAAGATTGAAGAGTAACACACAAAATATCTTTGGATAGACATTCTTCTAAGAGTAAATCATATTCATCTAAAAAACGGACTTGTCCATTTGAAGATCGTCAATTTCTTTGTCAATAGACTTAACATATTTTAAATCATCAAACATTTCAGAGGGAATTAATCTTTCAAATTCAAGCATATTTTCTTTTAATGTGGTTGTGTTCGGTATTAAGATTTCTTTGATAAGCACAGTTATATCTTGAGGAATTGGTTTTTTCCACTCGTCATTTTCTTGTTGTTTGCATTCATTGTCAACAATGGATTTAATATTATCAATGTAATGTTGTAGAAACCCAAATGTCTGCCTACTCTTGCTTTTAGAAGCATCAAGAGGCAAGTAGTTGATGAACTTAGAAACGTTTGTTTTCTTAGTAGCAAAAGCTTTCTTCCATTGAATTCTTCTTTGTTTTCATTCTAAAAACAATTCCTCACGAGACATTTGTTTTTGTGTAGTTAAAAGACCATATAGACTATTCTCATAAGCATAATTGTATGGTTTCACAAACTCTTTATTGACCGGTGATCTACTCTCCTCTTCCCAAAGGGATGTCTCATCATAACCAATAGGATATTTAGGATCGATCTATTCGGACTCATCCATATAAAGGCGCGGGTTCGCAGCTTCAGATTGGGCAAGATAATCAGGACTTGCAAAGCTAGCTTGACCCTTAAACATAGATGGAGGTGCTATCATTCTTACGGTTTGAATAGAGTCATGCGTTTTATAAACAATTTTCTTCAAAAATTCGACTTGTTTTTCTAGTTCTGTTACTTTTTAAGTATCTTTTTCATGTCGACTTTTGAAATCTTGCTTTAACATTTCAACCTCTTGTTACTTAACATCATGAATTTTAGCAGACTCGGTGTTATCCATCAAAAGCCGTTGTTCAAGTTCGTTAACTTTGGTGGTAGCAAGGTACATTTTTTGACGTTCATCCATTAACAAAACATTAAATTGACGTTTCTCTTTGGTTAATAACTCAAGAGTTTCGTTGTATTTCTTTTCAAGATCGTCCTTTTGACTTTTTAACACACTACCCTTGTACCCCTCAAGCTCTTTGGTTTTCTGAAGAAGCTCATCTTTATAGCGTTCAATGGTCTCACTAGATGTAATTAGTGCGCCTTTGCATTCTTCAAAATTTTGAGTGAGCGTTGCGTTTACCTTCTTTAATTGCTTTTGACTTTTTCTATTTTCATTGACATCTTTTTGTAAACTAGCAATTAAATTAGCAAGCGCGACACGCTCTTATTCATCATACTCATTTGCATGTTGATCATCCTCAAACTCATTATTGCACATGTCTAATGAATCGGGTGTGGTATTACTATCAACCTTTTCCGTCATACATGTGTCATTAATGGCATTGGGTAGCTCACTATTCTCATGAATATCACCAAACACATTATATTCATCAGTGGTGTGTACATTATCGAGTGGCTCAGTGTTAAAGATAGGGCCATTGTCATCTTCAGTGACGTTGAGAACTTCGTCAACCTTTGCCATGTACGAGTAATGTGCTTCTAATTCTTGGTCGGAGGCTTCATCATTAGTATCATCAAGCATTGTTCCTTCCTCAGCCGACAATTTGACCCCTGCTTCCATCTTCTTGCATAATAACATCTTCTCTTTATGATAGCTAGAGTCCCTAACCCATTTTGGATTTCTGCATTCCTTTGCCATATGGCCATAACCTTGGCAATTATAACACTGAATCCCACTTTGTTGAACCACTTGCATTCCAACAGTTTCCCTATTCCCAGTAGCAGCGGTTATCCTCTGAGTATCATACTTGGCAGTCTGTCAATCATACCTTGTAGAACCCTCAATATGTGTTGGATTATGTCGATCATACCTAGAAGGACTTTCACCACGTCGACGTGTGTCATACCTTGAAGGGTTCTCAACATATTGGTTCTTTGTGTTGGATGATGTTCGAAGATTGTTGGTGGGTTTGAAGATTTTCTGGTAGGTCTTCATAATGAAAGCAATTTGTTGTTTCATTTCCCGATTCTTCTGAGCTTGATCTTCATCACTATCCTCTTCAGATGCTGACTCAGATGGTGGTGATGGTGCTCTTGGTTCTTTACCGCGTGGTCTTGTGGAGGATGAAGACTTGGATGATGTGGAATATCATGCTGAGGATGATTGAATGGAGTATGACTTTGGAGTACGAGATCGATGATCTTGAGTGGTAGACACTAGAGCAAGTGGATTAGCCGTCTTTGCAACTCGTTCAGCTCGAATTTCATTTGCCTCATGCTGAAATTGTTTCAAGATATCAAAGAGAGTGTGATAGTTTACCTTGTCTAACTGCTTCTGTTGTTTCACCAAAGTAACAAAACGTGTCCACTCTGGTTGAAGTTGCTAAAGAAATTGGACATTTACTTGCATGGTGGAGACCTCCAAGTTGTTTCTTGTCATATCGTACATCATCTTGTAGAATCGTGAATAATAAGAGTCAATTGATTCTCCATCCAATGCAATAAACTTACCAAAGTTCCAAAACAAGTTTTCTTTAACATCTTGCTTGTTGAGTGATTCTCCTTGTTGCAAGCGTTCAATAGCCGTCCACATTTCCTGTGCCGTAGGACATGCATCAACCGTGGAATAAATATCATCTCCAATTCCACTTAGAATCATATAGATCGCTTCTTTTTCTGCATCATACCAAGCACGCTTCTCTGGTGTAAGATCATATAACGTTTCTTTTCTTGTGGTTGCGGGTATTTATGGAATAGTGTCTGTGGCTGGTGTATTAGGAACAGTGATATCGGAGAGAACATATGGTCCATTGTTGATACATTGCCTCAATGCATCACCATTAGGTCTTGTGTCAAGATAGCGAAGAAAACGTGATTGCCATTGAGCATATCGACCGGCCACAAGCATTGTTGGTCTCTCTTTGTTACCCGCCACCATGATGTTGTTGTTCATCAAACGATATTCTGCAGTAGAGTCCATCTCAATATTCTCTTAAGTGATAAAATTGAATGTGGATCTTAAGTAGTTGTGTTGTGATTGTGTTGTTGTTGAAATTCCGAAAATTGCGATTTTTTTTTCTCGGTCCGACAATAAATTCCTCAGTCCGACAAAATGGTAGAACTAAAAAATTTGTAATCACCAAATTTTGAGATTACCCGTCATGTGCTTCGTGCATCCGGAGTCCAGTATGAAGAGAATTATTTGTATCACATGCAGAAGAGTTAGAACACGATGGAGCATTTGCTAAATTGGATACCACATTAGTTGTGATTTCAGAATCATTAGTGTCCTTATCAACATTTAAAGGCATACTAACACTCGTTGTCACATTTCTGTCCTAAGTTTAGGCATCCATTTATATTCTGGAGGACATTGATTAGCAAACCACCATTTCCACGACTTGCTAGCAGACTCATATAATTCCGTAATTCTGCTTCTAGTGGTCTTACTGGTGGAATCTGATGCAATACTTTTTCCAGGGGGTTACACCAGAATCGTTCACTTTGCGTTTGGGTTTTCTAGCACTAATAGGCATCGCAGTTTGCTTCTTAGTTCTAGTATCTACGCCTTTGACATTATTCGAAACACACATAGCATGATTAGCATTAGCACACTTTCCACATTTCACACAAACAAACTTATCATTCAAAGCATTCAAAGTCGAATCATTCAATCGTCATTACACATGATACAGATGTTTTATTCTTAGAAACATTAATAATCCTAGGGTGTTCTTCTACTGTCTTCATCTTCCCTTGACTTTTGTTTTGCCAAACCTTTTCATTCATGCGAGTGCTCTTAAGCTGAGGCCAGCTAAGACTATCAGTAGGGATTACTCCTATAGTTAAAGACACACGTCTATTAGTGTTTCTAGAAGTCTGAGGTGATTGACTTTCTTTGTTGTGTGTGGGTTTCGTGGCCAATCTATACATCACTGGTTTAATCATATTTGTGTTCTTAATGTTTAGTGATCGAATATTTGTTCTGAGAGTATTCTGTGGTAACCTATCCATCCCATCAGTCTTGGGGGAAACGCAGGTTTTGCAAATGAAGAATTAGAGAAAATAGATGGTTTGCCCAATACAGAGGGTCTAGTCACTTTGTGCGCATTGGGTTGTCTTACAACTGGTTTCATAACACTAGGTTCCATCATTTTCCCACCCATCTTAGCAACGAGTTTCTTCAACTCTGCTATCGCTATTTCCTTGTCTTGTAACTGAGCTTTCAACCCTTTAATTTCCAAACTCTGTTCATTCATTTCTCGAAACGTTTTGGAAAGTTTTTCTTGCAAGTTTTTATCATGTGGAAAACTACCAACATCTTTTTACAAAGCAAGTTCAAGAAAATGACAATGGTTTTGGAGGAAATCAGTTTTGTGTCGAAGTAACTCAAAAGCCATTTTATCAACATTTTATTTACGTTTCGAAAGCTCAACTTCAAGACGCTCACACTCTTTGATCTTATCAAGATATTTACATGCAACATCAGAATATTCATCGATGTCAGCACAAGATTGAAGAGTAACACACAAAATATCTTTGGATAGACATTTCTTCTAAGAGTAAATAAAATTCATCTGAAAAACGGACTTGTCCATTTGAAGATCGTCAATTTCTTTCTCAATAGACTTAACATATTTTAAATCATCAGACATTTCAGACCGGATTAATCTTTCAAATTCAAGCATATTTTCTTTTAATGTGGTCGTTTTCGGTATTAAGATTTTTTTGATAAGCACAGTTATATCTTGAGGAATTGGTTTTTTCCACTCGTCATTTTCTCGTTGTTTCCATTCATTGTCAACAATGGATTTAATATTATCAATGTAACGTTGTAGAAACCCAAATGTCTACCTACTCTTGCTCTTAGAAGCATCAAGAGGAAAGTAGTTGATGAACTTAGAAACGTTTGTTTTCTTAGTAGCAAAAGCTTTCTTCGATTGAATTCTTCTTTGTTTGCATTCTAAAAACAATTTCTCACGAGACATTTGTTTTTGTGTAGTGAAAAGACCATATAGACTATTCTCATAAGCATAATTGTAGGGTTTCACAAACTCTTTATTGACCGGTGATCTACTCTCCTCTTCCCAAAGGGATGTCTCATCATAACCCAGAGGATATTCAGGATCGGTCCATTCGGACTCATCAATATAAAGGCGCGGGTTCGCAGCTTAAGTTTGGGCAAGATAATCAGGACTTGCCAAGCTAGATTGACCCTTAAACATAGACGGAGGTGCTATCATTCTTACGGTTTGAATAGAGTCATGCGTTTTATAAACAACTTTCTTCAAAAATTCGACTTGTTTTTCTAGTTTCGTTACTTTTTTAGTATCTTTTTCATGTCGACTTTTGAAATCTTGCTTTAACGTTTCAACCTCTTGTTTCTTAACATCAATAATTTTAGCAGACTCGGTGTTATCCATCAAAAGCCGTTGTTCAAGTTCGTAACTTTGGTGGTAGCAAGGTACGTTTTTGACGTTCATCCATTAATAAAACATTAAATTGACGTTTCTCTTCGGTTAATAACTCAAGAGTTTCGTTGTATTTCTTTTGAAGATCGTCCTTTTGACTTTTTAGCACACTACCCTTGTACCCCTCAAGCTCTTTGGTTTTCTGAAGAAGCTCATCTTTATAGCGTTCAATGGTCTCACTAGATGTAATTAGTGCGGCTTTGCATTCTTCAAAATTTTGAGTGAGCGTTGCGTTTGCCTTCTTTAATTGCTTTTGACTTTTTCTAGTTTCATTGACATCTTTTTGTAAACTAGCAATTAAATTAGCAAGAGCGACACGGTCTTCATCATCATACTCATTTGCATGTTGATCATCCTCAAACTCATTATTGCACATGTCTGGTGAATCGGGTGTGGTATTGCTATCAACCTTTTCCCTCATACATGTGTCATTAATGCCATTGTAGCTCACTATGCTCATGAATATCACCAAACACATTATATTCATCAATGGTGTGTACCTTATCGAGTGGCTCAGTTTCAAAGATAGGGCCATTGTCATATTCAGTGACGTTGAGAGCTTAGTCAACCTTTGCCATGTACGAGTAATGTGCTTCTAATTCTTGGTCGGAGGCTTCATCATCAGTATCATCAAGCATTGCTCCTTCCTCAGCCGACAATTTGATCGTAGTCTGATCGTAGTCTGATCGTACTCATAGATCGTAGTCCTTGATCGTACTCTTAGATCGTAGTCTGATCGCAGTCTGATCGAAACCTCTGATCGCAACACGTGATCGCACTCCTTGGATCGCAGTGAGTGATCTCAATCTAGATCGAAGTGAGTGATCGCACTCCTTGGATTGCAGTGAGTGATCGCACTTTGGATCTTAGTGAGTGATCGTGGTATTGGATCGCAAGTAGAAACCCCAGGTTTATGCGATCACAATATTCAGATTGTAACCAATAAAAAAGTTCGAGAGTTTAGGCAACAAGAAAGATGAGATATTTACTTGGGAATTCGTGTTTCAATGCAAAAGTTGGGTGATCCTTTCTAGACCTGAATTAGGCTTAATTCGGGTTGGCTGGGCTCCGGCTCCTGCACCAAGTGAACTATTTTGTTGGGATCCTGCACACTAAAAAACACACGTTAGGCTTACCGTGGGAAGGTTTCCCACGATTAGACTTCGGCGTGAGAGTAAGTAATCGATTAGGGTTTTATGTGAGTTGAGAGTTTGGAACGTAATACCTTTGTGGAACCTTTGAGGGTTCCTTTTATAGGCAGTGACAACCCTAATGGGCTGTCACTGATACTTCGGCCCCAAGGAAGAGATAAGCACCAAAATTAGATTGGTTGTTATCTTCTAATTATGGTTAGTGAATATCTCCTCCTTTGGAGTAAATCACATTCAGAGATAGAATATGATTCTGTCTAACCCTGCACCGGTCATGTCGGGCCGTGGGCCGCACACGTGTGTGCCGTTACTGTTCATCCAAGCCCATAAGTTTAAATGACATTATTCCCACCCATCTGTGATGGGCCGGATACGGGTAGTACCCTTGGGCCGGGTCCATGACCCGGCTGGGGACTATACATCATTAGTAGATAATCTAAAGTATGATTTAGAACACAAAACACAACGAAAAACAAGAAAATACTTGAATTCGGGATGATGTTAGGTGTGTAAATCACACGAACCCAATATAATAGCAACAACAAATCACAAAAACTACCCCATGGCGATTGATACCAATTGTTGTCCCATATATTATGATTATTCTATACGAATAAAGAAGAAAGAAACTTCGATATGAGATGAATTCTAGAGAGAGAAACTAGAGAGAGAAAAGAGAGATAAGTGTGTGAAAACTTGGTGAATATTAGATTAAGAGAAAATAGAATAACCAACCAACCTCTCCTTACATGCAAGGAGAGTTTATATAGCCTTGCCTACATGTGGCATGATGGGCTATATGATAATGGGTCGGGCTTTCCTTTTGGGCTTTGGTTACTTACGAATGAACCTTAGCTTAAAGTTAAGACCGTAATACACGACTAACCTACTACCTATTACAACGTTCTAATATTTGATACATAATAAACATATGACCGAGCATTCTTGTTTGACTCAATATTTTGAGGCTAACAGTTTCATATATTTAAATCATATTTTAATCACATTTTCTCCCCTATCTCTAGTATTTAAATCTTTTGATATTAGAGATACCAAATTTGATTAAAATATATCGCGAAAAATAGTCTTGAAAATCTTCGGGAGAAAAATATGTCTATTTAGGCATGAAGTTGGAAAGCTCCCCCTCAAAAATTGATCTAACTGAATTGTCATTGTGAGGATGTGATCCACATTTCACTTTTTGAGGATAGGATTTGTTGAACACACAATTTTTGAAAGATTTTTAATAATCATTGAGAAAATCTTGAAAAAATTATGTTCAACGCTTTTGGAAAATCATTTCTTTTTGGCGACATGGTATTTCTAAAGCATAAACTTGAGTTCTTAGACTTTGAATGTCTTGATGAATCCACTCAACTGTAAGACGAATTCTCTTCTTTTGCTGAGGGTAAGCGCACTAAATCGTACACTCCCCCGTGAATATCGACCCGGGTTGCAATCTGAAATTGATTACAAGCCATTGTGTTGAGCTCAAAACGTTGAATGTTTTGTGACAAGCTCAACCCAAGATAGATTTCTCTACCCGTTGTTGGAAATTTTTTCCAAAATAGACATTTTCCTTTATTAAAAAATAGAAATGACATGTTTTGAAAAATATTTACAACTTTCATTCGAGCTTTATGTACCCACCTGTGTCGTTATTGAGCGACATTTCTAGGCGCGTCCATATTATCGATACTAAAAGACATGTCGAGAAGAATATTTTTGGTATTTTGAAATATTTTTTCATTTTTATTTTATTTTTCTATGTTTTATATTTTTTTACTTTTCTTTTCCATAGATATATACAAGTAGATGTTTGGAAAAATGAATCAAGCAGGCACCTTTGCTAGAATCTCCAGGTCTACTGGAGTGAAAACATCTCATACCAATTTGCCTAATGAGGTACTCAAACCTATCTTTCGACAGAGCTTTCGTAAACAATTCGGCTAATTGATAATCGGTTCCAACAAAGTGTAGTTCAACAATACCGTGTTTAACTTGTTCCTTCATGAAGTGATATCTGACATCAATGTGATTCGTGCAGGAATGCTGTATCGGATTACAGGAGATGGCTATGGCCGACTTTGAGCCACAATACATAGGTACTTTATCAAAGTTGAAGCCATAATCCATGAGTTGTGTTCTCATCCAAAGAACTTGAGCACAACACGCATATACAGACACATACTCCGCTTCGGCTGATGAAAGTGACGTGCAATCCTGCTTCTTGGAAGACCATCCTACAAGCTTATCTTGTCCTAGAAATTGGGCACCACCAGAAGTACTTTTTCGAGTATCAAGACACCCTGCGTGATCAAAATCTAAATAGGCCGTTAGATAGAAAACATTTCCTTCGGTTACTAGAGTCCCAAGTGAATGGTATTCTTAAGGTACCAAAAGATCCATTTAACCTCCTTGAGGTGCTTATCAGTGGGTCTAACTTGATATCGTGCACAATAGCATGTTGCATGTGTAATATCTGGTCTGCTTGCTGTCAAGTACATGAGAGACCCGATCATGGAACGATATCTCGTTTGATCTATGGGTAATCCCTCCAAGTCAGCATCTAGGGATGTGGTTGATAATGGTGTCCTAACGGGGTTACGTGAGGTCAACCATGGTGTTTGATTATCTCTTTACAATAATTAGCTTGGTTAATAAATATACCAATTGGGGATTGGTAAACTTGAATTCCTAGAAAGAATTTTAGTTCGCCCATCATTGACATTTCAAATTTGTTGTGCAATAGTTTTTCAAACCATTTTGAAAGTTTTGGATTTGTAGACCCGAAAATAATGTCATCAACATAAATCTGCACATGTAGAATGTCATCCCTAGAATTATAAATGAACAAGGTAAGATCAATGGAACCTTTTGAGAAACCTTTGGATAGTAGAAATTTCAAGAGCTTATCGTACCACGCCCTTGGAGCTTGCTTTAGTCCATATAGTGCCTTGTGGAGACAATACACCTTGTCAGGATAATGCGGATTGACGAATCCTTCCGGTTGCGTGACATAGACTTCTTCTTTCAAAGGACCATTAAGAAAAGTTGTCTTCATGTCCATTTGATAAACGATGAATCCCTTATGTGCATCATAAGCAAGGAAAATCCTAACCGCTTCCATACGAGTTATCGGTGCAAATGATTATTCAAAATCAATACCCTCTCTCTGGCCATACCCCTTAGCCACTAGCCTAGATTTGTTCTTGATGATCGTGTTTTCTTCATCCATCTTGTTTTTCCAGATCCATCAAAGAATTAACGGTGTTACATTATATGATCTGTCAACATGTTCCCAGACTTTGAGTCTTTCAAATTGTTGAAGTTCATCCGTCATCGATTCAATCCAAGCATGATCATTCAATGCTTCTTTGATGTTTTTCGATTCAGCTGTACTCACGGCGAGTGCGAACATACAAACATCTCCATCAGTTTCTAATTGTCGTCTTGTATGAACAGGCTGTGAAGGTTTTCCAGTTACTTGAACCAAAGGGTGATCTCGTGTCCAATGATGTGTTGAAATATCTTGTTGATAGAACATATTCATATTTGACGGATCAACATGGCGAGTAGAAGACTCTCCAGTTTCATGTACCGATGTACCGAATGCGTTGTGAAAATCGTCATTGTTAGATAATGCGTTGTTTGCTTGATTTGTGTTCTCTGGAGCAATGACAGTAGTTGTGGATGTTGTAGGATCGATTGTTGAAGTGATATTCTGAGGAAGTAAATCTGCAGCAACCCGTGTTGAAGTAGATGAAGTTGTATCCTTTTGTTGAGGATGAGCGATATCGTCATTCTTATCATGAGTGGCAGCAGAAGACTTCGATACAACATGTTTCTCCCCCGTGAAATATTCATCATACACTGGTCCATATAACATTTCCAATTCTTCAATTGTCGTCTCCACTGGAATATCTGCTCTTCGAACAGTTTTTAAACCATCTTTGAACTTGACGGTTCATTGTTGTGGTCTTAAGTTCCGAGTTTCGTGTGGTTGTGCAAAGGAGTCTTTTGTCGTTGTGGAAAGGACTTAAACTATTTTGTTCAAGTGCCACTTCTTGCAATTAATCGAATCTGAAATGAATAGTTTCGACTATCAATTTTGTTCTCTTGTTGTAAACTATATATCCCTTAGAATGAGTTGCATATCCCACTAAAATACATGAATCACCTTTCTCTTTCATCTTATCTAGATTTTCACCATCTTGGATTATGTAACACGTACAACCAAAAACGTGAAGGTGTTTGAGTGAAGGTTTGCTGTAACACCCCCAAATTTATACAACTCAATACAGCGGAAGACTCGTTGGTGTTACGGGATAGCACATTACTCACATCATAGACAACGCATAAAAATCGCGTCGTTTAATAATAAAAGCATTTCCATTCAAATATCAAAGTTACATCGGTCCCAAGTCATTATATTTCATACAAAGTTTTACAAATTATTTGAATGGAAAAATGTTGTTTAAGTGCGGGCCATGAATTCTTGTTGTCTTCCTGAGAATTACCTTCAAGTACCTGAGATAAAACATGTTAAAAGAAAAGGTCAGCGATAACGCCGAGTGAATTCATAGAGTTTAATAAAATCCATCAATATAATATCAGTATAAGATTATTACTGAAAATCATTTTGTACAAATCATTTTAATAGGCCATAGAATAGCCAAAATCATTTTATACAAATCTTTATCAAAATCATAATATAGGCATGTGCCTTAAAAACCATTATACGAATCATTGTCGTTAAAAACACCATACAATACATTTTGCAACGTTGTACAGATTAAATAAAAACCGTTATATGAATATGGTTATAAAAACCAAAACACGAACATAATATCAATAGTATGACCCTGTATTGCTAGTCAGGAAATACATCGTAATTCGAAGCGTCTAATAGTATTTCGTTAGTTTTGGATTATTATAAGCCGCATGACATTGTTACCTTACTAAACCAACAACGGGTAGCTAACCCGATACCAAATTTGCCCATCTAAAGTAGAGTGTCGTCACAAAGGTCACGCTATGGAAATCTTCTCATACATAAATTCGCTTACCAATCAATGTGGCACGACGGTGATCAACCGTCAAGGCGCGAACTGGGGTGATCGTCCCCAAATAGTACTATTAAATGCATAAGCGTCTACCAACTCCCGGTAGTTCACAATTCATGCTAATGGGACTTTTAGTGACATAACCTAACTTTAATAATCCATTTTATTTCATCTATCGGGTCCATTAATCATTTATCGGGTCATACAATCGGGTCATTCAATCATTCGGGTCCAAAATCAATAAACAAACAATCGGGACAAATGGTGTCCTATTTTATAAAAATCTAACATGTTATCTCCCTCGCGGCTTTATAAAACATTTATAAAAACATTTAAAAGAGTGCGAGGCTATGAACTCACGTTGATGTGGGAAGGCGGGTTGTCGGCAATTCGGATGTACGGTACGTGCTTCAATCACGGAAACCTAGACAAATAATAATCGGTCTTAGACGTTTGTCCAATGACTTTATAAAAATATCAATTATGTATACATATGATGATTATATATATATGATGATCAAGTGGGTTTACATATTCTCGTTTACTCATTTTTAGTGTTATATGCCGATAACTTTTATACTAGTTTTCTCGTTTTACCTATTTACGTGTTTTAGGTCCAATAAGCCTATTATAAGTTCTTAACTTGTATTAATCCTTGTTATCCTTACATTATCAGTATCTACACTTTACAAGTTGGGCCTAAATGTGTTAAGCTCAATAAGTTCTTTTTATGAGTGTTTATCTTATGTAGTCCAATTATTAGCCCAAGTATTAGTCCAAGTATTAGTCCAATATGTTTACTTAGCTCGTTAATGTCCGTATGCCCTATAGTTCGGGTTTTATCGGTTTTTACTTGTATTAGTTACCTATATATCAGTATATGACTTTTATAAACTTTACATTAGACGGGTTTGGTCGTCTAAGTTTTATTTGGCGAAAAACGTTAATTTTACGGCGATAGCCGAAAAAGTCGTAAAAATCAAGATTATAGTTTTTATTACTTATAAATATTATTTCACCACCATTTATATAATTTACCCATTTAATTCACCTTTTATATATTTATATAAATAAGTTTTATAAGTTAGTGGGTTTATATTTTTATATTTTATATATTATAATGTGAGTGCTTATATAATATTAATAAACAATATTTCCAAAAATCTGTTTTTTAACTTCATGTTCACCATTTTTACCATATCTAGAGTTCTATAATGAATTAGAAGCTCCTTTTTTGGTGACATGCTCTTCATATTATGTGCTACATTTAACTTAGTTATAGCTACTGCCCATTTTGAGTTTAACGTGCCTTAACAGTCCCTACAAAACTGCTTATTCAGATTAGACCACCTAACTTGTTTTGATCATATCTCACTCATTATTTTGATTCCATTGCATGGCCAACTCTCACATGTGTATAACATCTTGTACTTACTATAAATGGATCAAACCATGCAATTTTATCAGTTCATCTTTTAGTTATCTACTGTTTTTACACAGCCAACTAAATAATCAAGATTTTAGCTTTATTTCTTATAGTTATTAACATTTTTAAGCATATCTATCAATACTTGATCCCCACACAACATTTTTATCATCATATATACATCATATACATATACAAAATGAAAGAAAATACATTTGTTCTTTACAAAATAACAAGAGAAAAATGGAGAGGATGATCTTCTTTACCAACCAAGTGTTTTTCTTGTTTTTGGAAGACAAGAACTTGATGAACACAACAAGTGTCTCCAAGAACATCAAATATCAAGAACATAGGTTGTAAAATCAGCCCTAGGACACAAGCAAATCACCTCCAAAGATGTTAATATGGCCACCAAATGAGCAAGGCTTCAAGAGAACTCCTTAATAGAGCTAGTAAACATGTGGTTCATGGCTAGAAGAGATCAAAGAGGGTGTTTGTTGCTTAATTTTGGACGGCAAGAGGAGAGTGTTTGAGAGAGTTTTGAGAGGATTTTGCATGTAAGGAAATGGTGGAAGTAAAAACTAGTAGCTAGTTTTGTGAGTTAGTGGGAAAGTATGGCTTAAAATGTAAGCTAAGCTTACACTTGTAACATGTTAGCTAACTTGATGCCACCTTAGTGTGTGGTGTCAAGTAGTGCCGTCCAAACTAAGCTAGTGGGGTGGGACAATGTGTTTTGTCCCATCTCACTAGTTTACGGGTATTTCTCGATTCTAGTTTCCTCGATTTGCGTGCCCTCGGGTCGTTTTACGAAAAACGTTTTTATAAATTATGAATCAACGTCACAAAACGAATCTAATAAAAATTGTTCCATCAAAAACGGAGTTCGAAAACGTAAATACGTAATTCTAAGGTTTCCGGTTTAGTCGTAAAGGACGTTAAAATAAAATTGTAAGTCCTAATCTCTTCTCGTAAATTTGTGAGTTTATGAACCAACACAAATTTAAAACTCCAAAATAATATTCATGGATAAATTTATTTTCTGAAATGTCGGACTGTCACCAAAGACGGTGTATGTAAACGTAAGCACGTAACGTTGAATCCTCCGGTTTAGACGTAGTCGATGCTACTTTAAGACGTAAATCCAAATTTCTTCCAAAAAATAAGTGAGTTCATAAAATAATATTTTCAAATAAATATTGAGAATAAAATATCAACCATAAATTGACGGATTGTCACATTTGCGATCATGAATCATGTGATATGGTGTCTTTTCGTGTCTTGGAATAATTAAGGAACGGTTTTGTGTGTAGCATGCGGTTGACACGGCTTCGGCCTAGAAGAATAGTGGAAGTTTTGAAGCGGATAATAATGTTCGAGTAGCCTTAACCAAAGTACAATTGCGTCTTTCAACAACGTCGTTTTGTTCAGGTCTTCGAGCAATAGATGTTTCATGTTCAATCCCTTCGGCTTCAAAATAATTCTTCAGAGTTGAGTTCAAGAATTTTGTGCCTCTGTCAGTACGTACCACTTTTACTTGAGCTTGAAGACAACGTTGTATCTGCTTAAGGAAGTTGATGAGAACTTCGGGTGTTTCATCTTTGGATCTCAAGAAGAAAGTCTATGTGTACCTTGAGTAATCATCGACAATTACCATAATGTATTTCTTCCCATTGATACTTTGAACACACATGGGACCACACAAATCGATATGAAGAATATCTAACCATTCTTTTGAGCTTGGTGTAGTCTTGTCTTGAAACTACTCCGTTTAGCTTTACAAAGCTCACAAGAAGAACAAAGATTATCTTTCATGAATTTCAAGCTTGGAAGGGCTCTCACAATATCTTTCTTTGAAAGTAAGTTGATGGTATCAAAGTTAAGATGAGACAGACGTTGATGCCATAACCATGCTTGAGTCGTTGAAGCTTTAGCCATGAAGCAAATTGGATTTGAGGTAGTTGTGTATTGAAGTGAAATTGTGTAATGATCTGTACCCCATGAACCGGTGAGTAAATCATTTCCACCATAATCATGAACAAAACATGTCTTCTTTCTAAATGCAACCTCCAAATATGCATCACGTAATTGACCAACCGAGAAAAGATTGTGATTGAGCCCTTCGACCTAGTATACCCGTTTGATTGTGATATTCCCTAGAACCAAATCTTCGTATCCTAGGATCGGTGCAAATTGATCATTTCTGAATCGTAACGTACCCAGGAATTTCTCCACGAAGTAAATTAGAAGCTTGAGATTCCCCGTCATGTGCTTGGTGCACCCGGAGTCTAGTATGAAGAGAATTATCTCGATCACCTGTAGAAGAATTAGAACACGATGGAGCATTTGCAAAATTGGATTCCATGTTAGTTGTGATATCTGAATCATTAGTTTCCCTAGTTTCAACACTTAAAGGCACGCTAACACTCGTAGTCACATACTCTGTCCTAACCTTAGGCATCTATTTATATCCTGGAGGACATTGTTTAGCAAACCACCATTTCTAAGACTTGCTAGCAGACTCATATAATTTCCTAATTCTAATTCTAGTGTTCTTAGTGGTAGAGTATGATGCAATACTTTTATTACCAGAATGGTCCACTTTGCGTTTGGGTTTACTAGCACTAATAGGCATCACAGTTTGCTTCTTAGTTCTAGTATCTACGCCTTTGACTCTATTGGAATCACACATAGAATGATTGGCATTGGCACATTTTCCCCATTTCACACAAAAAAACTTAACATTCAAAGCATTCAAAGTAGAATCATTCAAATCGTCATTACATGCGATTACGGACGTTTTATTTTTAGAAACATTTAAAATACTAGGGTGGTCTTCTAATTTCTTCATCTTACCTTGACTCTTGTTTTGCCAAACTTTTTCATTCATTCGAGTGCCCTTAAGCTGAGGCCGGCTAACACTAGCAGTGGGGACTACTTGTGACAATCCGTCAATTTATGGTTGATATTTTATTCTCAAATATTATTTAAAAACATTATTTTAATGTCATAATATGAACTCACTTATTTTTGGGAAGTAATTTGGATCTACGTCTTGAAGTAGCCTCGACTACGTCTAAACCGGAGGATTCAACGTTACGTGCTTACGTTTACATACACCGTTTTGGTGACAGTCCGACATTTCAGAAAATAAATTTATCCGTGAATATTATTTTGGGATTTTAATTTTGAGTTTATTCATAAACTCACAAATTTACGAGAAGAGATTAGGACTTACGATTTTAATTTAACGTCCTTTACGACTAAACCGGAAACCTTAGGATTACGTATTTACGTTTTCGAACTCTGTTTTTTATGAGACAATTTTTATTAGATTCGTTTTGTGCCGTTGATTCATAATTTATAAAAACTTTTTTCGTAAAACGACCCGAGGGCACGCAAATCGAGGAAACAAGAATCAAGGAATACCCGTAAATTAGCGGGATGGGACAAAACAAGTTTATCCCACCCCACTAACTAAAAGGGACACCACATCATTTGATGTGGCTCCCTTGTAACAAAATAGCTTACACTTGTAAGCATAAGCTTAACAAGTAAGCTACTTATCCCACTAAACCACAAAACCACTGACACTTACCATATGCTTCCATTTTCACATGCAAACCACCTCAAAATCCTCTCATCTCTCTCTCTAAATCCGTCCAACCTCACCACAAAATCACCGTTATCATCAATTTTTAACCTACAACTTAAGCTATAATCAACATATGTTGATAGCTAATTAAAAAGATAAAGATTTGAGGTGATTGTAACTTGTAAAAAAGGACTTTTCATGGAGGTCTTTGGGCTGATTTTCAAGAAGGAGTTTAGGGATGATTTCATGGAGGTTTTAATCCATTTGAAGGACCAAAGAAGTTGTCTTAAAAGGTTGAAGGTTTGGTAACAAGGAACCAAGCCTTGTTCATCATAAACCTCATCTTTTCATCACTATTGGTGGTATAGAGATTGTTTCTTCCTATCCTCTTGTTATTTTGATTATGTAATCTTGTATTTACTTTATTTATGTATATGTATATGATGATGAATGATGATTAAAAATATTGTGTGGGGATTTGATGTTGATAAACATGCTTAAAAAGATGGACAAACTACATGTAAAATGGGTAAATCTTGTTTAAATGGTAGGCTGTATAAAAACAGTAAATAACCATATGATAGACTGATAAAATGATGAAGTAGAATCAATTTACAGTAAGCTATGGGTCTTGTACACATGTGAGAGTTGGCCATGCAATGGAATCATTGTAATGAGTGAGATATGATCAAAACAAGTTTAAAGTACAAATCTGAGTTTACTGTTTTGGACGATTTTTAGAAAATACTTAGAGGATTATTCAACAGTAGCTATAAGAGAGTTAAATGGAGCACATATCATGTAGTTTATGTCATAAAAATTTTAGCTTCTATCTCCATATAGAACTTTAGATATGACAGTTTTGGTGAACATGAAAATAAAAATCAGATTTTGGAAATTAAAGTATAATACTATTATATAAGCACTCAAAATTATATTGTATAAAATGTAAAATTAAAACCCACTAACTTATGAATTTTATTTATATAAATATTTAAAAGGTTAATTAAATGAATAAATTATAAAAATGGTAGTGGAATAATACTTATAAGTAATAAAAACTATAAACTTGATTTTTACGACTTTTTCGGCTATTACCGTAAAATTAACGTTTTTCGCCAATTACAACTTAGAAGATCAAACCCCTCTAATGTAAAGTTTTTAAAAGTCATATACTGATATATAAGTATCTAATACAAGTAAAAACCGATAAAACCCGAACTATATAACATACGGACATTAACGGGCTAAATTAACGTTATTGGACTAATAATACAACAAAATAGGCTAAAACACTTATAAACTTATTTATTGGGCTTAACCCATTTGGGCCCAACATGTAAAGTATAAATACTGATAAGACAAGTATGAAATGGATTAATACAAGTTAATAAACTTATAATAGGCTTATTGGACCTAAAACACGTAAATAGATAAAACTAGTAAACTAGTATAAAAGTTATCGACACATAACACTAAAATGAGTAAACGAGAATATGTAAACCCACTTGATCATCATATATATATATATATAATCATCATATGTATACATAATTGTTATTTTTATAAAGTCATTGGACATGAGTCTAAGACCGATTATTATTTATATAGGTTTCTATGATTGAAGCACGTACCGTACATCCAAATCGCCGATAACCGCCTTCCCACATCAACGTGAGTTCATAGCCTCGCACTCTTTTAAATGTTTTTATGAAATGTTTTATAAACCTGCGAGGGAGATAACATGTTAGTTTTTATAAAATAGGACACCATTTGTCCCGATTGTTTGTTTATTAATTTGGACCCGAATGATTGAATGACCCGATTGTATGACCCGATAAATGATTAAAGGACCCGATAGATGAAATTAAATGGATTATTAAAGTTAGGTTATGTCACTAAAAGTCCCATTAGCATGAATTGTGAACTACCGGGATTTGGTAGACGCTTATGCATATAATAGTACTATTTGGGGACGATCACCCCAGTTCGCGCCTTGACGGTTGATCACCGTCGTGCCACATTGATTGGTAAGCGAATTTATGTATGAGAAGATTTCCATAGCGTGACCTTTGTGACGACACGCTAATTTAGATGGGCAAATTGAGTTTCGGGCTAGCTACCCGTTGTTTGTTTTATTAAGGTAACAATGTCATGCGGCTTATAATAATCCAAAATTAACGAAATACTGCTATACGCACCGAATTACGATGTATTGCCTGACTAGCAATACAGGGTCATACTATTGATATTATGTTCGAGTTTTGGTTTTCATAACCATATTCATATAACGGTTTTTATTTAACTCTACACGACGTTGTAAAACGTATTGTATGATATTTTTACGACATTGGCTCGTATAATGATTTTTAAGGCAAATGCCTATATTATGGTTTTGATAAGGATTTGTATAAAATGACTTTGGCTATTTTATGGCCTATTACAAAGATTTGTACAAAATGATTTTCGGTAATAATTTTATACCGATGTTATATTGATGGAATTTATTAAACTCTATGAATTCACTCGGCGTTATCGTTGACCTTTTCTTTTAACATGTTTTATCTCAGGTACTTGAAGGTAATTCTCGGGAAGACAACAAGAATTCATGGCCCGCACCTAAATACTTATTTCCATTCAAATAGTTTGTAAAACTTTGTATGAGATAATATGACTTGGGACCTATGTAAATTTTATATTTATTAATGGAAATGCTTTATTATTAAACGACGCGATATTCAAGCGTTGTCTATGATGTGAGTAATGTGCTATCCCGTAACACCAACTAGTCTTCCGCTGTATTGAGTTGTATAAATTTGGGGGTGTTACACTACTCCTATAGTAAAAGAAACACGTCTATCAGTGTTTCTAGAAGTCTGAGGAGATTGACTTTCTTTGTTGTGCGTGGGTTTAGTGACCAATCTATACATCCTCGGTTTAATCACATTAGTGTTTTTAATGCGTCGTGCTTGAATATCGGTTTTGGGACTAATTTGTGGTAACCTATCCTTCCCATCCATCTTAGGGGCAAACCCAGATATTTCAAATGAAGAATTTGAGAAAACAGATGGTTTTTCCCATGACAGAGGGTTTAGTCACTTTGTACGCATTGGGTTGTCTTACAACAAGTTTCTTAACGCTAGGGTCCAAAATTTTCCCACCCATCTTAGCAACGAGTTTCTTCAACTCTGCTATTGCTATGTCCATTTCTTGTAACTGAGCTTTTAAATCTGTAATTTGTTTCATTCATTTCTCGAAACATTATGGAAAGTTTTTCTTGTAAGTTAATTTTGTTTGAAAAACTACCGACGTCTTTTTGCAAAGCAAGTTCAAGATCATGACAATGTTTTTGAAGGAAATCACATCGGTGTTGAAGTAATGTAAAAGCCTTTTTATCAACATTTTTTTTACGTTTCGATAGCTCGGTTTTAAGTCGTTCACACTCTTTAATCTTATCAAGATATTTGCATGCAACATCAGAATATTCGTCTATATCAGCACCAGATTGAAGAGTAACACAAAAAGTATCTTTGGAGAGACATTCTTCTAAGAGTAGATCATATTCGTTTGAAAACACTGATTTGTCAGTTTGATGTTCATAAATTTCTTTTTCAAGAGACTCAACGTATTTCAAATCATCAAACATTTCTGACCGAATTAATCTTTCCAATTCAAGAACATTTTCTTTTATTATCTTCGTGTTCGGTATTAAAAGTTCTTTCACAAGCAATGTTATATCGTGAGGGGTCTCTTTTTTCCATTTGTCATTTTCACGTTTTTGTCAATCTCTTTCAACGATTGATTGAATGTTATCAGTGTGATGTTTAAGAATACCAAGAGTGTTTCTACTTTTGCTTTTAGAAGCATCAAGAGTCAAATAGTTAATATATTTAGAAACATTAGATTTCTTAGTGACAAAAATTTTCTTCCATTGAATTATTCCTTGTTTGCTTCCAAGAAACAATTCCTCACGAGACTTCTGTTTTTGTGGAGTGAAAAGACCATAAAGACTGTTTTCATAAGCATAATTATATGGTTTCACAAAATCTTTATTGACCGGTGATCTACTCTCCTCATCCCAAATGGATGTCTCTTCACTATCGAGCCTAATTACTGGGCAATCATGATCGGTCCATTCGGAATCATCAAGATATAAGTGGGGGTTCACACCTTGAGCTTGTTCGAGGTACGTAGGACTTTAAAAACTATCTTTACCCTTAAAAACGGCTGAGGTGCTATCATTCTTATGGTTTGAATAGAGTCACGTTTTATAAACAGCTTTCTTCAAAAAATCGACTTGTTCTTCGAGTTTCATAACTTTTTTAATATCTTTGCCTTGTCTATTTTTGAAATCTTGTTTTAACCTTTCAACCTCTTGTTTCTTTTCATCATGAATTTTAGCAGAATCGGTGGTATTCATAGAAAGCCTCTATTTAAGTTCGTTAACTTTAGTTGTTGCAATGTACGTTTTTTGACGTTCATCCATTAAGAAAACATTAAATTGACATTTCTCTTTGGTTAATAACTCAAGAGTTGTGTTATACTTATTTTCAAAATCTTCCTTTTGGGTTTTTAAAGCACTACCCTTGTAACCCTCAAGCTCTTTGGTCTTTTGAAGAAGCTCAACCCTATAACTATCAATGGTCTCACTAGATCTATAATAGCGGCTTTGCTTTCTTAAAAGTTTTGAGTGAGCGCTGCGTTTGCCTTCTTTAATTGCTTTTGGATCTCTCTAGTGTCAATGACATCTTTTTGTAAACTAGCAATTAAATTATCAAGCGCGACATGCTCCTCATCATCATACTCATTTGCATGTTGATGATCCTGAAACTCATTATTACACATGTCTGATGAATCAGGTGTGGTATTGCTATCAACCGTTTCTATCATACATGTGTTAGTAATTGTTGTTGGTAGATCACTATGCTCATGTGTATCACAAAACACATTATATTTATCATCATGTTGTACCTTATCAATTGGCTCGGTATCAAAGATAGGACCATTTTCATCTTCAGTGACATTGAGGACCTCATGAATCTTTTCTAGTATGAATAATGTGCCTCGAGTTCTTGGTCGGAGAGTTCATCATCTGTGTCGTCAAGCATTTCTCCTTCCTCAACTGATAACTGGATCTTAGCTTCCATCTTCTTGCATAGCAGCATCTTTTCCTTATGATAGCCATAATCTTTAACCCTTTTGGCTACCTGCATTCCCTATCCAGATGCCCAAAACCTCTTCATTTAGAACACTGGATCCCACTTTGTTTCACAACTTAAGTACCAACAGTTTCCCTGTTTCCAACAACAGTAACAACCCTCTGATTATCATTCTTAGCGGTATGTCGGTCATACTTTGGAGTACTCTCAGCACGCCTTCATGTATCATACCTTGGAGGACTCTGAGTATAGTTGTTCCTCGTGTTTGATGGTGTTCTAATGTAAAACCCGCAAAATAAGGTCATTATTTAATTCTTAATTTTCAAATATTTTTGAAGTATTTTATAATCTTAAATATTATTACGCTTAACGGTTTAAGTTGAAATCGATATTAAAATATTTTATTTTAATATTTTGGCGAGCAACGAGGACTACTAGTGATCGCGATACCGACGGATGCCCACAATTTTATATTTCATTATCGATCGTTTCGATATTTAATATTTTCGACGATATCGTTTTAATTACGTATCGAGTCGTTATATCATTATTTTTCGTGTGCGTTTAAACTTTTTAGTATCTTTACGAAACCTGAGTCCCGTAAATATTTTTAAAAATTGACTAGTGACAATTTCCCACCTTTTAAACTAGCTATTTACAAATTTTAACCAAACTCTTGCCAAATTGCCATTTGGTCCTTCCCCACTAACAAAAATTTAATAAATTAAAAATACACACACACACCTTTTATTTTTCACTTCCAAAAATTTATTTCTCTCTCTCTTTTTCTTCCATTTTGCCGAAACCCCAAAACCCACACCAAATCCACACATTTTTTCAATTATCTCAAGATTTAGGTTGAATCTAGCTAAACCAAGCATAGACCCATCTCTATTTTTGATCAAGGATCACATAGGTATAAAAATTTTACACATGCAAGCACTTTTTATTTTTATGATGTTAGTAGGTGGAAGCCATGGTCATGCATGGTGTTTTTAGCATGATCCATGGTGGTTCTTGCTAGAAATATTGTTAAAAATTATATTTTGATCCAAATATTTTTATTTTTGTTATGATTTTGATGTTATGGTGGATGTATGATGATATTAGAGTATAGTAATGACCATTTCTATGGTTGGTTGTGGTCAAAAAGTTGATTTTGTATAAGTTTTTGGTACCCATTTTATAGCAGTAAGTAAACTGAAAAATCCGAATTTTTATGTTTTGAAAATGACTAAAATTATAGCCTAGGGTTGTAGATAATTTCCTTAGCTTCGATTTGATATAAGGTAGAGCTTCTAACTCAAAACGAGCGCGAAGTTATGATGTTTTGAATAATCGTGTACCGGGAGACGAGTATCGACACTACATATAGTTGTTGTCGATATTTGGATCGAATCCCGGGGACTCTAAATGGATGTTTTAAAATGTGTAACCTACTGATAATGAGGTATTTATATATTAGGTTGAGTTTACTTTAAAACCCGAGTGTCGGTTTTGTTAACGGAGTCGTTTAAATAAGTTAAAACGGTTGTATGAAAAATTAACGCAAATCTGTCCGGATTTTGTGGTTTGAAAATGAGTCGAGTAAAGGACTTTAAAAGTAATTTCATTTGATAAACTTGTAGGAGGACTTTCTATATATAGTAAGTTAGTTTATCGAGTCGTTACGGTCGACAAGTTAAAAAGGGGTAAATAAGCTAGTACATGTAGTATGTATCGGCGGATTTTGTTAAAAATATAAAATGGTTAAGTAAATTGGGTAGTAAAGTAGAATGAAGTTATTTATATCGTTTACTCTCGAGTGTATTGTGGTTTTATGAGTTTGAGTTTGATTTTATTAAGTATCGTTTATTTCTCGAGTCTATTATTAAAGTACGCACCTTATTTGCTAGGTTGCGGTTATCGTGATTAGCGGGCATCTACTATCGTCGGCGATTGTCTTCAACTACTATAAGTACTAAGGTGAGTCTATAGCCTCGTTTGAGCTCATTCAAATATTTTAAAACCCGCGAGGGGGAATACATGTTTTGTAAACTTAGAACACAAGATTTTTATGGTATGCTTTGTCCCTTTATGAATGGACCCGTGGTTGCCTTTAAATTGCATTAAGTGATTGCCTTTGTTAAAACCTCAATTATGGACCGTTAATTAACCTATGATGGGTTAACCGCTAGTACAATTAATAGATCTATGGGGGAAGCCGCCCCGGTTCAGTTTTTGTGGACTTGTCATAGAAGCTTAGGCCCGACCTCCACACTGTTTGAACATATTGTATTAAGAAGTCAGGTATACGGCAATGTACCAATAATCTGGAGGTAACTGACAATTAATAAATCTCCTGTCTTATCAGACCTCTAAAGGGAGTGTCTAAGGGCTCGGTTCCATGAGCTTATTGCAATTTATGCTAAATACAACTATTATTGTTGATGCAAATTATTAGATGCTTGTTGCCTTCAAGCATGCCACAAACTTATAATCTTTGCTTGTGTTCAAAAATGATTATATAAACCTATAGATTCACTCGGCATTTTTGCTGATGATTTTCTCACATGTATTTCAGGTAATCAAGAAGGCTGAAGCTTGGAAGCCACGGGAATGAATGTTGTGCACTACTTTGTATATAAACTCTTTGAATATTTGTCGTTCCTTTTGTTCAAAACAATTTAAATCTTTTGTTTTGGTTGTACTTTGGTTACGATGTCTTGGGACTACGCTACTCTGACAAATGTTTTGGGAACGATGAATTCAAAACGTCTCTTTTCGAGTCGTTCTTTATAAATTTATGTGTTTTGTATCATTGTTTAGCACCCAAAGTTGTATTCCACTGCATGTAAATTTGGGGGTGTTAAAGATTGGTACCAGAGCCATGAGTTATAGAGAACTAGGTCTTTTTCTAAAAACCTAAACTATAACTGTCGGTTTTATTTTTTTTTTCAAATAGTCGGTGCACATGATTTCGCGTGACTTCAGGTTCAAGCTACTTCTGGGATTACAACTTTAGTATACATCATTATGTATGCCTTATTGCTAAGTATTTATAAATAAATACTATAATCCTTTATCGATATATATATATATTGATATCGTTAAACTTTTCGATAAGAATTATCATTAATTAATGATTTACTTAAATAAATTTCTGGAAATTTTCCTGTAATTATTTTGAAGGATTTTCTACATTTATTTAAATTTCTGGAAACTATTCTATTTCATTTTATTATGACCTTATACCTATTTTGTGAAATTTACCACCGTCAATTTACGTCTTCGATGAGGAGGAAGCAGGTTTCACTACTGCAAGCGAGACACAGTCAACTAAGCCATGTGGATCCCCATGTGACTAGTGTTTATTATTTAGTGTCGTTGTACTCTATTTGTCTTAAGATCATTCCTTGTTGATCAATGATGATAGTTTCCTTTGATCCTTATAATGATTGTGAATCCTTGTATTGATAATGTGTATGCATTTGATGATTGATTTTGTACATGATATGACTATACCATGAATACAATTAACTCATTCATTTTATCTTCTCTTTGTGATGTGACAGAATCATGCCACCTAGGAGAATGACAAATGATGCCATTGCAAGGCTAGTTGCTGAAGAAGTTGCGAAAGCATTAGCTGCGGATAGAGCTACGCGTGTTAACACTGAAGGAGCAGGTGGCTCTGGAGGTGCGGGTGCTGGAGGTGAAGGTGAACCTGCTGGACCTGAAGCAGCTGCTGGGGGAGCAGGTGCAGCTGAGAATCCTGCGGATGAGATTGCTCAGGCTGCTGCTGCGATTAAAGAATGTACTTTTGCTGGATACATGAAGTGTGGACCTACTGTATTTCAAGGAATTGGTGGAGCACTGGAATTATTCAGGTGGATTGAGAAAACAAAAACAACATTTGAAATTAGTGATTGCTCAGAAAGGAACAAGGTAAAGTTCGCAGTTGCTACTTTTAAGGATCGAGCTTTAAGCTGGTGGAAGACTCAAGTTGCTACAGTTGGTTTAGAAGCTGCAAACAGGAAACCTTGGGATGAAATTAAAAGGTTGTTGAAAGAGGAGTTCTGTCCAGAAGAAGAGTTATCTGCTTTGGAGGATGAGTTGAGGCATCTAAAGTTGAAAGATAACAACATTGCTGCATATACTAGTCGATTCAATGAACTGGTTTTGTTGTGTCCAGATGCTTTTGCTACTGAGAAGAAAAAGATGGATCAATACATCAAAGGGTTGCCTGGGTACATTAAAGGTGAGACAACTTCATCTCGACCGAAGAACTTTGTTGAAACTGTAAGAATGGCTCATACACTCATGGGGCAGAAGGTTCAGGATAGGGCTGAGAAAGCTGCTGAGGGTAGTAAAAGAAAATGGGAGAATTCTCATAGTGGTAATCAAGGTGGTAACCGCCATAGGCAGTACAATCAGAAGAGAAATGATGGGGCTAGAGCTGCGACTAACAAGAATGATAATGCCGATCATGGGGGACCAGCTCAGAAATGTAAGAATTGTGGTGCTTGTCACTTTGGTAATTGTCCACCAAGGTGCACTAAATGTGGAAAGGTTGGTCATGCTGCGGAGAAATGTAAGACAAGGGTTCCTGCTACTGGAGCGAAGGCTATTCCGATCAGGACTTGTTTTGAATGTGGAGAACGTGATCATCTTCGTCCTCAATGTCCAAAGTGGAAGAACAGGAATGCAGGTGAAACTGCTGGGGCAGTTTATGTTGTTAAGGATGCGGATCAGGCACAAGGTCCAAATGTGGTGACGGGTACGTTCTTACTCAACCATCGTTATGCTAGTGTGTTGTTTGACTCAGGATCTGATAGGAGCTTTATAAGCACTTCCTTTAGTCGTTTAATAGATATTGAGCCAACAAGCCTAAATTCTAGTTATGAGGTCGAGTTAGCTGATGGACAATTAGTTAGTACTACCACTATATTTAAGAAGTGTCCTTTGAAATTAGCAAATCATTTGTTTGAAATTGATTTGATGCCGATAGATTTGGGTTCGTTTGATGTGATTGTTGGTATGGATTGGTTGGTTGCTCATGATGCGGTAATTGTATGTGGGGAGAAAGTTGTTCACATACCGGTTAAGGTAAGGTGTTAGTAGTTAAAGGTGATGTTGGTAAATCTCGTATGACGGTGATATCTTGTATCAAGGCGAAGAAATATGTAGAAAGAGGTTGTCACCTGTTCTTGGCTCAAGTAGTGGAGAAGGAACTACCAGTTAGGCGTGTGGAAGATGTTCCGGTCATTCGTGATTTTCCTGAAGTATTTCCCGATGACTTGCCAGGGCTTCCGCCTCAGCGAGAAGTCGAATTCAAGATTGATCTAGTGCCGGGAGCTGCACCGGTGGCGCGTGCACCTTATCGTTTGGCACCGTCTGAGTTGAAGGAGTTGGCAGATCAGTTAAAGGAGTTAATGGAGAAGGGTTTCATTAGACCAAGTTCGTCACCTTGGGGAGCTCCAGTGTTGTTCGTGAAAAAGAAGGACGGATCGTTCAGAATGTGCATAGACTACCGAGAGTTGAACAAGTTAACTATTAAAAATCGTTATCCACTTCCTAGGATCGATGATTTGTTCGATCAACTTCAAGGTTCGTGTGTGTACTCGAAGATCGACTTGAGGTCGGGTTATCATCAACTTCGTGTTAAAGAGGAGGATATACCTATTACGGCTTTTCGGACGCGTTATGGACACTTTGAATTTCAAGTAATGCCGTTTGGGTTGACTAATGCACCTGCGGTATTCATGGACTTAATGAATCGTGTGTGTAAACCATACCTCGACAAGTTTGTGATTATATTTATCGACGATATCCTGATTTATTCCAAAAGTCGGGAGGAGCATGAAGGTCATCTGAAGATTATTTTGGAGTTGTTGAAGAAGGAGAAGTTGTATGCGAAATTCTCCAAGTGTGATTTTTGGTTGGATTCGGTCCAATTCCTTGGGCACGTGATTGATAGTAGCGGTGTTCATGTTGATCCTTCCAAAATTGAAGCTATTAGAGATTGGGATAGGCCTACGACCCCGACTGAAGTTAGACAATTCTTGGGATTAGCTGGGTACTACCGGCGATTTATAGAAGGGTTCTCTTTAATTTCTAAACCTCTTACTAAACTCACCGAGAAAAACAAGAAGTATGATTGGGGTTCAGAAGAAGAAGAAGCATTCCAAACTTTGAAGCGGAAGCTGTGTTCTGCACCAATTTTGGCTTTTCCCGACGGAGCTGAAGACTTTGTGGTATATTGTGACGCATCACGTAAGGGTTTTGGTGCTGTGTTGATGCAAAGGGAGAAAGTGATTACGTATGCATCTCGTCAATTGAGGAAGCATGAGGAGAATTATACTACACATGATTTGGAATTAGGAGCTGTTGTCTTTGCTCTTTGACTTTGGAGACATTATCTCTACGGTACAAAGAGTGTGGTATATACTGATCATAAAAGCCTGCAACATATTTTGGATCAGAAGGAGCTCAATATAAGGCAGAGAAGATGGGTAGAATTGTTGAGTGATTATGACATTCAAATTTGCTATCATCCCGGCAAGGCGAATGTAGTTGCCGATGCACTTAGTAGGAAGGATAGAGAAATAACCAAAAGGGTTAGAGCTTTAGCTATGAAAACTTATTCTGATTTATCTAATCGAATAGTTAAAGCTCAAACTACGGCGATGGAGGAAGAGAATGTGAGAAATGAAGACTTGGGTAGAAGGATGACACCTATATTTGAAATTCGTGATGACGGAATTCGGTATTTCGAGAATCGTGTGTGGTTACCGGTGTATGGGGGACTGAGAGATCTAATTATGCACGAATCTCATAAGTCTAAATATTCGATTCACCCAGGATCGGATAAAATGTACCAAGACTTGAAGAAATGTTACTGGTGGCCGAATATGAAGGCTAACATTGCTACTTATGTTAGTAAATGCTTGACGTGTGCGAAAGTGAAGTTTGAGCACAAGAGACCTTCGGGTTTACTGCAACAACCTGAAATACCAGAATGGAAATGGGAGAAGATCACTATGGACTTTGTTTCGGGACTTCCGAGAACTTCTAGTGGTTATGATACGATTTGGATGATTGTTGATCGGTTGACTAAGTCGGCTCATTTCTTGCCGATAAAGAAAACTGATGACTTAGACAAACTTACTCGGTTGTATTTGAAGGAAGTTGTTTGTAGACATGGAGTTCCCTTGTCAATTATTTCTGATCGAGATAGTCGATTCACATCTGAGTTTTGGAGATCGCTTCAGCGAGCTTTGGGGACTCAGTTGGATATGAGCACTGCGTATCATCCGGAAATGGACGGACAAAGTGAGAGGACTATTCAGACCTTGGAGGATATGTTACGAGCGTGTGTAATGGATTTTGGAGGTAGTTGGGATCGACACTTACCTTTGGTGGAGTTCTCATACAACAACAGTTATCATGCAAGTATTAAGGCTGCGCCTTTTGAAGCACTTTACGGGTGAAAGTGTAGATCACCAGTTGGTTGGTGTGAGGTTGGAGAAAGTCAGTTGACGGGTCCTGAATTGATTAGAGAGACGACTGAGAAGATCGTGCAAATCAAGAATCGTTTATTAACAGCTCGTAGTAGGCAGAAGAGTTATGCGGATAAGCGGAGAAAACCATTGGAGTTTGATATTGGCGATATGGTTATGTTGAAAGTATCACCTTGGAAAGGAGTAATTCGATTTGGCAAGCGAGGAAAGCTTAGTCCACGCTATATTGGTCCATTCAAGATTATTGATCGAGTTGGTCCTGTGGCATATAAGTTGGAATTGCCAGAGCAGTTAAGTGCTATTCACAATACTTTTCACGTTTCTAATCTTAAGAGGTGTTTGGCGGACGAGAATTTGATAATTCCACTTGAGGAGATTCGATTGGACGACAAGCTACATTTTATTGAAGAACCGGTGGAGATTATGGATCGAGAGGTGAAACGGCTTAAGCAAAGTCGGATCCCGATAGTGAAAGTGCGATGAAATTCCCAACGTGGACCCGAATACACTTGGGAGCGAGAGGACTACTTCAAGAGCAAGTATCCGCATTTATTCG
Organism: Glebionis coronaria; assembly: GCA_025667525.1. NCBI lineage: Eukaryota > Viridiplantae > Streptophyta > Magnoliopsida > Asterales > Asteraceae > Glebionis > Glebionis coronaria. The sequence goes on from CM046879.1 coordinate 328,903,366, forward strand.
TAGACGGACCTAAGGAGAAGTAAGCCCCGAGACGGTGCTCTCCTAAGGTGGTGAGGATGTAAAACCCGCAAAATAAGGTCATTATTTAATTCTTAATTTTCAAATATTTTTGAAGTATTTTATAATCTTAAATATTATTACGCTTAACGGTTTAAGTTGAAATCGATATTAAAATATTTTATTTTAATATTTTGGCGAGCAACGAGGACTACTAGTGATCGCGATACCGACGGATGCCCACAATTTTATATTTCATTATCGATCGTTTCGATATTTAATATTTTCGACGATATCGTTTTAATTACGTATCGAGTCGTTATATCATTATTTTTCGTGTGCGTTTAAACTTTTTAGTATCTTTACGAAACCCGAGTCCCGTAAATATTTTCAAAAATTGACTAGTGACAATTTCCCACCTTTTAAACTAGCTATTTACAAATTTTAACCAAACTCTAGCCAAATTGCCATTTGGTCCTTCCCCACTAACAAAAATTTAATAAATTAAAAATACACACACACACCTTTTATTTTTCACTTCCAAAAATTTATTTCTCTCTCTCTTTTTCTTCCATTTTGCCGAAACCCCAAAACCCACACCAAATCCACACATTTTTCCAATTATCTCAAGATTTAGGTTGAATCTAGCTAAACCAAGCATAGACCCATCTCTATTTTTGATCAAGGATCACATAGGTATAAAAATTTTACACATGCAAGCACTTTTTATTTTTATGATGTTAGTAGGTGGAAGCCATGGTCATGCATGGTGTTTTTAGCATGATCCATGGTGGTTCTTGCTAGAAATCTTGTTAAAAATTATATTTTGATCCAAATATTTTTATTTTTGTTATGATTTTGATGTTATGGTGGATGTATGATGATATTAGAGTATAGGAATGACCATTTCTATGGTTGGTTGTGGTCAAAAAGTTGATTTTGTACAAGTTTTTGGTACCCATTTTATAGCAGTAAGTAAACTGAAAAATCCGAATTTTTATGTTTTGAAAATGACTAAACTTATAGCCTAGGGTTGTAGATAATTTCCTTAGCTTCGGTTTGATATAAGGTAGAGCTTCTAACTCAAAACGAGCGCGAAGTTATGATGTTTTGAATAATCGTGTACCGGGAGACGAGTATCGACACTATATATAGTTGTTGTCGATATTTGGATCGAATCCCGGGGACTCTAAATGGATGTTTTAAAATGTGTAACCTACTGATAATGAGGTATTTATATATTAGGTTGAGTTTACTTTAAAAACCGAGTGTCGGTTTTGTTAACAGAGTCGTTTAAATAAGTTAAAACGGTTGTATGAAAAATTAACGCAAATCTGTCCGGATTTTGTGGTTTGAAAATGAGTCGAGTAAAGGACTTTAAAAGTAATTTCATTTGATAAACTTGTAGGAGGACTTTCTATATATAGTAAGTTAGTTTATCGAGTCGTTTCATAAACGGTCGACAAGTTAAAAAGGGGTAAATAAGCTAGTACATGTAGTATGTATCGGCGGATTTTGTTAAAAATATAAAATGGTTAAGTAAATTGGGTAGTAAAGTAGAATGAAGTTATTTATATCGTTTACTCTCGAGTGTATTGTGGTTTTATGAGTTTGAGTTTGATTTTATTAAGTATCCTTTATTTCTCGAGTCTATTATTAAAGTACGCACCTTATTTGCTAGGTTGCGGTTATCGTGATTAGCGGGCATCTACTATCGTCGGCGATTGTCTTCAACTACTATAAGTACTAAGGTGAGTCTATAGCCTCGTTTGAGCTCATTCAAATATTTTAAAACCCGCGAGGGGGAATACATGTTTTGTAAACTTAGAACACAAGATTTTTATGGTATGCTTTGTCCCTTTATGAATGGACCCGTGGTTGCCTTTAAATTGCATTAAGTGATTGCCTTTGTTAAAACCTCAATTATGGACCGTTAATTAACCTATGATGGGTTAACCGCTAGTACAATTAATAGATCTATGGGGGAAGCCGCCCCGGTTCAGTTTTTGTGGACTTGTCATAGAAGCTTAGGCCCGACCTCCACACTGTTTGAACATATTGTATTAAGAAGTCAGGTATACGGCAATGTACCAATAATCTGGAGGTAACTGACAATTAATAAATCTCCTGTCTTATCAGACCTCTAAAGGGAGTGTCTAAGGGCTCGGTTCCATGAGCTTATTGCAATTTATGCTAAATACAACTATTATTGTTGATGCAAATTATTAGATGCTTGTTGCCTTCAAGCATGCCACAAACTTATAATCTTTGCTTGTGTTCAAAAATGATTATATAAACCTATAGATTCACTCAGCATTTTTGCTGATGATTTTCTCACATGTATTTCAGGTAATCAAGAAGGCTGAAGCTTGGAAGCCACGGGAATGAATGTTGTGCACTACTTTGTATATAAACTCTTTGAATATTTGTCGTTCCTTTTGTTCAAAACAATTTAAATCTTTTGTTTTGGTTGTACTTTGGTTACGATATCTTGGGACTACGCTACTCTGACAAATGTTTTGGGAACGATGAATTCAAAACGTCTCTTTTCAAGTCGTTCTTTATAAATTATGTGTTTTGTATCATTGTTTAGCACCCAAAGTTGTATTCCGCTGCGTGTAAATTTGGGGGTGTTAAATCTAAGGTTGTTGTTGGTGGGTTTGTAAATTTTCTTGTATTGCTACATATTGAAAGCCATTTGTTGCTTGAATTCCCTATCATTTTGAGCTTGTCCTTCGTCACTATCTTCTTCGGATGATTGCTCAAGTGGTGGTGATGGTGCTCTTGCAACTTATTTGCCTCGTAATCTTGTTGGAGCACGTGACTTAGAGACAATGGAAGATCGAGGTAATGATGATTGAGTAGAGTAGGTCTCTGGATCACGAGAACAATAATCTGGGTAATGTTGAGTGATAGACACCAAAGTAAGTGGATTTGCAACCTCTGCTACACGTTCAGCTCGAAGTTTGTTTGCCTCATTCTGAAATTGTTTCAAGATGTCAAAGAGTGTGTGATAGGAAACTTCGTCTAACTTTTGTTGTTGTTTCACCAAGGTGACAAACCGTGTCCACTCTGGTTGAAGTTACTATAGAAACTAGACATTGACTTGCATGGTGGAGACTTGCAAGTTGTTTCGTGTAATGTCATTCATCATTATGTAGAAACGGGAGTAATATGAATCAATTTATTCCCCATCCTTTGAAGTAAACTTGCCAAAGTTCCAAAACAAGTTTGTTTTCACATCTTGTTTGTTGAGTGATTCACCTAGTTGCAATCGTTAAATAGCCATCCACATTTCTTTAGTAGTAGGGCATGCATCAACCGTGGAATAAATGTCATCTCCAATGCCACTGAGAATTAAGTAAATTGCTTCCTTCTGTGCATCAAACCAAGCACGGTTCTCTGGTGTGAGGTCGTTTCTCTTTTCATCACGTTCATATGCGGGTACTTCTTCAGTTGTGTCTGTGGCTGGTACTGTAGGAACTTTGACCTTAGAAAACACATAGGGTCCATAAAAAATGCATTGCCTTAAAGCATCAGCATTATATTTTCTGTCAAGATAATGTAGAAAACGGGATTGCCATTGATCATATCGACCAGTCACAAGCATTGGTGGTCTTTCTTTGTTACCCGCCACCATGATGTTGTTGTTCTTCACACGATACTTTGTAGTAGAATCTATCTCGATAATCTCTAATATGTTGAAATGAATACTGATCTTAAGTGTATGTTATAGTGATTGTTGTTTAAGAGAAAAGTTGTTGAAATCCCCTAACAAAGTGTTCTCGAGAAACCAAAAATTACAAGACCAAAAAACTTATGTTTTTTATAAAGTCTGGGAATATTTGTTAAATCTCGCAAAAGATATCGCATTAGTTCAATTAACAAATCTCATAATAACCCAAAGTGATATTTCGCAGTAACCCAAAAATTAGCAGTTCTCGTAATATTCAAATTGAGATTTCGCAATAACCCAAAGTGAAATTTCGCAATAACCAAAAAAATAGCAGATTTCACAATAACCCAATGTGAGATTTCGTAATATTCAAACCTTAAAGATGTAGCAATATCCAACAGGTTAAGGATTTCGCAATACCTATTAAACTTTCCGAAATAACCCGAAGAGAAGGATTTCACAATAACATTTTTCACAATAGCACTTTTCGCAATACCACTTTTTGTAATACCACTTTTCACAATACCACTTTTCGCAATACCACTTTTCGCAATAAGCAAAACCCTAGATATTGTGAGGTATATTGTGGAACAGATTCCGCAATAATCTGGTAATTTCACAATATTCTGGAAAAAATGTACTTTTTCGCTTGAATCAAGCCAAACGCCCCAAAATTGCGTGTTTTTGGACGATCCAAAAATCCTAAATCACTACCACAACTATGTAGATGATATTGAGAAAGATCAAGCCATAAAAAACATGAAATTTTTTTATTCGAGTTGTTGATCTTCAAAAATCACATGAACACACTATAAAACCACAAACCAATCACTAATCTACCTCGTGGCGATTGATACCAATTGTTGTCCCATATTATATGATTATATAACACCAATTAAAGGAAGAAAGTAGATGAATTCTAGAGAGAGAAAGTAGAGAGAGAAAAGAGAGTGAATGGTTGCAAACTTGGTGAATATTCTTAGAGGGATAAAAAATGAATCAACCACCTCCTAACATGCTAGGAGGTGGATATATAGTCCACCCACATGCGGGCTTGTTTGGGCTATATAGGTTGGGTAGGGCTTTCCTTTTAGGCTTTAGTTCCTTAAACATAAACTTTTAGCTTAAAGTTAAGTCTGTAATACACGACTAACCTACTACCTATTACAATGTTCTAAAATACGATACATAATTAACCTATGACCGAACATTCTTGTTTTACTCAATATTTTGAGGCTAACAGTTACTTAGTGTTCGATCTTTTGATTTTCTTCTCGAGTTCAAAAGTTTGCATTAAGTCAGTTGGTGACCTATTGTAATACCCCATTTTGGTAAATTGAATATCACAGGTAGTTATGGCGTGTCATCAAAGCATGCAAGGTAAATATCCAAAAACATTAAATGACCATGAATGGAAATATCGGGAACAAAAATCGGTAGTCCAAATATAAGCTCACACACATGAATATAAGTACTGAAATGGAAAAGGACTAAACAATGTCCAAAGAAATAAAGTAACGTAACATATGGAAATGCATAAAGTAATGAAGGCTAGATAGCTTCCATCCGTATACACATACTCTCAAAGTCTACGAGCGTCCTTGAGTACCTGCCGTTTAGGAACATGAAAGGAAAACGGCTGAGGATAACGCCCAGTGAACGGGTATCCAAGTATAGCATAAAATGACATAAGCTTAAAAGACTAATAGCAGCGGAAATGTATAAGTCCTAAATAACCTGGAACATATTCATAAAACTAGTTTTATAGTTTGAAAAGACTTATGTTGTTATATGAAAAACTGTATTAATTAGCCAATAGCCCATATAGGTCATGAGGTTCCACCGTGCATGAATACTTGGAGGGAGACCTCATCATGCAATTAGAGGGGTTTCCTCTAATTAATTAGCCTAGGTAAGAGGGATCAACTCCTTGTGAAGGATGCAAGGAACACATCGCATTCACCATGAAAATCCTGTAAAACATGTAACTATGATGCACCAATACGCCCACATGATAATATAAATATAAGGACAAAAATGTAAAGGGAAGCCACGAGCAATCATTTCGCCGTGGGGAAGTCATAACACTGGTGCCTCTAGTGTTATGGTTATGGTACCTCCATAACTAGGTGTCACTGGTCATGCATGTATATGGCTTAAGCATTTAAAACTAAACATAAGTAATCAAAACATATAAAACATATACTTGGGAAAACAGTTGGCTGCAAACGGGGAATCCTAATACGGAAAGAATGTCCATACTGAAGGACGGAAAATCTGTACCTTGTGTCTAGTGAACGAGGAAATATGAAAGGATGAATAGTCCTACTCCGACCTCACTAATGCTACATAAATAAGGGACATGTATAAGTTGTCTGATTATTGAGTATGTTACTGGTTAGCATGTTCTTACCTTGTTTTATATGTTCTTGTCTTATTTTACTATTTTAAATGATATACTTTATTAATCATGTATTTCATGTAGTCTGACTAAGTATTATCTTGTATTCTTGTATTATTATACTTGTTGTGTAATAATAAGTAACCTTCTAAAAATAGCAGGTTTCCAAAAATAGAATGTTTCCAAATATAGAAAGTTTCCAAAAATAGATCAGTTTCTAAAAATAGAAAGTTTCTAAAAATAGTAAGTTTCCTGAAATAGAAAGTTTCCATATTTAGAAATAAGTTTGATTAATAAGCTAATAATATAAGCTAATGTTTACTGGTTAAAAGTCATAAGTCATATAATTAATAGTATAGTTTATTAATTAAATACTATAGGTTATAACTGAATATTAATTAATAATAATAGTTCATATTTTATTAAATAATAATATATTATGGTTAATTAATAAACTATAGGTTATACAAATTTAATTAAGTAAACCATGTTTTAATTAAATTAGTCTAAATAAAATACTTAGGTTAATCATGAATTATTATATTTAATAATTATAACATAAGTCATGTTTTATTAATTAATTATAAGTCTATGTTTTAAATAATTAATTAATAACTATAGTCTAAATAAATGACAAAATACTTAGGTTAAAACATATATTATTTATAAAAATAATATACCCTAAGTCCATGTTCAAATTAAATTAATTATTAATCATGCTTAATTAATTTAATTATTCTTGTAAAAAAACTTATAACTTGTAAAAAATCCAGAGCTCGAAACCGTGACAAAAGTAAGCTGAGCGAAACACTCCCATCCGGCGGCCGGTGGTGCTGCCGTGGCTCACGTCGACGCTGTCAGTGCCACTGCTCGAACAAAAATCCCACCGGCTGTAGCCGGTGGTTCCCCCTTCTTGGCTGCGTGTACCCACTACCCAAACCAAACGTCCCACTGAGACCCTAGAGGTGTCGGTTGACACTGAAACGAAACCAAACATCACCCCGACTCACGTCAGGGTTCCCTTGTCCTTGCGGCCGATCGAACAAAACCACACCGAGACCTCATGGTCTCGGCTGCTGGTGCGAAAAAACCCACCAAGAGCCTAGGGCTCTCGGTTTAACCCTCGGCCAAACCAAACACATCCCAAACCAAATCTTTTTCATGTTTCTTGAATTCTTATACCATGTTTTTAATTATGGTATTATTTTTAAATCACATGAACATAATTAAAAGAAAAGAATGATAAAAGATTAAGGTTTTGATGTTACTGAATGCATGAATGAAAAAGGCTTAAGAACACGAACACGTTAATACCAAGATCAAAGATCAAACCAACAAACACCCCTTGGTGTTCTTGATAGCCGACGGAAACAAGGAGGAGGAGGACTAGGGTCTTTACTTTTTCTGTAAAAATTATGTTATGGTAAACTCTGTGTTTTCTTTTTACCATTTAGTAAAAAATCAAAGTTGGGTTGGGCCCCCTTCCCTTCCCTTGTCCGTGGCTACCACAAGGCCCAACGGTAAAACCGTTCCTTTACATGTTTAAATAATTAACGTGTTCATTCGTGTTTATTATTCATTCTAGTTCGTGATTAATATTCCTGTTATATATACTACGTACATATATTGTGTTCTAGTAATCGTATTATAATTATTATACGTAATAATTATCATGTTATTGTTCATACATGTTCGTGATCATATGTTCGTGATTATAATTATTATACTTTATAACTATCGTGTATTATCACGTACTTAATAATTATCATGCATTACTACATACGTAGTTTCTGAATTCAATGTTCGTGACACGTGTACATGACACAAATGGAAAGTTTTGATTGGTACTTATGTTTACCTAGAGTACTTTTCATGGCATTTATATGCGAGTTTTACAACTCTTCCCCCCTAAAAAGAATAATTCGTCCTCGAATAATAGATAAGTAAACTGAAAGAGGAGAATACCCGAATCAAAACTTGAAATTAGGGTTAGAAGTCCGGATAGACTCCTCTGTTTCCCAAGTGGCTTCCCGCTCGGTGTGGTCCCTCCAAAGGATTTTGACAAATGGAATCGTCTTCTTCCTCATGACTCGCTCTTGTCGATCAGGAACTTGTTCGGGTTCCTCGATGAAGGTAAGATCTTCACGAATCTATTCAAGTTGATACTGAACCATGTGAAGGGGATGATACTTGTACCCTCTGAGTAAGGACACATGAAAGACGTTATGAACATGAGAAAGCTGTGGAGGTAACTCTAAACGATACGATACTTCACCAACTCGCTCGATAATATCAAACGGTCTGACGAATCGAGGACTGAGTTTTCCTTTGATTCCAAAATGTCTAACATCATGTGCCGATGATACCTTAAGAAAGACATGATCTCCCACATTGAAATTCAAATCCCTATGATGCTTGTCGGCATAACTCTTTTGACGTGCACGAGCTTCTTACAGTTTCGCCCTAGCTACATCGACTTTCTCATTGATCAACTCTATCATCTCCGGACCTTCAAGTGTTCGCTCACCAACCAGATCCCAACAGATTGGGGCACGACACTTCATGCCATACAACATTTCAAACGATGCACACTTGATGCTGGTGTGCCAAATGTTGTTGTATGCAAACTCTACTAAGCAGATATAGTCGTCCCATCTTCATGTCCATTCTAAAGCACAATCTCGAAGCATGTCCTCTAATGTTTGAATGGTACACTCCGACTGTCCGTCTATTTGAGGATGGAAAGTCGTGCTAAGCTTATGTTTGGTACACCCAAGCTTTCTACAGACTCCTCCAAAATCGCGAAGTAAGTCGAGGATCTCTGTCCGAGATGATACTGGATGGAGCACCATGAAGTCTCATGATCTCCTTCTTATATGTGTAAGCCAATTTGCTAACTGGATCATCTTTCCGGATTGGTAAGAAATGAGCCGATTTGGTAAGTCGGTCAATGATGACCCAAACTGGATCATGCTTCCACTTGGTCTACGGAAGTCCGGTGAAAAAATCCATGGTGATCTTTTCCCACTTCCACTCTGGAATGTCTAATGGTTGTAGTAGACCACTAGATCATTGACGCTCGATCTTAACCTGCTGGCAGGTAAGAAATTTGGAGACATAGGTAGCAACATCATGTTTCATACCACTCCACCAGAAATACTGTTAGATGTCGTGGTACATCTTAGTGGAACCAGGATGAATAGAGAATGGGGATCTATGAGCTTTAGCATTAACGCTTCCCTGAGTGTAAGATCATCAGGAACACAAAGTCTAGTGCCCTGCCATAAGATACCGTCGTCATCTAACCTGTTAGCACCTATGTAATAGGTTATTTTTAATATATGAACTAGGAGGTATGTAGTTCTTCCTGGTCCTAGTAGTAGTAGGAGCAACACGTGCTACTATTATGGTAGAAAGTCAAACAATTGTATTCTTAGTAGTTTGTTAGGATATGCATGAAATATCTTAGGAAAGGATATGCATATCAGTAGATACACGTTTTGTGTTAAATGTATTATTGGGTTTCCTTCTAGTATAAAAGGAACCCATTGGTAGAAGGGTTAGACACACCTTCACCAGTTCTCAATTCATATCAATATAGTAGAAATTCTTAGAAAGGATCAAGTTATTTATCTAGTTATTCTGTTTCTTCTTGTTGTTAGTATTTGTATTCCACACTAATACTTTGTATTTCATTAGAGTCTCTATGTGAATAGACTTGTGATTACAGAAGTCGTTCACCATCCTTAACAGGCTGCAAGATCTACAACTAGTGGACCAACCAAGTGGTATCAGAGCTTTGGAGAGTCTCTACACAAGGAGAACCATTTTTTTCTAACATTTTCGTTTAATCATGTCTACTTCTAGTTCTACTAAAACAGGACAACCAAGCACAACCACAACACAGCAAACACAACAAATCGTTGCTACTGTTTCCAATACAAATGGAAAATTCCCACTCCTAAAGAAGGAAGAGTATGACATGGGCCATGAAAATGGAGTGCTGGATCACCAACACTCATCTAGACTTATGGAAAATTATCCAGAATGGCAACAACAAGAAGACAACTGGAAGAGACAAGAATGGTAATATCACCATTCTAGACCCTAAAACTCATGAATAAATCACTGCTATTCAGAAGGAAATCAAAGCAAAAACTATTTTGCTTCAGTCTCTTCCTGATGATCATATGGGTGATTTCTATCACTTGGATGATGCTAGGGAAATTTGGAATGGCATCAAGGCGAGATTTGGAAGGAATGAGGAATCCAAGAATATGCGCAGATCAATGCTGAGAGATGAATTTACCGAATTCAAGATTTCTGAGACAAAAGGTCTTCATCAAAGCTATGACATGTTTCAAAAGATTCTCAGTCAATTGAATCAACTCCGGTCCAAACCAGAAAATGAAGACATCAATGCCAGGTTTCTTAGAGCTCTGCCTCATTCATGGAACTAGGTAGTCATCTCCCTAAAAGCTAAAGGAGGACTTGAATATCTCTCTTTTGATGACTTATTCTATAAATTCAAAACTTTTGAGTCTCAAGTGAGAGGATACCCAAGTGACTATGTAACACCCCACTTTGATAAGTGGACCGTTATGCGTAATTATGGAGTGTCATCAAAGCATGCAAGGTAATATGTAGTAAAACATACATGACCATAAGGAAAACCGGAATCAAACATCGGTTCCCTAACATAAGCCCAAAACATAAATAAAGTAAATAAAAGGAATGAAAGACTACACGAGCATAACTATATGAAAGTATTAGGAGAAGAAGTCTATGGCAGCTTCCATCCTATGTACGTCCTCCAAATACTCGAGTCTGTCCTTGGGTACCTGCCGTTTTGGGACATTGAAAGGAAAGTAACGGTTGAGCAAAACGCTCAATGCACGAATATAGACATAGTATGTATGACTGAAACATAATAAAGGCTTAAAAGCAGCGGAAATGTATAAGTCCTAGAAAACCTAGTATAACTTAATAAAACTGGTTTTATAATTTGAAAAGCCTTATGTTTATCTTATGAAAACTGTTTAACATGTTAACCATTAGCCAATATAGGTCACGAAATATTAACGTGCATGAATACTTGGAGGGGTGACCTCATCATGCAATTAGAGGGGCTGCCTCTAATTAATATAAGTTTCGGGTAGGAGGGATCAGGTCCTTGTGAAGGATGCAAGGCACACACCACATTCACCTGAATAATCTATAAAAACATGTAACCTAGGATGCAACCATACGGCCCACATGATAAAATAATAATATGGACAAAAGCTGAAGGGAGGCCACGAGCTATCACTCCGCCGTGGTGAAGTCATAACACTGGTGCCTCTAGTGTTAAGGTTATGGTACCTCCATAACTAGGTGAAACTGGTCATGCATGTATATGGCTTAGGCATTTAATTAAACATAAGCAAATCAAAACATATAAAACATATATTGGGAAAACAGTTGGCTGCATACGGGTAATCCTAATAAGGAAAGAATGTCCATACTGAAAGGACGGAGAATCCATACCTTAAGTCCAGTGAACGAGGAAAGACGAACGGAAGAGAGTCCTACTTCGATCTCACTAATGCTACATAGATAATATACGTGTATAAGTATTCTAATTACTGTATATTTAACTGGTTTTATATCATGTCTTAGCTTGTTTTATATGTTCATGTCATGTTTTACTGATTTTAACGTTATGATGTGTTTATCACGTATTCTGTCTATTCTGATTAAGTATTACTTGTATTTCTTGTATTATTATACTTTTTGTGTAATAATAAGTAACTTTCTAAAAATAGCAGGTTTCCTAAAATAGAAAGTTTCCAAAAATAGAAATAAGCTGGATTATTAAGATAATAATATAAGCTTAGGTTTTTACTGATTACTATTCTAAGTCATGTGATTTATAGTATAGTTTATTAATTAATACATGTAAATTAAATAAACTATATATTATAAGATTTAATTAAATATAGCATGATTTAATTAAATTAAAGTGTATATAATACTTAGGTTAAAACATGTATTAATATTTATATTAATATAACCTAAGTCATGGAAATTAATTAATTATATGCCATGTTTTATTAATTAATTAATTACTTTAGTCTAAATTAAATAATAAAAATACTTAAGTTAAAATCATGTATTATTATTATTAATAATAAACCTAATTCATGTCTTAATTAAATTAATTATAGCCATGTTTTAATTAATTTAATTCCATGCTAAAATAATATAACTTGTAAACTAATGACTCGAAAAGAATAATGTAACGTATAAAAACATGACTTGTTAAAATAAACGTTCCCGTAACAACCCTATGTTTTAATTAATTTAAAAAAAAAATGAACCGAACCGGCTCCCCATGAACCGGACCGAACCAAACAGCCCCTAACTGCATTAAGCTGTGAACCAAACACCCCGTTAATTCTGTCTTAATCTAAAAACCAAACACACCCTTAACTGCCAGTTCCCCCTGGCAGTGGTGTTACTGCCACCGGCAGTAGCCCGTTTCCCCTGCTCGAGTCGAGTTCCCACCGAGACCATAAGGTCTCGGTTGCCACTGACCTCAAACAACACCCCCTGTTTAGGGTATGTGTTTTGCGGCTGACCCAAGAGAGTTGCCACCGCCCCACATACGGGTGCAGCTGGCCGAGACAGAAACTACACCGAGAGTCCCCCTTGACTCTCGGTTTGCGTGACAACTCCACAACCAACAATGTAAAACCCGATTTCAATGTTTATATCCTTAATCAACATGTTCAAATGCTTGATTTTCTTATAGTTTATAGATTCATGGTCAAAAGAAATAACTAAAAGAAAGATTAGGGGTTATGAGTTACCGAATGTGTGCTAGGGTTTATGGATTTAAACATAATTACGAACTTGGTTATAAAAGATCAAAACCAACACCCTTGATCCTGATGTTGAGATGCGATGGCCAGAAGAGAACAAAAAGGAGCAGACAAGTCGTGGTTTTATTTTAATTTAGGGTTTTCATAGGATTGTGTCTAAAATAAATATATGCCCCGTCCCTTTTTGTATAAGACTCGACTGGGTCCAATTAATGGGCTTCGACCCAACTGGCCTTCCCTTCCTTGTCTAAATAGCCCAAAACCCTTTTTAGTTAACTCGCGACTAATAAAGTTACGTGTATTCGTGTTTAAAGCGTCGTAATTTCCTTGGTTATCTTAATACTTATTAGACGTAAATATTACGTACGTAATGACTTATCGTGTTTATACGTGAAAATAATCGTGTTAATTATTCGTGTTTACGTGTTACATAATTATTAATTATCTATGTTATTAGAATTACTTGTACGTAACGAGATTCATCGTATTAACAATACACGTAAGTACATAATTATCTGTTCATGATTTAATGTTCATGATTTTATGTCCGTGATTATAATTACCGTGGTTAATAATTATCGTTCATTAATACGTATATAATCATTATCGTGTAATATCACATACGTAGTTCTTGTAATTAATATTCGTGAACGTATTCATGTTACAAAAGGAAACTTTTAATCTTGTACGTACGATTATTAGAGTACTGTCCATGGTAAAAGCATGCGGGTTTTACAACTCTTCTCCCCTAAAAAGAATAATCCGTCCCCGAATTATAGATAAAATAACTGAAAGAGGAACATACCCGTATCAAAACTGAAAAGGTATGCAATACAAAAGGACATGAAGTTGACATGCTAGAAGGAACGTGGAACGTGACATGGCTAGAGAGGACATGGAACGTGACGTGACTAAAGAATATCACTGAATTATGGAAGGATGGGAGAATAAAATCCGGATGGACTCTTCCGTTTCTAAGTGGCTTCCCTCTCGGAACAGTTCCTCCACAAGATGTTGACGCAAATGATAAATATTGGTCCTCCTGACCTTGACTTGAAAACACGAAGAGTTAATGGTTATCAACGTAAGATAGATCCCCTGAAGTTGATCGAGTGAATAAGAATTAACGTGCAAGGGTAACTGAAACGTTATAATTTGAAATATCCCAACTAACTGATAATAGTACTTTCTTAGTAATGATACGCGAGACATACCGAAACGTAGTACGTGAAAAAATGTGAACGTGATACGTGAACAATTTTGTACGTGATACGTGGAGATATGGTGAGTGTAATAAGAGAAAACATATGGTGATCAATGATACGTGTAACATATCGTGAACGTGATATGAGGAACGTGGAATGAACATGACATGTGACACATATCGTGAACATGGAATACGGCTGCGGTAACGCCAAACGCTATAAGGTGATACGTGGAATGTGACGTGAAACGTCTATCTAAGGATAGAGAGTTATACTAAACTTGAGTCTGGTCTCTCAAGTTCTTGCAAAACTTCCCAGAATGAAAATGAACGTAAAATTGTAAGCCAGGATACGATCATGAACGTGAATAGTGTCATGAACGTGAGTGTTAAAGCAAGTCGTGAAATTAGAACAAGGACATGAACGTAAATAAGGAGCAAAAATGTGAACCTTTGTCTGGCCCGATAGCTGAGGGATTACCAAGTGATCGGATGAGCCCTGGCTGGAACACGTCTGATCAATCTGCTGGTTCTGAAATCCTTGCGGATGTAAGGATTCTACAGACTTGGTCAAACTTTTGACAATAACCCATATAACACCATGCTCCTTCTGAGTTTGCGTTAATCTGGTAACCAAAATCCATGGAGATCTTGTCCCATTTCTGTTCACCTTTTTTCGATGATCGAAAACATCCTAATCAGTTGGTGTTGCTTAGCGTATGATTTTCTTTGAACACCTAACGTAATGTAGGGTTCTCAACTTTATGCATAAGCTGAGTCATGGTAAGATTAACCGTGAGAATCCATGTAATTCAGCGTGTTACTGTAATCAACCAGAGTTTATATTGGAAAATTTGAGTGTGAAATTTCTCTTGTCATAGAATTTGCAACATATTCCAAAAATGGTCTTCCTTGCTTCTCTAGATTTAGAGGAAATCATGTTATCCTTGATGAAAACACTGATGAATTTGTTTACGAGTTCATAGAAACTCAATTTATTAAGTTCATAACGCTGCTGGGGCATTTATGAGACTAATACCAAATCATGAATCTAGCATGACCGAGTCGTGCACGAATAGCAGTCATGGAAATGTTCTGCTCTTTCACTCGTCACTGTGGGCAGCATGATCATGAGTCCGATCTTGGAAAGGTGATTAACACCCTAAAGTCGTTTGGACGTGTTGTCAATACGTGGAGGAGAATAACCGTTTGGATGGTGATTTGTTTTAAATTGAGGGTAGTCGACACATAATCTCATGTTACCGTCCTTCTCCTTGAAGGTTCTTTTGGAATGTATGGGAAGATTTTGGTATAATCGGCTGGTTATGCGTAAAAGAAAATTCAGTGGTCGTGTCTTAACTGACAGCTAGAAAATTTTAGCAGTCATGGCTAACAAAGCACGTGCTTGGAAAGCATAGATAATTTGTACAGATTTTCCTGATGGAAAACCATGCTGAATGTATTTAGGAGCCTGAACATTACTGTACAAAATCATGAATCGTAGCAGGGTGTGTTGCTCGTAGTCCATAATTAGTGTTGGAAATACGTTTTACGTATTAAGAAGGATCGGTCACTCCAACGATAGTCCATGTAATAGCTCGTAGTTTAGTTAACTTTCTTTATTTATCAAACAAGAACAAGCCTATCCTACAACATGTGTAGGCCGGCCCAAATGTAAGCCCAAGCCCATGTCATGGGCTTGGGTATATAAACCCTCTCCTTAGATGGAGAGGGTGGTGTAGTTTCATAATTTTCACATAGTTCTTCTTACTTTCTCTCTCTAGCATTGTGTGAAATCCACCATCTCTCTATCTCTTTCTCTCTCTAAAAACATAAGCAAGATTTACAATCCTACAAATGGTATCAAGAGCCATGGGATGATTGTTTGGTTTTTGTGTTTGTGTTCTTGATTTACACGCCTATTTTGATCCTTATTACACACGTCCAAAATTTTTTTTTGTGTTTTTGATGGTTTTTTCTTGATACAAATCTTCTACATAGTTGTGGTAGGGATTTGGTATAGTTACTTTGGCTAAAAACACAAAATTTTTGGGTGTTTTGATCATTTTTTGGCTTAAAATCACGAATTGGTTGAGTTTTGTCCGAGAAAAGTGGAAATTATTCTGATCAGGTCATCGGAAAGGGGTTTATAGTACATTCCGGTCTGTGTAATCGGAATAGGGTTTAGGTATTCCGATCACAGCATTCCGATTGGTATTCAGATTGGTATTTCGATCACGGCATTCCGATTGGTATTCAGATTGGTATTCAGATTTGGTATTCCGATCACAGCATTCCGATTGGTATTCAGATTTGTATTCCGATCACAGCATTCCGATTGGTATTCAGATTGGTATTCTGATCACGGCATTCCGATTGGTATTCCGATTGGTATTCAGATTGGTATTCCGATCACGGCATTCCGATTGGTATTCAGATTGGTATTCAGATTAGGTACATTCCGATTAGGGTTCATTCCGATCATCATTCCGATCACTATTCCGATCAACATTCCGATCACTATTCCGATCATCATTCAGATTAGGTACATTCCGATTAGGGTTCATTCGTGTGTAATTTTCACTTGGATTTTTTGTTTATCGAGGACATATTTTAGGGGATTTTAACATTGTTTCTCGACTTCAACTCACAACAACAAACACATTTACTTTCTTTCATTGATCGATCAAAGTTTGTAAATCTTAACTTATTGAAATGGAGTACACATCTCTTACGGATAAGTCCATCCTCTCGGGTACGGATAATCGTCCACCAATGTTGGTGAAGACTATGTATGAGGAATGGGCTTCCCGAATGGAACTTTATATGTTGAACAAGGAGAATGGACATCTCATTTGGGCATCGGTGCTCAATGGACCATTAGATTATGGTACAGTGACGGAAGGTACAACTACTCGTCCTCGCACAACGGGTGAATTGACTAGAGATATGAAGATTCAAGACAAATGTGATAAGTATGCTACAAACATCATTCTCCAAGCCCTTCCTCAAGATGTCTACAAACTCGTCAGCAAACATAAAGTTGCCAAAGAGTTATGGGATAGAATTCGTGTTCTCATGCAAGGCACCTCGTTAACTAAACAAGAACGAGAGTGTAAGCTTTATGATACTTTTGATAAGTTTGCCTATGTGCCAGGGGAGACTCTCAATGATTACTATCTGAGATTTACCCTATTGTTGAATGAGCTCAATATCTATGGCATGACAATTCCTACCTTTCAATTGAACACCAAGTATTTGAACACTCTTCCTTCAGAATGGAAAAAATACGCGACGGATGTTAAATTGGCTAAGGACTTGCATAACACCAATGTGGATCAACTTCAAGCTTTTCTTCAACAACACGAATGCCATGTGATCGAGGCTCGGTTGTCTACACCTCAAGTTCATGATCCACTTGCAATGTATGCTTCTCAACAAAACATGGCTTATACTTATTAGCAACCATCATACTTGCAGCAGACACCACCACACAACTATCAGCAACCACATCAACCATCTTATCCACCACTAGTGATGCCACAGCAAGCATATCAACAAGGTGTTCATCAACAATCTTTTCCGCAGCAACCACCATATCAGATATCACCATCACAAGCCAACACTTCTCCAATGGGCTATACTCCCCAGCAAGGATATTTTCCAATAGAAGCACAACCAGCACAAGCTTTCTACTCTAATGAACTTCCACCAATCCAAGCACCGGTCTTTACTCCAAATGATACGCCAGCTGATGTTCTAAACCATCTCACAGCCTACTTGTCAAAACTTGTTGCAACTAGAGGATTTCCACCTACAAATAATCAGCTCCGCACCTCATCAAATCCTCGACAACAAGCCACTGTTCAAGATGGCCAAGTGACGGTGCAACCAATTCAGGGAAGGCAAAATTCATATGGACCTCCTACAAGGACTGGGACCAATCAAGCTGTGAATTCTCAAGCTAGTGGAAATGGGAGTCCTATTGGTCCTAAGAAGGTTGTGACGTGCTACAATTGCCGAGGACAAGGTCATATGGCTAAGGAATGCACTCAGTCGAAAAGGAGGAGGGATGAAGCATGGTTTCGTGAGAAGATGTATTTGGTTGATGCTCAGTCTAAAGGGAAGATTTTGGATTCAGAGGAGTTAGCATTTCTTGCAGACCCAGGGGCAGCAGATACTGAAGGCATTGCAGTTGTTTCCACTTCTAATGCAGCTTATCAAGCGGATGATCTTGAAGCATACGATTCGGATTGTGATGACATTCACTCTGCCCAAGCTGCTCTCGTTGCTAATATCTCTCACTACGGTTCTGATGTCATCAGTGAGGTACCAACCACATCTAATAATATTGATGATAACCAACATCAAGTTGGTCATGAAAATGACAACCTCGAACAGCATTCGGGAACTAGTAACTCAAATGATGTGGTACTAAATTTTACACATTTGAGTGAACCTCAACCAAATGCTGCGACGGGTATGGAATCTTATGCTCAACATGATTTGGTCATGGTAACTAAACATATTATTGATCAAATGCATATGGCCCTCAGACAATCCGTAGATACGAATTCCACCCTAACTGCTGAGCTTGCGTTGCATAAAGAAAAGGTCAAAGCTTTTGAAATGGTCCCTCAAGCAGAGAAAATAACATGTTCTGAATTTGACCAATTTCGTTTTGAAAAGATTTAACACTTGAAAGAAATAGAATCATTAAAAGCTAATCTTTCCAATGAATTAAAAGCAAAAGAGTCGGTTGTCAATGATTTTCAGAAACTTAAAATGGATTTCGAAACTCTCGAGTCTAAAAAGTTTGAATCGGAAATTAATGCTACCAAACTTCTTAAATTCAAAGAACAACAGCTTTTAAAACAATACGCTTCCACAGAAAATGTTCATCTTTTAACTAAATCATTTAAAGACTTCGAACTTAAGCGTCTTCAAGATTTACCACCTAATCCCGGTTATGCAAAACAATCTCAGGAATATATTCCCGGTCTTTATGATATGACCATAATTGGCAAATCGAAAGAAGCACCTTTTGTTCGTAGTTCTGACGCGACACAGTCACTTGCGGATGAAACTCATTCTAAAATGCTTTCAAAATTCCATACAATTGATTATGATCAACATAACAAAGATCAATTTTCTAAAAAAACCCGCATTCGCTTACAAAAGGAATTAGCTGAATTGACAGTTCTTGTGCCCCAAAGTTTGTCAAATGAAAACCCTCCTAGTACGTCTCCTACACTTGTCAAAAAGGATTTAACAAAGTTAATTCCACTGGTAAGTAAGCCGTCCGTTAACTTAAATGCGGTACACCAACACTTAGCCGATTTTGACAAGGTCATTTTGGAACGTACGACGGCTTCGGCCATAACGGAAGGTGAATGGAACTTTGAGCACACTAGAGTTGCGTTCCGAGACGAAATTATTCCGTTTGTAAAGAATGTTAAAGCTTGTCTTAGTAATCTTGATCAGGATTTGTATTTGGAAATAGAAGAAGTTAAACGTGTTTTCAATGAAATGGATGATGCTTATGAAAACAGTTTACTTGAAATAGAACGAGTTTCACGCCAAAATGATCAACTTCTGAAGCAAGTGATGTCTCATGATATTGTTTCCGTCTGTGTGAATAAACGTGTTGATAATGATTCTACTGTGCATAATATTGAAACTGTGGATAATGTGGTAGATAGTACTTGTCACGAATCTGACGCTGAATTTTTAAAGCTTCAAGATTCATATTCTTCGCTTTCAAAACGTTTTGATGAGATTCAAACACATTGTATTTCGCTTGAATGCAAGCAACAATTTATTCAAGAAATCTTTGAAACGTCATTCGAAGGTGTTAATATCGATGATGCAAACTTTGAAAATAATTTTCGATTGAATTTACAATCAAAACGGCGTCAGCCAAGTGACAAGGTTGTTAAGTCTTTGCCGATAGCCATAGAGAAATCTAAGGAGAATAACTGTGTGAACGTACTTGAGGCCGCTGAGAATCTTAAACTTGATCTAGATAATCGAGTTTCCAAGATTTTGTCCAAAGTTGATAACCTAAAACCAAAAAATACACGACTCTTCGATTCAGTACAGCCCGCATGTGTTGATACCACTGCACAGAATCAATCATTGATTGAACAATTGAATCGAAAGTCGATGGAAATATCTGATTTGAGGGAACAAATTTGTGATAAGAATCTGGTCTTGGCTGAGTTAAAGGAAACACTTCGTACTCTAAAAGGTAAGAATATTGTGGATAACGCAGCCACTGTCTCAGCATCGTCCTCTAGTGCAATCAAAAGGAACCTTATAGCCGTCACACCACTTAATAAGGGCCCTAGGACTAAACCATCTCAAACTTTGGTCACTAACGATAAGGCGGAATCAAAACCAGATTCTAATATTCCCGTGTTGCCTTCTACAGGAGTAAGCACCACTACTAAGGCTCAAAGATCTAAGCTTAAAATAAACAAGAAGAATGATAGGATCTTGCCCCCATCTAGTAGTCAAGTGAAGAATAAAGTAGAAGCCCATCCTAGGAATGTTATTTTTGTTTTGAATAAAAAGAATCATGTAGCTAAACCTAAAGGCTCTGCGGTTGTGCAGCGTTCTAAGCCTAGTGTGAATTCTAATTTGAAATGTTGGAATTGCAATGAATGTATGTTTTCTAGTCGTAATGATTCTTGCCTTATTGACCATGTGAATGAGATGTATGCCCGGAAACATGGATTAGAATGGAAACCGACTGGGAAAGTGTTAACCCAAGTTGGTTGGATGTGGCGCCCCACTGGTAGAACTTTCACTATAGTAGGAAATACGTGCCCTTTGACTAGGATCACTCCCACTAAAGCGAAGAAAGCGTGCCCTTTAACTAGGAGTACCAAGGCTACCAAAACACAAGCGTGTCCTTTAACTAGGAACACCAACACTACTGTAGGAACAAAGTGCCCTTTAAATAGGTCTACTCCCACTGTAGTGCCTGCTAATACTCCAAAACCTAAGAAAGTTGGAACAGTAAAACCTGTTAGTGCTAAAACTATCATTAGAAAACGCAGGAAATCTAAGGGTCTCAAAAATGTTAGCAATTCTGATAATCTTATATCTGTATCTGCTAACAATCCGGAACCAATAGTTTCCAATGCATTGTCTACTGTTGTTGTTGAAAACAGGTGGTCCAAATTGTTCTCTGGTATTTGGACTCTGGTTTCTCCAAGCATATGACCGGAGATCGCTCTCAGCTCAGAAATTTCGTCAGCAAGTTTCTTGGTACGGTTTGATTTGGAAATGATCATATTGCAAAGATAATGGGTTATGGTGAATATCATATTGGGAATGTTATAATTTCAAGAGTGTATTATGTGGAAGGTCTCGGTCACAACTTATTTTCTGTGGGACAATTTTGTGATGCAAACCTAGAAGTTGCTTTTTGAGAGCATACCTGCTTCATTCATAATTTGGAAGGGGTTGATTTATTGAAAGGTACTCGAGGGAATAATTTGTATACTTTGTCTCTACAAGACATGATGGCCGCTTCTCCCGTATGTCTTCTCTCCAAAACATCGAAGACTAAGTCATGGTTATGGCATCGACGGTTATCTCATCTTAACTTTGACGCTATTAATCATTTGGCGAAAAACAAACTTGTTCGTGGTCTTCCTAAACTTTCATTTCACAAGGATCATTTGTGTTCCGCGTGTACAATGGGGAAAAGCGCTAAGAAATCATACAAACCCAAGACGGAAGACACCAGCCAAGAGAAACTTTATCTAGTGCATATGGATCTTTGTGTGCCAATGCGTGTTGAAAGTCTTAGTGGCAAAAAGTACATCCTCATCATTGTCGATGATTACTCTCGGTTTACATGGGTGAAATTTCTTAAAGCCAAAAATGAGGCACCTAAATTCATCATCGGATTTCTCAAGATGATTCAAGTGCGTCTCAACACTACTGTCCGACGCATTCGTACAGATAATGGAACCGAATTTGTGAATCAAATCTTGCGTGATTATTATGAAGAAGTTGGCATCTCTCATGAAACATCCTTTGCACGCACTCCACAACAAAACGGTGTCGTTGAAAGGCGAAATCGCACACTTATGGAAGTTGCTCGAATGATGTTAATTTACTCAAAGGCTCCATTGTTTTTATGGGCAGAAGCAGTATCTACAGCAGTGTACACCCAAAACCGGTCACTAATTCGTAAAACGCCATGGTAAAACACCTTATGAGCTTCTCCATGGAAAAGTACCAGATTTATCATATCTTCATGTATTTGGTTCTCTTTGCTATCCAAATAATGATGGTGACAATTTGGGAAAACTTCAACCAAAGGCTGATATTGGTATTTTCATTGGTTACGCACCCGCAAAGAAGGCATACCGAATCTACAATCGTAACTCTCGCAAGATCCTCGAAACTATGAATGTTGATTTTGATGAGCTGACAGCAATGGCTTCTGAGCAAAGCAGCTCTGAACCCGCACTTCATGAAATGGGACCCAGTAATATTAGTTCTGGTCTTGTCCCAAACAACCCTACTTCATCATCATTTACACCACCTACTAGGAATGAATGGGATACGTTGTTTCAACCGTTCTTTGATGAATTCTTTACTCCTCCAAGTATTGTTGCTCCAGAACCTGAGGTAATAGCTCCGGTAACCGAAGTTGTCGCTCCAGCAACCGTTGCACAATCAGAAACATCTGCACCTACAATTGGTCAAGATATACCTTCAACGAGTAATTCTCAACCAACACATGTAACAACTACCCACGTCATGCCTATTGATGATGAAGAGGATGATGATGATCACGATTTGGAATTCGCTCAAATGCGTGAACTTCCATTCTTTGGTGTACCTATTCCCGACCCTAATCAAGCCGGGTCGTCCACCTCAGAGGAAGCTCCTACTACAGTTTACTCCAATCCACAGATTCGTGAACATGACAGCAAGTGGACTAAGGATCATCCTATAGATTCTATTATTGGTGAAAGTGCAATGTTTTGTCACTTTGATGCTTTTCTCACTGAAGTTGAACCTAAGACATGGCAACAAGCTTTTACTCAATCATGTTGGATAGAAGCTATGCAAGAAGAACTTAACGAATTCATACGTCTTGATGTTTGGGAACTTGTCCCATGCCCGGATCAAGTACAGTTACTCACTTTGAAATGGGTTTACAAGGTGAAACTCGACGAGTTAGGCGGAATATTGAAGAACAAAGCTCGTCTCGTAGCTCGTGGATACAAGCAATTATTGTGCATCGACTTTATGGAATCCTTTTCACCTGTTGCCCGTTTGGAAGCTATTCGACTATTCCTAGCTTATGCAGCCCATATGAATATGATCGTCTATCAGATGGATGTGAAGACGGCATTTCTTAATGGTGAACTCAAGGAAGAGGTCTATGTTCAACAACCGGATGGTTTTGTGAATCCTAATTATCCTAATCATGTGTACAAGCTTAAGAAGGCTCTCTATGGGTTGAAGCAAGCTCATCGCGCATGGTATGATCTTTTGTCACAATTCCTTATTACGCAAGGCTTCGCTAAAGGCAAGGTGGATCCCACGCTGTTCATTCAGAAACGAGGTAAAGATATGATTATGGTACAAATATATGTTGATGATATTATATTTGCAGCCTCGACCCAAACCTTATCCGACGAGTTTGGGACACTCATGTCTTCCAAGTTTAAGATGTCAATGATGGGCAAGGTATCATTCTTCTTAGGTCTTCAGATATCTCAGAGTCCCAGAGGCATCTTTATCAATCAATCCAAGTATGCCCTTGAAACGCTTAAGAAGTATAAGATGGAATCTTGCGACCCCGTGGATACTCCAATGGTGAAACGAACTAAGCTTGATGCAGATCCACATGGAGTTGCCGTTGATCTGACACTTCATCGTGGAATGATCGGTACTCTTCTGTATATCACAGCCTGCCGACCTGATCTTCAGTTTGCTATATGTATGTGTGCCAGGTATCAAACTAGGCCTACTGAGTTACACTTAGCTACTGTTAAAAGGATCTTTCGATATCTTAAAGGAACCATTAATCGGGGACTTCGGTATTCGAAGGACTCTTCTATTGCACTAATGGCATATGCAGATGCGGATCACGCGGGTTGTCAAGATACAAGGCGTAGCACGAGTGGAACTTTGCAACTACTAGGAGATCGACTAATCAGTTGGGCATCGAAAAGGCAGAAAAGCGCTGCAATTGCAAGTACGGAAGCAGAATACATAGCTATGTCCGGTTGCTGTGCTCAAATTCTTTGGATGAGATCGCAATTAACCGACTATGGTCTAGGTTTCAACAAGATTCCGATGTACTGCGATAACAAAAGTGCAATTGCCTTATGCTGCAACAATGTTCATCAAGGAGCAAGTGGAAAATGGAGTAATAGAGCTTTACTTTGTCCGATCTGAGTATCAATTGGCGGATATTTTCACGAAGGCTTTAGATCGAGCTCGAATTGAATTTTTTGCCGACAAGCTAGGAATGAGAACTTTCTCGCCTGAGACTCTAAAGGAACTAGCAGATGAAGCGAAAGAATAGTCTTGGTAAAACTATTCTCCGTATCCTTGGTGATCATTTGTATATATTGTTTATATTTTAATCCACAAAAGCAAAATACAAAAATATAAAACCATATAAAAACCATAAAAATTGAAAAATCTAGAAAAATCAAAAAATATTTTTACTTTATTTTTCAAAGGCATGTCTTTTGGTACGATAATATTTACGGCCTTAGAAATGTTGATTAATATCGACACGGCGCCATAAATAGAGTTCGTACAAAAGTTGTAAATATTTCATAAAACATGCCCTAATGGCTTGTAGTTATTTCTGACTGCAACCTGGTTTTCACATTAAAGTCAAGTATTTCTTATGAAAGCTTTGGCTCACAACGGGAACTAATTTTCTCGGGCAAGGTTTTACTTTAATACCTTATAAGGGATCAAGTTTACTTTATAACTTGGTCTAACACAAATCTATGTACGTTTCAGTGCATTTATTTGTTAAAACAAGAGAAGTCTTGTTTTTATGAAGCTATCATCTCTACAACCATGCTATCTACAATTGGTATCTACATACTCGACGATGCGACTACTTAACCGAAGACTACCACTCTTTTGATAGAACACGGGTCAACAATTGAGGGGGAGCAATTGTCTAGCATTCAGAATCTTCGATGCCGAACGTGCCAAGCTCACTAACTGGTGTCAAGACAACAATACCAATCGTACACGTGGTGTCAAGAGATGACTTCAGACATGACGAGGCGACCAACATATGCTGACAAGAACCATATGATCTTATCATATGATGTTCTCATCAATCAGGTCCAACCTTGTCAGTTCTTTTCTAATATGGTGAATATGTGATCATGTTACAAATAGGTATCATATCTCATACGTTTGATATCATGAAGATAAAACAGACTTGCATTTTTCTTCCCAAAACCTTTGTTAAAACTTCATTAAATCAATTGATATTAAAAACATCGATTGGGTTAATATTTTTAATATGGGGGAGAAAATGTGATTTAATATGGGATATTATCACAAATGGTTTGACTTAATGTGCTGGCTCATCCCGACATGTGCGAAATATTTTCGAATATCGTGGCATATGTTAAGGGGGAGCAAAATGGATTTTCTATATCAAAATGGATTTTCATGGTGACATATACTTACCCAAACCTCATTTAATTCACGACGATGAAGATTGTGGTGACATAAGGATGGTAGGATAGGTTAAGTCCTATGATTCTTCCAGAACCGGAGGAATCTTCCCAAGGACATTCCATAGCTAGAAATAGTAGTCCTTAGGAAAGATGGAGAAAGATTGTGAACGTAGCTGAATGCCGACCAAGTACTTAAGTTAGCACCGGAACAATCACAACAAGGTGCTAGTTATGACGTATTGGTAAGCATTGAAGGGGTTGAAGAATGAAAAAGAATTGTAAAGATAAAGGGTGTAAAGAAAGAAGCCCTCCTTACAACTTTAGGCAGAAACCGGGTCAATACATATGCTATTGAGATCATTTTTAATGATGCTTGATATTGAAGATAAGACATCATGGACCCAGTGATGCAAAGCACAACCCATCCCAGCTAACTCAGATATCTCTCAAAAGGTATTTGTTTTAATCACACCGAGACAACACATTATCTATTGATTTATTGACTCCGAATAAATTGGTATTGAAAAGGTGGCACTCCTCTCCAGCCTCCGATCACTAAAATCCAAAATGCACGATCGAGTCTAGAGCCATTTGAGATCATCAAATATCTCATTAGGACACACTTCCATATTTCCTTGCTTCTTCACACACTGTGAAAAGTAAGAAAGATTTTAAGAGTCCTACACAAAATCTTCATGATCTTGCCTGAACATCCGAGTCATACGGAAGTATTTACAATGAAGATGGAAATCGTTCTTGAGCGAATATCAAAAAGCTCATGGTAGGTGACTTGTGCGATTCTTTATGAATCAAACTTGTGATAACTGGAAAGCAACAGCTGTTTAATTCTTAACTGAATTTAAACACGTTCCAGGCCTCTACGCAATATCCTAGTGATCTTGCCAGAACACTCAGAGTGGTACCTTAGTGTTCACAGTGATGAGTGGAAATCCTTCTAGTGTTAACCTCAAACAGCACTTGGTAGGTAACTTGCAAGATTCTCTACGAATCAAGCTCGTGACAACTGGAAAGCAACGATGGTGCGGTTCTTAATTGAATTTCACTTGTTCCAGGAACATGAATTGACGGCTTCAAATCATGCGGATATTATTATCCAAATGATTCACTCTTTATGTTCGCAGTCAGCTTTGGACGGTCGAATAAAGAGAACGGGTTTACCCGCGAAATCCTGTCAGGAAGTTACTTAATTGAAACTATCCGTCACGGGTACGATATCTAATATCGTCCAACGGTCTTCACCGACCGGAGGTAAAATGCTACCGATTTAGAAAGAAATGTTCAAAGCCATTTCGTTCGTGTCTACTTATGTTGCGGCATTTGAAGACGGTGGCGTTGCGGAATCCAAGAGGAAGTCGTTCTCGCATGCTTATACTTTATGCACTTAATATCTCATTTAATTCAAGAAAGCCTAAAAGTTAAGTCTTCCGCTGTATCGAACTCTGAATCTTTCAAGAATTACGAAGGTATAAGTATGTGGGACGTGGGGTCACGAAGAGGCGAAGATCACAAGTGATGGATGCACAAGATCAAGGCAAGAGATTAATGCTAAAAGATTGATGTCAAAGATCACATCAGCATGTTCACCAGAAAAGAAAAAGAAAAAGAAAGACGAAGACTACGAGCTCAAGACAAGCATAGTATGCTAGGTTTATTTTATTATTGTAATTTGGGTAAAGCCCTTGTTTGGAGTGACCTCCCTTAGGGGGAGATTGTTGGAAATACGTTTTACGTATTAAGAAGGATCGGTCACTCCAACGATAGTCCATGTAATAGCTCGTAGTTTAGTTAACTTTCTTTATTTATCAAACAAGAACAAGCCTAGCCTACAACATGTGTAGGCCGGCCCAAATGTAAGCCCAAGCCCATGTCATGGGCTTGGGTATATAAACCCTCTCCTTAGATGGAGAGGGTGGTATAGTTTCATAATTTTCACATAGTTCTTCTTACTTTCTCTCTCTAGCTTTATGTGTAATCCACCATCTCTCTATCTCTTTCTCTCTCTAAAAACATAAGCAAGATTTACAATCCCACAATTAGGATTTAAATTCAACTCGCATCTGTCCAAGGTAATGCGTTAGCAGCTTGGATCTCATCATTAGGATGAAGGAAATCCTTCGTATACATGGGGGATATGAATGACGTCCTTCATGGTCATGAATATATGAAATATAGGTGCAAGAAATGAAAGTATCATTAAACAATCATGACAGATCTCACTGATATGCCGGTGCTGGTACTGAAATTCTTGTGGCATGATTAATACATGGCACCACAAAATGGATATACCCTTTGGAGGGTACCCTAAATTTTTTAGGGATGTTACAGAATTGGATATGAGTCATGTGTCTTGACTCGTGTCTTGGGAGGTATAAGCATGACATGTGTCTTGACTGGTGTCTTGACATGTGTCTCGGGATGTGAAACAAATAGAACTACAAATATTAGATTATTATGCCAGAATTGGCAGATCGGTTGGACTACAGATCCTTTGTATTTCTGATCACGTCTGCGGCCGAAGCTTCGGTTGTGATTTATAGGATAGTTGCTGTCATAGTAGTTGTTTCTATCGTCTTGTCTGTCAGTTCCATGACGATCATTCTCATGACTGTGATTCATGTAACTATTCAGCTGAGTGGCCGGCTGGTACCGGTTCGCACTCATATGACTAAAACGACAACTAAATGACGTGTGACATGTAACTAAGAATTAGGGACAATGATTGATGGGAATCGTCTGGTGGTGAAGCATCTTCTCGTCCGATCGCTTTGATCTAACGCCTTTGTCTCCGTCTTGTAAGATCTCCAGGTTGTGAACAGCATCAGCATCTCGTAACGTCTCAAAAATCCGCAGCATCAACCCTTAGTAACATCTCCAAGCTATGAGCGGCATCAGCAGTTTGTAGAGTATCAGCAAGTGGAATACGCACATAGGATACGGTACATGGAATACGCATGGAATGTACATGAAATGATCAGTATGGGGTCGATCATCTGACATGATATTAAAGGAAAATAATTGGCTAAACGTTTAGGAAGACCATCATGATAACCTGGCAATGCTAGTATATACCTCATTCTGGTTTCATAGAGAAACGCTACCGTGTGGTTAAACGAATTTCAACGATGATTTTTCTGAAAGCCTGATTAATGAAAACCAACCATGACTATCATGAAAGAAGGATTTAAATGAATACAACAGTGTCTTGCATGAAAGCATAAACAACAAAAGAGACGTAAGACGTAATCACATGAAGACGAAATCATCATGAAGAAACATGAAACAACCTAACATGAAGGAGTGTATAACATAATCAACATGAAACTGAAGTTAACCATGACAGTATGAAAACATACTTGACATAAAAACATATTAACTTATGAGGGGACATGAAAAAAATTTATGCCAATAAATCATGAAAAAAAAATTATGCATGAAAACAGTGTGTGAATGCATGATGCAGTTTATAAAACCCTTTATATACGCGAGGGTAATCGCCAATGGTTAGTGTACCCAAAACAAAAGACATGGCGAGGGGACGCCTATGGGTCGGTCCCAAAGTTAAAAGTTTCGATAAAAACACATGCGACTAAATAGGGCCAGTCCTGTACCAGCCATTACTTAGTCAAAATTCCTGCAACAATGATACATGAAACGTAAATAAGTAAAAATCATATGTCGAAACTTATCAGAAAAAAATTTATGTGACTAATTATGAACTACTGGGGTTCAGTCCACATAGCCACACTTCATGAGGAACATCATGCATGAAACAATGACACACAAATAAATATGAATGACGGTTGTCCATCCATATTAGTAAAACAATATCGATGAAAACATCAAGGTTAAAACATCAAGGTGCTGAAAACATAAGGGTTAAAACAACAATGCGTTGAACACATCAATACGTGGAATAGAAAGTGATATGAGTGATTTTACTCATATCAATTATATCATTAAGCATACAATAAATGCATAAAATGTATAAATATAGCCTTGTATATGTGTTTTTGTTGTTTCGTGTGTGTAGGTACTGAAGTTCGCAAAAACTGGCAAAATCGACACGGGTTTTGAAGAAAAGATCAAGGAAGCCAAATACAAGTCTGTTTTTAGTGGATTTAACTTAATAAAGGATATTTTCGGCTTGTGGGAGCCACTCTTGGTTATTGGGCTCAAAAGCCCATTTAAGGAAATCAATTATCTTCTTTTGGTTAAAAAGACCAATAACTTCACTACCATGGACGGATGGAAAGTAAGCTTTAGATTCAAGGCCCAAGCCCATATCCTTTCCAAAGGTATGAAACGAGTGAAGATTTTTTTGGGTCAAAGGCTCAAAGCCCATCAATAGCTACAACCGTCTAAAAAGTTATATTTAACTTTTCAGTCAAACCAACTCACACGTTCACCACACACTCACCAATTTACTTTCGATATTAACAAAGTCTTTCATCTCTCTCCCCAAACCAAATAAACCATACATAC
This sequence comes from Glebionis coronaria, assembly GCA_025667525.1. NCBI lineage: Eukaryota > Viridiplantae > Streptophyta > Magnoliopsida > Asterales > Asteraceae > Glebionis > Glebionis coronaria. Next base: position 328,933,709 of record CM046879.1, read on the forward strand.
TATTCACCCTGAACCTAAATTACAATCAAGTTTGGGGCTTTTATTGATTAAAGACGCGTGATAACACACACGCCTTTAATTAATTCCCATGAATACCGGATCAAAAAGATGGAGTAACCTTAGTGACGTGACCCCTTTTCTATCATTTTATTGGTTATACCACATCATCCATCACTACTTAGCCAATGAGATGATGCCATCTCAGCTTTCAACTAGCACAACTAGCACACTTGGTTGCCACATTGGCAACCCGTGTGCTAGTTGGCTATTATCAGCCATAAGATCAAAGAGAAAGAAGAAAGAGAAGACTTGGACGGTCAAGATGATATATTCGACTTAACAAACTTCACCAAGAAGCCTTGGGGGTTTGGCTATAAAAACCCCCATATTCTGTAATTTTTGGTATCCAATTTTTATCTTTAAAGTTATTATGCTTAAATAGTTGTAGGGTAATTTGTTATTTTCTTTTCTAAAGTATTGTAATAATTTTGATTAGTAATAAAAGTTTGTTTGATTCAATTAACTTCTCTATTTTACTTTCTGTTAAATATATTTGCAATTTATTTTTTAAAATATTTTGCTATAATAATCTTAAAATTATTTAATAAAGCTAATTAATACCTTGTGTTAAATAGATAAAGAAAAAATTGGGAATAACACTTTCCCCATTGGAAAGTCTCACATACAACGAATCTGGTTGATGATGGTTCATATGGTGATGGTGATAATTGTTCGATGGTGTTAGACGAATGGTGTTGATTCGTTTAGTTAAGGAGGCTCAGCGCCTTCCTTCTTCCCAAAGATTGACTTCAAAAGGTTCATTCCCCTTTTAATTTTCATGTTTATTATATAAAACTGTGTTAGAAGCTTATGAGTTTTAAATGTTTAATATGATTTAGATTAATTACTTTAAATCTGTTTTGTTATAATCTGTTAAGTTTGACTAATATTGATTATGGTTTGAGTTTTATTTTTAGAATTTAATTAATTAATTTGAATAGTAAATTTGTTAAGTGAGTTTTTTGTTAAAATGGGGGTTCGGATAAATCCGTATAAAGGAGTTTTTGATTAATCTATGTAGGTGAGTTTTTAATACAAGTCTTTTGCTGATAGTGATAATTTTTATCTGAGTGTGGTGTATATCTGCTTCACATGTAACTTTGCAAGTTTCTATAATCTGAGTTTGAGTTTGGGGTTTATTTGGGTGAATTAGTTAATGTTTAAGATAAATCTGTTTTATCCAGGACTGATTTTTGGTAGAAGTCTGCTATATAGATATGCTATATAGGAGATATTTGGTATTTGTTTAATCTGCTGGTTGATATATTAGTAGTTTTTACATTGCTGAGAATTGATATTCGCCTATTGTCTGATGGATTTTTGGTTTTGAATAGAGTTAATAATTTGGTTTTGTAACTGGTATAAGCTGAGTTTGTAGGTTATATTGAGCTGATATAAGTTTGAACTTTACTTAGTTATTAGTGTGTTGATATAAGTCTATTTGCTGATATTCAAGTTCTCTTGCTGATTTTGTGTTAGTTTGCTGGTATTTGTTGATTAAGTTGCATAGAAATGACTATCAAACTCATTTAGTCTGATAGCTTATTACTGATTTATCAGTTTCATAACTGTTTATTCAAAAAGTCACCACTGTGACTTTGGTTACTTTTAATCTGTCCAAAAAAATAATATTCACAAAAAACAGTCCCCAACGGGACTCGAACCTGTGACCTCACAGGTAAAGGCCAAACGTGTTATCCACTTGTTCTAGCTACTCTTTTGTGTTTTAATACAGCTTATCTAATTAATATAGCTTGCACATTAGGCTGTCAGCCTTTTATTTAGTTAAATACATAGTTTTGATTTTGTTTAAATTTAAAATCATTTAATTTACTTTTATAAAGTTTTAAAAAATTTATAAAAACAAAATAAATTTTGTGTTCTTAATTTTAAAAGGTTAAATTAAAAATTAGTTTTAAAATAAAAGATTTTAATTAATTTAGTTTTTAATAAAAATAGTTTTAAAATAGATTTTGGTTATAAAAAGTAAAAGTCAATTTTTAAGGGAATATATTTGTAATAGATTTTAAATATTGTTTTTAAATTAGTTTAAGTAGATTTTTAATAGTGTAAAAGTATTTTTTAATAGATAAATTTCAAATATTTTAAATAATTTTAATAGTTTGAAATTTAAATAATTGTCTTTAGATTAAATAATGGGGAACGATTCATGCACTTTAGGATTTAATTAATTAAAAAATTGTAGAAGTATTGTTAGATTAAAAACCGATAACCAATTCAAATCGATTGTCCAAATTGAAACAAAACGTCTTAAATTCACTTGATTTTCGTGTACAACGAACTTGGATCATCAACGTGTTTAATTAAATTCGTCTTTGACTTATTTATGAATTATTACCTTTTCTTAAAGGTAATTTCCTAAATTTGTCCTATATCGTATCTAATTAAAATACATCGACATTCCTCATCACATCAAAAAATATGGCGTCGCTGTCGGGGATCTTGTGTACGATTGTTTCGTTGAGATTTGTTGATAGTTGATTTGAAGACCCTTTCCGTCCTCGGAATGTTTTGTTATTTTTCTATTATTATAGTATGTATCATTTTTCGTGTTTTTTGTGATTATTATATTATATTACGTAGAACAATAAATTTACCTACTTCCGAATAAGATCTTAGATGGGATTTCATCACCTAGCTATTGTATTCGAATCAAAAACGAAAAAAAAGGCAAAATAGATAAATACTAATAAGAAGTTTGAACTCGATATATACAAACTATAAGGTGGATATAAGGCGACGAGCTATAAAAGGTCGTCTAAGGAAAAAGGTTTTTAAGGGCTTTGTGCCACCTCGTTTCCCCGCTTGCTTGTGCGTATATTGAGAGGGACGACAGATTATTGGTTTGCCAACTCAAGTAGTATTAAATCTTATTTTTGTAGTTTACTTATTGAACCTCGAGACGTTTAGGTTTTCACCTATCGTTTCAAAGTCGGCCGAGGGTAGATTACTTCCATAGTAATTATCCTTATTCCTTGTTTTTTATCAGTCTTTTTTATTGAGCAATACTAAATAAAATACCAAAAATAATCTTCTTCTTATCTAATTTCTTTTCTTTAATCCTCTAAATTCTCGTCATGTTGGTTTATGCAATTACGATCTACTCGACTTTTGATTTATCACGATAGGCTTGAAAATATTCCTCGTAGAAATAGAAATCGTCAACAATGAATAGTGGAACCCGAGTTTCCACCTATTGTTGTAGTGATGGCCGATAACCGAACAATGGAGGAATTGCTCCGTGCACCCACCGAAGGGTATAGGGAAGCAATCTTTGTGCCGGCTATTTTGGCGGATCATTATGAGATTAAGACGGGACTTTTATCACTCATTCACGCCGACCAATTTCGTGGCAATGACACCGATAACCCGCACTCTCACATTCGGAATTTTCATCGTATTACCTCGACTCTCAAGTTTAGAGATGTGTCGAATGATGTGATTAAGCTCATGCTTTTTCGTACTCGCTCGAGGGGAACGCTAAGCTTTTGTATGAGAAAGAACCACTGTTAGCCTCAAAATATTGAGTCAAACAAGAATGCTCGGTCATAGGTTATTATTGTAACATTAATTAGAACGTTGTAATAGTTAGTTAATTAGTCATGGTTTACGGTCTTGGATTTAAACTAATTAAAGTACAAAAGACAAGCCCGACCCAATATATAGCCCATTAAAGCCTGCATTTGGGTGGACTATATCTAATACCCTCCTAGCATGTTAGGAGGGTAGGTTGCTCACATTTGTATTCTTTTCTTAATCTAATATTCACCTAGTTCTCCATTTTCTCTCTACTTTCTCTCACTACTTTCTCTCACTAGGAATCCATCTCTTTTCATCTATTTTCTATCTATAATCATCTAAATCTATGGGACAACATTTGGTATCAATCGCCATGCGGTAGATACGTGATTGGTTTTGATTCTCCTATTGTGATTCGTGAGTTTTTCTTGATTTTTAGGCTCGAATCATCATGTTTTTGGTGTTTTTGTGGAGTTTGTGAGTAGAGAAATCATCTACATAGGCGTGGTAGTGATTTGGGTTACATTGATCGGTTAAAAACACGAAATTTGGTAGTGTTTGGCTTGATTTTTGGTGTGAAATCATGTATTTGATAAGTGTTCATCCTTGTTCCTATTTTTTAGGAAAACTGTCACAAATTCGCAACTTTGTACTTAATTGCGAAATTGTTGCTTAACAAAAGTTGCGGAATTGTACTTTGGGATAATTGCGAAATTGTTCATATTATGTGATTGCGAAATCTTGTCATATAAGGATATTGCGAATTTGAACACTGCGGATTGCGGAATCATCCCAAAGTTGTGAAATCTTGCCATCCATTGCGGATTTTTGAATATTGCGGATTTTGTACCTTAAAGGGATTGCGGATTTGAATTCCAAAAAGAATTCCGGAATTGTACTTATTTAAGGGGATGGCGAAATTGTGTCACGATTGCGAAATCTTGTACTTAATTGCGAAATCATACACAATTAACCAATTGCGGAATCTTGCAATTGCGGAATGTTGAACTTTTGGGGATTGCGGAATTAATCCATTATTGCGGAATTTTACACCTCATTGTGAAATCTTCACTTATTTTCGAGTGATTTTTCGCTTTAGAATTTTTTGGTAAATTGTGAAGCTAATATTAGGGGATTTCAACATCTTTTCTCGACAACACCAATCACAAAACATCTACTTAAGATCCTTTTTCACTTCATCGATTCAAAATTTCTAGATATGGATTCTACTCAAGAGTATCATGTCACAAACAACAATATCATGGTGGCGGGTAATAAAGAGAGACCACCAATGCTTGTGTTTGGTCGGTATGCTCAATGGCAATCACGGTTCATACGATACCTTGATACACGACCCAATGGTGATGCCTTGAGGAAATGTAGTACTCATGGACCATATGTATTCAAGAAAATCTCAATTCCTCCAAGAGCAGCCACAGATACTACTGATCCAATACCTGCAAGTGAACGTGATGAAACAAGATCCGATCTCACACCTGAAAATTTTGCTTGGCATGATGCGGAGAAGGAAGCCATCTATATGGTTTTAAGTGGGATTGGAGATGATATTTACTCCACGGTTGATGCATGCCCGACAGCACATGAAATGTGGACTGCGATTGAACGCTTGCAACAAGGAGAATCACTCAACAAACAAGATGTCAAAACAAACTTGTTTTGGAATTTTGGCAAGTTTACTTCAAGGGATGGAGAATCAATTGATTCATACTACTCCAGGTTCTATAAAATGATGAATGACATGACAAGAAATAATCTGCAAGTCTCCACCATGCAAGTCAATGTTCAATTTCTTCAACAACTTCAACCAGAGTGGACACGGTTCGTCACTTTAGTGAAACAACAAGAAAAGTTAGACGAGGTCTCATATCATCGACTCTTTGATATCTTGAAGCAATTCCAGAATGAAGCAAATGAGATTCGAGCTGAACGTGTTGCCAAGACGGCTAATCCACTTGCTTTAGTGACTACCACACAACATGTTCAAGATCATCACTCTCGTGCTCCTAAGCCATACTCCACTACATCATCTTCACCATGATATTCCACATCATCTAAGTCGTCATCATCCATAAGATCCCGAGCTAAAGTGCCAAGAGAACCATCACCACCATCTGAATCATCATCTAAAGAAGATAGTGATGAAGACCAAGCTCAAAAGAACCGAGAGATGAAACAACAAATTGCTTTCATAATGAAGACTTACAAGAAAATCTACAAACCCACCAACAACAATCTTCGTACATCATCTAACACAAAGAACCGATATGTTGATAGTCCTCCAAGGTATGACACACGTCGACGTGGTGAAAGTCCTTCTAGGTATGATCGACATAATCAAACACATGTTGAGGGTTCTGCAAGGTATGATCGACAAACTGCCAAGTATGATACTCAGAGGATTGCTGTTGCGACAGGGAATAGGGAAACAGTTGGAAGTCAAGTGCTTCAGCAAAGTGGGATTCAATGTTTTAATTGCCAAGGTTATGGCATATGGCAAAGGAATGCAGGAAGCCGAAAAGGGTTAGAGACTCCAGCTATCACAAGGAAAAGATGCTGCTATGAAAGAAAATGGAAGCGGGGGTTAAATTGTCAACAGAGGAAGGAGCAATGCTTGATGATACCGATGATGAAGATTCTGATCAAGAACTCGATGCACATTACTCGTACATGGCAAAGGTTGAAGAAGTTCTCAAAGTCACTGAAGATGACAATGGCCCTATCTTTGACACTGAGCCAATAGATAAGGTACACACTACTGATGAATATAATGTGTTTGGTGATATTCCTGAGCATAGTGATCTACCCAATGCCATTAATGACACGTGTATGATGGAAACGGTTAATAGCAATACCACACTCGATTCATCAGACATGTGCAATAATGAGTCTGAGGATGATCAACATGCAAATGAATATGATGAAGAGGAACGTATTGCGCTTGCTAATGTAATTGCTACTTTACAAAAAGATGTCACTGAAAATAAAAAGAGTCAAAAGCAATTAAAGAAGGCAAACGCCACGCTCACTCAAAGTTTTGAAGAATGCAAAGCTGCTCTTATCAAATCTACTGAGATGACTAAAAGTTATAGAGATGAGCTCCTTCAGAAAACCAAAGAGCTTGAGGGGTACAAGGGAAGTGCGTTAAAAAGTCAAAAGGACGATTTTGAAAACAAATATAATACCACTCTTGAGTTATTAGCCAAAGAGAAGCGTCAATATAATGTTTTCTTAATTGATGAACGCCAAAAAACATACCTTGCCAACACCAAAGTTAATGAACTTGAACAAAAGCTCTCTATGACCACTACTGATTCTGCTAAAATTCTTGAGGATAAGAAACAAGAGGTAGATGCGTTAAAACAAGACTTTAAAAGTAGATACGATAAAGAAACTAAAAAAGTAACAAAATTAGAAGAACAAGTCGAATTTTTGAAGAAAGTTGTTTATAAAACGCATGATTCTATTCAATCCGTCAGAATGCTATCACCTCCGTCCATGTTTAAGGGTCAAGCTAGCTTTGCAAGTCCTGAGTACCTTGCCAAAGCTCAAGCTGCGAACCCGTGTCTTTATCTTGATGAGACTGAAAGGACCGATCTTGATTGCATGCCTGTTAGTGCCGATAGTGAAGAGACTGCCCTTTGGAATGATGATAGTCAACCTCTTGTCAATATGGAGTTTGTAAAACCATATAATTATGCTTATGAGAATAGTCTCTATGGTCTTTTCAACAAACAAACTCAGAAAACTCGTGAGGAAGTGTTTCTAGAATGCAAACAAAAGAGAATTCAATGGAAGAAAGCATTTGCCCCTAAGAAATCTAATGTTTACAAATACATAAACTACCTCCCTCTAGATGAATCTAAAAGCAAGAGTAGGAAAACATTAGGTATTCTTAAACACCACATAGATAATGTTAAATCTATTGTTGAAAGAGACTAGGCAAAACGTGAAAATGCTGAGTGGACACGTCCGATTCCTCAAGATATTACCTTGCTTGTGAAAGAACTCTTAATTCCAAACACGACGTTGATTAAAGAAATTGTCCTTCAACTTGAGGAGTTCATTCGGACTGAAATGTATGATGATTTAAAATACGTTGAATCTCTTGAGAAACACATTGATGATCTTCAAATGGAGAAGTCTGATTTTTCAGATGAATATGATTTACTCTTGCAAGAATGCGTTTCTAAAGATGTTATGTGTGCTTATTTTACATCTTGTGCTGATATTGATGAATATTGTGAAGTTGCATGCCAATATCTTGATAAGATAAAAGAATGTGAACGTCTTGAAATTGAGCTTTCGAAACGTAAAGAAAATGTTGACAAAAAGGCTTTTGAGTTACTTCAACACAAAACTGATTTCCTTCAAAAACATTGTCATTCACTTGAACTTGCTTTGCAAAAAGACGTTGGTAGTTTTCCACATGATAATAAATTCCAAGAAAAACTTTCCCAAACGTTTCGAGAAATGAATGAACAGAACTTGGAAATTAAAGGGTTGAAAGCTCAGTTACAAGACAGGGAAAGAGCTATAGGAGAGTAGCAGAAACTCATTGCTAAAATGGGTGGGAAAGTCGTGGAACCTAGCATTAAGAAACCTGTTGTTAGACAACCCAATTCTTCTAACGTGACTAGATCCTCTATCTTGGGAAAACCATATGCTTTATCAAATTCCTCGTTTGCAAAACCTATGTTTGCCCCCAAGATGGACGGAAAGGAAAGGTTACCACAAAATCAACCCGTAAGGAATACTATAGCACCAAGCGTTAAGCACAATAATGTGATTAAACCAGGGATGTATAGAATGCCCACTAAGCCCACAAATAAAGACACTCACTCGCCTCAGACTTCTAGAAACACTAATATTCGTGTGTCTTCTACTACAGGAATAGTCTCCACTACTAGTGTTAGCCGGCCTCAGCTTAAGAGCACTCAAGTGAATGATAAGGTCTGGAAACACAAGAATCAAGGGAAGATGAAGGAAGTAGAAGAACACCCTAGGAATTTGAATGTTTTTAAGAATAAAAAGTTTTTTATCGCATGTAATGACGATTTGAATGCTGTGAATGATTTGAATGCTATGAATGTGAAATTTGTTTGTGTCAAATGTGGAAAGTTTGCTAATTCTAATCATTCTATGTGTGCTATGCATAATGTCAAAGGCGTAGATACTAGAACTAAGAAGCAAGTTGCAATGCCTATTAGAGCTAGTAAATCCAAACGCAAAGTGAACCATTCTGGTGGTACCCCCTCTAAGAAAAGTAATGCATCAGACTCCACCACTAAGAACTCTAGAAGCAAAATTAAGGAATTATATGAGTCTGCTAGTAAGTCTTGGAAATGGTGGTTTGCTAATCAATGTCCTCCCGGATATAAATGGATGCCTAAAGTTAGGACAGAAAATGTGACTACGAGTGTTAGTATGCCTTTAAATGTTGCTAAGGACACTAATGATTCTATAATCACAAATAATATGGTATCCAATTTAGCAAATGCTCCATCGTGTTCTAAATCTTCTGCAGGTGATACCAATAATTCTCTTCATACTGGACTCCGGATGCACGAAGCACATGACAGGGAATCTCAAGCTTCTAATTAACTTCGTAGAGAAGTTCCTGAGTACGGTCCGATTCGGAAATGATCAATTTGCACCGATCCTAGGATATGGAGATTTGGTTCAGGGGAATATCACGATTAAAAGGGTATACTACGTCGAAGGGCTCAATCACAATCTTTTTTCGGTTGGTCAATTATGTGATGCAGATTTGGAGGTTGCTTTCAGAAAGAAGACATGTTTTGTTCGTGATTATGATGGGAATGACTTAATTACCGGTACATGGGGTACTGATCTTTACACAATTTCACTTCAAGACACAACTTCATCAACTCCAATTTACTTCATGGCTAAAGCTTCAACGACTCAGGCATGGTTATGGCATCAACGTTTATCTCATCTTAATTTTGATACCATCAACTTGCTGTCTAAGAAAGATATTGTGAGAGGCCTTCCAAGTTTGAAATTCATCAAAGATCATCTTTGTTCTTCTTGTGAACTTTGTAAAGCTAAACTAAGTAGCTTCAAAACAAAGACCACACCAAGCTCTAAAGGACGGTTAGATCTTCTTCACATGGATCTGTGTGGTCCCATGCGTGTTCAGAGTATCAATGGTAAGAAATATATTCTGGTAATTGTCGATGATTACTCACGGTACACATGGACTCATGATGGGACTGCTTTTATACATAGTCTCATCGTCCAAAAGAGGCTTAAATTGCATTAAAAATCATCAAAATACCCATATATATGCTTGTGTTTGTTACTTGTGTATTTTAGGTACGGATATTGAGAAAATGACAAAAGATCACAAGAATCATACAAAAATGAACCGGGAAACGAAGCCGCACAATGAACCAATCCCTAATGAAGATTTTCCCAAGAAAACCCTTGAAGACTTGAAGAATTATGAAGAAGGGTCCTCCAATATGGAAGAATTGACACTTTATACCCTTGTATCCTCATAATTACAAGTTTGGTCCCTAAAGTTTCTCAATATTGCAAAAAGGGCCCTCCACTTTGAAGAATTGCCAATTTTAGTCCCTCGACAAAACTAAAATGTCAATATTTATCATCCTTAAAGTCAAACATATCAAGAAGGACTCCAAGTTACAAGAATGACAAGTTTGGTCCTTTGAAAATGTCAAAATTACCAAAAGGACCCTTGACTTTGAAGATTTGGCAAAAATGGTCCCTCATCAAACATGATTTGGCAATTTCAATCCTCTAAAACATCAATCATACAAGTTTAGACCATTATCCTTGAAGAAAATACCAAATCAGCCCTTCAAGAATCACAAATTGGCAAAAATACCCCTGAATTTATTTCACAAAACTTTTTGGGGCAAAAGTGTGAAAAAGGAAAAGTTGTTGTGAAGGATTTTGACGTTGACATGTTTTAAACTGAAATGACAAGGAAAAGAAAGAAAGGGGGTTAAAAATGGCCAGACAAAGAAGTTACATAGACCAGTGTCATGGTGACACGTGCCCCACTCACTCACAATAGCCAATCACAACACCCCATTCTTCCATGTCACATTCCACTCATACCGGATTAACAAACTAAATTAATTAAGTTTGAAAATGGCGCTTAAAACCTCATTTTAAACCCAAAACAGATTAAACCACTTGTGCTTCATGTTCTTGAGAAAATTAGGCATTCCTTAATTACTTGTAATTAAGCCATTATCTTTTCCAGATTTATGATTAATGGTGTCTTAATCAAAACCCAACCTTAACATTAACCACCTCACCACCCCACATGCTACATGGGACCTCCCCTGCTACAAAGATGAGGAAGATGCCAAAATAGTGCCAGCAATCCAACCATCCACAAAGCTGCTTACATTTTAAGCTTACTCTAAACCATTGGATGCAATTCTACCTTGCCCGCAAAAATAAAACTCCAAAATTCAGTCACATGATTCCAAAGTTTTCAAAAGTTCACAAGGGCAATTATGGTAGATCACAACTTAAGGGTTTACGTTTTTAGGGTTTGTAGTCACTCTTGTAAGCCTATAAAAGGCATAGCACTAGTTCATTTGTTTCTTGCTCTTGAGTTTTTAGTTGTTTACTTTTCTGTAAATCCTTTTTAGAATTAATGAAATGTGTTTGAAATGTTGAAGAAATCTCAAGTGCCATCATTTATATCTGCTTATTATTGTTCTTAGTTTGATAATTTTGAATCTTAAAACCTGTTTTTAAGGAGGGTGCAAAAGTTTGCATTTTTCCTTCAAGCTTGATATTTTGCTAAGTTCTTGTTCAAACCTTGGAATTCTTAGGCTATAGGGCTGATCATAGCATCATGATATTGAGTTATCAAGGTGTGGTGAGGCTTATAACTTGGGGATAATCAAGTGTGGGGTAACAAGTGTGCATCAATCAAGAGTTTTCACTTTTCTGATTTTGATATTGTGCTTCTAACCTTGTTGAATCTTAACAGGGTTGCTGTTGGAAACTTGTGCTTGTTCTTGCTAGCACATAAGCTCTAACATTCGTGGGTGTGGATGTACATCCATGAGGTTTGCATACTTAATCCCAAAATCTGCTTAAATCTTGATTTTTGGTGATATTTGTGTGTGACTTATGTTCTTGTGTATTTTGTGGCTTAATATTGCTTGAATCTGTTTATCTTAGCTGTTATTGAGTTAATTTGGGCTTGGGAGGTCTTAAAACTTACTTTGGATTTGAAAATTTTGATTTTGAAAAGTTAAAGGGGTGTTTGGGATTACCTGTTTGAGATTAAAAAGTGTTATTGTGTTGTGGAAAGTTTGTATTTGTGCTTGGTATCTGATATATGCTTGGTGGAGAGTATTTTGCTGCAAATTTTTTGAGTTTGAAACCTTGAATCACACAATCTGCTATAACTCGTTGATTTTAACTGTTTTTGACCTAAGATTTTGGTGAAATCTAGAATTTGTGCATGCTTAGGGTTAAAAGTTGTTTAAACATCATTATTATAACATATGTGATAGATTTGGAGGTTTGAATCTGGCTTGTTGGTCAATTGCATCAGCAAAAGTATAAACTGCATGTGTTAGTGTTCATCAGTAACTTAAGGTGCTTGAATCTTGCTTAAAACTTTGAATCATTCCATGAAACCTGTTTAGACTTGCTTATTTGAGTTTATAATAGCTTGTGTATGCATTTGGTTAAGTTTGGTTGGCTGAATATTGCTAAAAGTGCTTATAGAACCTAAGCTGCTTATTGTTCTAAGTCTATGCTAGATCTGGTGCTTAATTGAATTAACTATACAAATTGGCTTGTTGGATTGTTGATTTCTTTGTTTTTATTAACTCCTTATGATTCAATGATCATTTGGGTGCCTTGTTGAAACTTGAATCTCCAAAAAAGTCACTAAAGATAAAAAAGTCTACAAGTCAAGCAGTGGGAAAAGTTCCCACTGCGCAACACCCAAAACTAGCCCCTGCTAGTGTTAATTTGTTCTCAGCTTATCAATAAGCTATAATTGCTTATCCAGACCTGCAACAACTTACTTTTTGTGACAGATCTTCATTATTTGACACATTTGATTAGACTGGAGGTTATTGGATTTTGACTTTGACTTTTTGCTAGAAAACCAACTTAATTGACTTTTTCATAAGTGCTTATTTGCTTTTTCCATCTTATTGAGTCATCTTATTTGAAAACTTTTTGTTGATTTAGCTTATTTAAGTCATTTAAAAGCTTTAGAAACTTGAATTAGCTCTTGGGGTGGCCTAGAACTCAAAAACGACTATTTTGTCGTTTTCTGTAGATTGATTATTGCATTTTCAGGCTTATTCCTTGGGCTTATTTCAAATTTCTTTTTACATAAGTCTTATTTAGGACAAAAGAAGTTTGTGTGTCTAATTTGAGCTTATGGCATTAGCTTATAGCTTAATGGGCCAAAAAGCCCATTAAGAATAAGCTGTTTGGTATAAGCTTGCTTATTTCACACTTTCAGCTTTTGGGCCTTTGGAAAAAGTTGTTTAAAATCAAATTTTGAGTCAAGTAGTGCTTTTTGGGCCAATTTTACAAACTTTTTCTTATTGGGCCAAATTTGGCCCATTTAAGTGACTGTTTTGGGTTTAGCCCATTTTCTAGGCCCATTAAGGGTATTTAGGTAATTTCAAGTTCATTTCTGAGTTATTTAGGTTAAATTAAGCTAGTTTGCAACTTTTTAGAATTTTTTAGGATTTTTGGATTTTTATTAATATTTTAATATTATTTGATTATTAAAAATTAAAAGTCTGATTTTCTAAGTTTTTACATTTTTCCTAGGTTCTAAACACTTAATTAGGAATTTTACAACTTTCCAAATATTTTTAGGGTCTTTTAATTATTTTCTAGAATTATTTTAAATTTTTATAGCCTTTAATAGTTTTTAATTGTTTAAAAATAGTTTTTAGTGGTTTTAAAATTTTGAAAAATACTTTTTAGTTTAGTTAGGTTATTTTAAAGGTTTACTAACTTTAAGATATTGATTGGGACTTTTTATTAGTTAATATTGATTTTTAGGGCTTTAATTAGCATTAAAAAGTTAATATTTAATTAATTAAAAGGTTCTAGCAAGTTTGGATTTTTTGTAAACCCTTAGAATATTTTAGTGGATTTTTAGTGATTTTTTAGGAATTTTTAGGGTAAAATTTTAATTTTGGTGCTTTTTACGGTTTTACGTGAACGACTCTTTCGTCTTAGTGTAATCCGTCATCGTAACCGTCATTCTCTTCTTATCCCATTTCTATTTTCTTTTTCATAACAATATAATCACAAAGTTTATCCAAATCATTACACACATAACACACTAGCCTCCTTGGGAACGAACTCATTTTAGGGTCATAACTTGTGGTTTTCCTAAATCACTTGTTAACACTTGCCCTAATTGCCTTGTTTTCCTAAACAAGTGCTAATTTACAACTATCATTTTGGCGCCGCTTTCGGGGAGACGTGTTGTGTTTTGATTTGGAAGTTGTTGTTTTTATATACTAACCATAATAATATTTGTATTAGTAGCACTCTACTAATACGTATTATCGGTTTTCGTTTTTTGTGTGAATACTATTACTATATTGTATACGTAGAACAATAAATTCACAAGTGCTCCAAATACGTGAGAAATCACAACCTTGACTTGGGAGGTCATTACCCAATCATTGTATTCGAATCTCAAACCAAAGAAAAAGGCAAAAATAGATAAATACTTTCGTGAAGCTCAATTTTGAAAAATACAAACTATAAGGTGGGTATAAGGAGGATATTATAAAATATATCCTAAGGAAAATGGCTCTTAAGTGCTTCGCGCTGCCTCGTTTCCCCGCTTGCTTGTGAGTATTTGATCTTGAGAGCTAATCGAGGGTTTTGCCTCTCAAAGTATTATTAAGTATCATATATACTTTCTTGGTTTTATTTGATTAAACCCTCTTGAACGTTTTGGTGTTCCACCAACGTACTAAAGTCATCGAAGGCGCTCACTTCACATGATCGTTTTCATTCCTTGAGGCTTCTTTAATCAAGAGATTTGATTAAGGAGGAGATTTGTAGATTTTTGTCTACTTAATACATTCACCAAAATCCAAAAAGGTTAATACAATCAAAAACCACAAAAAAATTGAAAAATACAAAACACCAAAAAGAATCTTCTTTGCTCATCCCCTCGTTGTACGTGACGTTTATGCTAACTCGTAATCAAGCAAGACGTGCACGTAAACGAAAGAACAAAACTCCCACTCCTAATCTTTCTAGTAAGGAGTCTCCTATTGACGAACCCATTGTAAGAGAAGCACCAACCATGGCGAATCGAACTATGATGGAGTTACATCAAGCACCCACCGAGGGTTATGGAGAGGCTATTGTGATTCCCGCTATCCTTGCGGAGAATTTTGAAGTGAAAACAGGTTTGTTGTCGATGATCCAAAACAACAAATTCCGTGGTGATTAGAAGGACAATCCACACAACCATATCCGCCAACTCAATCGTCTTACCACCACTTGCAAGTTTAAGGATGTCTCTAATGACTCGATTAAGATGATGCTTTTTCCGTATTCTCTAGCGGGGCCCGCTAAAATTTGGTTGGAGAAAGAGCCACCCAATTCTATATTGACGTGGAAGGATCTCGTGTCTAAGTTTGGGAACCAATTTTTTCCGCCCTCTAAGACTACGCATTTGAAAAACAAGATTTAAAAATTTTCACAAGAGTTTAATGAAAGTTTTTCAACTGCTTGGAATAGGTTTAAGGAAATGTTACATGACTGTCCTCATCACGGTTTTTCCGATTTGCATCAAATTGACACGTTTTACAATGGACTTAATGATCATGAAAGGGATTATCTTAATGCCGCCGCGGGTGGTAATTTTTTGTGTAAAACGGTTGAGGAAGCTTTGGTGATAATTGAGAATAGATCTAAGGTGTATAGTCCTCGTAGCACGTCTAGTGTTCGTAAGGCTTCGTCTTCGGCTTCACCTTCTTTGTCTACTACCATCGATACTTGCCAAATTGAGGTGAACTTGGAAAACAAAATCTTTGATAAGCTTAAAGGTCTTTTGATTGAGTTCAAAGTTGGAGAACCAAGTGCTCCCGCTACGGCTAAAGCGGTTGAGGTTTCATGCATGTATTTTTGTGGAGGTCATGATTTCTCCGAGTGCATTACCAACGGTGGTAACACTTCTAGTGCCTACGCGGCCACGGGAACTTACAACCAAAACGGTCAAGCAACCCGATCTAATCAATTGACTCCACCGGGTTTTGGTTCAAATCAAAATGCTAACAACAACTATCGGAACAATCAAGTTGGTTTCAAAAACAATTACAACAAGGGAAACTATGGTAATCAAGGGGCTAATAATCAAGTTTCAAAAAAAATCAAAATGATTTTCAAAACAACAACAAAGGTTTGCAAACGTTGAAAGATCTTCCAAATGAATTTGTTATATATGCTAATGGGAATGATGCTAGGTTTGACAATATTCAAAGAAAAATCATTAGCCTAAGATCCGAGTTTAAAACCGACTTGAAGAAAGAGTTGAAAAATGAGTTAGCTAATGAGCTTAAACTCCACACCAACAAGATGGAAGGGACTGTAACTAGGTTACAACAAAACCAACAAAAAATGGAACAAGGGAAACATGAGATAAAACAAGAAATGGTTAAAGCCGAGAAAAGGCAATCCAAGTTTGAAGATAAAATCTCATCTATGTTTGAGGCAATTATGTGTAAACCGTCTTTGAGTAGTCTTCCTAGCAACACCGTATCAAACCCTAAGGGTGAGATGAAAGTGATTACCACATGTAGTGGTAAGACACTTAAGGAACCGACTCCTCAACCAATTGCTCCTACGGATGAAGCAATTGAGGAAGAACCCGAGGTGGTGGTCCAAAAGGAGCATGTCCCAATCCCACGAAGTACCGCTCATGCCACACCTAAGGTTGAACCATTACCCACATTGGAACCCGAGATTCCAAAGGCTATGCCTATGCCTCAACCAACACCACCTTTGCCCTATCCATCAAGACTTAGGAAGGAGAAACGTAAAGAGCGCGACAATTACCAATTTGAGCTTTTTATGAAAATTTTTCGTGATTTGCACTTTAATGTGAGTTTCACCGATGCTTTGGTCATGATGCCTCGATTTGCCGCTAACTTTAAGAGTATGTTGAACAACAAGGAGAAATTGCACCAATTGTCTAGTTGTTCATCGGTTTATCTTAATCGCATACCTTAAAAAGTCGGTGATCCCGTTAAATTTTTGATCCCTTGTGCAATCCAAGATATGGAAGAATGCTTTGCCTTGGCCGATCTTGGTGCTAGCATTAACTTGATGCCACTTGCGATCTTCAAGTCGCTCAATCTTCCTAATCTTACTCCTTCACTAATTTCTATCGAGTTGGCCGACCATTCCACGATTCCCGCATGTGGATTGGCGGAAGACGTTTTTGTGAAAGTAGGAAAGTTCTACTATCCCGTAGACTTTATCGTTGTTGATATTCCCACGGATCCTCAAGTTCCTCTCATTTTAGGTCGTTCGTTTTTAGATACGTCTATGGCTTTGATCGATGTTCATGCTAGAAAGATCACCTTACTTTTCAACGATGAGGAACTTGTTATAAACGCAACTCAAAACTCTCAAATTTCTCATGTTTATTCCGTAGCAACCATAAACCTCGTTGATATAATTGACGTGGTTTGTGAGGAATTTTCACAAGAAGTTCTAGGTTTTCGTGATGATGAAAATAGTGGCAATCCCACTATGTTAGATCCTATCCTTGATAACTCGACACCAACCTTCACTCCATTTGAAGGTGGTGGTTTTACGTTGGAACAATTCTATGTTCCACGTACTTGTAACGAAGACCTCGACAACAATGAGGACTTCTCGATTATCAAGGATTTCCTTAACGATTTCCCATTTCCTCTACCCGAGGAGGTTATGAGTATCGAGCCCAAATCTTCAATTGAGGAACCACCTATCCTCGAGTTGAAAGATTTACCTCCTCATCTCGAATATGTCTATTTGGAGGAGGGAGACAATTTGCCGGTTATTATTGCGAAGGAACCTTCGGATGATGAAAAAACCGCACTTGTCGATGTTCTAAAGGATCACAAAGGGGCAATTGCGTGGAAGTTATCCGACATTAAGGGAATCGATCGCAAATTTTGTACCCACAAAATCTTAATGGAGGAGGATTACAAGCCCGCATTCCAATGTCAAAGGAGGGTGAACCCCAAAATTCACGACGTCATAAAAAAGGAAGTCCTTAAACTCCTTGACGCGGGAATTATTTACCCTCTTTTTGATAGCCCTTGGGTGAGTCCTATTCATTGTGTCCCTAAAAGGGAGGAATGACCGTTGTGCCAAACGATGCCAACGAGTTAATTCCCACTAGACTCGTGACCGGATGGTGAGTGTGCATTGACTATCGTAAGTTGAATGAAGCCACTCGAAAAGACCATTTTCCCTTGCCCTTCATGGACCAAATGTTGGAGCGTCTTGCGGGAAATGATTTCTATTTCTTTTTAGATGGTTTTTCCGGTTACTTCCAAATTCCCATCGATCCTCGTGATCAAGAAAAAACTACGTTTACGTGTCCATATGGAACGTTTGCCTATCGTAGAATGCCATTCGGACTTTGCAATGCACCGGGAACCTTTCAAAGGTGCATGATGGCTATTTTTCATGACATGATCGAGGAGACGATGGAAGTCTTCATGGTTGACTTTTCCGTGTTTGGTAATTCATTCACTTCGTGTTTGTCGAATCTTGAGAGAATGTTGAAGCGTTGTGAGGAAACCAACCTTGTGCTCAATTGGGAAAAGTGTCATTTTATGGTTAAGAGTGGAATCGTCTTACGGCACAAGGTCTCGAAAGCGGGGATTGAGGTAGATCAAGCTAAGGTAGACGTCATCGCAAAATTACCTCATCCCAAAACCGTTAAGGGAGTTAGGAGTTTCCTAGGCCACACGGGCTTTTATCGTCGATTCATCAAGGATTTTTCAAAGATCTCTCGACCTATTACACATCTTCTTGAAAAAGAGGCACGTTTTGTCTTTGACGAAGATTGTGTACGAGCCTTTGAAATCCTTAAGAGAAAACTTACCGAAGCTCCCATTCTTGTTGCTCCCAATTGGAACCTCCCCTTTGAGCTCATGTGTGACGCTAGTGATTACGCTATTGGGGCCGTATTGGGGCAACGTCAAGAAAAGCACTTCTTGCCTATTAACTATGCTAGCAAGACGATGACCGAGGCTCAACTTAAATAGACTACAACGAAGAAGGAGTTCCTTGCCGTGGTGTATGCATTTGAGAAATTTCGACCTTATCTCGTCTTGATGAAATGCATAGTGTATACGGATCATTCGGCTATCAAGTATCTTATGGCTAAACAAGATGCAAAGCTGAGACTACTTCGTTGGATTCTCCTCCTTCAAGAATTTGATCACAAAATTGTTGACAAAAAAGGAGCCGAGAATCTAGCGGCCGATCATCTTTCTCGTTTGGAAGATCCTCACCAAAGTGTTTACGAGCCTAAGGAAATCACCGAAACATTTCCGCTAGAGACACTTGGTATAGTGAATTCTAAGCTTGATTCTTCCACCCCATGGTTTGCAGACTTTGCAAATTACCATGCGGGTAACTTCATCATCAAGGGTATGACGACTCAAGAAAAACGAAAATTATTTCGTGACGTCAAGTTCTACTTTTGGAACGACCCTTACTTGTTTCGAACTTGTGCGGATCAAATCATCGGACGTCGTGTATTTGGCACGGAAGCTTCTAATATCCTTAGAGCTTGTCATGAGGGACCCACGGGTGGTCACCACGGTGCTAATCTCACGGCTAAGAAGGTGTTTGATGCCGGCTTCTTTTGGCCTACTATTTACCGAGATGCACAAGATCTTGTGAAGTCGTGTGACTCATGCCAACGACAAGGAAAAGCCTCACAAAAAGATGAAATGCCACAAAATATCATCCAAGTGTGTGAGATCTTTGACGTTTGGGGCATCGACTTTATGAGGCCGTTTCCATCATCTCGTGGTAATAAGTATATCCTCGTTGCGGTTGACGACCTATCTAAGTGGGTGGAAGCTAAGGCTTTGCCCACCAATGATGCTCGTGTCGTAGTCGAGTTTTTGAAAAGCTTGTTTTCTCGGTTTGGAACCCCTCGTGCGATCATAAGCGATCGTGGAACCCATTTTTGTAATGACCAATTCGAAAGGGTCCTAAGGAAATATGGGGTTACACATCGGCTTTCTACGGCTTATCACCCACAAACGAGTGGGAAAGTCGAGGTTTCAAACCGAGCGTTGAAGAGGATCTTGGAGAGATCCGTTGGGGAAAACCGACAATCTTGGTCGGATAAGTTGGACGATGCTTTGTGGGCCTTTAGGACCGCTCATAAGACACCCATTGGGTGCACTCCCTATAAGCTTGTGTATGGGAAAAATTGCCACTTGCCTATTGAATTGGAACACAAAGCTTGTTGGGGCCAACAGCATTGTAATGATGTTATGGAGACCGCAGAAAACACCGGAAAATGCAATTAAATGAATTGGATGAATAAAGGGATATTGCTTATGAAAATTCATTGATTTATAAAGAAAAACTAAAAAGTTGCATGATTCTAAAATTAAAAACCGGGTTTTTAACATTGGGGATCAAGTTTTGCTTTTTAATTCTCGCTTAAAAATCTTTTCCGGTAAGTTGAAATCCCGTTAGTCCGGTCCATTCACCGTGACTCAAGTATTTCCATATGGGACCATCGAGCTAGCTCAAAATGATGGCCCCAATTTCAAGGTGAATCGACATAGGTTGAAGCACTACTTTGGCGGGGAAGTTCCATCCTTGAACTACCTCGACCAAATCACTTTCCCTAATGATAATTATTATTGAGGGGATCGAGTCGAGCTCATGACTCGGTAATAAAAAACGAAGTGCCTCGTGGGGAGTCCCATGCTTATCCTATGTACATATTATCGCTTTCTAATGTAGTAACGTGTGGGGATTTGTGCCCTTCCAACCTTTGTTCCGTGGTTGTTTGTGAATTGTGGACTATAGATGATCATGATCTTCACGATTGGAGCCTCTCGTGTTCGTATATGGGAGCACTCGATCATTTTCTTTGAAGAATTTCTCAATATCCATGATATATCCTTTGATGTTCTAACCTTAGGTTTATAGCACACTTCATAAACGGCTTTAAATTTAACGGTTACACCCTTTCCATGCTAGATTAGGCATTCGACTACGTCTCTAGTATGGGGGTGTTTGCACCCCTAGACTCGAAACATTGAGGACAATGTTTAAACTTTAGTATGGGGGGTGAATAGATACTTGCCTTGCCAAACCTTCATGCTTTACAAAGTTTATCTTTTTGTTTATCGTTTTGTTGCAAAATAAGGATAAAAATGGCCAAATTTTAAAAAATTTCTCATGTTTTATAAGTGTTTGAAGACACGAATGTAGGTTTCCCGATGGCGAGAATAAGAGTAATTTTTGACTCGACCGTTCGTGTTGAGCACTTAGCTTTGATTCATTAACTTCAAATTAGGCTAAGTCTCTTAAATGAGGACGAGAAATGATAGGGTTAATTATAAGTTACTATGTTAAACGTAGAGTACTCGTATTCTTTCAAAAACTCATGTGTTCTCGTTGTTTGCTTATTCTCCCTTCGCATGTAAATATTTTTTGCTTAATAAATATTGACTTAGCGGTTTAGTTGGGATTGTTGGGTTTCTAGTCTTTTCTAGTAGCTTCGGTGTAATTAAATTGGGAAGACATTAAGGTATCTCCAGCGTCACGGTTTTGAAGTATTGGCACCCGAATAATCGAAAGCTTCACCCAATAATAAGATTTCAAGTGCTCACCTAAATCAAGAAAACAATTTGAAGCCCCACAAGGCCGAAAAATCTATGCAAAATTGAAAGTGAATCAAGCCTTAATCTTTGAAGCTTTAAAGATCCAAAATTCGCCTTAGCGTGAGGATATACGTCTTTGGCTAATAAAACTACCGATGAGGTGGATAATAAAAGGCAAGGCAAGACCGAAGTCATAATAAAAGCTTCATGGCGAAGTTGAATAAAAGATGGAGGTAAACCAAAGATAATAAACCAAAGATAAAAGTCTTGGTAATAAGTCTCATGTTCAAAACCGTTATAAAACCGTGTTTATCGATCCTTCTTGTCGACTTAATTTTTTGACATCGTTGTCTATTAGGAGGGGTTATTGATTTGATGGTCTTGGTTACACTGTTAGGACTCTATTTTTAGACCTAAATCTCTATTATCGCATAAGTCAAACAATGTATCCTCGTGAAACATTCAAGACAAAATAAAATATAAGAGATACAACTTAGGAAAATGGGAGGATAAATACGTGATTAGGGCATATGAGTAGTGTTAGCATTACTAACTTATAATGACAATGATCTCGTTGCACGCTTGGCATGGAATTGGGTGAAAATCGAGGACGATGAAATTATTTCTAACTAAGCATTCACGTGTTCTTATTCTATGAACCTAAACGTCCCATTTTGCGATGAAAATCATACATTATGTCTAAAACGCAAGTAGTAGTAATAGTAGTAGTATAGCCAGCTTATCGTTCAATAAAGTGAATAAAAATGATTTTTGGAGGTGCTACGATACTTTATTCTAGCATTGCGTGAGGGCACGACAATGGTTTAGTATGAGGGTGTGATGAGACTGCTTTTATACATAGTCTCATCGTCCAAAAAGGGCTTAAAATGCATTAAAAACATCAAAATATCCATATATATGCTTGTGTTTGTTACTTGTGTATTTTAGGTACGGATATTGAGAAAATGACAAAAGATCACAAGAATCATACAAAAACGAACACGGGAAACGAAGCCGCACAATGAACCAAGCCCTAATGAAGATTTTCCCAAGAAAACCCTTGAAGAGTTGAAGAATTATGAAGAAGGGTCCTCCAATATGGAAGAATTGACACTTTATACCCTTTTATCCTCATAATTACAAGTTTGGTCCCTAAAGTTTGTCAATATTGCAAAAACGGCCCTCCACTTTGAAGAATTGGCAATTTTAGTCCCTCAACAAAACTAAAATGTCAATATTTATCATCCTCAAAGTCAAACATATCAAGAAGGACTCCAAGTTACAAGAATGACATGTTTGGTCCTTTGAAAATGTCAAAATTACCAAAAGGACCCTTGACTTTAAAGATTTGGCAAAAATGGTCCTTCATCAAACATGATTTGGAAATTTCAGTCCTCCAAAATGTCAATCATACAAGTTTAGACCATTATCCTTGAAGAAAATACCAAATCAGCCCTTCAAGAATCACAAATTGGCAAAAAATACCCCTGAATTTATTTCACAAAACTTTTTGGGGCAAAAGTGTGAAAAAGGAAAAGTTGTTGTGAAGGATTTTGGCGTTGACATGTTTTAAACTGAAATGACAAGGAAAAGAAAGAAAGGGGGTTATAATTGGCCAGACAAAGAAGTTACATAGACCAGTGTCATGGTGACATGTGCCCCACTCACTCACCATAGCCAATCACAACACCCCATTCTTCCATGTCACATTCCACTCACACCGGATTAACAAACTTAATTAATTAAGTTTGAAAATGGCGCTTAACACCTCATTTTAAACCCAAAACAGATTAAACCACTTTTTCTTGATGTTCTTGAGAAAATTAGGCATTCCTTAATTACTTGTAATTAAGCTATTATCTTTTCCAGATTTATGATTAATGGTGTCTTAATCAAAACCCAACCTTAACATTAACCACCTCACCACCCCACATGCTACATGGGACGTCCCATGCTACAAAGATGAGGAAGACGCCAAAACAGTGCCAGCAATCCAACCATCCACAAAGCTGCTTACATTTTAAGCTTACTCTAAACCATTGGATGCAATTGTACCTTGCCAGCAACAACAAAACTCCAAAATTCAGTCACATGATTCCAAAGTTTTCAAAAGTTCACAAGGGCAATTCTGGGAGATCACAACTTTAGGGTTCACGTTTTTAGGGTTTGTAGTCACTCTTGTAAGCCTATAAAAGTCATAGCACTAGTTCATTTGTTTCTTGCTCTTGAATTTTCAGTTGTTCACTTTTCTGTAAATCCTTTTCAGAATTAATGAAATGTGTTTGAAATGTTGAAGAAAGCTCAAGTGCCATCATTTATATCTGCTTATTATTGTTCTTAGTTTGATAATTTTGAATCTCAAAATCTGTTTTTAAGGAGGGTGCAAAAGTTTGCATTTCTCCTTCAAGCTTGATATTTTGCTAAGTTCTTGTTCAAACCTTGGAATTCTTGGGCTATAGCGCTGATCATAGCATCCTGATATTGTGTTATCAAGGTGTGGTGAGGCTTATAACTTGGGGATAATCAAGTGTGGGGTAACAAGGTTGCATCAATCAAGGGTTTTCATTTTTATGATTTTGATATTGTGCTTCTAACCTTGTTGAATCTTAGCAGGGTTGTTGTTGGAAGCTTGTTCTTGCTAGCACATAAGCTCTAACCTTCTTGGGTGTGGATGTACATCCATGAGGTTTGCATACTTAATCCCAAAATCTGCTTAAATCTTGATTTTTGGTGATATTTGTGTGTGACTTATGTTCTTGTGTATTTTGTGGCTTAATATTGCTTGAATCTGTTTATCTTAGCTGTTATTGAGTTAATTTGGGCTTGGGATGTCTTAAAACTCACTTTTGATTTGAAAATTTTGATTTTGAAAAGTTAAAGGGGTGTTTGGGATTACCTGTTTGAGATTAAAAAGTGTTATTGTGTTGTGGAAAGTTTGTATTTGTGCTTGGTATCTGATATATGCTTGGTTGAGAGTATTTTGCTGCAAGTTTTTTGAGTTTGAAACCTTGAATCACACAATCTGCTATAGCTTGTTAAT
This sequence comes from Glebionis coronaria, assembly GCA_025667525.1. Classification (NCBI taxonomy): domain Eukaryota; kingdom Viridiplantae; phylum Streptophyta; class Magnoliopsida; order Asterales; family Asteraceae; genus Glebionis; species Glebionis coronaria. The sequence goes on from CM046879.1 coordinate 328,958,258, forward strand.
TTTAACTGTTTTTGACCTAAGATTTTGGTGAAATCTAGAATTTGGGCATGCTTAGGGTTAAAAGTTGTTTAAACATTATTATTATAACATATGTGATAGATTTGGAGGTTTGAATCTGGCTTGTTGGTCAATTGCTTCAGCAAAAGTATAAACTGCATTTGTTATTATTCATCAGTAACTTAAGGTGCTTGAATCTTGCTTAAAACTTTGAATCATTGCATGAAACCTGTTTAGACTTGCTTATTTGAGTTTATAATATCTTGTGTATGCATTTGGTTAAGTTTGGCTGGCTGAATATTGCTAAAAGTGCTTATAGAACCTAAATTGCTTATTGTTCTAAGTCTGTGCTAGATCTGGTGCTTAATTGAATTAACTGTACAAATTGGCTTGTTGGATTGTAGATTTCTTTGTTTGTATTGACTCCTTATGATCCAATGATCACTTGGGTGCCTTGTTGAAACTTGAATCTCCAAAAAAGTCCCTAAAGACAAAAAAAGTCTACAAGTCAAGCAGTGGGAAAAGTTCCCACTGCTCAACACCCAAAACTAGCCCCTGCTAGTGTTAATTTGTTCTCAGCTTATCAATAAGCTATAATTGCTTATCCAGACCTGCAACAACTTACTTTTTGTGATAGATCTTCATTATTTGACCCAATTGATTAGACTGGAGCTTATTGGACTTTGACTTTGACTTTTTGCTAGAAAACCAACTTAATTGACTTTTTCATAAGTGCTTTTTTGCTTTTTCCAGCTTATTTGAAAACTTTTTGTTGATTTAGCTTATTTAAGTCATTTAAAAGCTTAAGAAACTTGAATCAGCTCTTGGGGTGGCCTAGAACCCAAAAACGACTATTTTGTCGTTTTCTGTAGATTGCTTATTGCATTTCAGGCTTATTCATTGGGCTTATTTCAAATTTCTTTTTACAGAAGTCTTATTTAGGACAAAAGAAGCTTGTGTGTCTAATTTGAGCTTATGGCATTAGCTTATAGCTTAATGGGCCAAAAAGCCCATTAAGAATAAGCTGTTTGGTATAAGCTTGCTTATTTCACACTTTCTGCTTTTGGGCCTTTGGAAAAAGTTGTTTAAAATCAAATTTTGAGTCAAGTAGTGCTTGTTGGGCCATTTTTACCAACTTTTTCTTATTGGGCCAAATTTGGCCCATTTAAGTGATTGTTTTGGGTTTAGCCCATTTTCTAGGCCCATTAAGGGTATTTAGGTAATTTCAAGTTCATATCTGAGTTATTTAGGTTAAATTAAGTTAGTTTGCAGATTTTTAGAATTTTTTAGGATTTTAGGATTTTTATTAATATTTTAATATTATTTTACTATTAAAAATTAAAAGTCTGATTTTCTAAGTTTTTACATTTTTCCTAGGTTCTAAACACTTAATTAGGAATTTTACAACTTTCCAAATATTTTTATGGTCTTTTAATTATTTTCTAGAATTATTTTAAGTTTTTATAGCTTTTAATAGTTTTTAATTGTTTAAAAATAGTTTTTAGTGGTTTTAAAATTTTGAAAAATACTTTTTAGTTTAATTAGGTTATTTTAAAGGTTTACAAACTTTAATATCTTGATTGGGACTTTTTATTAGTTAATATTGATTTTTAGGGCTTTAATTAGCATTAAAAAGTTAATATTTAATTAATTAAAAGGTTTTAGCAAGTTTGGATTTTTTGTAAACCCTTAGAATATTTTAGTGGATTTTTGGTGATTTTTTAGGAATTTTTAGGGTAAAATTTTAATTTTGGTGCTTTTTACGGTTTTACGTGAACGACTCTTTCGTCTTAGTGTAATCAGTCATCGTAACCGTCATTCTCTTCTTATCCCATTTCTATTTTCTTTTTCATAACAGTATAATCACAAAGTTTATCCAAATCATTACACACATAACACACTAGCCTCCTTGAGAACGAACTCATTTTAGGGTCATAACTTGTGGTTTTCCTAAACAAGTGCTAATTTACAACTATCAACTCACTTCTTGAGGTCCAAGGATGAAACGCCCGAATTTTCATCAGCTTTCTTAAACTGATACAACGTGGTCTTCAAGCTCAAGTTAAAGTGGTTCGTACTGACAGAGGTACATAATTTTTGAATTGAAATCTGAGAAAGTACTTTGAAGCCGAAGGGATTGAACATGAAACATCTATTGCTCGAACACCCGAACAAAACAGCGTTGTTGAAAGACGAAACCGTACTTTAGTTGAGGCTGCTTGCATATTACTATCCGCTTCAAAACTTCCACTGTACTTTTGGGCCGAAGCCGTGTCAACCGCATGCTACACACAAAACCGATCCTTAATTATCCCAAGACACGAAAAGACACCATATCACATAATTCATGATCAAAACCTTCACTCAAACACCTTCATGTTTTTGGATGTACTTTTTACATTATACGAGATGGTGAAAATTTGGATAAGATGAAAGAGAAAGGCGATGCATGTATTCTTGTGGGATATGCAACTCAGTCTAAGGGGTATAGAGTGTACAACAAGAGAACAAAATTGAATATCAAAGAAGCCATGGCTGATCATGCTTGGATTGAATCGATGACGGATGAACTTCAACAATTTGAAAGACTTAAAGTTTGGGAAGTTGTTGACAGACCATATGATGTAACACCATTAAATCTTCGATGGATCTGGAAACAAGATGGATGAAGAGAACACGATCATCAAGAATAAATATAGGCTAGTGGCTAAAGGGTATGGACAGAAAGAGGGTATTGATTTTGAAGAATCATTTGCACCAGTAGCTCGAATGGAAGCGGTCAAGATTTTTCTTGCTTATGCTGCACATAATGGATTCATCGTTTATCAAATGGACGTAAAGACGGTGTTTCTTAACGGTCCTTTGAAGGAAAAGTCCATGTCACGCAGCCAGAAGGATTCGTTAATTCTCATTATCCTGACAAGGTGTATCGTCTCCACAAAGCACTATATGGACTCAAGCAAGATCCAAGGGCGTGGTACGACGAGCTCTCGAAATTTCTGGTCTCCAAAGGTTTCTCAAAAGGTTCCATTGATTTAACTTTGTTCACTTATAAATATGGGGATGACATTTTGCTTGTGCAAATTTATTTTGATGACATTATTTTCGGGTCTACAAACCCAAAACTTTCAAAATGGTTTGAAAAAGTAATGCACATCAGATTTGAAATGTCTATGATGGGCGAACTAAAACTCTTTCTTGGAATTCAAGTTCACCAATCCCCAAGTGGTATCTTTACTAACCAAGCTAAGTATTGTCAAGAGATAATCACAAAGCATGGTATGACATCATGTGACCCCGTTGTGACACCATTATCAACCACATCCCTAGATGCTGATTTGGAGGGATTACCCATAGATCAAACGAGATATCGTTCCATGATCGGGTCCCTCATGTACTTGACAGCAAGCAGACCTGATATTCATCATGCTACATGCTATTGTGCACGATATCAAGCACGACCCATTGAAAAGCACCTCAAGGAGGTTAAAAGGATCTTTTGGTACCTTATGAATACCATTCACATGGGACTCTGGTATCCGAGGGAAACCGATTTCTTTCTAACGGCCTATTCAGACTCTGATCATGCAGGGTGTCTTGATACACGAAAAAGTACTTCTGGTGGTGCACAATTTCTAGGTCAAGATAAGCTTGTGGGATGGTCTTCCAAGAAGCAGGATTGCACGTCACTTTCATCAGCCAAAGCGGAGTATGTGTCTCTATCTGCGTGTTATGCTCAAGTTCTTTGGATGAGAACACAACTCACGGATTATGGCTTCCATTTTGATAAAGTACCTATGTAATGTGACTCAAAGTCTGCCATAGCCATCTCCTGCAATCCGGTACAGCATTCCCGCACGAAGCACATTCATGTCCGATATCACTTCATTAAGGAACAAGTTGAAAAGGTTATTGTTGAATTATACTTTATTGTAACGGATTACCAATTAGCTGACTTGTTTACAAAACCTCTTTCGAAAGAGAGGTTTGCGTATCTAGTTAGGCAAATTGGTATGAGATGTTTGACTCCAGCAGATCTGGAGGTTCTGGCAAAGAAGCCTGTTTGATTCATCTATCAAACATCTACCTGTAAATATTAATCAAAAAGCAAAATACAAAATTAAAAAATCTTTGATAATCCTAAAATATTCTTCTCGACATGTCTTTCAGTATCGATAATATGGACGTACCTAGAAATGTCGCCCAATAACGACACGGGTGTGTACATAAAGCTCGAATGAAAGTTGTAAATATTTTTCAAAACATGTCATTTCTTCTTTTAATAAAGGAAATTGTCTATTTTGGACAATATTTCCAAACAACGGGTAGAGCAATCTATCACGGGTTGAGCTTGTCACAAAACATTCAACGTTTTGAGCTCAACACAATGGCTTGTAATCACTTTCAGATTGCAACCCGGAACTATTTTCACGGGGGAGTGTACGCTTTTGTGCCCTTACCCTTAGCAAAAGAAGTTAAATCTTCTTACACTTGAGTGGATTCGTCAAGACATTCAAAGTCTATGAACTCAAGTTTATGCTTTAGAAAAATCTTTTCGTCATAAAGAATTGAATTTTCAAAAAGCGTTGAACACAATTTTTTCAAGAATTTCTCAATGATATTCAAAATCTTTCAAAAATTGTGTTTTCAACAACTCCTATCCTCAAAAGTTTAATGTGGATCATATCCTCGTAATGAAAATTCCATTGAATCAGTTTTGAGGGGGAGCATTCCTAAATTCATGCTATGTTTGACACATTTTTCTCCCGAAGATTTTCAAGACTATTTTTCAAAATATATTTTAATCAAATTTGGTATCTCTAATATCAAATAATTTTATATATTAGAGAAAGCGGGAGAAAATGTGATTAAAATGTGATCTAAAGACTCAAGCACTCATGGTTACGATCAAAAACCCACAACATCTTTAATTCACGACGTTATTGGTGTCAAAAGGGTGGTTAGGTTTAAGTCCTATTATCCAACCAGAACCGGAGGGATCTTCCTAGGGACAATCCAATAGATTATTAGAAGTCCTTAGGAAAGATGGAGTAGAATGTGAACGAAGTTGAATGCCGACTAAGTACTGATGATAGCACTGGAACAATCACAACAAGGTGCTATTAATGATGTCTTGGTAAGCATTGAAGGGGTTGAAGAATGAAAACGAAATGTAAGGATAAAGGGTCTAAAGAAAGAAGCCCTGCATACAACTTAGGCAGAAACCGGGTCAACACATCATGAAGACAACTCATCATGGACCCAGTGATGTGAAGCACAACCCTTTCCCAGCTACTCAGGCTTCTCTCAAAAGAAGTTTGTTTTATTTTCAGGGAGATCAATATGACTTCTATTGACTTTGTCACTCCGAGATATTTGATATTGAACAAGTGGCATCTGCTCCAGCCTCCGACCACTAAAAGTGCACAAATCGAGTCTAGAGCCAAGAGATCAATCAAATCTCGTTAGGACACACGGATGAAGATCAAGAGAGTCCTACGCTATATCCTTGCGATATTGCTAGAACACTCAGAGTGATACTACTTAGTATTCACAATGATGAGTTGAAATCCTTCCAGTGTTAACATCAAACAGCACTGCGGTAGGTCATATGTAAGATTCTTTATGAATTGAACATATGTAAAACTGAAAAGCAACAGTGGTTTGATTCTGAATTGATTCAAACTCGTTTCAGGTTTCTACGCAAGATCTTTATGGTCTTGCCAGAACATTCAGAGTGATATTCATTAATATTCACAGTGACGAATGGAAATCCTTCTAGCGTCAACATCAAACAGCGCTACGGTAGGTGACTTGTGAGATTCTTATGAATCAAACTTGTGTCAACTGGAAAGCAACAATGGTAAGATTCTTAATGAATCAAACTTGTTCCAGGAATTCGAATTGACGACTTTAATCAAGCGAATATTTATACAATTGATTAACTCTTTATGTTCGCAGTCTTGCTTTGAGACGGTCGAGTAAAGAGAACGGCTAGTACAGCCGCGAAACCCTGTCAAGGAGATTTTTAAATAAATTTACCTAATCACAGGTACGGTATTTAATATCGTATAACGGTCTTCACCGACCGGAGGTAAAACGCTACCGATTTAGGACGAATGTCAAAGCCATTCAGTCCATGTCTATGTTTTGTCTCGAGAAGGTGGCGTCACGGTGTACTCAGCAAAGTCAAAGATTCAAAACCACATATTCATGCCCAAAGACTTATTCAACAATCAATAGTGTGAGCATGTGGATAAAGACACAAGATCGCAAGATGGCAAAGACAAGTCAAGAATGATTTGAAGATCTCAAGATAAAAGACTAAGTCGAAAGACAATGACAAAGGCTCAAAGATCACAGCACGAAGGAACAAGACTACTGTTACACGTTCAAGACTCATTTAAGACGAGATTCTTAATCTCTATTGATCTCCAAATATCAAAAGGGTATGACCTCACATTGGGGGAGATTGTTAGCCTCAAAATATTGAGTCAAACAAGAATCTCGGTCATAGGTTATTATTGTAACATTAATTAGAACGTTGTAATAGGTAGTTAATTAGTCGTGGTTTACGGGCTTGGATTTAAACTAATTAAAGTCCAAAAGACAAGCCCGGTCCAATATATAGCCCATTAAAGCCCGCATGTGGGTGGACTATATATAAGACCCTCCTAGCATGTTAGGAGGGTAGATTGCTCACATTTGTATTCTTTTCTTAATCTAATATTCACCTAGTTCTCCATTTTCTCTCTACTTTCTCTCACTACTTTCTCTCTCTAGGAATCCATCTCTTTTCATCTATTTTCTATCTATAATCATCTAAATTTATGGGACAACAACCATCGGGTTCGATTTTGACATGGGATGATTTAGTGTCTAAGTTCATGAATTATTTCTTTCCACCATCCAAAACAACCCACTTTAAGAATGAGATCAATAGATTTGAACAAAAAGTGCATGAATCGTTTGGAGTTGCTTGGGAAAGGTTTAAAGATTTGTTAAGACAATGTCCGCACCACGGTTTCACGGAATTACACCAAATCAATACTTTTTATAATTGACTTAATATGGTTGAACAAGATTCATTAAATGCTGTCGTGGGTGGTAATCTTTAAAGAAAAACTCCGAGAGACGCGTGGAGTATAATTGAGAATAAGTCTAGAGTGCAATATTCACGAAACACACCAGTTGTTTCAAATGTGAATTCATCTAATACCGAGATTGCTAGATTGGACTCTAAGATCGATAATGGATTTGCTACATTGTTGAATGAGATTAAGAAGAACCCTCATGGAACGATTAATATGGTTGAGAATTTTTGTGTATCATGTGATGGAGCATATCCGAATTATGCTTGTTCAACCATGGGGTTTGATCAAGCTAGTGCTTTTGCCGCGACGGGAACTTATGGCCCTAACGGTCAAGCTCCTCGTCAAAATCATGTTGCTCCAGCGGGTTTTCCACCGGTTCAAAATAGGTACAACAATCGAATCAATGGGAATAATTTTAACCATGGTGACCAATGGAATTTCAATCAAGGAAATGGATTTCATGCTAATAAAAACAATCAAGGTTTTAACAACAATCAAAATGATTTGTCAATCTACATCAAAACAAATGAGGCAAATATGAAACCTTTTCAAAACAATATTCAAGGACAAATTACAACTTTGAAAAATGAATTTCAAAATATGATCAAAGGGCAAAATAACAAGATTGAGCTTAACCAACAAATACTAGAGCAAAACCAAAACCGTATGGAACAAAGATTAGAGCAAAGTCAAAAAAGTTTGGAACAAAGTCATAACCGTTTGGAGGGAAATCAAGCTAACTTTGAGAACAAATTACTTTTGATGTTTGAGATTTTTTTGTGCAAACCCTCCTCTTCTTCGGGTGACTTACCTAGCAACACCATTCCAAACCTGAAGGGTGAGATGAAAGCTATAACCACACGTAGTGGGAAGGATTTAGACGGACCTTTGCTTCCACATGTGAGTACCTCTCTTGTGAGGGAAGTGGAGCAAGAACCCGAGGTGGTTAAAGAAAAGGAAAATCCTATTCCACCAAAGGTAGACCAATTGCCTATTCTGGAACCCGAGCTTCCGAAGACTAAACCCATACTACCCTTCCCTTCGAGGCTTAACAAAGAGAAGCTCCGCGAAAAGACCAATGCTCAAATGTCTACTTTTCTTGAGGTGTTTAAGAACATTCATATTAATCTTAGTTTCGCGGATGCATTGCTTAACATGCCTAAGTTTGCTTCAACAATCAAAAGGTTGATGAACGATAAAGAGGAATTGGTTGAAGTGTCTACATATTTAAATGGAAGTTGTTCCATGGTTCTTACACAAAATCTTCCCAAAAAGCTTGGAGATCCGGGCCAATTTTTGATACCATGTGATTTTCCTAATATGGAAGAATGCTTAGCTTTAGCCGATCTTGATGCTAGCATTAATTTGATGCCTCTTTCCGTGTGGAAAAGGTTATCACTTCCCGATCTTATACCTACTAAGATGACTATCGAGCTAGCGGATCGATCGACCACCTTTCCAAAAGGTATAGCCGAGGACGTGTTTGTCAAAGTAGGGAAACTCGTCTTTCCAGTGGATTTTGTAATTTGTGATTATCCGGAAGATTCTCGTGTCCCTATATTTTGGGAAGACCATTTTTAAATACGGCTAGTTCTTTAGTTGACATGAGAGCGGGGAAATTGACATTACGAGTTGACGATGAAAGTATCACGTTTGATGTTGGTAATATCTCGAGACATTCTTCCAAGTACTACGAGGAATCAATCAATCAAGTCGATGTGATTGATGTTGCTAGTGAAGAAGTTTCGCAAGATATGCTTGGTTTTTTGGATATTTCAAAAAGTGGGAATCCCACTTCATCGAATCCGATTCTCTCTTTGGCTAAACCTCCACTCACTCTATTCGAGGGAGGGGACTTTGTTCTAGAAGAGCTCGAGGATAATGGTCATTCAAAAATTGATAAGGAAATTGATGATTACCTTAGCACACCATTCGATCCTAGTGAGTTTGATAGTGAGAATTTTGATCCCGAGAGAGATATTGCTTTAATTGAAAAGTTGTTAAATATTGATCCTTTTGAATTACCTCCGATGGAAATTAAAGTTGTGAATGAAAATGAGACAAAAGTGAAAACATCTATTGAAGAAGCACCCGAATTAGAACTTAAGGAACTTCCCACTCATTTGGAGTATGATTTTCTTTAAGGAAATGATAAGTTACCGGTGATGATTGCTAAGGGATTGAAAGATAATGAAAAGGATGAACTTATTAAGGTGCTTAAGAAACATAAATGGGCCATTGCATGGAAAATCTCCGACATCAAGGGTATAGATCCAAAATTTTGTATTCATAAAATTTTGATGGAGGAAGATTATAAACCCGCTATCCAAAATCAAAGAAGGGTTAATCCAAAGATTCATGAGGTGATCAAAAAGGAATTTACAAAACTTCTAGAGGCTAGAATGATCTACCCTATCTCCGATAGCCCATGGGTTAGTCCCGTGCATTGTGTTCCAAAGAAAGGAGGAATGACGGTTGTTACTAATGAGAATAATGAATTGATTCCTACTAGACTTGTGACCGGTTGCCGTGTTTGTATTGACTATAGAAAGCTTAATGATGCCACTAGGAAAGATCATTTTCCATTACCTTTTATGGATCAAATTTTAGAGAGACTAGCGGGAAATGAATTCTATTGCTTTTTGGATGGATTTTCCGGCTATTTCCAAATTCCTATAGACCCTCGTGATCAAGAAAAGACCACATTCACTTGTCCTTATGGGATATTTTCTTATCGTAGAATGCCTTTGATGTTATGTAATGCTTCGGGATGTTCCAAAGGTGTATGATGGCCATTTTCCATGATATGATCGAAAAAACCATGGAAGTCTTTATGGATGATTTCTCAGTTTTTGGGGAGTCTTTCACTTCATGTCTCTCTAACTTGGAAAGAATGTTGCAACATTGTGAGGAAACAAATGTCGTGCTTAATTATGAAAAATGTCATTTCATGTGCAAAGAAGGAATTGTGTTAGGACATAAGATCTCTAAGGCCGGTATTGAGGTTTATCGGGCTAAAATTGACGTGATTGCCAAATTACTTCCACCCACCACCGTTAAGGGGGTTAGGAGTTTTCTCGTACATGCCGGCTTCTATATACGTTTTATCCAAGACTTCTCTAAGATAGCTCGGCCTATGACCCATCTTTTGGAAAAAGAGACTCCATTTCTCTTTTCGGATGAGTGCATCAATGCCTTTGAGATGCTTAAAAGAAAATTAACCGAATCACCGATTTTAGTTGCTCCGGATTGGGACCTACCTTTTGAAATTATGTGTGATGCTAGTGATTACGCTGTAGGTACGTTTTTGGGGCAACGGAAAAGGAGTTACTTGCCGTTGTGTATGCTTTTTAAAAGTTTAGCCCATACCTCGTCTTGTCTCAAACCATAGTGTATACAGACCACTCGGCTATCAAATATCTTCTTAATAAACAAGATGCTAAGCCGAGGTTGCTTTGGTGGATTCTCCTTCTTCAAGAATTTAATGTAAAAATTATAGACAAAAAAGGAGTCGAGAATCTCGCGGCCGATCATCTGTCTCGACTTGAGAATCCTCACCAAATCGATCGAGAAAAAAGGAAATTAGTGAAACATTTTCTCTCGAGACGCTTGGTATGATTGCTTTTCATGGTGATGATAGTACCCCATGGTTTGCGGACATTACAAATTACCATGCGGGGAAATTTGTGATCAAGGGTATGTCGTCCCAACAAAGACGGAAATTTTTCAAGGATATATCCTATTACTTTTGGGACGACCCCTATTTGTTTCATGTTTGCACGGATCAAGTGATTCGTAGGTGCGTGTTTGGCAAGGAAGTTCAAGATATTCTTAAATCTTGTCATGAGGGACCCACCGGGGGACATCATTGTGCCACCGCCACCGCGAAGAAAGTCTTTGATGCCGGCTTCTTTTGGCCTTCCATATATCGTGATGCCCAAGACTCGCTCAAGACTTGTGATGCTTGTCAACGTCAAGGAAAGAATTCACAAAGGGATGAAAGGCCTCAAAACATTATCCATGTTCGTGAAATCTTTGACATTTGGGGGATCGATTTTATGGGGCCATTTCCATCATCGAAAGGAAATAAGTACATTCTCGTAGCTGTTGACTATTTGTCTAAATGGGTTGAAGCTAAGGATTTGCCTACGAATGATGCTCGAGTTGTGGTGGAATTTTTGAAACAACTCTTCGCTAGGTTTGGAACTCCACGGGCTATAATAAGTGATCGTGGGACCCATTTTTGTAATAAACAATTTGAAAAAGTTCTAAAGAAATATGGTGTCACTCATCGACTTTCGACGGCTTATCACCCTCAAACGAGCGGTCAAGTGGAGGTTTCAAACCGGGCTCTTTAGAGGATATTGGAGTGTTCTATTGGAGAAAATCGCACTTCATGGTCGGATAAATTGGACGATGCATTGTGGGCTTTCCGTACGGCTTACAAGACGCCAATTGGTTATACACCATTTAGGTTGGTCTACGGAAAGGCATGCCACTTGCTAATTGAACTCGAACATAAGGCGTATTGGGCTCTTAAGCATTGTAACTTTGATTTGAGGACCGCGGGTGATCATCGCAAGGTTCAATTAAATGAACTAAGTGAATTAAGGGATCAAGCTTATGAAAATTCTTTGATCTATAAAGAGGAGACTAAGAGGATCCATGACTCTAAGATCAAAACCCGCATTTTCAATGATGGTGATCAAGTCCTCTTATTCATCTCTGGACTTAAGATTTTCTCGGGCAAGCTTAAAACCCGTTGGTCCGGACCATTCACCATTTCAAAAGTTTTCCCTTATGGCACCGTTGAGCTTGCTCAAAAAGACAGGCCTAACTTTAAGGTGAATGGTCATCGTGTGAAATATTACTTTGGAGGGGACATACCTACGGAGGTTGTTCCGGATCTTCAACTTTCCCAAAGGACCAATGAATACGGGGATCGAGTCGAGCTCATGACTCGATTAACAAAAACAAGGTGCCTTGTGGGGGAGTCCCATACATTCTATCTTCTTTCTATTTTCCAACACTAATAAGGCTTGATCTTTCAAGCTCGTTCTCGTGTTTTGTTGTGTTGTGAATCTTAGGTATTACCCTAATCATTAAAGACTCTCGTGTTCGGTTTTTACCGGTCCACTTGATCTTCCATACTTTGATTGTCAAAAGGGGCACACTCTCTATCCTTTGATTTTTATCGACTAACGTTTTATCTTGAAGCATACTTAATAAACGGCTTATAGATTTGCGTGTTCTTACTATGTTAGGACTTTTGCATTAGACTCTTCGTGTTTTAGCAAGAGGTGTTACTCTTGAGCTAAGAAACATTGAGGACAATGTTTGGTTTTAGCATGGGGAGTCAATCGATATAATCTCTTGCAATTTCGGTCATAACAGCGGAAGGGTCATTGGGTGTTACTATCATGGTTCAATCTCATAATCATAGAAAACGGCTCAAAACAAGTCGTTTTAATAAACATCCATTCATTTTAATTCAATAAAAGTACAATTTCATACATGGTCCCAGATAACTTCAAGTTTACAAAACCTAGTAAATGGTAAAACTCATTGGAATGGATATAATTTATAAAAGCGGTCCAAAACATTTCAAATAAGTAAGCTTCACGAAACCGCCTTCATCGAGCGCCTTCTATATGAACCTGAGATAAAACATGTTAAAAAGTCAGCAAAATTTGCCGTGTGAATCTATAGAGTTTAATTTAAATAAAGAGAACACAAGTATTCAAAATAACCTTCCATGGTTAATAATTTATCAAAGACAATTATGTTGTACAGACATAATTATCGTGTCATTGCATAAGTCTCGTGACATTGAACGTTAACATATATTATTTCAGCCCAACACACCTAGCCAAGTGCATATATTTCTCTTATACAATGCATCCGATGTTTCATTACTATTGCATCACAACACCACGCGAGAGCTAGTCGCGACCGGACTGGGCGTCACCCCGATAGATCTATCCATAGCATTAGCGTTATCTCGATTAACAATTCACGATTCATGGGTCTTTTAAGGCTAAACAAACTTATGTAATAACTTTCATCTAAACATACAATTAAGTTTCTTGTGTTCAATTTTAAAACAATCATGAGTTTACCACAACTTATAGTTGTACATTTCAATTTCAATAATTACTTTTCAAGTAAATAGGGTTTCCACAACTTCTCGTTGCACCCATTAATAGGGTTTCCACAACTTCTCGTTGTACCCTTTATTTTAATAAAACAAGCATGTTATCCCCCTCACGGGTTTTATAAAACAAGTAAACATGTTAAAAGCGAGGCAATAGACTCACCTTAGCCAGTAGTGGTAATGAGACGATCTCCGACGATTAGTGATGCCCGTTTAAACACGAAAACCGCAACCTATCAAATAAGGCGCGTTCGTTAAAAATCGACTTAAGTATAAATCATACTTAATATAAAAATCAAAATTACAAAACCAAGACAATCCCGAAAAAATTAATAGTACAAGTGTTATTAGTACACCTTTTATTCAACACTATTCTTTTAAACACTTGCACTCTCAATATTGACCCGTCTTAAGACGCCAAGTCAACGCAAGTCAAATTACCATTTTACTTCCCTCGGACCAGTAGCTATGTCACTTATATAATGACTTAACACTTGAGTAAATCACCATGTCCAATGACGAATACTCAACTCACGCCACATAATTATTGAACTACGTGTCCAAAATACCAATCAGCAGGTACACTCCAAATGTACACACCAATCTACCATATCTACACTTGTCCGATTTTGACGAAACTTGGTCACAAACTCACATATAATATGAATAAGACTCAGTTTAAGTTTCATTAAAAAATTTTACTTCTAAGACCTTCTGCCCGACACACCTTCGTGTTATAAAAACCGGACAGATTTACGTCTTCAACTCGTAAAACCATTTTGACATATCTAAACAACTCCATTTATAAAACCGACACTCGGGTTTGAAAATAGACTCATGACCTGAGGTTTAGCAACTTACATCTTTCCTTGAACATTTTTAAAACTCATTCTATAGTCCCCGAGATTCGATCCAAATATCGACAACAATTTTCGGATTGTGCCTATACTGGTCTCCCGGTACACGAATACTAAAACTAGCATAACTTCTCGCTCGTTTGGAGCTAGAAGCTCTACTTTAGATCAAAACGAAGCTAACGAAATTCTATACGATCCTATCTTATTAGTTTAACAAGATTTTTAAATTAAGTAATTCAAAATTACCCTTTAAGTTACTGCCCAAAATTGACTCTTTAAAAATCATACTAAAACAATTTTTCAACCCATTTTAACAATTTTTATACTTCTAATATCACCTTAATATCATCATAACACATTTATTTAACTCCTAAAAATCTCAAATTCAATCTAACAAAAATCAAATATATAAAAACCTTGCATGCAACAACAACCCCACTCAAATATAATAATAATAACAACAATCATAACCATAAAAATGGATCAAACACATGTTCTTCACCAAAAATTTGAAAGAAAATTAAAATGTATGCATGTGGGAAATTTTTATACCAAAATGAAGCTTCTTGAATTTGCAAAGTGGGTCTTTTATTAGTTTAGGATGCATCAAAGTAGAAATTGATTTTTGAGGGTGTTTTGGTGGCCTTAGGGTGGACGACAAAAATGAGGTGGGGAGAGAGTTTGATGTGTGAAAATTTTAAATGAGAAAATAATGATTTTGGTTAGTGGAAAATGCTTATATAGTGGGTGTGGGGGTATAATTTGTCATTTAAGCATTCTTTTGGGCCAAAATACAATTAAAATTGTAAGGGTAGAAAATGTAAATATTAAATTTTGAAAATATTTACGGGACTCGGGTTTCGTAAAAATACTTTTTAAAAGTTAAAACGCTTCATAAAAATAATAATATCACTTCGACACGACTTAAAACGTAATTAAATCGAAAAGGTCGAAAATATAAAATATCGAGACAATCGATAATAAAACATAAATTTTTGGGCATCCGTCGGTATCGTGATCATTAGTAGTTCTCGTCATTCGTTAAAACGTAAAACACGAGAAATAAAAATAAATACAATAAAATCATTCACATGATAATTTGAGAATATAATATCGATACTTAATATTTTTCTTGTCGGTTTTCATCGAAACGACATTCTTACGTTAAGTTTCAAGTCATAACTTTCTCGGTTAATCGATAATTTAAAATTCTCATTAAAATAAACATATGATACTTATTAGTCGAGATTAAAATAACGACCAGAAATTGACGGATTGTCACATTATCCCCACCAAATTGGGATCTTCGTCCCGAAGATCAACTTGCGTTCTTCCTCGATCGCTCGTTGAAATCAAAGAGTTAAATGTATTTTTGTCCTCGTCTAGACTTCCATCACACATGACAATAGGAATTCGACTTTGCTTCGGTTGCCTAACTTCCTTATCGATAATATCTACAAGTACTTTGATGAAATGCAACTTACCGCCGATTCATACTTCATCAAGAGAGATAATAAGATCTTCGTCAGGAAGGAATTTCTTTAGGTTCGACATATGAAAAGTATTGTGAATTCCTTTTAGCTCTCGAGGTAATATAAGTTTTCATGCCGTCGGACCTACCATCGATATCATCTCGAATGGTCCAAACTAACGGGGACTTAACTTCCCATGTTTTCCAAAATACATAACACCTTTTCAGGGTGATAACTTTGGCATAACTTTTCCACCTACCTCGATTTCCAAGGTTTTCGCTTCACATCGTCATAACTTCTATGTCTACTACGAGCAGTTAACAAACGATTCTTAACTAGCACGATCGATTTATTTATCGAAATAAAATGAGCAGAGTCAATCAATCAACATTGACAGAATTCGAGTCATATTCAGACTGAGTTTTCGAGAGTTTAACAATGAATCCATTGTAATTTGCTCCAACTCTTCACGAATGATAACGAATAACACAATCGTAATGACTTAAAAGGCTTATTTACCTCTTTTATTCCAGAATACATTGTATGCTCTTACTATCGGTGGATGCCGTACCTTAGTGCCATACAATTAATATCTCAATAGACGAAGAGTAAAATCACCGCACCCAATTACAAGTCATGGGTTATGCAGTTTCCTCATTCTTCCCAGGTTTCCTACAAGCATATACAAATCAAAACAACCCCAAATCATATAGGAGATGTATCACGATCAACAAAAAAATCTTCACTTCTTTCAGGTAACGATAAGATCGGCGTGCTACAGAGTTTTCTTTTCATGGTCTGAAAAGCTTTCTCTTCATCAATGCCGCACACATACGGTTCATTCTATTTAGTTAGCTTAGTTAATGGTTTTGATATCAAAGAGAATCCTTTAATAAACCTTCAGTAATAACTAGCCAAACCTAGAATTTGTCGTACTTCAGTTGGAATAGTTGGAACATTCAAATCTTCGAGGGCTTAGATTCTCGTAGAATCAACATGTATGCCACTTTTGTCAATCACATGACAGAGAAGTTGCACAGAACAAATCCAAAAATCACACTTTAAGAATTTTGGGTACATCTTTTCGTTCTTTAACAAGTTCAAGATAATCCCTAAGTGTCGACATGTTCTTCCTTTCTCTTCGGGCAGATTAGAATATCATCAAAGAAAACAATTACGAATTTACCAAGACACGGCTTACACATACAATTCATTAAGTCAATGAATACAGCAGGTGTACTGGTCAAACCAGATGGCATAACACTAAACTCATAATGATCATCACAAGTTCTAAACGCCGTAATAGGAATATCTTCCTCGCGTATGTGAAGTTGATGATAAGCCAAAAAAAGGTCAATCTAGGAGGAAACACCAGAATCTTGGAGAAAACACGAGAGTTTTGAAGTTGATCAAATAGATCATCAATTCATAGAAGCTAGTAACGATTCTTGATCGTTAGCTTATCCAGCTCTCGGTAATCGATACACATACGAAACGAATCATCTTTCTTCTTAGCGAAAAGAATAGGAGTTCTACAAACTAACGAGCTCGGTCGAATGAAACCTCTATCAGATAGTTCTTAAAACTGCACAAAGAATTACTTCAACTCGGATGATGCTAATTGATATGGCACACGTGCCACAGTTGCAGCACCAGAGATTAGATCATTTAGGATTTCTATTTGCCTTGAAGGCGGAAGCCTTGGCAAATCTTCCAAAAACACTTCAGGATAGTCACGAATGACTAGAGTAATTCTACTTACTTATCTTACGATTCCTTCTATGATACCTAAGCCAGGAATTATCCACAATCTTTTTCGATATACTTACGAGCTCTAATGCACGAAAAGAATTTTCAATTTGGAATTATTTTTCCCTTCCATAACCTCATCAGCCTTGCCTTAAATTATGTGTCCTATGAGCTAATAAGCCCTGCAGACAGCTTCACAAAATAGCAATTGGCTTAGAAGAAGTCACATCACCGCATTTATTCATAGTCAGACGTGAATATACTGCTTGACCTTGACGGTTTGGGTTCCACAATTCTTGGTCATAAAGGAGTCAACTTATGGAAACACTTGATATATCTACCAATGTTAGTTCCCTTCAGTTTCAAGTTGTACAACACTACTTTGGAAATACTTCGAGGATAACCGCTTCCTCACCTTAGTCCATGGTATCCCATAAGTAACGATACCTATGGAAGCAAGTCTGCCATTCCACCAAATTAGTGTACGACCTTAGAGAGTAGCGATTTTAGACTGCACCTTATCCTCCTAATTAGGGTCACTGATTCGAAAGACTGACGCCAGCTTTCAATAACAGACATAATCCTCCATCATCTTTAGTCCCCTTAAGAGTATACGGTTTACAATTAACGAATTAAGTGTAGTTATAGCCTCTAACTTCGGGCACATCTGTTACATCCGTACCACGAACATTATCGGCTCCAGCTTCAGATCCACCGATTCTAGTCCCACCAGTTGTAGCTTCAGCTCCAGTTCCAGATCAATCATTCATGTTGGCTATGAATTCAACTAAAGATACAGCAACTTATTCACTAATAACTTGGTGCATTCGTGCTTTAGTCATAGCTTTCATTGATTGCATGATTCGCCAAATCAAATCATAATGAGTATTCATTCAATGATTACATTATACCACATGAATTTACAAGAGAAAAGCAAAGAAAGATAATAATAGAACAATGTATAATTAGGAATCAAAAGATAGTCATTCCATTGATCATAAACTAGTACAAGTCGTATTGTCAAACATTATAGATAATCATCGTCTAATGCCATACAACTTAAAAGACTAGTCCTACTAACTGTTGTCACAGTTTAGTTAGGGGTTAATGAGAAGATACTACAATTGATAAACTAATCTACTAAGAGTTACTAGGTATTTCACATGGCTAAGAAAGCTCCTCGGTCCCACGAGAAGAAGATTTCTTCAATGTCTTTCAGAGACGCTTGATATCCTCCTCAATTGGTGCTTTTGGAACAGCCCTAATACAACCATTTCACGATCAAGGAATTAAAGGAACAAAATCAAAGAATGAATCGAGCAAACGAATTATGATTCAATAAGAGTTTAATCACGCAGATGCTATACGCTTAAGCCCACACCTTTATGAATCATTATTTCCATGGATTGTTCAAGTCCTTTCGAATAAGATTCAGAAATTTGTAGTTCAACAATTTATAATTTCCTTGTTCAAATAAATGGCCAATTTATTTCAACGATTATAAATCACTTTATTCAAGCATCGCCAACTCAACGCAAAAGATCAAGATCAAAACAAATGAGAAACTGATTTAACATAAAATGATCAGTGATATGATATGGAATCCTGGTTGGCATGTGAACACCATAACAATCAATCTCAATTCCTAACAATCAATAGTACCATCTTAGACAAACTTGTTTCTATCAAAACAGTATAATGTCGAAGATTAATGAAAAGGCAAATTAAATTTGCTAAACGAAATGAGCGAATCGATAAATCAAGAATAAGAACCAAGGAAATCAAAATCATCGTAACCAAAAGAATATCAGCAAGAACATTAACCGTTCCGTTGGGATCATGTATATCCACAACTTAGTTAATCTCGAGAATAACAGAATTCATTTTAGGAATGGCTTCGGCGCTAGCATTAAAATGACTAGGGTGGCTTCGTGACAATCTACGTCGTATAAATCTCGTATAAGTATAAAATTATCATTTATAATTAAATACATGAAAACATACCTTGTAATTCACAAGTTCAAATAATCGATAAAGATTACAACATATATATAATCCCGTATATATAAATACTTTCATTCTCGTCCATTGGCAACTAGGAGGTTTCACTTGCAATAGTTATAGTTAAAAGATTTAAAAAATTCATTTTTTTTTGGAAAATCTTTTCGTTCTCTATAACTTGAGCTCTGATGCCAATCTGTAACACCCCCAAATTTCGGTCATAATAGCGAAGGGGTCATTGGGTGTTACTATCATGGTTCAATCTCATAATCATAGAAAACGGCTCAAAACAAGTCGTTTTAATAAACATCCATTCATTTTCATTCAATAAAAGTACAATTTCATACACGTTCCCAGATAACTTCAAGTTTACAAAACCTAGTAAATGGTAAAACTCATTTGAATGGATATAATTTATAAAAGCGGGCCAAAACATTTCAAATAAGCAAGCTTCACGAAACCGCCTTCATCGAGCGCCTTCTATATGGACCTGAAATAAAACATGTTAAAAAGTCAGTAAAATTTGCCGAGTGAATCTATAGAGTTTAATTTAAATAAAGAGAACACAAGTATTCAAAATAACCTTCTATGGTTAATAATTTATCAAACACAATTATGTTGTACGAACATAATTATCGTGTCATTACATAAGTCTCGTGACATTGAACATTAACATATATTATTTCAGCCCAACACACCTAGCCAAGTGCGTATATTTCTCTTATACAATGCATCTGATGTTTCATTACTAGTGCATCACAACACCACGCGAGAGCTAGTCGCGAGCGAACTGGGCGTCACCCCGATAGATCTATCCATAGCATTAGCGTTATCTCGATTAACAATTCACGATTCATGGGTCTTTTAAGGCTAAACAAACTTATGTAATAACTTTCATCTAAACATACAATTAAGTTTCTTGTGTTCAATTTTAAAACAATCATGAGTTTAACACAACTTATAGTTGTACATTTCAATTTCAATAATTACTTTTCAAGTAAATAGGGTTTCCACAACTTCTCGTTGCACCCATTAATAGGGTTTCCACAACTTCTCGTTGTACCCTTCATTTTAATAAAACAAGCATGTTATCCCCCTCGCGGGTTTTATGAAACAAGTAAACATGTTAAAAGCGAGGATATAGACTCACCTTAGCCAGTAGTGGCAATGAGACGATCACCGACGATTAGTGATGGCCGTTTAAACACGAAAACCGTAACCTATCAAATAAGGCGCGTTCGTTAAAAATCGACTTAAGTATAAATCATACTTAAATAATATAAAAATCAAAATTACAAAACCAAGACAATCCCGAAAAATTTAATAATACAAGTGCAATTACTACACCCTTTTATTCAACACTATTCTTTTATACACTTGCACTCTCGATATTGACCCGTCTTAAGACGCCAAGTCAACGCAAGTCAAATTATCATTTTACTTCCCTCGTACCAGTAACTAAGTCATTTATATAATGACTTAACACTTGAGTAAATCACCATGTCCAATGACGAATACTCAACTCACGCCACATAATTATTGAACTACGTGTCCAAAATACCAATCAGCATGTACACTCCAAATGTACACACCAATCTACCATATCTACACTTGTCCGATTTCGACGAAACTTGGTCACAAACTCACATATAATATGAATAAGACTCAGTTTAAGTTTCATTCAAAAATATTACTTCTAAGACCTTCTGCCCGATACACCTTCGTGTTATAAAAACCGGACAGATTTACGTCTTCAACTCGTAAAACCATTTTGACATATCTAAACAACTCCATTTATAAAACCGACACTCGGGTTTGAAAATAGACTCATGACCTGAGGTTTAGCAACTTACATCTGTCCTTGAACATTTTTAAAACTCATTCTATAGTCCCCGAGATTCGATCCAAATATCGACAACAATTTTCGGATTGTGCCGATACTCGTCTCCCGGTACACGAATACTAAAACTAGCATAACTTCTCGCTCTTTTGGAGCTAGAAGCTCTACTTTAGATCAAAACGAAGCTAACGAAATTCTCTACGATCCTATCTTTTTAGTTTAAAAATATTTTTACATTAAGTAATTCCAAATTACCCTTTAAGTTACTGCCCAAAATTGACTCTTTAAAAATCATACTAAAACAATTTTTCAACCCATTTTAACAATTTTTATACTTCTAATATCACCTTAATATCATCATAACACATTTATTTAACTCCTAACAACCTCAAATTCAATCTAACAAAAATCAAATATATAAAAACCTTACATGCAACAACAACCCCACTCAAATATAATAATAATAACAACAATCATAACCATAAAAATGGATCAAACACATGTTCTTCACCAAAAATTTGAAAGAAAATTAAAGTGTATGCATGTGGGAAAAAAAAAATTTTATACCAAAATGAAGCTTCTTGAATTTGCAAAGTGGGTCTTTTATTAGTTTAGGATGAATCAAAGTAGAAATTGATTTTTGAGGGTTTTTTGGTGGCTTAGGGTGGACGGCAAAAATGAGGTGGGGAGTGATACAAAAGATTTTACTAGTTGAAAGTTCGTTTTCACGGTGTCCTCTCGAATTGATCTCGGTTTAAAGTGGAATGATTTGTTCTTGGTTAATAAAAAGTGGTTGGTTTGTTTATCTATTTTAAACTAATGACAAGAAATTAAGTGTCGAAGAGTAAAATTAAAGACTTGAAAGATTAAAGTAAGAAACGAGTTCAAAAATAAATGTTGAAAACTTAAAGATTTTAATATAAAATAAATGAACACTCAATAAAAACTAACTCTTAGAAAACTTTGTGAAAAATAAGAACTTAGTTGGAAAAGACTAAAAGAAAGTAGGATCGTAACAAAATACCCCAAATCGGAATAGTGAAAACACCCCTCAATCGGAATATTATTCCGATCGTGTGATCGGAATATGAATGGGATCAATCGGAATATGACAACGATGAGTTCAATCGGAATGTTTAAAAACCTACCAATTGGAATATCAATAACCAAAAGTAATCGGAAAATGCTGATGGGTCTCAATCGGAATATGCTAGAAAAATACTCACCGTCGGAATACGTTAAAATCACCAATCGGAAAATATGAAACCCTTTTCCGATCGGATGATCGGAAAAGGTGTGTTGCTGGTCGGAATGATCAATCGGAAAAGGGCTTTGCCCTTTCCGAAATTGGTGCTAATTCGAGACTTTTGCAAGGGTAAAAAGCTATTGGAATAAGCTAAAACCCAAAACTAACTCGAATCTAATGATAAGCTGATTAAATAAGCACTAAGAACACTTTATCTAAGCTTAAAATAAACAACTTTTAAATCAAATCAATTAAAAGATGAACTTTTCATAAAAACCTTAAAAAGTAAATAAGCTAAATCAACAAATAAGCTAATAAGAACAAGGATCTCAAAGCTTATTTATGTAAAAACTTAAGGAAACATAAAAGTAAACAACTTTTTAAGCACGAATCATAGATGAACAACACGGATCATACGAGATTTGTACCAAAATCAATAAAAGTAAAAGAAAGGAAGGATGAGATTAAAGATTAAAAGGTAAAAACTTGAACTTGATTAATGAAAAAATAATACAAAGTTTTGATCTTGAATGGAAAAAGATGAAATCTAGTGAGAGAAAGTTTAGAACTTTCTCTCTCTAAAACTAGAAACTACCTAAAGACTCAGTGTCAAAATTTGTGAGGTAAGGCCTTTATATAGGCGTGTGTTTGGTGGTGATGGGCTTTTGATTGGGCTTTGATTTGGGCTTCTTTTTCTTCTTTCTTCTTAAGTCTTCAAGCATCTTTAAATAACGTTTCCACTTTGGATTTCAGAAGTGTCGGTGAATTATTCCAACTCGTCTTATAATCTATTGTTTTATAGACTCGAGTTCTTCGACATATATGAATCTTCCATCTTTGGCTCTATTCTTCGATAAATCTTCAAATAGGCACAATGACTTCAAATCTTTTGCATTTCTTGGACAATAGACTTCGTCTTGAGTCTTTTTCCTTGATAAAACCCGTGCAATCCCATGTTTTCTTCAATATTCATCCGGTTGCCTCTGAAAACACAATAAACACAAAAAACACGCATAATTCCAAACAAATGATATTAAATACGTGCTTTGGTCTTGTTTTAGCCAGAATTAAGTGGTAAAAGGATGGGTGTTTTCACACCTATCAAATCCCCTACACTTAACCATTGCCATGCCCTCATGCAATGCTTAGTGACAAAGCACATTTACACTTTTCTCATGATCAATCAACCTTGGCCTTATTAAAATATTACTAAACAAAAATTAAAGTACTAAGAGAAATTAAAACTTTAAAGTAAACAAAAAGATAGAAAATAGCTATGTGGAAATAACTTGCAAAGAGATCGGGGACTTACATTAGGGCTTTGGTGCTGCGAAGATTTATCACCCTCAAGTTTCACGTTCCCCAAACTAAGCTTAAAAACGAGATCATTGTTATTATAAGTTAGTAGTTCAAACACTCACACACATGGCTTAATTAAATGCTTAAACACCCTAATTCCTAGGTGTATCTCTTATATTTTATTTTTGTCTTAGAATGATCATGAAGATGCATTTTGGGACTTATTTCGATAGTTTATTTAGGCTGAAAGCAAAGTAGGACGATTTGATCAATAGTTAGCTAAAGGACAAAATCTCTTAAAACTGCTTCTCGGGATATCAAAAATTTCATATCTTGGCATAACTTGGTTCGCGATTTGAGACCTTTCTCGGGCCGATATTTGGCATGTACTTCATACTTCATATCTTGAGAGACGTTCTTGAGATAATGGTCTTCTCATCGTAATAGAGTTTCTTCACTTGGAGACTTTTGAGGGGTACTCCAACTTTGTTGACCACGACTTCATGATTATTTCTTCAATCTCTAATTGGGATTTTGAGATACAACGATCCGCCTCCTTTTCGGACTTGGATCTATTTATCCTCATACCTTGTTAGGGTCTTTTCGGATAGACTTCTCCATGATCTTTATGGGAGTTGATTGCTTTTCGTCGTGAGTCTTGATCCTTCATATTGACTTTAGGAATAATGCTTTTCACATCACTTTTGGATCTTCAGCAATAAAATGGAATCCTCATGCATTGTTACGGCCTTTTCGGACTCGCCAATCTTCGCGCCCCGCTTCATAAGTTATGCCTTGGCTATGAACTCTTATCATTACCGAGCAACTTTTAAACGATCTTGGGCTAGAAGCTAAGTAACTTTTCAAATCGTAAGACCTTACTTATTGCATATAAATTATTAGCAAGTGATGGGTGAATAGGCAAATAATTACACCAAGTGAGCTTGCGCAAAAATACCGACTTATAATTGACTCTATCATTTCTCGTCCTCCACAATTTAAAATCTCAAGTAATGAGACTCGTGGACACTTATCCTAATAAACCAATTTAAGGTTTACATGGTTAAGGATACTAGCTAGAATAAACTTGGATAAGTCTATTCGGGTTGAGTCAAAATAAACGCAACGGGCCTAATATGTCAAAGATTTCAAAACTAGCTACACCACTTTATTAATATTTTTGACTTTATTGCGGGATATATACATATGAAAGCAACAATAAAAATTTTAAAAATTACGACTAAATGGCCAAAGTTAATTAAAAATTTGAAAAATGTTGAAAAAGATGATTTTCCGGTTAAATGAAGGCATTTTCATGGAAAAGTCCACTTAAAACTTCGATAGAAGTCCCCCCTACACTTAAGATAAACATTGTCCTCAATGTTTAAGCATGTGGGAAAAAGTCTCCCCTACACTTATGACATTGTGCACGTTGGTTAACTCAAGGTAAGGAAGAGGCGACTAAAGTGATCAATTTCAAATGTGAGTATGAAGAAAATTGAATCACGATAGTTGAGAGATAGAACCGGATTTCGGATAACACGGGAGCACGGTTCTTCAAAGTTTCCAAGAGTGCACTTATCCCTGTAATCACATCACCACGCAAAGACAAACACGTATAGAAACCCCCCTACACTTAGGGGATTAAAACATAAAGGATAGATACTCGGGCTGCCTCCCGAGGAGCGCTTGTTTTTTATAACCGAGTCACGAGCCTGACTCGACGCAAATTCAGTTCATGGGGAACGTGGTGAGGGATGGAATCATCTCCTGAGAGATGTCCTCACCAAAGTACAGCTTGAGACGCTGGCCATTCACCTTGAAATTGGGCCCATTTGGCTGAGAAAGCTCAATGGTCCCATACGGAAAGACGTTGGCGACGGTGAATGGACCAGACCAGCGGCTCTTCAACTTGCCAGAAAAGATCTTCAACCGAGAGTTAAAAAGTAAGACTTGATCACCAACGTGGAACTCTCGGTTCTTGATTTTTGCGTCATGAAGGATCTTCGTCTTCTCTTTGTAGATCAGCGAGTTCTCATAAGCTTCATTCCTTAGTTCGTTGAGCTTGTTGAGTTGAGTCTTACGATGATCACTGGCTTTGTTGATGTCGAAGTTAGCCCACTTCAAGGCCCAGTGCGCCTTATGCTCCAGCTCGATGGGAAGGTGGCATGCTTTCCCGTACACAAGACGATAAGGTGTACAACTGATCGGGGTCTTGTAAGCAGTACGGAAAGCCCACAGAGCATCATCTAACTTATCGGCTCACGCGGCACGATGCTCTCCCACAGTACGCTCCAAAATTCGCTTCAATCCACGGTTGGATATCTCGGCCTGCCCATTGATTTGGGGATGATAAGCGGTGGAAAGACGGTGATTGACACCATACTTTGCCATGACTCTTGCAAATTGATCGTTGCAAAAATGAGTCCCGCGGTCACTGATAATAGCACGAGGAACGCCGAATCGAGCGAACAGCGATTTCAAAAAGTTACAAACCACCCTTGCATCATTAGTGGGGAAAGTTTTGGCTTCAACCCACTTTGAAACGTAGTCAACGGCTACAAGGATGTATTTGTTTCCTTTAGAGGAAGGGAATGGCCACATAAAGTCGATACCCCAAACATCAAAGATTTCACATTCTTGTATGAAATTCTGAGGCATCTCGTCTTTATGTGTGATCGTGCCTTGTTTTTGGCAAGCATCACATCGTTTAACCATCTCGTGAGCATCACGATAGATGGTGGGCCAATAAAATCCCGAATCAAACACTTTTTTGGCGGTGTAGTTGGGACCAAAGTGACCACCAGTGGGTCCTTTGTGGCAAGCATCAAGGATTTCGAAAGCTGCCGGTCCATCAACACATCGGCGAATAATCAAGTCGGCACATTGTTTGAAAAGATACGGGTCATCCCAGAAGTAAGTCTTTATGTCTTTGAAGAACTTCTTCTTTTGCTGGGATGTTAACCCGTCAACGAGGATTCCACCCGCTAAGTAGTTTGCAATGTCTGCAAACCACGGGGTTTCGTCAGCAGTCGAGTTGATAGACATTAAGGTCTCCAGGGGAAAAGAATCATTGATTTCTTTGTTCGGATGATCCCCCTGGTAAGGATCCTCAAGTCTGCTGAGATGATCCGAGGCTAGGTTTTCAGCTCCTTTCTTATCGCGAATTTCGATTTTAAATTCCTGGAGCAGCAAAACCCAGCGAAGAAGTCTTGGTTTGGAATCTTGCTTTGTCAACAAGTACTTCAGCGCGGAATGATCGGTATACACAATGGTGGTAGAAAGGACAAGATAGGGGCGAAATTTTTCAAAAGCATAGACAACAGCTAAAAGCTCTTTTTCGGTTGTCGTATAATGCAATTGTGCCCCCGTCATTGTCTTGCTAGCGTAATGGATCGGTTGGAAGTGTTTGTTCACTCTTTGTCCAAGAACCGCTCCAATAGCAAAATCACTAGCATCGCACATCAACTCAAAAGGCAGCTCCCAATTAGGGGTAACCAAGACAGGTGCCTTAGTAAGCTTATCCTTAAGCGAGTCAAAGGCTTCAAGACACTCTTTGGAAAAGATAAAAGGAGTATCTTTTTCCAAGAGGTGGGTCATCGGGCGAGCGATTTGAGAAAAATCTTTGATGAATCGACGGCAGAAGCCCGCATGACCTAGGAAACTTCTCACACCCTTCACGGTTGAAGGTGGAGGAAACTTAGCGATAACATCGACTTTAGCACGGTCTACTTCAAGACCGGCTTTGGAAATCTTGTGTCCCAGCACGATGCCTTCTTTTACCATAAAATGGCATTTTTCCCAATTCAGAACAAGGCGAGTGTCTTCGCACCGCTTGAGCATACGTTCCAAATTGGCAAGGCAAGAAGAGAAAGAATCCCCGAAGACCGAGAAATCATCCATGAAGACTTCCATGGTTTGTTCAACCATGTCATGGAAGATAGCTAACATGCACCTTTGGAAAGTCCCGGGCGCATTACATAAGCCAAAAGGCATTCTTTTGTAAGCAAATGTGCCATAGGGACAAGTGAATGTCGTCTTCTCTTGATCTTGGGGATCGATGGGTATTTGGAAATAACCCGAGAAACCATCCAGAAAGCAGTAATATTCATTACCGGCTAAACGTTCAAGCATTTGGTCCATAAAAGGTAGAGGGAAATGATCCTTTCTCGTGGCATCATTGAGTTTGCGGTAGTCTATACAAACTCTCCACCCAGTAACGAGACGAGTGGGAATAAACTCGTTGTGTTCATTGGGAACAACGGTTATTCCGCCCTTCTTGGGCACACAATGGATTGGACTAACCCATGGTGAATCCGAAATAGGGTAAATCATACCCGCATCAAGAAGTTTGAGAGCCTCAGTTTTGATTACTTCATGGAGTTTTGGATTCACCCTTCGTTGGCTTTGAATTGTGGGCTTAAAGTCGTCCTCCATGAGAATTTTGTGTATGCAGAAGTGAGGATCAATTCCGCGAATGTCAGAGATTTTCCAAGCGATAGCCTTCTTATGATTCTTCAACACGGCGACAAGTCGGGCTTTCTCTTCATCCTTTAGGTCCTTAGAAATGATGACTGGCGACTGCTTCTCTTCATCAAGGAATACATACTCGAGATGGGGCGGCAACTCCTTAAGTTCCAAATCCGGAGGATTTTCGACGGGAGGCGTTTTCACAGTCGGAGTATCGATAGCAATGACCGTGGGAGATGGAGGCGAAGGATTGTCTTCGTTGAGAAGATTGTCAAAGAAATTCATGTCTTCATCCCCATCGATAGGAGAATCATTAGTAGCTAAATTCACATCTCCCATGGTATCTTCAAGATTGTTCCAAAATAAATCACTATCTCCAAATAGAGACAACGATGAATCAATGGAGGACACGGTTTCAACATTGGGAAGAGAGGAAGGAATACTTTTGCAAGCATCAATAAAGTGTGCTTCACAAGCCTCATCCAGAACGTCAATACAATTAACACTCTCGTTGGAATAAGGTTGTTTAGACAACTTTCCCATGTTGAAGACTACTTTATCGTCACCCACTCTCATGATAAGCTCACCGGCTTCAACATCAATGAGAGTGCGACCGGTCCTCAAGAATGGACGACCAACAATTAGTGGCACACGGGGGTCCATCTCGTAGTCGACGACAACAAAATCAGCAGGGAAGGTGAATTTGTCGACTCCTACAATGACGTCTTCGGCTATCCCCACTGGATAAGCAACCGTACGGTTAGCTAATTCCAAAGTCATTTTGGTGGGGACTAGCTCTGGGAGAGATAATTGCTTCCAAACACTTAGAGGCATAAGATTAATACTGGCACCTAGATCGGCTAGGGCCATGCAATTCTCTACTCCCGGGAAATTGCAAGGGATAAGAAAACGACCCGGATCACCAAGCTTGATTGGCAATTTCCTTATGAGCACTGCAGAGCAGTTCTCATTAAGTTGGGTGTTGGCGAGATCGAGGAGCTTTTCCTTGTCACTCAGAAGATCTTTAAACATTTTTGCGTACTTGGGCATGTGAGCGAGAGCCTCAGCGAAGGAGATGTTGAAATTCAGTTGTTTAAACATTTTAAGGAAGTTTGAAACCTGAATATCATCCTTGCTTTTGAGCTTCTCTTTCCTCAACCTATATGGATAAGGTATATTGGAAGAAGAGGAAGACGTTGGAAGAATAGGATCACTCACATCCTTGGGTGGAGGAGGGGTAGAAGGAAGAGGTGGAGAAAT
The DNA here is from genome assembly GCA_025667525.1 of Glebionis coronaria. Taxonomy (NCBI): domain Eukaryota; kingdom Viridiplantae; phylum Streptophyta; class Magnoliopsida; order Asterales; family Asteraceae; genus Glebionis; species Glebionis coronaria. Next base: position 328,987,697 of record CM046879.1, read on the forward strand.
TGGGGAAGGAGAAGGATGAGGAATAGGAGCAGGTGACTCGTTTTCCTTAGTCACAACCACCGGTGGAGGTATAGGAAGCTCGGGTTCCTTGGTACCTTTGCCACTTCGAGTGGTAATTGCTTTAATCTCCCCTCTTGGATTCGCAACGGCGTTACTCGGAAGAGTACCCGAAGAAGAGGGTTGATTACCTTGGAAGAAACTAGCCATCATATTCCTCAAGTCATTCGTTTGACTATCCATAGTGTTCTTCATATCAGCTCTCAGATCATTCCCTTGTTTCATCAGGTCTGCTTTTAAGTTGCGCACTTCCTGTTGGAGATTATCCACGATCACATCATTAGTCCTCATGTAGGTTCCAATGTCTTGATGTGATGCGGGGGTTTGGTTGGAAGGAGCAGTGTATGCGGGTGGTTGATAAGCAGGTTGCTGGTAAACTTGGTTATTTCGTTGAGGTGGTTGTTGCTGTTTGTGAGGAGGGATGTATGGTGTACGAGTTTGTTGTTGTTGAGGAGGGCGGTTGAGGTTTTGTTGTTGGTTTTGGTTGTTAGGATTAAAACCAGGTGGTGAGAGATAGTTGTTGCTGCGGTAGCTAAGTAAGTTGCGGTCACCTTGAGGTTTTGCTTGATAAGCAGGTTGAGTATAGGTGCCATATGCTGCATTCACATTCTCCGCAGGGTAATCTTGGGTGGCGGTACAAGTTGTGTAAGAGTGAGGACCACCGCATATCTCACAAGTTTGGCTGACAGCGTTCACTTGAGCGTTTTTGGCGTTGTTGCTGTTGTTGTTGCTAACGGTGTGTGTGACAAGCGATTCAAGAAGCACAGTGATTTTGTCTAAACGCTTGTCGCTGTCATTAGTGCTAGCACTAGCGACATTGGTCCTAACACTCTTGGTTTGCACACGAGATTTATTCTCAATGATGCCCCAAGCAGCATTGGAAGTCTTAGCCAATAGATTACCCCCGAGGCACTGTTCAGTGAATCTTGGTCACTCATGCTTAAACCATTGTAAAAAGTATTGATTTGATGTACTTTGGTGAAACCATGTTGTGGGCATTTTCTTAAAAGATCTTTAAAGCGATCCCAAGATTCACTGAATGACTCATCGTACTTTTGTTCAAAATTTATGATCTCATTCCGCAATGCGGTAGTACGAGAGGGTGGAAAAAAGTAATTGATGAACTTTGTTTCCAAATCCGTCCAAGAGAGAATACTCTGTGGCGGTTCCTTAGCAAGCCAATGTCGGGCTTGTCCCTCTAAAGAAAAGGGAAAAAGTTGTAACCTTATAACCTCTTGTGGAACGCCATTGAACTTGACCGTGTTGGTGAGTTGTAGAAATCTCTTGATATGGTCATGTGGATCATCAATGGTTCGTCCCAAGAATGGTTGAGCGGAGACCATCTGGATAAAGCCTGATTTTAGCTCAAAGTTGTTGGTGGCAATTGGAGGTATGACAATTGGATCCGTGTTGCCATCTACATGAGCTTGCAACAGTTCAATCATTGGGCGATTATCCGGAAGGGGCTCATTATTGTTGTTATTGTTCATGTTGTTGAAAGGCGGGTTGTTGTTGTTATTATTATTTGGAGGTGGTACACCGGCCATATCTAAGTGATCGAGAGGCTCGGGCTCTTGATAAGACGTGGATCGAGTGCGCATACACCTACAAAAGAACGAACAAACAAAGCAAAAATATTTTTGGTTTTTATGTTTTTTTTATTTATTTTTTTGTATTTTTGAAAATTTTATATTTTTTAGGATTTTTGAAAATTTTTATGATGAAAAAGTAACGTTCACGGGGAACGGATCCCAAAATCCAAGTTCTCACAAAAAAACTTTTAATCTTAACGAGAAGAGCCGGCAGCGGCGCCATTTGATACAAAAGATTTTACTAGTTGAAAGTTCGTTTTCTCGGTGTCCTCTCGAATTGATCTCGGTTTAAAGTGGAATGATTTGTTCTTGGTTAATAAAAAGTGGTTGGTTTGTTTATCTATTTTAAACTAATGACAAGAAATTAAGTGTCGAAGAGTAAAATTAAAGACTTGAAAGATTAAAGTAAGAAACGAGTTCAAAAATAAATGTTGAAAACTTAAAGATTTTAATATAAAATAAAAGAACACTCAATAAAAACTAACTCTTGGAAAACTTTGTGAAAAACAAGAACTTAGTTGGAAAAGACTAAAAGAAAGTAGGATCGTAACAAAATACCCCAAATCGTAATAGTGAAAACACCCCTCAATCAGAATATTATTCCGATCGTGTGATCGGAATATGAATGGTATCAATCGGAATATGACAACGATGAGTTCAATCGGAATGTTTAAAAACCTACCAATCGGAATATCAATAACCAAAAGTAATTGGAATATGCTGATGGGTCTCAATCGGAATATGCTAGAAAAATACTCACCGTCGGAATACGTTAAAATCACCAATCGGAAAATATGAAACCCTTTTCCGATCGGATGATCGGAAAAGGTGTGCTGCTGGTCGGAATGATCAATCGGAAAAGGGCTTTGCCCTTTCCGAAATTGGTGCTAATTCGAGACTTTTGCAAGGTTAAAAAGCTATTGGAATAAGCTAAAACCCAAAACTAACTCGAATCTAATGATAAGCTGATTAAATAAGCACTAAGAACATTTTATCTAAGCTTAAAATAAACAACTTTTAAATCAAATCAATTAAAAGATGAACTTTTCATAAAAACCTTAAAAAGTAAATAAGCTAAATCAACAAATAATCTAATAAGAACAAGGATCTCAAAGCTTATTTATGTAAAAACTTAAGGCAACATAAAAGTAAACAACTTTTTAAGCACGAATCATAGATGAACAACACGGATCATACAAGATTTGTATCAAAATCAATAAAAGTAAAAGAAAGGAAGGATGAGATTAAAGATTAAAAGGTAAAAACTTGAACTTGATTAATGAAAAAGTAATACAAAGTTTTGATCTTGAATGGAAAAAGATGAAATCTAGTGAGAGAAAGTTTAGAACTTTCTCTCTCTAAAACTAGAAACTACCTAAAGACTTAGTGTCAAAATTTGTGAGGCAAGGCCGTTATATAGGCGTGTGTTTGGTGGTGATGGGCTTTTGATTGGGCTTTGATTTGGGCTTCTTTTTCTTCTTTCTTCTTAAGTCTTCACGCATCTTTAAATAACGTTTCCACTTTGGATTTGAGAAGTGTCGGTGAATTATTCCAACTCGTCTTATAATCTATTGTTTTATAGACTCGAGTTCTTCGACATATATGAATCTTCCATCTTTGGCTCTATTCTTCGATAAATCTTCAAATAGGCACAATGACTTCAAATCTTTTGCATTTCTTGGACAATAGACTTCGTCTTGAGTCTTTTTCCTTGATAAAACCCGTGCAATCCCATGTTTTCTTCAATATTCATCCGGTTGCCTCTGAAAACACAATAAACACAAAAAACACGCATAATTCCAAACAAATGATATTAAATACGTGCTTTGGTCTTGTTTTAGCCAGAATTAAGTGGTAAAAGGATGGGTGTTTTCACACCTATCAGGGAGAGAGTTTGATGTGTGAAAAATTTAAATGAGAAATTAATGATTTTGGTTAGTGGAAAATGCTTATATAGTGGGTGTGGGGGTATAATTTGTCATTTAAGCATTCTTTTGGGCCAAAATACAATTAAAATTGTAAGGGTAGAAAATGTAAATATTAAATTTTGAAAATATTTACGGGACTCGGGTTTCGTAAAAATACTTTTTAAAAGTTAAAACGCTTCATAAAAATAATAATATCACTTCGACACGACTTAAAACGTAATTAAATCGAAAACGTCGAAAATATAAAATATCGAGACAATCGATAATAAAACATAAATTTTTTGGCATCCGTCAGTATCGCGATCATTAGTAGTTCTCGTCAGTCGTTAAAACGTAAAACACGAGAAATAAAAATAAATACAATAAAATCATTCACATGATAATTTGAGAATATAATATCGATACTTAATATTTTTCTTGTCGGTTTTCATCGAAACGAAATTCTTACGTTAAGTTTCAAGTCATAACTTTTTCGGTTAATCGATAATTTAGAATTCTCATTAAAATAAACATATGATACTTATTAGTCGAGATTAAAATAACGCCTGAAATTGACGGATTGTCACAAATTGATCCTAGAAAGTCGTTAATCAAGGGAACTTTAAAACGCAAATTCTAACTTGAAAAAGTCTAAGAAGATGCAAGATTCTATAGATGAATTGAAACCCAAAACTTTGATTTAATTGGCTAAGTATCCATTAATTTCTCATTTTTGAAATTTTACAATATGGAGAACAAGAGATGATAAAGTTTAATCTAAGTTTTTAAAGTTAATTCTTCCTTGTATAAGTATTTTTGTGTTTGATTTAATCTCCTCGTATTTATTTTTCACGCTTGAATAAAAAAATTGCTTAATAAATGAAGTTTTTAGCAGTTTAGGCTTAATATCTTAACTCGTAACTCCTTTTTCTTCCCTTGTAATTAAAGTGAAAACACATTAAGGGTGTCAGCGTCATGGACTTTTGATCATGGGATTATGGAAATTTGGCTTACTATAAATATCATAATAATAAAAAGAATAAATAAAAACATGTTCTCCATGAGCCTTCGGGTGGGAGTCATGTAGCACTAACCTTGTCATTTGAGCCTTAGGGTGTATGGCATGTGGACGTGTTTAATAAAAATTGCTTCATCATCATGAGCCATAAGGTGGGATGGTGAATGTGAATTCCCTTATTTTTCTCCATGGAGCCTTTGGGTGTGTATTTTAAATAAGGAGCATGATTACATTTAATAAGGTTGTTGCTTTTATGTAGTTGTTGCTAACTCCATTTAATAAGGTCATAATTGACTTTGGAGGATTTATTGTTGCTTTTAAGTAGACCTATTAGCCAAATTTCAGATCCGGGGATTTATCCCTCAAATCGTGTTATGTTATCCTTGATATGGGCTTTCTTTAGTGACAACAGATTTTAAAGTCGATGTTAGGTTTTGAGTGTTGAGTTTACACCGTTTTTGCCTTCATTTTTGGATTAATAAATATCAAATAAGTGATATGAGTGATTTTACTAATATCAATTATATCAATAAACATACAATAAATGCATAAAATGTATAAATTTAGCCTTGTATATGTGTTTTTGTTGTTTCGTGTGTGTAGGTACCGAAGTTCACGAAAACCGGCAAAATCGACACGGGTTTTGAAGAAAAGATCAAGGAAGCCAAATACAAGTCCGTTTTTAGTGGATTTAACTTAATAAAGGATATTTGGGCTTGTGGGACCCACTCTTGTTATTGCGCTCAAAAGCCCATTTAAGGAAATCAATTGTCTTATATTGGTTACAAAGCCCAACAAGGCCCAATAACTTCACTATCATGGACGGATGTAAAGTAAGCTTTAGATTCAAGGCCCAAGCCCATATCATTTCCAAAGGTATGAAACGAGTGATGATTGTTTTGGGTCAATGGTTCAAAGTTCATCAATAGCTACAATCGTCTAAAAAGTTATATTTAACTTTTCAGTCAAACCAACTCACACATTCACCACACACTCACCAATTTACTTGCGATATTAACAAAGTCTTTCATCTCTCTCCCCAAACCAAATAAACCAGACATACTATTTACCCTAACCCTAAATTACAATCAAGTTTGGGGCTTTTCTTGATTAAAGGCGCGTGATAACACATGCGCCTCTAATTAATTCCCATGAATACCAGATCAAAAAGATGGAGTAAACTTAGTGACATGGCCCATTTTCTATCATTTTATTGGCTAGACCACATCATCCATCACCACTTAGCCAATGAGATGATGCCATCTCAGCTTTCAACTAGCACAACTAGAACACTTGGTTGCCACGTTGGCAATCCGTGTGCTAGTTGGCTATTATCAGCCATAAGATCAAAGAGAAAGAAGAAAGATAAGACTTGAACGGTCAAGATGATAGATTCGACTCAACAAATTTCACCAAGAAGCCATGGGGGTTGGGCTATAAAACCCCCATATTCGGTAGTTTTTGGTATCCAATTTTTATCTTTAAAGTTATTATGCTTAAATAGTTGTAGGGTGATTTGTAATTTTCTTTTCTAAAGTATTGTAATCATTTGGATTAGTAATAAAAGTTTGTTTGATTCAATTAACTTCTCTATTTTACTTTCTGTTAAATCTATTTGCAAATTATTTTTAAACTATTTTGCTATAATAATGTTAAAATTATTTAATAAAGTTAACTAATAACTTGTGTTAAATAAATAAAGTAAAAATTGGGAATAACACTTTCCCCACTGGAAAGTCTCACATACAACGAATCTAGTTGATGATGGTTCCTATGGTGATGGTGATGATTGTTCAATGGTGTTAGACGAATGGTGTTGATTCGTTCAGTTAAGGAGGCTCAGCGCCTTCCTTCTTCCCAAAGGTTTACTTCAAAAGGTTCATCCCCTTTTAATTTTCATGTTTATTAGATAAAACTGTGTTAGAAGCTTATGAGATTTAAATGTTTAATATGATTTAGATTAATTACTTTAAATCTGTTTTGTTATAATCTGTTGAGTTTGACTAATATTGATTATGGTTTGAGTTTTATTTTTAGAATTTAATTAATTAATTTGAATAGTAAATCTGTTAAGTGAGTTGTTTGTTAAAAATGGGGTTTGGATAAATCCATATAAAGGAGCTTTTGATTAATCTGTGTAAGTGAGTTTTTAATACAATCCTTTTGCTGATAGTGATAATTTTTATCTGAGTGTGGTGTATATCTGCTTCACATGTAACTTTGCAAGTTTCTATAATGTGAGTTTGAGTTTGGGGTTTATTTGGGTTAATTAGTTAATGTTTAAGATAAATCTGTTTTAACTAGGACTGATTTTTGCTAGAAGTCTGCTATATAGATCTGTTATATAGGAGTTATTTGGTATTTGTTTAATCTGTTGGTTGATATATTAGTAGTTTTTACATTGCTGAGAATTGATATTTGCCTATTGTCTGGTGGATTTTTGGTTTTAAACAGAGTTAATAATTCAGTTTTGTAACTGGTATAAGCTGAGTTTGTAGGTTATATTGAGCTGATATAAGTTTAAACTTTACTTAGTTATTAGTGTGCCGATATAAGTCTATTTGCTGATATTCAAGTTCTCTTTGCTGATTTTGTGTTAGTTTGCTGGTATTTGTTGATTTAGTTGCATAGAAATGGCTATCAGACTCATATAGTCTGATAGCTTATTACTGATTTATCAGTTTTATAACTGTTTATTCAAAAAGTCACCACTGTGACTTTGGTTACTTTTAATCTGTCCAAAAAAATAATATTCACAAAAAACAGTCCCATACGGGACTCGAACCTGTGACCTCACAGGTAAAGGCCAAACGTGTTATCCACTTGTTCTAGCTACTCTTTTGTGTTTTAATACAGCTTATTTAATTAATATAGCATGCTCATTAGGCTGTCAGCCTTTTATTTAGTTAAATACATACTTTTGATTTTGTTTAAATTTAAAATCATTTAATTTACTTTTATAAAGTTTAAAAAAAAATTATAAAAACAAAATAAATTTTGTGTTCTTAATTTTAAAAAGTTAAATTAAAAATTAGTTTTAAAACAATAGATTTTAATTAATTTAGTTTTTTAATAAAAATAGTTTTAAAATAGATTTTGTTTATAAAAAGTAGAAGTCAATTTTTAAGGAAATAGATTTGTAATAGATTTTAAATATTGTTTTTAAATTCGTTTAACTAGAAATTTAATAGTGTAAAAGTATTTTTTTAATAGATAAATTTTAAATATTTTAAATAATTTTAATAGTTTGAAATTTAAATAATTGTCTTTAGATTAAATAATGTGGAACGATTTATGTACTTTAGGATTTAATTAATTAAAAAAATGTAGGAGTATTGTTAGATTAAAACCGATAACCAATTCAAATCGATTGCCCAAATTAAAACAAAACGTCTCAAATTCACTTGATGTTCGTGTACAACGAACTTGGATCATCAACGTGTTTAATTAAATTTGTCTTCGACTTATTTATGGATTATTACCTTTTCCTAAAGGTAATTTCCTAAATCTTTCCTATATCGTATCTAATTAAAATACATCGACATTCCTCATCACATCAGCAAGTGTTGGCTTAGGAAGCTCCTGGTGACTACTGATGTAGTGGTTTTACTACACCTTTAGGAAAAGGAGGTAATTAGGGTAAGTATTAACAAGTGATTTAGGAAAATCACAAGTAAATGACCCAAAAGTGAGTTCGTTCTCAAGGAGGCTTGTGTATTGTGTTAAGAATTGATTAATGATGTGATTATGTTTATGAAGAAAAGAAATGAGAAAAGAGATTAGAAAGGAATGACAGTTACGATTATGAAATAAACTAAGACGAAGTCGTACACGTAAAACCGTAAAAAGTGACTAAATTAAAAAATTACCCTAAAAACTTCTAAAAAATTGCAATAAATCTCGGCCTTAATCATCTCTTGTTTTATTTCATGTTGCCCTTGTTCCATTTTTTGTTGGTTTTGTTGTAACCTAGTTACATTTCCTTCAATTTGTTTTATGGATCTTAAGCTCATTTTCTAACTCATTTTTCAACTCCTTTTTCAAGTCATTCTTAAACTCGGATCTTAGGCTAATGATCTCTCTTTGAATATTATCAAACCTAGCATCATTTCCATTTTCATATTCAACAAATTCATTTGGAAGATCTTTCAAAGTTTACAAACCCTTGTTGTTGTTTTGAAAATCATTGTTTTGATTTTTGTTTGAAACTTGATTGTTATTAGCCCCTTGATTCCCATAGTTGTTTCCTTTGTAATTGTTTTTGAAACCAACTTGATTGTTTCGATAGTTGTTGTTAGCATTTTGATTGGGAGCAAAACCCGGTGGAGTCATTTGATTAGAGCAGGTAACTTGACCGTTTTGGTTGTAAGTTCCTGTGGCCGCGTAGGCACTCGAAGTGTTACCACCGTTGGTAATGTACTCGGAGAAATCATGACCTCCACCATAATACATACATGAAACCTCAACCGCTTTAGCCGTAGAGGGAGCACTTTTTTCACCAACTTTGAATTCAATTAAAAGTCCTTTAAGCTTATCAAAGATTTTGTTTTCCAAGTTCGCCTCAATTTAGCAACCAGCGATGGTATTGGACAATGAAGGTGAAGCCGAAGAAGAAGCCTTACGAACACTCGATGTGTTATAAGGACTATACACTTAGATCTATTCTCAATAATTAACAATGCTTCCTCAACCGTTTTACATAAAAAATTACCACCCGCGGCGGCATTAAGATAATCCCTCTCATGATCATTTAAACCATTGTAAAATGTGACAATTTGATGCAAGTCTGAAAAACCGTGATGAGGACACTCATGTAACATTTCCTTAAACCTATTCCAAGCCGTTGAAAAAATCTCATTAAATTCTTGTGAAAATTTTGAAATCTCGTTTTTCAAATGCGTAGTCTTAGAGGGCGGGAAAAATAGGTTCAAAAAATTTGAAACGAGATCCTTCCACGTTAATATAGAATTGGGTGGCTCTTTCTCTAACCAAATTTTAGCGGGCCCCGCTAAGGATACGGAAAAAGCATCATCTTAATCGAATCATTAGCAACATCCTTAAATTTGGAAGTGGCGGTAAGACGATTGAATTGGCGGATATGGTTGTGCGGGTTGTCCTTTTCATCACCACGGAATTTGTTGTTTTGGATCATCGACAACAAACCCATTTTCACTTCAAAATTCTCCGCAAGCATGGCGGGAATCACAATAGCCTCTCCATAACCCTCGGTGGGTGCTTGAAGTAACTCCATCATAGTACGATTCGCCATGGTTGGTTCTTCTTCTACGATAGGTTCGTCAATAGGAGACTCCTCACTAGAAAGGGTAGGTGTGGTCTCCTTTCGGTTTTTTCGTTTACGTGCACGTCTTGCTTGATTACGAGTAAGCATAAACGCCACGTACAACGTGGGCATGAGCAAAGAAGATTCTTTTTGGTGTTTTTAATTTTTCCAATTTTTTATGGTTTTAGATTGTTTTTACTTTTTTGGATTTTGTGATTGTATTAACTAGACAAAAATCTACAAATCTCTCCCTTAATCAAATCTCTTGATTAAAGAAGCCTCAAGGAATGAAAACGATCACGTGAAGTGAACGCCTTCGATGACTTTAGAACGGTGGTGGAACACCAAAACGTTCAAGAGGGTTTAATCAAATGAAAACAAGAAAATATATATGATACTTAGATAATACTTTGGTTGGCAAACCCTCGATTAGCCCTTTTTATCTAAACACGCATAAGCAAGCGGGGAAACGAGGCGGCGCGAAGCACTTAAGAGCCTTTTTCCTTAGGGTATATTTTATAATACCCGCCTTATACCCACCTTATAGTTTGTGTTTGTCAAAATTAAGCTTCACGAAAGTAATTATATATTTTGCCTTTTTAATACTTCGCTTTTTTTTTTGCCTAGGTATAAAATCTTATCGTCCGAATCTTTTCGAATTGAAAACCGGTCTTAAGTGCGACTCAATCGTCTTTTGGTGAATCAAGAGAATGGTTTGGTTGATTGTCTATTTTAAACTAATAGCAAGAAATAAGTGTCGTTGAGTAAAGTAGAAGTAAAAAGATTAAAAATAAAATGACTAGTTAAAATTAAATGCTTGAAAAACTTAAAGACAATAATGGCAAAGAAACTAGAACACTAAATAAATCTAACACTTGGGACTACGTAAAAACAATAACTAAAATTGACCTTAATCGGAATATTGGAAAAAGTTACAAATCGGAATATTAGAACTACACCCGTCGGAACATATAACAAAACCCCAGATCGGAATATTGGAAATGACTTGCAATCAGAATATGGGAAGGGTACTGATCGGAATATCCAACGACTGAAACCAATCGGAATGTTGGGAACACCCAATCGGAATAACCAAAACAAGTCCAATCGGAATGGAGAGAAACTAGTACAATCGGAATATCGTAAACCCTATTCCGATCAACACGATCGGAATACTAAGCTGCAAATCAGAAAATCCCAAAACCCTTATCCGATCAATGGATCGGAATATGAAGATTGGAGGCTGCTCGGAATGTACAAATCGGAAAGGGGTTTGTACCCTTTCCGAAAATGGTGGGATTCGGTTAAAAAGCTAAGGAATAAGCTCAAAATGATAAGCTTACCCTCAAACTAGGACGAATCAAAAACAAACCGGCTCAAATAAGCACTAATCTCAACTTATCTAACCTCAAAATAAGCAAACTTTAAAATCAGATAATAAAAATAGGTACTTTTAAAGAAAGCTTTTTATAAGAAAATGAGCTAATCATAAAAATAAGCCAATAAGCACAAGAGTCTTAAAGCTTAATCAAATGAAAACTTATGAAATGATCAAAAGATTAACTTTTTAAGCACGAAATCATTTAGAACAACACGGATCATATGATAATCGCACCAAAATCAATCTAAAATCAAAGAAAAGTAGAATGAGATTAAGGATTAAAAGCTTAAAATGAAACTTGATTAATGAAAATAAGCAATACAAAGTGTTTAATCTTGAAAGATTAAAAGAAAAAGATGAAACTTAGTGAGAGAAAGTTTAAGACTTTCTCTCTCTAAAACTAGAAAGAAAAGTTAAAATTAAAAACTAGCTAAAAACTAACTCCCTCCTAATGACTATTAGGAGGGTATTTATAGGGAAGGTGGAAGGAGTGCATGTGTTGCATCTTCTTTCTTGCTTTCTTCACGTCTTCTCGACTCGACTTTAATTCTTTATCTTTTCTCGATGTCGTCTCGGGATTTGAACTTGTCTTTTAATTTTCTTCTTCTATTAGACTTAAGTTCTTCGACTTCGTTAAACTTCCGTCTTTAGACTTTTTCTTCGATAAATCTTCAGAATAGGCCTTGGACTTCCATTCTTTTTGCACTCTTGATCTTTTGACTTCGTCTTTTCCCGTTTTCTTCGATAAAAGCCCGTGAAAACCCGTGTTTTCTTCCTTTTTCATATTTTGGTCCTAAAACACAATAAAAACACAAACCACGCATAATTCCGACTTTTACGACATAAATCACACGTTTTGGTCATGTTATTATTGGAAATAAGTGGTACAGGGATAAGTGTTTTCACACTTATTAAATCCCCTACACTTGACCATTGCAATGCCCTCATGCAATGCATTAATTTTAAAGCACGGTTTACATTTTCCATCATAAATAACCCACCTTGGCCTTTATTAACTACTAAGCATAAAAAGATATAACAAGAAAAGAAATCAAACACTTACATTGGTTTTAGCAGCTATGAACGTTTATCATCCTCAAGTTTCACGTTCCCCATACCAAGCTTAGAAACGAGATCATTGTTATTATAAGTTAGCAAACCAACACGAACTCATGTGGGCCAATTATTCACTTAGACTCCCTTATTCCTAGGTGTATCTCTTATATTTTATTTTTGTCTTGAATGATCACGAGGATGCATTGTTTGACTTATTTCGATAATTATTTAGTCTGAAAATAAAGTGCACGATTTAATCAATAGTTATCTAAAGGACCAAATCTTTTAAAACTGCTTCTTGGGACCTCATAAAGTTCATATCTTGGCATAACTCGCTTCACGATTTGAGACCTTTCTCGGACTGATATTTGGTAGCGACTTCATACTTCAAATCTTTGAGAGACGTTCTTGAAATAATGGTCTTCTCTTCATAATAGGAATTTCTTCACTTGAAGTTTTGAGAGATTCTTCATCTTTGGACCACGACTTCTTCATTTTTCTCCAATCTTTATTTTGGACTTTGATATACAACGATCCGCCTCCTTTTAGGACTTGGATCTATTTATCCTCATACCTTGTTAGGGTCTTTTTGGATAGACTTCTCCATGACTTTTGGGGAGTTCTTGCTTTTCGTCGTGTGTCTCGATCCTTCATATTGATTTTCGATAAATGATTCTTCACATCACTTTTGGATCTTTAGCAACAAAATGTAGCCCTCATGCCTTGTTAGGGCCTTTTCGAACTCGCCAATCTTCACATCCCGCGTCAATAAGTTATGCCTTGGCTATGAACTCTAATCCGTACCGAGAAACTTTTAAACGATCTGGGGCTAGAAGCTAAGTAACCTTTTAAATCGTACAACCTTATTTATTGCAGATAAATTTATTAACAAGCGGAGGGAGAATAGGCTTATAATTAACTCACATAAATTCACGAAAGAATACCAAACTTATAATTGACTCTATCATCTCTCGTTCTTCACAGTTTAAAATCTCAAGGAATGAGACTCGTGGATGCTTAGCCTATTAAATCAAAGTTTTGGGTTTTCGAGTCGCCTATAGGATCTTGTAAATTCTTAGACTTTTTCAAGTTTAGAAATCGCATTTTAAAGTTCCCTTGATAAACGACTCTCTAGGATCAATTATAGGAACTTGCGAAAAGTTCATGTTCTTAACCCGTGAGAGTTAAGACTTTCGCGTTTTATAGCTCCCTATATAAAAGCCTAGCAAAACTTGACTTAAACACGTTAAGGATACTAGCTAGAGTAAACTTAGATAAGTAAACTCGGGTAGAGTCAAAATGTTCACGACTAAGAAAAATCTAAACCACTTTATTGAAAAATTATTCTAGCAATGGAAAGAAACTAAACATGATAAAGGAAAATACAACTATTCAACTAGGCCAAAATAGATTAAAAATTTTGAAAAATGTCGAAAAATCAAATTTTCCGGTTAAAATGAGGGAAAATTCATGGAAAAGACCACTTACTTCGATAGAAGTCCCCCTACACTTGAGATAAACATTGTCCTCAATGTTTAAGCATGTGGGAGTAAACTCCCCTACACTTATGACATTGTGCACTTTTTTTAAATCATGCTAAGGAAAGGACAACTAAAGTGAATTCAATGTGAAAATATATAAAATATGAAATATTGAATCACAAGAGTTTAGGAATGAACCGGGAAGATGGGAACACGGTATCACGGTTCGTCAAAAGTCATCAAGGTGGATCTTAGAAGCTTTAATCCCTGCACAGCACAAGAAACAAGACAACAAACACATACGGGGCTCCCCCCTACACTTACTACGAAAGCAGTAAAGGATAGATCACGGGTTGCCTCCCGAGAAGCGCTTGTTTTTGTTGACCGAGTCACGAGCCTGACTCGACCCAATTTAGTTCATGGGGAACGTGGTGAGGGATGGAATCATCTCATGAGAGATGTCCTCACCAAAGTACAGCTTCAGACGCTGGCCATTCACCTTGAAATTGGGTCCATTCGGCTGAGAAAGCTCGATGGTCCCATATGGAAAGACTTTGGCGACGGTGAATGGACCAGACCAGCGGCTCTTCAACTTGCCAGAGAAGATCTTCAATCGAGAGTCAAAGAGTAAGACTTGATCACCAACGTGGAACTCTCGGTTCTTGATTTTAGCGTCATGAATGATCTTGGTCTTCTTCTTGTAGATCAGCGAGTTCTCATAAGCTTCATTCCGCAGTTCATTTAGCTCGTTGAGTTGAACCTTGCGATGATCACCGGCTTTGTTGATGTCGAAGTTAGCCCACTTCAAGGCCCAGTGCGCCTTATGTTCCAGCTCGATTGGGAGGTGGCATGCTTTCCCGTACACAAGACGATAAGGTGTACAACCGATCGGGGTCTTCTAAGCAGTACGGAAAGCCCACAGAGCATCATCTAACTTATTGGCCCACGCGGCGCGATGCTCTCCCACAGTACGCTCCAAAATTCGCTTCAATCCACGGTTGGATATCTCAGCTTGCCCATTGGTTTGGGGATGATAGGCGGTGGAAAGACGGTGATTGACACCATACTTAGCCATGACTCTTGCAAATTGATCGTTGCAAAAATGAGTCCCGCGGTCACTGATGATAGCACGAGGAACGCCAAATCGAGCGAAAAGCTGCTTCAAAAAGTTCACAACCACCCTCGCATCATTCGTAGGAAGAGCCTTAGCTTCAACCCATTTAGAAACGTAGTCGACGGCGACGAGGATGTACTTGTTCCCTTTGGATGATGGAAATGGCCCCATAAAGTCGATGCCCCATACATCAAAGATTTCACATTCCTGTATGAAATTTTGAGGCATCTCATCCTTATGTGTGATCTTGCCTTGGCGTTGGCAAGCATCACAATGCTTAACCATTTCGTGAGCATCACGATAAATGGTGGGCCAATAGAATCCAGAATCAAACACTTTCTTAGCGGTGTAGTTGGGACCAAAGTGACCACCGGTGGGTCCTTTGTGGCAAGCTTGGAGAATGTCAAAAGCTGTCGGTCCGTCAACACATCGACGAATGATCAGATCAACACATTGTTTGAATAGAAAAGGGTCATCCCAAAAATAAGTCTTAACATCATTCAAGAACTTCTTCTTTTGTTGGGATGTTAACCCTTTGATGAGAATACCACCCGCTAAGTAGTTTGCAATGTCCGCAAACCACGGGGTGTCATCAAGATTGAGATTTATGGACATTAAGGTCTCCAGGGGGAAAGAGTCATTGATCTCTTTCTTCGGATGATCCCCTTGATATGGATCCTCATGTCTGCTCAGATGATCCGCGGCCAGGTTTTCGGCTCCCTTCTTGTCACGAATTTCAATGTTGAATTCTTGAAGGAGTAAAACCCAGCGAAGAAGTTTTGGCTTAGAATCATGCTTTGTCATCAAGTACTTCAACGTGGAATGGTCCGTGTATACGATGGTGGGGGATAAAACAAGATAGGGGCGAATTTTCTCAAAAGCATAGACAACATCTAAAAGCTCTTTTTCGGTTGTCGTATAGTGCAATTGAGCCCCCGTCATTGTTTTGCTAGCATAGTGGATTGGTTGGAAGTGTTTATTCACTCGTTGGCCCAAAACCGCACCAATGGCAAAGTCGCTAGCATCGCACATCAATTCAAAAGGCAGCTCCCAATTAGGTGTAACCAAGACCGGTGCCTTAGTTAGCTTATCCTTAAGAAGATTGAAGGCTTCGAGACACTCTTTGGAAAAGATAAAAGGAGTATCTTTTTCCAAGAGGTGGGTCATCGGGAGAGCGATTTTAGAGAAATCCTGAATGAATCGACGATAGAAGCCCGCATGACCCAGAAAACTTCTCACACCCTTCACGGTTGAAGGTGGAGGTAATTTGGCTATGACATCTACTTTAGCACGGTCGACTTCAAGACCGGCTTTAGAGATTTTGTGTCCTAGCACAATGCCTTGTTTTACCATAAAATGGCATTTTTCCCAATTCAGAACAAGGCGAGTGTCTTCGCACCGCTTAAGCATACGTTCCAAATTGGCAAGGCAAGAAGAGAAGGAATCCCCGAAGACTGAGAAATCATCCATGAAGACTTCCATGGTTTGCTCAACCATGTCATGGAAGATAGCTAACATGCACCTTTGGAATGTCCCGGGGGCATTACATAAGCCAAAAGGCATTCGTTTGTAAGGAAATGTGCCATAGGGACAAGTGAATGTTGTCTTCTCTTGATCTTGGGGATCGATGGGTATTTGGAAATAACCCGAGAAACCATCAAGAAAGCAGTAATATTCATTACCCGCTAAACGTTCAAGCATTTGGTCCATAAAAGGTAGAGGGAAATGATCATTTCTCATGGCATCATTGAGTTTGCGGTAGTCTATACAAACTCTCCACCCAGTAACGAGACGGGTAGGAATTAACTCGTTGTTTGCATTGGGCACAACGGTGATTCCGCCTTTCTTAGGCACACAATGGACTGGACTAACCCATGGTGAATCCGAAATAGGGTAAATCATACCCGCATCAAGAAGTTTGATAACCTCTTTTTTGATGACTTCATGGATTTTAGGATTCACCCTTCGTTGGCTTTGAATTGTGGGCTTAAAGTCGTCCTCCATGAGAATTTTATGTGTGCAAAAGTGAGGATCAATTCCACGGATGTCGCAGATTTTCCAAGCGATAGCTCGTTTATGCTTCTTCAACACAGCGACAAGTCGGGCTTTTTCTTCTTCTTTCAGATCCTTTGCGATGATGACCGGTAACTTCTCGTCGTCTTCAAGAAAAACGTACTCAAGATGAGGAGGTAGGTCCTTAAGCTCAAGAGTAGGAGGATCCTCAATAGATGGTGTAACTAACGATGGATCATCATTAGTCACCTCTTTAGGAGAGGAAGAAGGGAACGGGTCCTCATTGAGAAGTCTCTCAATACTACGAATGTCTTCATCCCAATTGGTGGATAAATTATCATACTTAATATCGAGAGGACCCAAGCTAGCTTCGAAATCATCCAAGTCACTTTCTCCAAAAGGAGTCAATGCCGGAGCAATTGAGGCAACGGTATCAACATTGGGTAGAGAAGAAAGAGTACTTTTGCAAGCATCATGAAAATGTTCTTCACAAGCCTCATCGAGAACATCAATAGCATTAACACTCTCATACGAATAAGTTTGCTTAGAAATCTTACCCATGTTGAAGACAATTTTATCGTCAACAACTCTCATGATTATTTCGCCCGCGGCTACATCAATGAGAGTGCGACCGGTCCTCAGAAATGGACGTCCAACGATTAATGGAACACGAGGATCCATCTCGTAGTCAACGACGACAAAATCCGCCGGGAAGGTGAATTTGTCAACGCCAACAAAGACATCTTCGGCTATCCCAACTAGATAAGCAACCGTACGGTTGGCTAATTCTAATGTCATTTTGGTGGGGACTAGCTCGGAGAGAGATAATTGCTTCCAAACACTTAAAGGCATTTAGTTTATACTGGCACCTAGATCGGCTAGGGCCATGCAATTCTCTACTCCCGGGAAGTTGCAAGGAATCAAGAAGCGACCCGGATCACCAAGTTTGGTGGGCAATTTCCTTAAGAGCACTGCGGAGCAGTTCTCATTAAGTTGGGTCTGAGCAATGTCAAGAAGCTTTTCCTTATCACTTAGAAGATCTTTAAACATCTTAGCGTATTTGGGCATGTGAGCGAGAGCCTCGGCAAAGGAGATGTTAAAATTCAATTGTTTAAACATTTTTAGAAAGTTTGAAACCTGGATATCATCCTTGCTTTTTTGCTTCTCTTTCCTCAACCTTGAAGGATAAGGTATATTGGATGAAGAGGAAGGCTTAAGGGGAGTAGGATCACTCACAACCACGGGTGGTGGGGAAATAGGGATAGAAGGTGAAGGAGGTGGGGAAAGTTGCTCTTTTTCCTTGTTCACAATCACGGGTGGAGGTGTAGGAAGCTCGGGTTCCATATAACCTTTTCCACTACGAGTGGTGATTGCTTTCATCTCCCCTCTTGGATTCGCAACGGTGTTACTCGGAAGAGTACCCGAAGAAGAGGGTTGATTACCTTGGATGAGCGAACCAATCTTATCACGAAGGTGAACCACTTGAGTATTAAAAGAGTCTCTCATGTTTGCATGAATTTCATTGCTGTGTTTTGCCATGTCATTCCTTAGCTCGGCTCGAATATCGTTCCCTTGTTTTGCCATTTCTCCCTTCAAGTTGCGAACTTGACTCTGAAGATTCGTCACCATCTCCCGATTAGTCTTCATGAATGTCTCGACGTCTAGACTCACTGCCATCGGTTGATTGAGAGGTGGAGCTTGGTAAGCTTGAGAATTTCCTTGAGGTGGGTATTGGTTTCTTTGAGATTGATATTGATTGTTTGCACGAGGTTGGGATTGGTTGTTTTGGTTGTAGCTTTGTTGTTGGTTTTGGTTTGCAGGAGGGAAACCGAGAGGAGCAAGATAGTTGTTCGAACGATAACTTAGCAATCCACGGTCTCCTTGAGGGCGAGCTTGATAGCCGCTCGTGGGATAAGTGCCGTAAGCTGCGTTAACGTTTTCAGAAAAAAATGCCTTGGGTAGAAGGACAATCATTATAAGAATGAGGACCACCACATGTGTCACAAGAAATAGCAACGGCTTTAGCTTGTTGAAAGTGGTTTGTGGCCATGGACATGAAATCCTTGTGCATACTCGCGATTTGTCGGGTAAGTTCGGATATCTCGGGATTGGAAGTAGTATAAGAAACATTGACTCTCTGATTAGATCTTGAGGATGCGGATGAATCCCAATTCTTATGGTGAGTAGTCATGTTTTCAATCAACTCTCGACACTCCTCCGGTCTCCTTTTCATAAAGGTACCACCGGCGGCGGCATTGATCGTGTCACGATCACGAAAAGTGAAACCATTATAGAAGGTGTCAATGAGAGTGACGGGGAGCATATTGTGATTTGGACAGCGGTCGATCAAATCATTGTACCGTTCCCAAGCATCGAAAAGCGATTCATCATTGTCTTGCATGAATCCACTGATTTGGTTACGAAGGCTAGTGACCATGGATGGGGGAAAGTAGCGCGATAAAAAGCGTTGAGTCATGTCACTCCACGTATGAATAGAATTCTTAGGAAGACGGTCAAACCATTTTTCGGCATGGTGAGAAAGCGAGTGCGGAAAGAGTTGGAGGCGAAGGTCATCCATAGAAACTCCGGGGCATTTCATGCTTTGGGTTATGGTAATGAATTTGTCGAGGTGTTTGTTGGCATCATCATCCGGAATTCCACGAAATGGGTTCGTTTGCACTTGTTGGATCATGTGATGTTTCAACGAAAACTCCTGAGCCGTGACGTGCATCGGCGCAATCGGGCCTCCGCGTCCGTTCATGGTGGGTTGACACAATTCCTCCATTGTCCGTAAATCAGGTAGGTGGACATTGTTGTTGTTGTTGTTGTTATTCAATTTGGGTTGAGGTGGGTTATTATTGGATTTTGTGATTGTATTAACTAGAAAAAAATCTACAAATATCCCCCTTAATCAAATCTCTTGATTAAAGAAGCCTCAAGGAATAAAAACGATCATATGAAGTGAACGCCTTCGATGACTTTAGAACGTTGGTGGAACACCAAAACGTTCAAGAAGGTTTAATCAAATGAAAACAAGAAAATATATGATACTTAGATAATACTTTGGTTGGCAAACCCTCGATTAGGCCTTTTTATCTAAACATGCACAAGCAATCGGGGAAACGAGGCGGCGCGAAGCACTTAAGAGCCTTTTTCCTTAGGGTATATTTTATAATACCCGCCTTATACGCACCTTATAGTTTGTGTTTGTCAAAATTAAGCTTCACGAAAGTAATTATATATTTTTCCTTTTTAATACTTCGTTTTTTTTTGGCTAGGTATAAAATCTTATTGTCCGAATCTTTTCGAATTGAAAACCGGTCTTAAGTGCGACTCAATCGTTTTTTGGTGAATCAAGAGAATGGTTTGGTTGATTGTCTATTTTAAACTAATAGCAAGAAATAAGTGTCGTTGAGTAAAGTAGAAGTAAAAAGATTAAAAATAAAATGACTAGTTAAAATTAAATGCTTGAAAAACTTAAAGACAATAATGGCAAAGAAACTAGAACACTAAATAAATATAACACTTGGACTACGTAAAAACAATAACTAAAATTAACCTTAATCGGAATATTGGAAAAGTTACAAATCGGAATATTAGAACTACACCCGTCGGAACATATAACAAAACCCCAGATCGGAATATTGGAAATGACTTGCAATCGGAATATGGGAAGGGTACTGATCGGAATATCCAACGACTGAAACCAATCGGAATGTTGGGAACACACCCAATCAGAATAACCAAAACAAGTCCAATCGGAATGGAGAGAAACTAGTACAATCGGAATATCGTAAACCCTATTCCGATCAACACGATCGGAATACTAAGCTGCAAATCGGAAAATCCCAAAACCCTTATCCGATCAATCGATCGGAATATGAAGATTGGAGGCTGCTCGAAATGTACAAATCGGAAAGGGGTTTGTACCCTTTCCGAAAATGGTGGGATTCGGTTAAAAAGCTAAGGAATAAGCTAAAAATGATAAGCTTACCCTCAAACTAGGACGAATCAAAAACAAACCGGATCAAATAAGCACTAATCTCAACTTATCTAACCTCAAAATAAGAAAACTTGAAAATCAAATAATAAAAATAGGTACTTTTAAAGAAAGCTTTTTATAAGAAAATAAGCTAATCATAAAAATAAGCCAATAAGCACAAGAGTCTTAAAGCTTAATCAAACGAAAACTTATGAAATGATCAAAAGATTAACTTTTTAAGCACGAAATCATTTAGAACAACACGGATCATATGATAATCGCACCAAAATCAATCTAAAATCAAAGAAAAGTAGAATGAGATTAAGGATTAAAAGCTTAAAATGAAACTTGATTAATGAAAATAAGCAATACAAAGTGTTTAATCTTGAAAGATTAAAAGAAAAAGATGAAACTTAGTGAGAGAAAGTTTAAGACTTTTCTCTCTCTAAAACTAGAAAGAAAAGTTAAAATTAAAAACTAGCTAAAAACTAAGTCCCTCCTAATGACTATTAGGAGGGTATTTATAGGGAAGGTGGAAGGAGTGCATGTGTTGCATCTTCTTTCTTGCTTTCTTCACGTCTTCTCGACTCGACTTTAATTCTTTGTCTTTTCTCGATGTCGTCTCGGGATTTGAACTTGTCTTTTAATTTTCTTCTTCTATTAGACTTAAGTTCTTCGACTTCGTTAAACTTCCGTCTTTAGACTTTTTCTTCGATAAATCTTCAGAATAGGCCTTGGACTTCCGTTCTTTTTGCACTCTTGATATTTTGACTTCGTCTTTTCCTGTTTTCTTTGATAAAAGCCCGTGAAAACCCGTGTTTTCTTCCTTTTTCATATTTTGGTCCTAAAACACAATAAAAACACAAACCACGCATAATTCCGACTTTTACGACATAAATCACACGTTTTGGTCATGTTATTATTGGAAATAAGTGGTAAAAGGATAAGTGTTTTCACACTTATTACTTTTCTTTCTTGTTTGAGATTCGAATACAATGATTGAGTAATGACCTCCCAATCAAGGTTGTGTTTTCACACTTTTGGAGTACTTGTGAATTTATTGTTCTACGTATACAATATAGTAATATTCACACAAAAAACGAAAAACCGATAATACGTATTAGTAGAGTGCTACTAATACAAATAGATATTATGGTTAGTATAAAAACAACAATTGTTCAAATCAAAACACAACACGCCTCCCCGACAGCGGCACCAAAATGATGTAGTGGTCTTACTACACCTTTAGGAAAAGGAGGTAATTAGGGTAAGTATTAAGAAGTGATTTTGGAAAATCACAAGTAAATGACCCAAAAGTGAGTTCGTTCTCAAGGAGGCTTGTGTATTGTGTTAAGAATTGATTAATGATGTGATTATGTTTATGAAGAAAAGAAATGAGAAAAGAGATTAGAAAGGAATCACAGTTACGATTATGAATTAAACTAAGACGAAGTCGTACACGTAAAACCGTAAAAAGTGACTAAATTAAAAAATTATTCTAAAAACTTCTAAAAAATGCAATAAATCCTAAAAAATGTAATTAGAGTTTACAAAAAATCAAAAATCACTCAACCTTTTATTTAATTAAATATTAATTTTTTAATGCTAATTAAAGCCCAAAAAATCAATTTAATTAATAAAAAGCCCAAAATGATATTTTTTGAATTTGTAAACCTCTAAAATGACTTAACTAAAATTAAAACTATTTTTGAAAATTTTAAAATTAATTAAAAATATTCAAAAACAATTAAAAACTATTAAAACTTTAAATAATTCTAAAAATGATTCTAATGATCGTAAAATTAATCTAAAAATTTTAAAATTCCTAAATTAATGCATTTGAACTAGAAAAAATGAAAAACTTGCAAAAATCTAAAATTTAATTTTTAATAATAAAATAATAATGAAATATTAATAAAAATACAAAATTTATAAAAATTCTAAAAAGTTGCAAACTAGTTTATTTTAACCTAAGTAAAACAGAAATGAACTTGAAATTACAAAATACCCCTATTAGGCCTTCAAATGGGCCAAATACCCAAACAGTCCCTTAATGGGCTTAGAATTGGGCCCAATAAGAGAAAGTCCACAGAATTGGCCCAAAAGCTCCAGTTAAGCTTAAAATTTAATTTTAAACACAATTTTTAAAGGCCCTAAAGCTGAAAATGAGCTTAAGCTAGCTTATTTCCAAATAGCTTATTCTTAATGGGCTTTTCGGCCCATTAAGCTATAAGCTGATGCCATAAGCTAAAATTTTACCCACGTCCTTATCTTGACCTAAATAAGCTATTTGCAAAAAGAAACTTGAAATAAGCTCAAGGAATAAGCCTGAAATAAGCCAAAGCTCTCTTCACAAAACGACAAAATAATCGTTTGAGTTCTAGGCTATTTCAAGAGCTGATTCAAGTTGCAATAAGTCACAAATAGCTTAACTAAGCTTCATAATAAAAAAACTTTCAAAAAGAACCACTCAATAAGCTGGAATAAGAAATAAGAAATTTTTGTAAAAGTCAAACAGTTTGGTTTTCTAGTCAAACCTAAAAGTCAAAGTCCACAAAGCTCCAGATCTCTTAAATGGGTCAAATAAGTAAGATTGATTACAAAAACAAAGTTGTTGCAAGTCCCAATAAGCTAGAATGGCTTATGAATAAGCTGTTTGGAATTTTACACTAGAAGGGGCTAGTTTTGGGGGTTCAGCAGTGGGAAAAGTTTCCACTGCTTGGCCTTTTTGACTTTTTGTCTTATGTGACTTTTTTGTTGGATTCAAGTTACAAACAAGGCACCAAAGTGATCAGTTCATCACAAGGACTCAATAACAACAACAATATCACAAATTCAACCAGCCAATTAGTACAGTTAATTCAAAACATCACCAGACTTTGCCCAAATATGAACAATAAGTAGTTTTCACCAAATAAGCACTTTTAGCAAGATTAAGCCAGCCAAACTTCACCAAATGCATACACAAGCTATAAATAATTCAAATGAACATAAATAAACAGGTTTCATGCATTGATTCAAAGTCTATATTAAGATTCAAGCTCAAGAATGTTAGTGATGAATAAAGAACATGCAGTTTTGATACTTTGCTGATATACTTGACCACAAATCCAATTTCAAACACTCAAATCTTCTTAACAGGTTATAATAAGTATGTTTAATCACTTGTTATCCCTAAGCATGCATACAAACTAAGTGTTTCCAAAATCTTAGGTCAAAACCAGCAGATTTCCAACTTTTATAGCACAATCAAGATTTTGATGATTTAAAGCCAATAACTTGCAACAAATAGCACTCAACCAAGTATATAACAGATACCAACTCAAATAACCAACAAACAATAACTCAATAACACTTTGTGATCTTAAACAGGTTAACCCAAACTCCCCTTAACTTTTTTAAATCCAATTTTAACAAAGTATAAGTGTGATTTAGTGTTACCCAAGCCCAATCAAACACAATATCAACAATATTATGCAGTATCAAGCAATATTAAGCAACAAAATCAACAAGAAAAACAACAGAACACAAACTCACAAAAATCAAGTATTTTGACAGATTTTGGGTTCAAGAACTCAAACCTCATGATTGTACATCCACACTCACGAATTTTTGAGCTGATGTACCTAGCAAAACAAGGCACAAGCTTCCACAACAAAGCTGCTAAGATTCAAAAAGGTTAGAACACAAAATATGAAAAACAGAAAAGTGAAAAAAAGCTTGATTAATGCAACCTTTGTTCCCACTCTTTGATTATCCCCAAACCACAAGCTCCCAACACCTTGATAAGCTTCTTATCAGGGCATCTAGATCACTTGTAATCCAAAAATTCCAAAGATGTACCAAAGACATAGCAAAATATCAAGATTTTTGAACTTTGAGCAATTTCTTGCACAAGGTTTGAAAACAAGTTTTAAGATTTTAGAAACACAAATATATATCAATAACAAGTAACTAAAAAGGTTGGCACTTGGAATTCGTCACACAATTCAAACACAATTCATTAATAATGAAGGAGGATTTACAGAATGTTGACCAATAAGAAAATGAAGAGTCGGGCTCAATGTTGATACCTTAATGCCTTTTATAGGCTACATGTGTTCTAGAAATGCAAAGAAAAACGTAAACCCTAAGCTGGTGAAGTCCCCAATTTACCCTTGAACTTTTGAAAATCTCTTGACTGAATTTTACTCCTTGGAGTTTTGTAAAGGTGGAAAGGTGTGGAATTGAGATCAATGGCTTACAATGAGCTTAGGATGTAAGCAGCTTTGTGAGTGGTAGATTGGTTGTCACTGTTTTAGCATCTTCCTCAAAGGCATATAGCAGGGTTCATCATGTGACTCTTGGGGTGACGTGGCATATGTTTTTAGAGTTGGGATGTGTTTATGATTACCCTGATCATAATTCTGGAGGTTATGGGGGTCTAATTACAAGCCATTTAGGAAAACCCAATTTTGTTCTTGAGGTGAATAGTGTTAAGTTTGATCTGAATTTGGGTTTAAAAGATGTGTTAGGCGCCAATTTAACTAATCATTATAATTAGTTTAATTAAGCTGAGTGGGATGGTGAGGTGTAAAAAGGGAGGGTTCTCATTGGTGGAGAGTGTTAGTGGGGCACGTGTCAAGCCCTCACTGGCCAAGGTAAGTATTATGTCTTGGCAACTTTTCCCCTCAGCCTTTCTTTCTCTTTTCATTTGAAACTTTAATACCCAAAATCCGGATTCCTTTGTTATAAAAGTTTCATTTTTCACATTTTTTCCCCCAATACTTTTCCAAAGTATTTTTAGGGGTATTTCTTACCATTTGATGATTCTTGAAGGGCTGTTTTGGCATTTTCTTCAATCATTATGGTCTTGAATTGTATTGTTGACTTTGTGGAGGACTGAAATTGACAATTCTTCATTTATGAGGGACCATTCTTGCTAATTATTCAAAGGGGAGGGCCCTTTTTGTAAATTTGACAAACTTTAAGGACCAAACTTGTAATTATGAATATACAAGGGTTTAAGGTGTCAATTCTTCAATATTGGAGACCCTTCTTGTACAATCTTCATTTCTTCAAGGGTTATTCTTGGAAAATCACCATTATGGCTTGGTTCATTGTGCGGCTTCGTTTCCCATGTTCTTTTTTGCTTGTTTCTTGTGATCTTTTGTGATTTTCTCAATAACCGTACCTAAAATACACATATAACAAACACAAGCATATATTTGGCCTTTTCATGATATTTAATGCATTTTAAGCCCATTTTGGATGATTAGACTATGTATAAAAGCAGTCTCATCACTCCCCCATACTAAACCATTGATGTGCCCTCACGCAATTCTAGAATAAAGTATCGTAGAACCTCTAAATTTCATTTTCATGCATCTTTATTGAATGATAACCTAGCTACACTACTACTATTACTACTACTTGCGTTTTAGACATAATATATGATTTTCATCGCAAAATGGGACGTTTAGGTTCATAGAACAAGAATACGTGAATGCTTCGTTAGAAATAATTTCGTCGTCCTCGATTTTCAACCCAATTCCATGCTAAGCTTACTTATTATTATAAGTTTTATCTCTTATATTTTATTTTGTCTTGAATGCTCACGAGGATACATTTTTTACTTATGCGATAATAGAGATTTAGGTCTAAAAACAGAGTCATAACGGTGTAACCAAGACCATCGAATTAATAACCCTCCCTAATAGACAACGATGTCAAAAAATTAAGTCAACAAGAAGGATCGATAAACACGGTTTTATAACGGTTTTGAACATGAGACTTATTACCAAGACTTTTATACGCCCCCTACTGGATGGGACTTATTATCATAGGTTTACCTCCATCTTTTATTCAACTTCGCCATGAAGATTTTATTATGACTTCGGTCTTGCCTTGCCTTCTATTTAACCTCGCCATGAGGTGTTTATTATGGCCAAAGATGTATATCCTCACGCTAAAAGCAAATTTTGGATCTTTAAAGCTTCAAAGATTAAGGCTTGATTCACTTTCAATTTCACATAGATTTTTTGGCCTTATGAGCTTAAAATTGTTTGCTTGATTTAGGTGAGCACTTGAAATCTTATTATTGGGTGAAGCTTTCGATTATTTGGGTTGGAAATACTTCAAAACCATGACTCTGGCGATACCTTAATGTCTTCCTAATTTAATTACATAGAAGCTACTAGAAAAGACTAGAAACCAACAATCAAGACTAAACCGCTAAGTCAATATTTATTAAGCAAAATATATTTACAAGCGAAGGGAGAATATGCAAACAACGGGAAAACATGAGTTTTTGAAAGAATACGAGTACTCTACGTTTAGCATAGTAACTTATAATTAACTTTATCATTTCTCGTCCTCATTTAAGAGACTTAGCCTAATGTAAAGTTAAGGAATCGAAGCTAAGTGCTCAACACGGTCGAGTCAAAAATTACTCTTATTCTCGCCATCAGAAAACCTACATTCGTGTCTTAAACACTTATAAAAACATGAGAAAAATTTAAAATTTGGCCATTTTTAGCCTTATTTTGCAACAAAACGATAAACAAAAAGATAAACTTTGGAAAGCGTAAAGGTTTGGCAAGGCAAGTATCTATTCACCCCCCATACTAAAATTAAACATTGTCCTTAATGTTTCGAGTCTAAGGGTTTGAAAAACCCCCATACTAGATGTTAGGTCAAAAAGTTGATGTGGTAGAAACTCAAAAACGA
This sequence comes from Glebionis coronaria, assembly GCA_025667525.1. Lineage (NCBI taxonomy): Eukaryota > Viridiplantae > Streptophyta > Magnoliopsida > Asterales > Asteraceae > Glebionis > Glebionis coronaria. Next base: position 329,015,287 of record CM046879.1, read on the forward strand.
AGAATACATGAAGGCATTTGTTCAAGCGTTGACACGTTGTGTCTAAGCGTTGACAAGTGTAAATTAGACGTTGTCAAAAGTAAACAGAAGTCAAACGCTATTGGAAATATCTATTTAGGATAAGTATTAAGAATATTATTCTGTATTGGTTATTTAAATAGAAGATTTACATGTTTATTCTTATTTATCTCTTGTAAACCCTAATCCTTAGTCTATAAAAGGAACAAGGGTGTTAGGTTTTATTCATATCTTTCATTCACAATGTAAACCTAAAGCGTGTGTCGACTAGGTATGGGATTCAATGTATACACACCTAGTGATTGTTTGTTATTAATATAATGAACAGTCCATTAGAGTAATTTATGTGTTTTGTGCCTAAACACCTTGTTTCCTACTATTGTTCTTTTCCGCTTTGATTGTTAATCATATGAACAATGGTTATGCCTAGCAGCTAAATGTTTCGAGGAAACCAAGGTTTCCGAAGTTGGTATCAGAGCCTCGTGGCTCGTGATGCTAGGACCAACAAGGTATTCGTGTTTTGAGAAGAAAAGAAAAATCCGTCTAGGGTTTTTCTTGGTGATTTTGTGTGCGCAGCAGTATTCAGAAGGTCATAACTTTTTATTGGACCGTTGGATCGTCACGAAATTTCTTGTGTGTGTTCTATACACATATATATAGACATCCACCGAAAGGATTGTCATGTTTTATCCCCAAAAAAAAGTTATTAAGCGTCGAAGTCAGCAGTTATCATATGAAGTTTTTCTGTGGACAGCCGTATTCAACACACGATTTCCCCTTCGTTCAACGTTGGATCATCGTGAAATTTTGCTGTAGATTCTTGGCACTTGTGTCTAGGATCTCACCGAAGGGATCTTTTATCTAAGCTCTCATGAAGAAGTTATTTGAGGTTAAAGTTGACTGCATAATGAGGTACTCAAGTTTCTACTTTCACATAAAATAATGATTAGGGTTTCTTTAAACCCTAAATCGACTTAAAGCAGAAAGGTTTGAGGTTTTTGGCTATTATAACACATGGTGGTTCATAAGATTCAAACCCTAGTATGTTTTTCTCATAACCCTAATTAGGGTTTCAGTTTAAAATTGTCTTGTCCTAGGGTTTGTATAGTAGCAACAAGAATAAACAGAAGGTAATTTATAGGTCTCACGTTTTGAAGCTATGCAGCAAGAATTAGACATGTGAATACCATATTGTGATGTATTATGGTGGTTGCAGTGGTATAGGCATTCACGTGGGAAAGAAGTTAGTATTCGTCTGTTCTAGTTTGGAGGTATTCAAGGCTATTTTTGTCTCGCATGTGTTATCATCCTTTGACTTGAACAGTAACATGCAGACTTCTGTTTAATCAGACAAGAGAGGTTTTAGTCTTCATGAATTTTTAGCAATTTTTATTATGGTATGGAGATATTCCTATTTTATAGGGATTATTCTCCTTATCAAACATGAGCTAGAGACGTATTGGCTTAAAGGTGGTCATATATTTTCATATTTAATGATATATGCTAAAAATATGGCGACTGATTTTATGGGTTACATGCATGGGTATGTTGGAAATACGTTTTTACATATTTAGGAAGATTCGGTCACTCCGACAATATATCAAGTAGTAGCTTGTAGTCTAGATATATTTTAATATATCAAACAAGGAAAAGCCTGGTCCATGCTTGTATGGTCGGCTCAATTGTATGCCCAAGCCCATCTTATGGGCTTGGTATATAAACCCTTTCCTTAGATGGAGAGGGTGGTGGTTTCATTTCATTTTACACATAGTTAATCACTTTCTCTCTCTAAAGTGTGTGTGAAATCATCTATCTTTCTATCTCTTTCTCTCTCTCTAAAACATAAGCTAGATTTACATATACTACAAATGGTATCAAGAGCCATGGGATGATTGTTTGGTTTTGGTGTTTGTGTTCTTGATTCTCTCGCCTATTTTGATCCAAAATCACACAAACCAATTTTTTTTTGTGTTTTTTATGATTTAATCGTGATATACTTCATCTAGTTACTTGTTATAGTAATTTGGTATTGGTATTTTGGTTAAAAACACAAAAATTTTGGGTGTTTGATTCATTTTTAGGCATCGAATTTCGAATTTGTTGTGCTTTGTACTGTCCGAGAAAAGTGGGATTCATAGTACGATATGTGTATTGTGATCGCATAAACCCGGGGTTTCTACTTGTGATCCAATAGCATGATCACATAATAATATCAATCGTTGCGGTCACGAGTACGATAACTCGTTGCGATCACGAGTACGATCACTCGTTGCGATCACGAGTACAATCACTCGTTGCGATCACTAGTACAATCACACGTTGTGATCAAGGAGTACGATCATTGGGTGCGATCAAGGAGTACGATCGTTAGGTGCGATCAAGTATTACGATCATTGGGTGTGAACAAGGACTGCGATCCCCACTGCGATCCAACATTTTTTCAAAAACGGGTTTTTGAAAATTTTTGTGTGTAATTTTGACTTGGATTTTTGGTTTATCGAGGACATAATTTAGGGGATTTTAACATTATTTCTCGGATTTAAAACACAACAACAAATACATTTACTTTCTCTCATTGATCGATCAACTTTGTAAATCTTAACTTATAGAAATGGAGTACACATCTCTTACGGATAAGTCCATCCTCTCGGGTACGGATAATCGTCCACCGATGTTGGTGAAGACTATGTACGAGGATTAGGCTTCCCGAATGGAACTTTATATGTTGAACAAAGAAAATGGAAATCTAATTTGGGCATCGGTGCTCAATGGACCATTGGTATATGGTACTGTGACGGAAGGTGTTGTTACTCGTCCTCGCACAATGGGTGAACTAACTGGAGGTGCCAAGATACAAGACAAGTGTGATAAACAAGCTACAAATATCATTCTCCAAGCCCTTCCTCCAGATGTCTATAAACTCGTCAGTAAACATAAAGTTGCCAAAGAGTTATGGGATAGATTTCATGTTCTAATGCAAGGCACTCCCTTAACTAAACAAGAACGAGAGTGTAAGCTTTATGATACTTTTGATAAGTTTGCCTATGTGCCAGGGAGACTCTCAATGATTACTATCTGAGATTTACCCTATTGTTTAATGAGCTCAATATCTATGGCATGGCAATTCCTACATTTTAATTGAACACCAAGTACTTGAACACTCTTCCTTCAGAATGGAAAAAGTGCGTGACGGATGTTAAATTGGCTAAGGACTTGCATAACACTAATGTGGATCAAATTCAAGCTTTTATTCAACAACACGAATGCCATGTGATCGAGGCTCGGTTGTCTACACCTCAAGTTCATGATCCACTTGCCATGTATGCTTTTCAACAAAACATGACTTATACTTATCAACAACCATCATACTTGCAGCAGCCACCACCACACAACTATCAGCAACCACAACAACCATCTTATCAACCACTAATGATGCCACATCAAGCATTTCAACAAAGTGTTCATCAACAATCTTTTCCACAACAACCACCACATCAGACATCACCATCACAAGCTAACACTTCTCCAATTGGCAATACTCCTCGGCAAGTATATTTTTCAATTGAAGCACAACCAGCACAAGCCTTCTACTCCAATGAACTTCCACCAATCCAAGCACCGGTCTTTACTCCAAATTATACGCCAGCTGATGTTTTAAACCATCACACTGCCTACTAGTCAAAACTTGTTGCAACTAGAGGATTTCCACCAACAAACAATCAGCTCCGCACCTCTTCAAATCCTCGACAACAAGCTACTGTTCAAGATGGTCAAGTGATGGTGCAACCTATTCAGGGAAGGCAAACTTCATATGGACCTCCTACAAGGACTGTGAATGCTCAAGCTGTGAATTCTCAAGCTAATGGAAATGGAAGCCCTACTGGTCCTCAAAAGGCTGTGACTTGCTATAATTGCCGAGGACAAGGTCATATGGCTAGGGAATGCACTCAGCAAAAATGAAGAAGGGATGCAACATGGTTTCATAAGAAGATTTATTTGGTTGATGCTTAGTCTAAGGGAAAGATCTTGGATTCAGAAGAGTTAGCATTTCTTGCAGACCCAGGGGCAGCATACAATGAAGGCATTGCAGTCGTTTCCACTTATAATGCAGCTTATCAAGCAAATGCTCTCGTTGCTAATCTCTCTCACTACGGTTTTGATGTCATCAGTGAGGTACCCACCACAACCAATCTTGGTAATGATGATAACCAACATCAAGTTGGGCATGAAAATGACAACCTCAAACAACATTTGGGAACTAGTAACTCAAATGATATAGTACCCAATCCTACACATTTGAGTGAACCTCAACCAAATGCTACGACGGGTATGGAATCTTATGCTCAACATGATTTGGTCATAGTGCCTAAACATATTATTGATCAAATGCATATGGATCTCAGACAATCCGTAGATACGAATTCCACCATAACTGTTGAGCTTGCGTTGCATAAAGAAAAAGTCAAAACTTTTGAAATGGTCCCTCAAGCAGAGAAATAACATGTTCTGAATTTGACCAATTTTGTTTTGAAAAGATTGAACACTTGAAAGAAATAGAATCATTAAAAGCTAATCTTTCCAATGAATTAAAAGAAAAAGAGTCGGTTGTCAATGATTTTCAGAAACTTAAAATGGATTTTGAAAATCTCGAGTCTAAAAAGTTTGAATCGGAAATTAATGCTACCAAACTTCTTAAATTCAAAGAACAACAGCTTTTAAAACAATACGCTTCCACATAAAAGGTTCATCTTTTAACTAAATCGTTCAAAGAACTCGAACATAAGCGTCTTCAAGATTTACCACCTAATCCCGGTTATGCAAAACAAGCTCAAGAATATATTCCGTGTCTTTATGATATGACCCTAATTGGCAAATCGAAAGAAGCACCTTTTGTTCGTAGTACTGAGGAGACACAGTTACTTGCGGAAGAAACTCATTCTAAAATGCTTTCAAAATTCCATAAGCTTGATTATGATACGTATAATAAAGATCAATTTTCTAAAAAGACACGTATTCGCTTACAAAAGGAATTAGCTGAATTGACAGTTCTTGTGCCCCAGAGTTTGTCAAATGAAAACCCTCCTAGTACGTTTCAATCACTTGTCAAAACGGATTTAACGACTTAATTCCACCGGTAAGTAAGGTGTCCGTTAGCTTAAATACGGTACACCAACACTTAGCCGATTTTGACAAGGTCATTTTGGAACGTACGACGGCTTCGGCCATAACGGAAGGTGAATGGAATTTTGAGCACACTAGAGCTGCGTTCCGAGACGGAATTGTTCCATTTGTAAACAATGTTAAAGCTTTTCTTAGTAATGTTGATCAAGATTTGCTTTTGTAAATAGAAGAAGTTAGACGTGTTTTCAATGAAATGGAAGATGCTTATGAAAACAGTTTACTTGAAATAGAACGAGTTTCACGCCAAAATGATCAGCTTCTGAAGCAAGTGATGTCTCATGATATAGTTTTCGTCTGTGTGAATAAAAGTGTTGATAATGATTCTATTGTGCATAATGTTGAATCTGTGGATAATGTGGTAGATAGTACTTGTCACAAATCTGACGCTGAATTTTTAAAGCTTCAAGATTCTTATACTTTGCTTTCAAAAAATTTTGATGAGATCCAAAAACATTGTATTTCTATTGAATGCAAGCAACAATTTATTCAAGATATCTTTGAAACTTCATTCGAAGGTGTTAATATAGATGAGGCAAATTCTTAAAAGAATTTTTGATTGACTTTACAATCAAAACAACGTCAGCCAAGTGACAAGGTTGCTAAATCATTGCCGATAGACATAGAGAAATCTAAAGAATTTAACTGTGTGAACGTACTTGAGGCTGCTGAGAATTTTAAACTTGATCTAGATAATCGAGTTCCAAAATTTTGTCCAAAGTTGATAACTTAAAACAGAAAAATACACAACTCTTCGATTCAGTAATGCCCACATGTGCTAATACCACTGCACATAATCAATCATTGATTGAATAATTGAATCAAAAGTCGGTGGAAATATCTGATTTGAGGGAACAAATTTGTGATAAAAATCTGGCTTTGACTGAGTTAAAAGAAACACTTCGTACCCTAAAAGGTAAGAATGTTGTGGATAACGCAGCCACTGTCTCAACATCGTCCTCTAATGCAATCAAAAGGAACCTTATCGCCATCACACCACTTAACAAGGGCCCTAGGACTAAACCATCTCAAACATTGGTCACAAAAGATAAGGAAAAATCAAAAGCAGCTTCTAATATTCCCGTGTTGCCTTCTATAGGAGTAAGCACCACTACTAAGGCTCAAAGATGTAAGCTTAAAAGAAACAAGAAGAATGATAGGATCTTGCCCCCATCTAGTAGTCAAGTGAAGAAGAAAGTAGAAGCCCATCCTAGGAATGTTATTTCTGTTTTGAATTAAAAGAATCATGTAGCTAAACCTAAAGGCTCTACGGTTGTGCAATGTTCTAAGCCTACTGTGAAATCTAGTTTGAAATGTTGGAATTGCAATGAATTTATGTTTTCTAGTAGTCATGATTCTTTCCTTATTGACCGTGTGAATGAGATGAATGCCCGGAAAAATAGATTAGAATGGAAACCGACTGGGAAAGTGTTAACCAAAGTTGGTTGGATGTGGCGTCCCACTGGTAGAACTTTCACTATAGTAGGAAATATGTGCCCTTTAACTAGGATCACTCCCACTAAAGCGAAGAAAGTGTGCCCTTTAACTAGGAGTACCAAGGCTACCAAAACACAAGCGTGTCCTTTAATTAGGAACACCGACACTACTGTAGGAACAAAGTGCGCTTTAAATAGGTCTACTCCCACTGTAGTGCCCGCTAATAATCCAAAACCTCAGAAAGTTGGAACAACAAAACCTATTAGTGCTAAAACTCAAATTAGAAAATGCAGGAAATCTAAGGGTCACACAAATGTTAGCAATTCTGATAATATTATATTTGTATCTGCTAGCACTACAGAACCAATAGTTTCAATGCATTGTCTACTGTTGTTGTTGAAAACAGGTGGTCCAAATTGTTCTCTGGTATTTGGACTCTGGTTGCTCTAAACATATGACCGGAGATCGCTCTCAGCTCAGAAATTTCGTCAGCAAGTTCCTTGGTACGGTTCGATTCGGAAATGATCATATTGCAAAGATAATGGGTTACGGTGAATATCATATTGGGAATGTTATAATTTCGAGAGTGTATTATGTGGAAGGTCTCGGTCACAACTTATTTTCTATGGGACAATTTTATGATGCAAACCTAGAAGTTGCTTTTCGAGAGCATACCTGCTTCATACGTAATTTGGAAGGGGTTGATTTATTGAATGGTACTCGAGGGAATAATTTGTATACTTTGTCTCTACAAGAGATGATGGCCGCTTCTCCCGTATGTCTTCTCTCCAAAGCATCAAAGACTAAGTCATGGTTATGGCATCGACGGTTATCTCATCTTAACTTTGACGCTATTAATCATTTGGCGAAAAACGAACTTGTTCGTGGTCTTCCTAAACTTTCATTTCACAAGGATCATTTGTGTTCCGCATGTACAATGGGGAAAAGCACTAAGAAATCATACAACCCCAAGACTGAAGACAACAACCAAGAGAAACTTTATTTGTTGCATATGGATCTTTGTGGGCCAATGCGTGTTGAAAGTCTTAGTGGCAAAAAGTACATCCTCGTAATTGTCGATGATTACTCTCGGTTTACATGGGTTTACAACAAAAAATGAGGCACCTAAATTCATCTTCGGATTTATCAAGATGATTCAAGTGCATCTCAACACTACTGTCCGACGCATTCGTACAGATAATGGAACCGAATTTGTGAATCAAATCTTACGTGATTATTATGAAGAAGTTGGCATATCTCATGAAACATCCGTTGCTCGCACTCCACAACAAAATGGTGTCGTTGAAAGGCGAAATCGCACACTTATGGAAGCTGCTTGCACGATGTTAATTTATGCAAAGGCTCCATTGTTTTTATGGGCAGAAGCGGTATCTACAGCAGTGTACACCCAAAGCCGGTCACTAATTCATAAACGCCATGGTAAAACACCTTATGAGCTTCTACATGGAAAAGTACCAGATTGATCATATCTTCGTGTATTTGGTTCTCTCTGCTATCCAAATAATGATGGTAACAATTTGGAAAAACTTCAACCCAAGGCTGATATTGGTATTTTCATTGGTTATGCACCTACAAAGAAAGCATACCGAATCTACAACCGTAAGTCTCGTAAGATCCTCAAAACTAGGAATGTTGATTTTGATGAGCTGACAACAATGGCTTCTGAGCAAAGCATCTCTGAACCCGCACTTCATGAAATGGGACCCAGTAACATTAGTTCTGGTCTTGTCCCAAACAAACCCACTTCATCATCATTTATACCACCCACTAGGAATGAATGGGATACGTTGTTTCAACCGTTCTTTAATGAATTCTTTACTCCTCCAAGTATTGTTGCTCCAGAACCTAAGGTAATAGCTCTGGTAACCGAAGTTGTAACTCCAGCAACCGAAGCACAATCAGATACGTCTGCACCTATAATTGGTCAAGACATACCATCAACGAGTAATTCTCAACCAACACCTGAATCAACTACCCATGTCATGCCTATTGATGATGAAGAGGATGATGATGATTACGATTTGGAATTCGCTCAAATGCGTGAACTTCCATTCTTTGGTGTACCTATTCCCGACTCTAATCAAGTCGGGTCATCCACCTCAGAGGAAGCTCCCACTACGGTTTACTCAAATCCACGGATTCGTGAACATGACAGCAAGTGGACAAAGGATCATCCTATATATTCTATTATTGGTGACCCAAATTGTCCGGTATCCACACGAAGTCATTTACAAGAAAATGCAATGTTTTG